>CAKLBY020000197.1:0-600000 GCA_921007115.2 Peronospora matthiolae
ACGACAATAGCCCTTGTGTAAGAAGCAATTTGATGTCATGGATGAATCCTTCCGTGGTAAACACGAGGCAGGAATGTTACGTGAGAGTAAATTTTCACATTTGACACGAACATTTCATTTCAAAAATCCAAACGCCAAGTGGCGTATTATGCATGATTATAATAAGATTAATATGGCTGCTGCTATTCTAGCACCGTCACCCACTCTTCGAAAGGATTTTCTATAAAACAGCATAGTATGTTGTACTATGTATAGCTCACTCGACTTGGACGACGGGAATGATTATTTGCTTAGGCTATCGATTGACATTCCAATTACAGCAGCAAGTATTCGAAGTGGTATGCTATGGGAATGGCTGGTAATGCACCAATGGCTTTTCAATGCTACGGCAGCATTTAATAGTCTGGTGACACAACTTTTCCTCCCATATCGGGATTGCGCACAGACGTACTTTGTTGACTTCTCTATCTATCTTCGTGCTTAACAAGGTCTACAAGATGTTGCAAGTTACATCTGTCTCATGCGAGCCGTGCGCGAGTGCAAGCGCACTAACGATTTGACTCTAACGCGTCCAACCCTTATTTGGTGCAGAGGAGGTTTCTTTTTTAGGATGTTTTATTGGTAAGAACGGTATCAGAGCGGATTTCGCTAAAATCGAGGCTACAGTGAACTTACGATTCCTAAGATCAAAAACAATTTTGAAAGTGGATTGGCTTTTGTATCTTTACAAGAATAAAGTACAACTACAATGCTGTGGACCGGCCATCAACTAAGCTCTTTAAAAAGGACACTAATAGGAGCTGTGAAAACACCATTGCTGACGCATTTTGATCGATATAAGAGAGTCTCCTCCATGCTCCCATATTGGCGCTGTCCAATCCTGACTACCCTTTTCGTGTTTTCTGCAATGCATCCGGTATCGCTATAAAAACCCTTCTTTTACAAACAGATGATGCAGGCCGCAAGCGAGATTGCACATCTAAATTTTATCTGCTGAAAGCTGCTGAAAAGAACTATCCAGTACATGGCAATAAGCCACTGACTATAAATAATGATCTCGTCAACTTTAATGTCCATCTTCTGGGTTCCAATCCATTCTTCGTCGAGACGGATCGTGCTTCATCACGCACAGCGACACAGTCGCCTCATCACTTTCAGACAATGATTTGGTGGCTAATCTTCTTTGCAGAACATTACTTCGAGGTAAGTTATAGGTAAGGCATACAAATTTGTTGGCAGATGCCTTTCATAGCCAAACTGATTATGAGCCAGCTCAGGATACGACTTTGCCATTTCCTATTGAGGAGCTTGAAATTTATCCTTTCCACTGAATCCTCACAATGTGGCGTTGATTCATGTCATTGGAATTGAAGTATGAAGGGAATGAGACAGTCAATGATTGGAGCTCTTGCGGGCCAAACTGCATCAATTTTTTACATTGATTACAGATGTTTATGCTACCTTACAGACGTAGAGGGTAGACGATACCTCTCGCATTGTGGTGCCTTTTTAGTAAGGATTTAAAGTAATGTATACTCTTTATGGCCCACGAAACTGCCCTCAGTGGGCATTTAGCCGGCAAAAGTCTAGTGGCTTGGTGGGTCAACAATATTGGTGGCCTAAACTTTACAAATGAGTAGGAATATGCGTGCGTACATGCGAAACGTGCCAGAGGGTAAAGCCCTTGGCACATTCTGCTGCGCCACCCTCCAGCTTGTCGATGCCACGGGGTGCTACGAATACATCATTTGGACTTTGTGTTTGGTATTTCTATAGACTAAAAATGCAAACCAGGGATCATGGTCTTAGTTAACCAATAAATCAAGATGGCAACCTGGCAACAAACCGGATTCATCAATGTCAGAAGTACATTTGTTTTCTTCATCGATCATGTGTTCTGTCAACACGGGATGCCGATAGCAATCTTCTTTGATAGCTAACCTCGCTTCACATGCAAGTTTTGGACTCCCATCTTCAAGGTAGTTGGCACGAGATCATGGATGTCCACAGTAGATCCCTCGCAGACCGATGATCAGACTGAGGCTGCTAATCACGTTTTTGGCGACATTCTTCGCAGTTTTTGTTATGAGTCTCCCTAAGCCTTGGAGACAACGCTGTTGATGCCTTAACCGGCTGTACATCCCTTCTATGTGAGTAGACTTGTGCACCCCCGCGTTCCGCTCACGTCACTACTTTGTGTTTGTAAGCTCTCTGGGGGAGAGTCTTCTGGCACGCTTGCTGAAACCACCCCTACCACAATGCAGGAAAACAAATGATCCATTTAATTTTAATGAGATTAATTGTCTTACGACATGTGCAATGACTGAAAGCCTTTTCAAACAAAAATAGCTAATTTTAAAGGCACATCATTAATTGTATCTTATGGAGTTAAAGACTAAGCATCACTAATTGCATTAAACATACCTACAAACCTAGTGTCTGCCGTCTTCAAGAAATAGTAGCGTCCTCGCTTCAATAAGCCGTTGGCGATCATAGGGAAGAAATGCATTGCCTTAACACTCAAATTCTACGCAAGTTCTGCTCACACCCAATATTTTTGCTCACTGGCTTGATCCCCATCATGATCCTTCTATCGTAAAGTGAAAGGCGCTTGCTCCTGAGGTTTGAACGTCGTCCTCACCAGCTGCACCTTCGTCAAGAGCATTGCTGGCCATACAGACATGGTAGGGTGTGCTCCACCTTCCGCAGTCGCTTTACGACCGAGCCGATCGAATCGAGATGGCTCATCTGCTTATGCAACTATGCCAATTTAGTCGATGAATGTTCATGGGCGCGTTGTACTTGGTCGAGGCTATCTAAAAGTTGCTTCCTCCCAATCACAGACCGATTTAGTGCCTCCTGTAATTGAGCAAAGCATTTTGCAGTCGCCTAACATTTGACACCAAGGCAGTTAAGCCCGTGTCGTCATATCGAATCCCCCTTCACTGCTCGACGAGAAAAGGTACTGATAGTTCCATGTGGAGAGATCTTTTAAAGCGGCGTAGTCACAAAGTTCAGTATCACTACATGGTGAAGAGGCATGAATGCTCTGATTCTTCAACAATTTTGTAAATTTTGAGGTACCCCTGCGGCAAGATTTTCGGCACGCCGTTAGCGTTTTTAGCGTCGAGCTGAGGGTCAGATCGCACCCCAACGCGTTTCTACTAATAGGTGTGGGGTCGTACGTATTTATCACCAGAACTGAGGCCCCGCGACTGTCTGCATAGTTGAAGCAGTGATGGTTGGCCAGCAACTGGTTATATGTACTGTGCGCTATTCAGCAAATGTGGATGCCCTTTAAAATTTAGATTGGCGAACTCATTGCGCAGATTGCTCTCCAACCGAAAGCCGGCCTTAAAGACACTAAATCTGAATGATACTCATGCTGGGCTACCAAAGTTCTCTATGTGCCAAACGAGTGAACGTGCTGTGATCCTTGTCTCCACTCTCTCCCAAACATCGAGCGAACGGGATGTTTCTCAGCGTCGGTACAGAGGCACCACATGCTAGTTTTTTCAACTGGATTCGGTACTCGAAGATTGTCGCATCTTTGGCCTTATGTATCTTTCTATGGGAGCGTCTCGTTTGGCAATGTCGTCGGACATCGTAGCCTTGCGCCCTCTAGGCCAAGTTGTCAAGGTCTGCTCTACGAACGTCGCAACAACTCATCAACGCTCACAGGATCGAATCGATTTTTGAAAGCGCTTCAGCAATACATGATGTCTGAGATATAAACCTAACTATCTTATCCTAGATGTACCGTTGCTATTGCTCATTCGGATTACTAGTGAAGATAGGTTCTAAGATTAGCTGGGGCGCTCTACGCTGTTAGCTCTTAAGCCGTGCTTAGTTTCGTATATTTGGTTTAGCGCTCTACGAGAAGGTTTGCACAATGCTGACGTGGCAGGTTTGGATGTTTTTTACTCTTCCATGTCAGCGTCACTGTCATGATCAACGATGCTCGCTTCTCGTATGATGTCGTCCAAAAACTCGAAGGAATGCGAAGACTTCGCGATTGATGCGCAAGGTGTCGTGAACGTATATGTGGGATCGTCGGTTACCTCCGAGTTATCTTAACGAGAAAGTTAAAATCTCGAGATTTGGGCTATTGACTGTTTGGTGGGAAATGGTATAATGGGGTTACTTAAATGGTTGTGATAAACCGGTACATTGGTGTAATTCAGACAGAAAGATATTTGTGTCACTGATAAGGCATCATTTTGTACCACATACGCGAAGCAATTTTACCGTACGCTATCGGTTGGGTTTGAGAATGTCTATCGCAATAGAATCTTCCAAGAGGCTACATACTTCTTGTGTGGTACACAAGAAGTAATTCGATGAAGTCTAATCCTATAGATAGCATAGTTAAAGACGTAAGTAGGGTCGATATCGCTCTCGATCGTTCAGTTCCCCTTTTGATCAGTTCCAGACACGTTTCTTTCATAGACGTATCTGATCGTAAGTGTAACGGTGTGATCTGTTACATTTACTTAACCCGTGATACTTGTTATTAAAATGTTATCACACTGATCGTTCTGCTTGTGTTTATTGCCATAAGTTGTGACAATTTGAAACAGTTCCCAATTGGCTGACATGGCTATCATGAGCCAGACCTAGCAATTCAAATAAAACGGACGCGCGAAACGTCTATGACTTAATTAAAGTCGATGTGAACATTACTTTTACCAGCAACTATAGAGTTTCTAGTTTCTTTCCCTTCCTTTGTATACTTTGCAGAGTTATCAAGGCACCGCAAACACTGCTGTCGATGAAAGTAGTGTTACACTAGTTGTCCAGTGCTAAAAGTGGTTCCTCGTTACACCTGGTAGCACTTTTCGTCCATCCAAGGACTACAAAACCCGTATAGCATACAAAGGTTGTTCGATGAAGGCGATGACGCCTTTCACGACACCCATGAAAATTATTTATGTTTTAGAGATTTCTAATGGGGTGCGATCTAACGAATGGGTTCGATCGTTAGAGAAGAAGCTGTCTAATTTTTGCTAACCTCAGCGCAATAGGGACCAGCAGAAATCCGTAATCATTAAGTGATTGCAGTGGGAACTTAATGCGTCGAAAACCGAAGTAATCCTGCTGTATTAACAAGGTTACCATTAGAATAATCTCTTGAGAAAGCAACAATTTCAGTCCGCTTCTGCAGCGTCAAAACGTCAAAGCGTGGGTGTTGACGCAAGACTCGAAACTTAGAAGTCTCTAAGTGCCAGGGGGTCGAGGGAGACTCCCTGTTGAGATGATTTCTCGAAGTGAAAGATGACATAACGCTTACCACATCGACGACAAGGAAGCGCGAGTTGCATTTGCCGAAATTAGTTTAATTTGGGCATGCCAGAAATTGGGTCCTGAATTTTTAGTAACTCGATCCGAACGTATTAAGATCGTTTGTTGTCCTTAAGACTCTGCTCAGCCAAATGTTTAAGCCACCAGGAGCTAAGTTTATGAATCTTATAAAATTCCTGACGAAAAAATCTAGCTATTGTGGTGTTCACGCCAACGCTCAGCACGTTCGTTATCTTACAAGTAGCAGATTTAGCAAATTATGTAAGTGAATCCGTTAGGAGCACATTATTCTTACAGGGCCTTACAGATGGTCCGTGAAGAATCACCTGTTCTGTATCGAGATGAAGTCGCTTGAGGAAGCAATTACAACTGCGGTGCAAGAGTACTTTAGCGTGATATAGGCTAACACCAGCTTGACCTCTTATCGTCCATCGAAAAGAGGAGAGACGGGTGGTCCAGAACCAAAGGACCTCTGCAGTGTTAAGTGCGAAAGACCATGCTCTTTAAGCAGTAATTTATTACAAAAGTGCAATCACTGTCAGAAGTTAGAGAACTACGCCTGCGAGTGTAGCGCTTCACGCCCAGCATCCAAAAACACTGATCGATGATCGACCACCTGCCAAAAATGGCAGCGGATGCAGGTATGACGCTGTTGCGAAGTCAAACCAATGTGGCGGACCGTAGAAAAAATGGTCGGGGTCAGTAGAGACGTAGCGCTCTACTATTCAAGCAACCTCAAATGATTTTGCAGATTGTCGATGGAAGTTGCTCTAGACTCACAATTCTTGTGTGTCTCTTCACTTGCTTATCAGGTACCCCTGATCACCTCAAGCTTAAAAATGACAAAAGATTTGTCACTTCATGCCTTAACTAACTGTAGGGTGTCGAAATTTAGTTTTTCACCAGTAGCTGGAGGATCGTAAGCTCAAGATCGTTGAGCGCGATATTCTTTTATGAAAGACGTTGCGCCTTGCAACAGGTGCACCTATAGCAGTGATGAAATGTGCAGTAGGATTTCTCTACAGGTTGAAGAAAAATTATGTCCTTACAATGATGATTTCACTGCACTAAATTTGGATGACAAATTTGTGGTCTCCTAGGGTTACCGTGGCTCCAAGGGCACGAGCCAAGGGTGAGCTGAAGCATTGAAACGTATGAATGGCTTCCATTTCAGCGTTGAGTGGACATATGATGAACATTTTGGAGATTCCACATGCGTGTAGATGTACTACGAGCGAGTGAGATAGAATCGCGTGTAATTAGGTCGTTTGTACGACTTCACATGGTCCTGACGTGGCTTAACTCTACACCATGGAGCCAGATTCCGGCTACTGTATTAAGATGCAGGTCTTGCCGAAGGCCCGCCACCCCAATAAGTTGAGTGGACTGGGGTATGGATTTCCGCCAAACGTTCAACACCCAAGTGACAGCAAACCGATTGCCAAAGCCTAACAATACGATGATCTTCGTGCGATTTGAGAATCGCATTGTAGAAGACCCGGCCGCGTTAGCGCATCCACCTCCAGAGGATAGCGAAGAACAGTTTTACTCGTGTCATGTGAAGATTTAGCATAACAGCCTAGTGAGAGAATAAGTCCCCGCTTAACTGTACAAGCAAGTTTCCAAAAGCTAAACGAGACATTTATCGTCCTAATTAATAACGGATCAAGTGTAGGCACTTACCAACTTGATCTGATCGCGCATTCGAAGACAACTTAGGTGATCACTCAATTGCCTTCGCTCGAATAGAAGAGGATCTTGCGTGATCTGCGTAGTGGCAAAATCAAGCAGATTTGCGTACTCGTCTTCCACGAAGAGTAAGTAACCGATATTTGGTCGGCAGTAATATTTGTTAAGACGAATGGGGTATCAGCAGCTCATAGATAGACGAAATTTCCTCGATGGCAAGACTCGGATATAGCCATACAAGTCTCTTCTTGGTTATCGCTTTTGACAGATCCTTTACACAAATATTTAATCGGATTACGGATTAAAAGAGCACGTTCAAGGACTTGTTCCTTGAATCAATACCATGCTATATTGCCTAAGGATAAAGAAACTCGACATGACTCGAGCTCAAATTGGGCCCGAAGTAATGTGTCATGAAGCTATGGCCACTGCCTCGTGAAAATCACTTGCGATCACAAGTTCTTTACCGATTGGTAATCTGTGGATTATGTGAAGAAGTCAACTTCCCCACATAGCTCTCCGACCTTTTGTGTGCTCACTGCCACATGATGATGGCGGGTATTGCACACATTCAACAAGGTGAATGCTGCAACAGTACGGGATCCGATGCCAATACCGAGAAGGATGTCATTATAGATGGTATTTTCATGAGTATTATCTTTTCACCGATGTATCACATGGAAGGTTATATTAGATACTCATGCGTGATAGGAACATTCCATACACTGCAGTGAGGACCCCAAGCGGTATGCTTTAAGGGTGGCTAGTTGTGCCGCAGGGATTAAGTACGCTCTGCTAAATTCAATAGATGCGCTACAAATCTGTTGAGATCTGTGCAAGAATTCGCACCTAGCTATTTCGATGACGTGTCTGTCCATAGCCGGGCTTTTGCTATAAAGACAGATGTAAAAGTCTGCCGACTCCACATCCGTCAGTTTCTTACACTTGTGCGTAAGCATAAGCTGTTTGCCAACCTCAAGAAATGTTTCATCGCTACTGGCAAAGTACCACTTCTTGATGCATCTTAAGTTTAGGCAGCATAAGCCCTGATTCAGAAAAAATCAAGGCGACTACCGAATGGCCTGTGCAGTCGGCGCCAAAAAATTACTAAGCTCATGATACAGCGGCGAACTTACAAAAGTAATTGCACAAGTATGCTGAAATGACTGTTCAACTATCTTTTCTATTGAAAAAGAAAGATGCTTTGTCAGGATACGCTTATAGTTAGAATTCCTTTATAAAAGGTATCAAGAAGAGCTTGATGCATTTGCCCATCACAGCGATTGTAGACCAAGCTAGACCCTTCACGTGGTCTGTGAACCCATATTTTTTGCAATAGGATGCGCATTAATGAACAGTACGATGCAGACGGAGCAGAGCGCTTCGTCTATTATCTATCGCAACAGCTGCAAGCAGCTGAGCATAATCATTCAGTGGACGACATGAATTGTTTTGCCATGAATTTTGCACGGATAACTTTTCACGTCTATCTCCTTAGAGATAGGCCATTTGTAGTTTATACGGACCCCGCGGTCTTACGCACAGTCTTAAACAACCCACAGATCTCGCAAAGGGTGGCGATGTGGATATCCTTCTTTTCGGAATACAACTTCTCCGTGGACCACAACCCGGTCGACTTAATGCCGGCTGCGCAGTCCAACAGCTACGGTAAACCACTGTCGCAACACTACCCACTCGTGTTCCGTCTTTAACATTTCTTGACGACGTAGAAAAAGCATTCGCAGAAGATAGGGATCTTCCGCGACTAATGGATCATCTAGCGACTCATCTAAAAAGATTTAATGGCCTGCATTCGATCTCTTGCGGATTGACACACAACACGAAACGAGTGATGTATTACATAGCCATTGATGGCGACATACATCGTGTCGTCGTCGCACTCACTGTAATTTGCGATTGCGCATCTTTTGTTAGGACCGTAATGACCACCTTGTGGGCATCGTCGGCGCGAGAAGACTTATCGCACGGTAATTCTTGACTTTTACTGGCCCCGCCAGTATCAGTCGTGCGCAATTACATTCGTGCTTGCGAGGTGTGCCAACCGTTGAAGCCTAGTCCTTCATCCACTGCGCCACTACTTATCTTGTTAACACCGGCAGAGGGCTGGCAGTACGACTCAATGAACTTTGGCTTCGCCTTCCCCGACAACACCCCAAAATCATTATTATTGTGTTCGTAGACCGTTTCAGCATTTTTGCACATCTTTCATCATCTAAAAGCAACACGCATTCTCATTTACACGGTATTTTAAATGCACGGTCTACTCCGTATTCTCATTAAGACGGTATTTTAAATACACGGTTGAATTCGTATTCTCATTAACACGGTATCGTAAGTACACGGTCTACTCCGTGAACTAGTTTGTGATAGTGATTCTCAATACACGGCGGCATTTAAAAAATGCGTGTTTCGACCCCCGGAACACGTCTGGCCATGCCACTTTAAATTATCCTGAGAATGATGGTCATACAGAACGCATCAAACGCGTCATCGAAGAGACTCTTTAAGGATACATTTAATCTTTCACAAGTTGGAGCGAAAGTTTACCGATGGTGGAGTTTGCAATCAACAACTCCGCGTATGCGTCGACAGCGCATCCACCATTTTTGTGAACGGCTTACGCCATCTACGCCTACCCACCCATTTTTAATTTTGGATTTGATTTAAGAGCGGGATGATTCGCTCGATCAAATAACCTTTTTGGCTCAAGTTCATCACGTTTCCTCGTCACCGAGGTCCTCGACGTTGCCGATGTACGACATAATGGAATCAACGAATCTAACATCCGCACCAGTACGGCACAATGGCTGACCTAGATGAAGATGACGATACTGGTATATTTAGCATCACCAAAGAACACACCACCGAGGATGAAAAAAGCCTCGCTGAAGGATGAGATGAATTTCTAGCGGTGCGCAAAAATGTACTGCTACAAAGTAATTGAGTCAGCAAAATGATCTTTCTGCTGGCACGAGAAGCACTAGTTCGTTTTGTGCAAGACCCCATCGCTAACGCCGTGGAATGGCAGAAACGGAACGCTGAAGAACATCGAAAATAACGTTTCTGATTAAATGTTGAATTACGTTTTTTGCTTTCTAAGGTAATAATACCGAAGCACGAGGTTATAAATGTAAGTAGTAGTAAACTACTAACCAATTACATCGGCTTGGATTTTACTAAAAACATTGCAACGCCACTTCTTAAACGATCGAGTTGCCTCGCAGAATGCGTACGCATTCTATGTTCACGTAAGTTGTCTCCACCCGTACGATCAGCACGAGATCTTATCCTCAAATTAGTACAAATGCCACACGCAAAAATTGCGAGAGATTCTTTTGGTCCCGAGCCAGTTTCTCAATCAGGCTCTGTAGTGCTGCATGGTAGCTACAAATGTCACTCATTTCTTCGTGAACGGCTTGAGGCTTCCGCCCCTTGTCCAATTTGTAGAAAACGAACTCCGATGGGTCGACTGATCGATATTGGCGGATGCGTTGCACCCATCCCAACAAAGAGAGAAGCTCCTGCACCTCTTGTTCGGTGTGATCATACAATAATTTAAGCGTCGTTTTAGACAACCAATTTAAACGTGCAATTCCAACAAAACATTCGTAATTGATAGTATTCCCCCCATAACAATTTATGGTGGACTCACAGGGGGGTTCAATGCCTTCACGTGGTGCTAAATTTAAACCAACATAAATTGAAGGAGAAGCGAACGACTTATCGATTTTGCCAAAGCGGCTACCCTCCGTCGCAAAGAAGCTAGAAGACTCGCGCCCAGCTGATGGTTGAAGTTGAGAGTCTCGACAATTGGTAAGATGAATTCGTCCAATTGCTTATAACAGCCGTAAAAAAAAGCGCGCATGGCGCTTGTAGAGCATTTGAAGGTAAGCACACACATGGAGTATCTCAGAAGCAATGTGCACCCTACCCTAGGGAGAAGAAAGTGGTACAGATTCCTTTGTATTCGTTAGGTGGTGTAGAAACAGCGCGAACATGGGTCGCCTCGCGTATGACATGACATTCCTGCCTGAATAAGTAGATAGCACATTCTTTTTTTGCACTAGTCAAGGTTCGTTTCTCAAGCCTAACACGAGCCGTGCTGAAGTTCTAAATCCAAGCTTTGCGCCGAGTGTGCTGTACATTGAGAGTTAAGCCGTTCCAGGCCTGCAGCAACGATATTCAGTCTCGCTAAGTGTTGCCGCTTTATCAACTAAGCTTAGTACAAGCATCTAAAAAAAAAACTCTTTAGCGCGAACGACACTAGCGCTGATGTAGAAGCCGTGCAACAACCTCGCATCAAATATGGGATTCGACGATGAAGACTTGTCCCGCCTGATATGTCATCTACACGCCTTTTTAGTAATACCCACTGCTTGTGTTCAGGGGATAATCGCAACACATGACCGTCTAGATCTTCCTACGTGGTCACAACGGAAGTCTTGGTACCACTAGATTTTTCATCATGAAATTCACTAGAATGTTAATGCGCAGTATCAGACGCGGGAGATGAGTCATCATTCTCATCCCTCGAACTATACAAGATATGGAAGTGGCCATGACTCTAAATACCGTGTGAGTCCTATTAGTAGGATCGTACTCGGCTGCCCCTATAGACTCGAATACCTAGCTATTTTTTATAGTCGGACCCACCTTCCAACTCCATCGAATAGATGACCCCCCACTTTAGAGCCATCATCATTATCCCGTGGTGACTCCATACGTACCTCTGACGCAACCGGTGCTAAAAGCAGAGTTGCAGCAGCAGCGGATGAAGCATCGTTAACAGTTAAAAACTGGTCATCGTCAAGAGCGGCTGAGTCAAGACGCGCAGTTGCCTTCTCAGCATATTTCGACGCGCATCGCACAGGTTTTTTCACCACGCGGTTAAATCCGGAAATAGATAGATTGGAAAAAACAATTGCTCTTTGTACCCAATGTTTTCAAACGGTGACCACATAAACATGAAAGCGAATGAGTGAATATCCTGTAGGGGGTGGTGGTGCAACGATGTGAACCTGTTGCACATAATTGACCTTAATACTCATTATGTATTATATTAAATTTAAGGTCGATATTGTCGGTAAAATATACCTTAAAGAGCATATTCAGAAACATTCACCGATTGACTAATAGGGGTCATAAAACAAGCCGTGGCTATCAGTCAAATTAGCGATGGAAGCGCGAAATGAGTGGTGAACAAGACTTAAGCTTATACTTTTGTAAATGCAAATAATGAAGCTAGGACTTCAACATCGGTTAATGATTGGGACTACACGTTATTTAGTTAAGGTTCCCTTTTTATTCCTGTTTGCTTTACCTTCTCTAAATAGCTTACAGAGGTAACAGGGCACCACTCACACTGCTGTCAGTGAGAGTCGCTCCATACTGGATATGCAGCGTGTTGCCCCGGTGTGAAGCTCCGGTATACCATTACAGTAGCTTTTAGTGCTTAATCTAAGGATCAGTACTCTCGGGCATTTTTGCCACGTGATTCCTTGGATTCTTTGTCCTTTCAGAACTAGAAGCTTAGGATCCAGTTCATACACTTATGGTTGAGTCTCACTAAATTTGTAATACTTGATACCATTTAAGTTAATATCCGTATAGTTTGATAAGTTCGAAGACTTTACGAGTTTAAAATTACCTTTTTCACAAACGAGTAAGGGTAGCTCCTGTACACCCTAGCTTTTTGCATCGCCTTTTTTAAGTTTTGAAAGAAAAAAAACGATGAGTTTGGAATTTAAAAAGTAGACTTTTTTATCCCTTGCGCAGTCCTCAGCGTAGTCCGTGGCGTAGTTCTCTTCAGTAAGCCTTGCACTTGTACGTATGAGTCGTATCATGTCCAACTTAGGCGATGATGGTGCGTGCTTGTCTAAGCCAGTTGCGATGGTGGATGATGATTCGGTCGTTGGTGTGGAGGTCTCTGTCGTAGATGAAGCACTCGAGCCGGTCAGGAAGACCGGCCGGAGTTAGGAAATGGCATAAGGATACTTCACGAATTTTGTGCAGCTGCAGAAGATTAAGACGACAGCATGCAATTGCTCCCGACACCTATCAATCATCACAAAACGTATGAGTCTGAGATAAAATATCAAAACTAGTGCTCCTAGTTTCGTCACGTTAATGTGATGAAAAGGGATTCGCTCTTTAAGAAGAAGTACCATCTCACCACTGGCTCCCGACAACCGACTAAAGGAGGGGTACTAAGGACGTGTGGCTTGTCTTGTTCCTTATCACCTTGTGTACTTGTCGGCGGGCAAATTTCACTCTTTTAGGTGACTTAAGGGCAGTGTCTGCCTGACTGATTTTAGGACAGGCTAGGTGTGGCAGTGTGGGATTTTCAAACACGAACATCGATTGCTTGTGGCGCTCTCCCAGAGTATTTCTGACCTTCTTTGACGTCGCATTGCATAATTTGGATACTGGATCACCTCGTTGTTCGAACCACTTAATCCCCTTATCTTTCTATACACTTGAGCCGTCTCAAGACCTTGCCTTTACCTGCTTGCCGCGTCCGATCGAGGGCTAATTTGAATGAGTTTTAATTCCTAGCCAAGCAATCTGAGGACAAATATTGGTCAAACACGTGAAGCAGTAAACATTAATCGTCAAGTAACTAACATTGATCCGAACTGGAGGAATGCTGATGCGTGTCTTCTGTAAGTAAATAAACACTGATCATTATTAGCTTGTGAGGAGCTAGGACTACGCTTACGCTTCTCTACATCTAAGTGTTCGATTACGTTGTTCAAAATAGCCATCCGTTTTTTTGGTCTTGAAGTAGCCTCACATTTATCACTAGTATGACCACATGGTTATCAGTAGTAACCAAAACGATCGTAGCAGTTTTTGGACAATGTTTGTGCGCACTTCTTGCAATTATGTATGATCTTATTTGCGGGCGCAACACTCAAACAGCTTCTTATAGATGAACATCCATAACGTGCTAAAAAGATGACGCTTCAACGTATTAGCACATGGTGATATGGAGCTGGATCTTCTCATTATAGCATGTTAAGGATATTCATATGCAAGAAGCTATTCGCGTGCTGCGCTTAAACGAATGAATTATGCAAAATTACAGAAAGCTCGCAGATGAATTGTTCAACAAGCGCTACAATCGGTTGAAGGCAAAAGTTGACGTTTGCATGAACGGCGCTCATTAAAATCTGGTAAAAAAAAAGGCTGGTCGAGCTTAAAGAGCTACCCTATTGTCAACTACATCGCCACGTCTCCTACAGTCTGCTTTTTCCTCGAGTCTGTGTCCACTGGACAGCAAGGTTGCAGCACCGATTGAATCGCGCAGTACATAACGCGCGTATCCGATAACTATACGCTGCCAACGTCTTGTGCGTCTGCGACTGACAATGCTTCGGCGAAAAAAAGCCTGGTACACGCTTTGAGAGGCAATACCGTCGCGGCACTTTGTGGTCTGTTGTTCTTATGGACTTCATCTATTTGTAAAAAGTGTTTTATTGCGTCCAAACGAAGAAGTGCAACGACAATGAGGCAAAGCATCCTGTGAGATATCTTTTTGTGGACATGCTCATCTTTCTCTTCGCCTAAAAGGATCAGGTAAATTTTTTCACAATCATCATGTCGTGAAGGCACGCCTGCAAAAGGTGCAGAATGCTGAGTTCTTATTTTCCTCGTTTGGCCCGCGCCCACTCGTTGGAGGACAGCTCAACCCATGTGTGCATCGGTGCTTGCATCGGAGCGCCTGACCCACAGTGTCGTTAGCGCTTGCAAGTTTGTCGGTGGTATAACTCCGCAGAAATATGAGGGACAGACATCAAGGACCTAGTCACAATCAATAGATTCTTCGTGAAGCTCAAAAGAACCATTTCCATTCTCGATCCTATCGAAGCGCTGATTGTCCAGCATCAGTCTGAAAGTACCCCAATTTTAGAAGGTCAGCTGGATTTCATGCCCTCTTGGGAAAGTTTACTGCTTTCGATAGACGAGCAGTAAGCACTTAGCTAAAGTTAAATCATTTGACAAATATTGCGGCTTTTCGCTTTCAATTCATGTATAATGTAGCGAACTTCGCCATCTGGGTCATGGCTTGCCTCCAACCATTTTTTTTCTGTGAACTTGAAGACAATATTTGTGGACTCCCATTGTTGACACCATGTCCGTTGTCGACACAAGTTAATATCCTTGTGCACCAATTTGACTGACTTCATTATCTAGGCGCGGCATGAAAAGGCTACGAACTATGATCAATTCCGATGCTGACGAAAAAGGCGAGGATGCCACTTCAAAACTGGCTGATGGATGGTGTCCAATGGTCATATCTGCAGCCCAAAGCAGCTAAGCTCTTCTCGATGGCAACATCCAGCGATGCATCAGAACGCAACTCCTTCAAAAAGTGGAATTCATCCATTCCAGGCTTCTTAATTGACTTTGCGTGGCACCGGTTGAAAAGTTCGTCTTCATTGATAGCAACATGAGCGCCTTCCACGATACGCAGATCGCAAAGTACCATTCATTGAAAGAGAAGGCGACTTCAAACGAAAGTGATTAATATCATAAGTAAAATCTTGACCAAACAACGAATTCTTAGATTAAATTAAATCCCCGATGAGTCCGCAAAAAACTCGGGTCTTTTCTTCCTTAAAACGACAGGCTCTTGCGCACCTGAAAACATTAGGGTAAACCTAATCGCGTTATTTACAGACAAACAGACTCAAACATTCAGATAAGTACGATTTTGACATTTAACGTAGTGCAAACTCACTGATACTGTAGCTTCACCCTTCGAGTTTGCAACAATTTCGAGTAATAATATCTAAGGCTGTAATAAGATGGTAGGAGCTGTAAACAGTTCTGTGGGCGCTAAGTAACGCAGATTGCAGTAACTGAAGCACCGGAATGTCAAATGCGGATAGATCTGCGTGTTGTCGCTGAAGCTGTAGCGTAATTTTCTAATCTACAAAACACGATCACGTTGTGCATGTGCCCTCATTCACGGTCCTTGTTTGCATCAATGCACTTGCCGTCGGACGAATGCTATTTACAAGTAGTACTTAATTCAACTTTACTAACACAGATGCTCTATCGTCAAAGGTAACGGGGCAACATTTGTTCGGGGTGTCACAAAATTATACGTACGCTAGTACGTACATAGGAAGCTAATCTACGCAAACAGCTCGTTCAAGTAAGTGCAATTCGATAACGGTCTTTAATATAGTTAAGCTATTAACATAACTTCAGTAGTTATCTAGCTACATGAATCTACATTGTCGTTTGACGAGAACCTGCTCACCACTCAGTAGGCGCGTCTAGCCGCGCGTACTGAGTAATCTTGGTTAATTTGTCTTTGATCAAACAATCTTCTGACAGCGCGTGGATAGTATCCATCTCGGATAATGTTCCTTTAATCATATCCATCTCGGACAATATTAATAGGATTTGTCACGCTGGACAGTCTCCACATTGACACCAAACGTTGTTATATAATGTACAGGACTACCCCGTTACACACATGCTTTGCTCCGTTATACGCAAGCGGTCTCACCCACCCTAGCGTTCCATTTACGCTACCGCTTTGTGGCTCAGGGTTTGGTGGGGGATAGGTTGCTGATCGGCTTGCTGATATCAGCCCTACTACTGTTCCGAAACAGGTAGGCGTTTTTTCGCATCGCGATTGAATGTCCTACGACCTGTGCGTGACGCATTGACTGATAGACAAGGTAAAAAAAACAATAAGCTGATGCCTGAGTCAGAATTTGTATTGAAAGTTATAAGGTCGGACACCAAGTATTTCTCAGAGCTAAAAACCTACCTACAAATGTAGTGTCTGCTGTCTTCAAGAAAACATTGCGTCCACGCTTCATTGGACCGTTTACGGTGACTGCTAAAGAGGGCCCAGCGTATACGCTCAACCTTCCACGCAAATGGCGCACACACCCAGCGTTCTGCGTAGGCTTACTTAAGCCGTACCGGTATTTTTCCCATGTGGACTTTGAGGCTCTGGCGCCGACGAAGAGGGCGGTGCCCCGGATTGCTGCAAGCGAATAAGCAAGTCCAACTGAACTTCGCTCTAAGTTTGAGCTTGCTCCATAGCCTGAAGGCGGCTCTGCATCGCATCAAGCATGCAATAGGTCTTCTTCAGGGTCTCTTGAAGACCCTTCACTTGGAAATCCAATTTCTCGTGGACTGCCACCGGAACACCGGCCACCACCGACGCTGATCGATAGGCATGGGTGTCTTCAGTTTCGGATCCGGAGACTACTGAAACAACGTCGTCTTCATGGCCAATACCAGTATCTGGTAAAGTGGCGTGGGTACTCTGAGTCTGAGAACACTTGGGAATACGAGGTACCCCTACGGCAAGGTTGAACTTATGCTTTTGACCTTTTTTAACATCGTGGCCAAGGTAATCTTGAGACCGAGGCCGTTTCCCGCCACCAGTGGTGTGGGTTGGCGGGTTGTTGGTCATCGATTGACAAACACTCGCGGCTCTTGTATCAGCCGAAGCAAATCGTGTGAAATTACGCAAGTGGCCTCTGGCCCTAAGCTTGGCATAGTCATTCTGGAGCTTGCGTTTGAGAGGCACATGAGCCACATTGGCAACAGCTCTCAGAGCAGACATACTGCTAAGGCGACGCATGCGGTGCACCCGGCGAACGAAGCCATTGTCTTCTTCACTCTTTGTTTAGCCTGCAAACAAAAGAAAGGTATACCCTTGATCGGTAGGACCGGTGCACCATGTGCTTGCATGTCAAGGCGTGCCTTGTATTGACCTGGGATTGCTAAATGAGGCTCCAGGTATCTCTCGCAAAGTACCTGGATGCTCGCCACTCTTCAGAATACTTAAACCTATGATCAATGATCCGTGTTGCCAACAATTGGCCGGCCGCTTCAAGTAAGCGTTCTTCCACGCTGGGTAAAGTGAACACAAAGTCACGTTGGTGCTCGAGGGTCGTGACTATTTGCGTAGGGCGCCGAGTGCTTTTTCCTTGTTGAATGATTAACTGTTGCTGCTCGTTGAGCGAGTTCGTGATGATGGTACAACCCGAACCGGGTGTTGAGCGCGGCACCAATGGCGAATTCTCATCATCACGTTTAGGGAACGGACAGGGGGCAGTACGAGGTTGCACCTCAGACATAGGGGTATCGTAATTTGTCCCTGCATCATCCGGGAGACTGGTATTGCTACCATAGTCCAAAACTTTCCTTATTTTTTGATAATCAATGAGAAGCTTTGACTCGTTAGGTAGTGAGGACATCGTGCTAAGCTTTACGTTACCCTAGGGTTAAACTTAAATGCACTGACCTCGTGGGAAAACAATGTTCGATGGAAACGTTTGATTGGGACAAGGTTCGATTGACGTTTTGGGAAACGTCAGTATGGTTGCGGAGGGTGTTAAGGGGTTACACGTAGCTGGGTACTTGGTACCCTGTGTCTTAGACACACAGATGATATCCCACTGAAAGAGATGTAGAATATTCTATCGGTTTATAGGGGCTGACTGGTGTCAGCCACCAGATAAAGAGATCTTAGCTTTACTAACTTAGGATATAAGTTTCTGATAGGAATTAGATATTCTACAGGTGTAAATGTAAATATAATCCAGTTTTCCTGTTTATCTTGAAGACGCGTGCCTTGCGAGGCGTCTTTGGTCGTTGATTGCTGATCACTAAGAGTTAGCAACACCTCTGTGAGGTAGCTAGTATCTCTTGAGCATTATCTGCTGTTAATTCATTGAATCGTGTGGTGCCTGGAACAAGGACCATAAGTTACACGCTTGTTGACTCATTGAGTCTAAATCTTTGGAGCTAAGTTGCTCGTTGAGCATTAAGTCTTGCTTTGACTTAGGGAGCTTTGTAGCTCGGCTACAAATATCGTGACCAAAACGAGACACAACTAGCACTGTAATACATTAAAAAATCTTTTTAAGCTAAAACGGCTGGAGCACTTGTGGTCTCTCAGCAAGTAGTAAAAGATCCCAAAATTATTCTTTTTTTACAGCAAAGTTCGCGAGCGGCATGAGGTAGCACTTCCAACATGTTTTAAAAGCTTTAGCGATAGACGCACTCGTCGGGAGGCGCGTCAACCATGGCGCTTGAAAAGATAATAATAATCACGCGAGCATTGTGTCACTCTTGTTAGTTTCAAACTATTTAGCAGTCGAAGACAATGGTCAATTGATGTCACCATGCATCTTCTCTCCATTCAGGATGCGAGATAAATTGTTCTTGTACGTGGTACAAGAAGGGGCCCGTCCGAACGCTGTGTCAATTCTACTTCTGTGAAAGTAAACTGAATCTGATATAACTCATATTACGCGTATCGACGTGACGTGACCACACGCAGTCAAAATCTTGCTCGATTATCTTCAAGCTTATGTATATTCATTAGCGCAGGAAGCGTCAACTACCGAAATTATCCTCCGCAACTGCAGAACGAAATTGGGTCCAAGTAGTTCGTGGATTTTTATCTTAAAGGGCTTGCTAACATCATCCTGGGCTACATTAAGGAGTAAGAAGTCGACGATCCCATGTATGATGAATGTTACATAAAGATTGCAAGATCACGATCCCATGTATGATAGACGTTACATAGAGATTGCAAGATCTACCTAAAGAAAGAGCTTTTCAACCTTAGATTTTTGTTTGCATCGTGTGATATATGGCTATTTCGACGACAAACGGGGTTTGTTTATACGCGAAATACAGGGTCACGCACAACAACTGCTTCAATCTAAATTCGCACTGGACTCGGAAGCTTTTTCATTATCCCGACTTCTTCAATCGTGGATCGTAGCATCGGTGAACGAAGCGCCAGTTTCCACTGGTGCTACTGGCGCTTCGTTCACCGATGCTACTAGTTTCGCTTCTCGCTTTGATGCTAGTGCCGAAATATCGCGAATTGTATGTGTTTGTGCGAAGAGTGCCATCATACTTTAGTAACTCTAATCGGGGAGAAGCACGCAGCCTTACAACCCAGCACTATGGCTAGACGGTTCCTTACACAATTGTGCCCAGTTCTTCTCTACTCGCTATGCGATAGCTTAGCCTAATTTTGCGAATCGCGTGCGACTGCATGACTGCGAGTGATGGTGTGAAGGCAGCCAGCGTGAAAAAAACACAAGATTATATGAAGAAGGACGGAGGAGAGAGCGCGATCAACAAGATGAGCCTGTAGTTGCTGATCCACTTAATCTGTATCGAACTTCCATTAATGATTACGATAGGGGAGCGCGCTCTGTAGCTCTCCCCTTGATAGAAGTAATTCAGTTCCGAGAAGGAAATCAATCTTAAAAAGCTATGCAATTGTAGCTACTGAAGATTGAGCGTAATGCTATTAATGTACGTATTTTCTCAGTACAGATGGCTATGGCAACGCGATCGAACTTTACTTCTGAGCTTTTAGAAACTTGCTTTTCTGACATTATTCACCTTTTTATCGATTTTTAAGTCAATAGGGTGCGTGCATCACGATACTAGCCCCGTCATTACATGACAACTATCATGTTAATCGACTCTGAGGGGCAAAGGCTAGATCGCATTTAGTACTAGTCCCTTATACACCCAACCGCGTTATTTATAGACACACAGATAATTACGACTTAACAGCTCTGCACACAGACTTGCGCAAACTTACTTATAGAATCACTCTTTGGGCTCGCAAAGATTAGTGCTTAAGGCTTATCATGTCGCACTCTAAACACATAACTCGACCTTTACGTCGTCATTATCTTGTTTAGAGTATGCGTTAAAATTTTCTTTTAGTTTTAGCATTTCATCTTGTTACTGTTTCTTCTCGCAAATAATCATTTACGCACTGCACGTCATTTATTACCTTCATTACACGTTGTTATGACTATGTATCGACATCCACCGTTTAAAATGGCATTTTTGACGTCTCTGCCTCTGTTCAGAAATCTTCACGTACGAGCGGTACTTCCCCTCTTACCGTCATGACATCTTTATTCGTATGTATCGATCATCTCAGTTTTACAAATCACTTTTGACGTCTCTGTCTGTTGTCACGTACTATTATCTACTCGGTACTTTCATCTTACCATGATAGTATCTTAGTTTGACCGTTTTTTAATCTCTAGAGATTTTGTGTGGCACTTTTGTAGCCTCATTCTTTTCACAAATACGTAATTACACGCGGTACTCCCCCTCTGACCATCAGGATATCGTGATTCATGTATGGATTGATATTCCTCAAGTAGGAGTGGTAACTTTAGCGTGTCTGCCTCTTGACACAAATGTGAATAACGGCATTGTACTCCATTTATAGCTTCCAGTTGGTACGCTTTTACTACAAACCAGAGCGCTTGATCAGCGATTCGTATCTTAATGAATGTAAATAACGATTTTGCTCAAATTTTCTCCCTCTTGCTCCAGCTGATCAACACTTTGCCCATTTGTTAGCATGACTCGACGGACATCGTAGACAAATGGTAGACAACGTAGTAGGAACTGTCGACCAGGCGGCCCTCGATCGCGCGGACAGTAGGATAGCGATAATTGCTGATTACTGGAGGGGTTCCCTGCACCACGTTTGTCCTTTAAGCGGAAGCACAGTCTGTAACGGTGTGAATCGTTACATAACAATTTATATGAAATTCTTAATGGAATATAACTATAAGAGTTACATTCTCAGAATGTTGTCATAAGGACAAATATTCTGCAGCACTTACGAGTAGTTCCTAATTGGTTGATATAGGCCATTATATCAAATAACGAAGACGCGCCACGACAGACGCACGCAATGAGTGGTGAGCAGATAATTGATTTACACATTTGTATTTAGACATAGTTAGATGAAGATAAATAGTGATTTATTGCAGACATTAACTATTATAAATACAGTTCTACTTTTACTCTAACCAAGTACTCGCTTCTTCTTACCGTCTTCCTCTGCACGTACCAGTGTGCGTGAAGTTACGAGGCACCGCCTTATTCTGTCATCAGAATAAGTAGCTTGTACTGTCACCAGTACAAGCTTCAGGGTGCCCCGTTACACCTGGTAGCACTTCGTAGTCCGTCCAAGGACCGCGTTCACATTTAACATGGATATGTTGGATGATGAAGATGACCAAAGCTTTCACGCTACGCGTGACGGCTACTCCCATTTGAGCGATGTCGAATGGGATGCGGTTGAACATATGGGTTCGACCATGGGCATCCATGCTGTTAGCGTCATGCTAGAGGCTCTCAATAGAGATGCCCAACATGCTACTATCGCCAAGTTCATTCAAAATGAACTTGACGCAGAATGCGAGAAAGTAGCCTTGCTTCACCAACAAGGTTCTCAACAAGCAGAGTTGTTGAGAGAACAGGGTGCTCAAAAGTTTGAACTGTTGAGACAGCAGCAGGCTGCTGCTGGTGGGTCGATGCACTCGCGTCGACCCGAGACTTTGAAGATTGACATCTCTAAGTACAGGGGAGTCGAAGAAGACTCCCTCTTGAGATGGTTCGTCGAAATAGACGACGCCATAATGGCGCGTCGCATCGACGACGGGGATATGCAAGTTGCATTTGCCCAATCAAATCTGGCAGGACATGCCAAGACTTGGGCTTTCGGACTCAAGTTGCACGACCCATATGCGTTTGGGTCGGTAGAAGTCTTCAAGCCGCGGCTCAGACAAACGTTTGAACCGCCTAGAGCTGAGTTCAGGGCTCGAGTAGAGCTCTTGGAGCTCAGACAAGGTAAGCATGATGCGCACGCTTACGCCCAACATTAACGACATCTTACGAGTTGTATAAGTTCCAATCCGGTGGATGAACACGCGTTGGTTTCGGTGTTCATGCAGGGTCTTGCGGATGGTCCCGTCAAGACTCACCTGTTCCGGCTTGAACTAGATTCACTAGAACCAGCCATTTCCATTGCGGAGCAGGAAGACTTCAGTCTGAGACAGGCTCGCGCCAGCTCGACATCATATCGTCAACCGAGACGATATGACAACGGAGGTCCAGAGCCGATGGAACTCTGTTATGTAGAGAGCGAGAAGGCTCGCTCTACAGGCTACAAGAAGTTGCAGAGATGCAACAGATGTCAAAAGACAGGACACTACGCTTACGAGTGTTGTGCCCCTCGTCCAGTGTCTCGCGACACTGGGCGTAGTGACCGTCCACCCATGAGAAAGGGGCAGGGACGCGGGTCCGCTGTTGGTGCAAAGACGCAACAACGGGATGGACCGTCAAACAGGATCAGTAGGTGCGGAGCACCCTACTGATCCAGCAACGTCAAGAGAATTTGTAGGCCTCTTGATGAAGGTTGCTCCCAACACACAAAAGTTGTGCGTTGCTGCTCTGGGTAATGAGATCTCACTCATTACCTTGAAACTCGAAGTGACAAATAAGTTTTCTCTTCGAGCTCTAGTCGATTATGGGGCGTCCAACAATTTTGTGCGACGCCAGTCGCTAGAAGATGGTCATTCTAAATTCAGTGAATGTGACACACCTCCTACGAGGATGACGGTACGTCTTGCGACAGGCGCATCCGTAACCGTCATGAAGCGTATAGTGAAGATCCACAATACGCTAGAAGATACCCAATATGACGATGACTTTATCGTATTGGATTTGGATGACAAATTTGATGTCATCCTTGGAATACCGTGGCTCAGAAGGTACGAACCACGAGTAAACTGGCAACATCGGACAGTAACGATGCCTGCCGCTTGTTCATCAGATGGCCATCTGATGAACATTTTGGAGCGTCCACAAGCGTGTGGATGTACTACGAGTGAGTGCGATGGCCTCACTTGTGGTACGGTCGTTAGTACGACTGCACAAAACCTTAGTGTACCAAACGGCTACCCTTCGGAGCAAAGTTCCGGCGGCTGTGAGGACACACAGGCTGTGCCGAAGGTCCACCACTCGAATAAGTCGAGTGGACCGGGACAAATATGTATCCCTGGCGGGGAACATCTAGAAGAGAAACAATCGATCGCTCAGGTTAAGCGAAACGATAATCCTAGATCGACTGGAGAGTCTTTCGTAGAGGATCTCGCTGTGCTTGCGCAACCCCAGCTAAAGGAAGTTAAGGGAATAAGTCCCAAGATTACAAATACGACGGAAATAAGTTCCCCGAAACCCGCGGGAATAAGTCCCCGGGAAGCCGAAGGAATAATTCCTTCGAGGCCTGAGGTAATTAGTCCCCAGGAAATGACAGAGACATTGAATGTCATAGTCAATGATGGATCAAGTGTGGGCGCTTATACACTTGATCTGATTGCTCC
This sequence comes from Peronospora matthiolae, assembly GCA_921007115.2. Taxonomy (NCBI): domain Eukaryota; phylum Oomycota; class Peronosporomycetes; order Peronosporales; family Peronosporaceae; genus Peronospora; species Peronospora matthiolae. Next base: position 24,225 of record CAKLBY020000197.1, read on the forward strand.
TCCGAAGTTGACTTCGGAGATCACTCAGTTGCCAACGCTCGAACATAAAAGGTTCTTGCGTGATCTGCGTAGTGGCAAAGTCAAGCAGATCTGCGTACTCGTCGCTGACGACGAGTGTGTAGCCAACATAAGGTCAGCAACAGTGTTTACTGAGAACGAGAGAGTTCTCAGTAGTTCATCTATGGACGAGAGTGTCCTAGATGAAAAGACACGAATTGAGCGATATGACTCCCAATCGTGGGAATCGCTCAAGACAAATCCTCTCTATGAAGATTTGGTTGAATTCAAGGATGTATTCCCTGAAACTGTTCCGTGCGAGTTACCGAAGGATAAAGGTATTCGACACGAGGTCGAGCTTAAACCAGGCTCGAAGTACTGTGTCATGAAGCAGTGGCCACTGCCTCGTGACCAAGTACTTGCGATCGACAAGTTCTTTGCCGATCGTTTAGCTGCGGGCCATGTGAGGGAATCTACTTCCCCACATAGCTCTTCGACCTTCTGTGTGCGAAAAACAACAGGAGGGTGGAGGATAGTGTATGCATTCAATACGTTAGATGTTGCAACGGTACCGGCTCACACGCCGATACCGAGGAAGGACGTAATCATTGATGGTATGTCAAAGAGTACCATCTTTTCGTCCATGGATTTGATGGATGGCTTCTATCAAATCCTTATGCGAGAACGGGATATACCCTATACCGCAGTTAGCACGCCTAGCGGCATGCTCTGGGAATGGCTAGTAATGCTACAAGGACTTAGTAATGCCCCTGCCACGTTCAACAGATGTGTATCACATCTGTTGAGGCCAGTAAGAGAATTCGCGCCGAGTTATTTCGATGACGTCTTCATCCACAGTCGGGCTGTGGATGGAAAGTCGGACGTTGATGTTTACAAATGCCACGTCCGACAGGTTCTTACAATCATGCCAAAGCGTCGATTGTATGCAAACCTCAAGAAGTGTATATTTGCAGCAAGCGAAATACCACTTCTTGGGTGCATCGTTGGTAAGAACGGTGCACGTCCTGATCCCGAAAAGATCAAGGCGATCACCGACTGGCCTATGCCGGTTGCTGTCAAAGGTCTTCGAAAATTCCTTGGGCTAGCGGCGTATTTGCACAAGTACTCACGCAATTATGCCAAGATGACTGTACACCTCTCTCGTTTGTTGAAAAAGAACGAGAGGTGGTTATGGAACGCTGAATGTCAGCGCTCCTTTGATGGTATCAAGCAGAGCTTGATACAATTCCCATTCCTAGCAATAGCCGATCAGGACAGGCCATTTCGTGTGGTCTGTGATGCCAGCGATTTCGCAATCGGCTGTGCATTAATGCAGTACGATCTTGGAGGCGTTGAACGCGTCGTCTGCTATCAGTCGCGTCAGCTGCAACCAGCTGAGCGGAACTATCCAGTGCATGACAAGGAACTCCTTGCCATGAATTATGCGCTCGCAAAGTTCAGAGTCGATCTATTAGGAGATAGACCCTTCGTTGTTTACACTGACCATGCGTCATTACGCACGGCAGTAAACAGCCCGCACCTTTCACAACGAATGGCGCGGTGGTTGTCATTCTTTGCGGAATACAACTTTACGGTCGAGTACAAACCAGGACGACTTAATGTCGTCGCTGATGCACTCTCACGTCGTCCCGACTTTGAAACAGTCGCGAAACCCAACAGTGAGACAGTCACTGTTGCGGTTATGACGTCCTCAGTCCCATCTTCAACGTTGTATGATGATGTGAGGCGAGCATAATCCCAAGATGGTGAGATTGTGAAGTTGATGACACATCTCTCCCAACCATCTCGAGAATCGTTGAAACGATTGTCGTCTGCGTATCGATCTGCATCAGATCGATGCACTACTCGCGACGGTTTACTGTATTACACATCCGTTTCTGGTGACACACCACGTGTTCTCATTCCAGATCATACTGATCTGCGCTTGCGGATCATGTTCTAGTATCACGATGCTCCTATAGGAGGACATCGTGGCCGGGAGAAAACATATATCACGGTGAGTCGAGACTTTTACTGGCCCCGCCAGTATCAGTTTGTGCGAAAGTATGTCTGCGCATGCGAAGTCTGCCAACGAGTGAAGTCAAGTCCTTCACTGCGTGCACCTTTGCAGCCTCTACCGGTTCCGGCTGAGTGCTGGGAATCCATCTCCATGGATTTCGTCTTCGGGATACCCAACGACGCACGCGGGAATACGGGTATTCTCGTATTTGTTGACAGATTCAGCAAAATGGTACACCTTGTGGCTGTACCAGAGACAATCACGGCAAGTGGCTGTGCTTGTGTCTTTATTGACACCATCTTCCGACTTCATGGGTTGCCCCGTGAACTCGTATCAGACAGAGATCCACGATTCACTGCTGATTTCTGGCGTTCCGTGTTCAAATCACTCGGAACGCGCTTGAAGATGTCAACATCTGATCATCCAGAGTCAGATGGTCAGACGGAACGTGCCAATCGTGTCCTTGAAGAGATACTTCGAGGATACGTACACTCCTTTAAGAGTTGGAGTGAGTTTTTGCCAATGGTAGAGTTTGCCATCAACAACTCGGTGCATGCGTCCACGACCCATACACCGTTTTAAGTGAATGGCTTACGCCATCCGCGTGTACCCACCTTACTAGAGTGTAACTCTGGTTTAAGGGGGGGGGGACTCGCGCGAGCAAAAACCGATTTGGTTCACGCTCATCACGCTCTGACGAAGAGGTCATTGCGTTTGATGCCGATATCGATAACATCGATATCGAAGAAGATGATGCCAGTGAGAGCGCGGAAGCCCTCACTGAAGAAAAGGTTGATGTTGCTGCAGTGCGCTCACAGCGCACTGTAGCTAACGAGTCATCAGATGAGTTCATACTGGCTCGTTAAACGGTAGTCCGTTTTGTGCAAGACTCCATCGCCGGAGCGGTGGATAAGCAAAAGCAAAACGCTGACAAGAATGGAAGGGCAAACACTCTTTTATTTAGTAAAGGTGACTTAGTACTACTGTCTACGGTTAATCTACCAAAGGATGTATGACTGTGACTAACTTGGATAGCAGTAAACTACTACCCAAGTACATCGGCCCATTTCGTGTATTGCACCGCCTAGGCAATGCATACACGATCGAGTTGCCACGTAAGATGCGAACGCATCCCACGTTTTACGTTGGTCTGCTGAAGCCGTACCATCAGTTCGCTGCTTCTTCCGATGAAGAACGCCCTTGCGCTCAAGCATCTCGCAGAGAGCCTTGTGCTCCCGATGGTGGGCATCAACAAGGGTCTGAAGAGCAGCTATCTCATCCCGAGACCGATCAGCAATCCCACGAGCTACCCTTAGCTCGTCACGAAGAGATGTCAGAGATCTCTCGTTCTCAAGCTGAGCAAAGGCAAACTCAGCTCGATGCTTCAAGACAGTTTCCGCCATTTGGAGACGCCTGTCCTGCTCATGTTCGAGATCGTTGCGTAACCCTTGCGTTACGCGATCAAAGAAGCTCTCGGGAACACACGGATCCCCATGATCGTGTGGAGAGCGTCTTTCCTCCTCCTCCACCTCCATTAGAGGACTCTCGCGGTGGCCAGCGCTATCTAGTTGAGCAGCTGTTGAACCACCGCGACGTGAACGGACGTCGGACGATTATCTCGTCCGGTGGCGCGGCTATCCCCCGTCCTGGGATTCTTGGGAGCCCCGCTCCCAATTGATGGTTGACGTACTGGGTCTGGTTGAGCAGTACGACGCGGCACATCCTGTGCCGAAGAAGGACCGCCGGAGAAAGTCTTCCCGGCACGGTCGTAAAGGGATTTCAGGTTGTCAATCCCTTCGTACATCTCAGTAGAGATACGTACGCGCCACCACGGGCTGGTAAGGAGGTAAGCCTCCTTAGGTGCTCGTGCAGAGTTGTTCACAAAACATGGGCACGAGTCTCCCCACGAGAGGCAGGGTAATCCTTTCTCCCTTGACAGCCGATGCAGCTTGTAGCGTGCACCTGTCGGGGTTCGCTCTTCAAACTTATCACGAGCCTTGAGTTGTTTGTCGTTCCAAGCGTCACGACCTACATCCTCAAGGTTATGGATGTAGGCGTTCCACGCCAGAAGTAGTGAGGGACCATCACGTTTGTGATTCCCACTGTACCATCGATGCCTAAAGAAAGCATCGATGAAGAACTCATGTTCAGCGCGATAGTTTTTCGCGCTGGGGTCAAGGTGATGGATCCTTGGCGAATCGAACAATCGTGTTCGATAACGATCACTCGTCGTCGCCGACAAGTGATCCATGACGGATTTTGGAGGCATCCATGCCTTCTTCTCAGGAGCGAGACGCAACACATTGCGGTCCCGCTCTTCTTGCGACGTGCCGACAGAAGTACTGGCACCTCGTTGCGAAGTGGTGTCCATAGGAGAACCGACACCACTATTAGCGCCCGAGTCTCGCGACCTCGAGCGCCTTCGCTTCGGCGATGGTTCATCTGATTCGTCAGATGAACCAAAGATGCTGCGACGCAAAGCATCGTCCATGCCACGCTTGGCAGGCGGCTTAGATTCAATCGCCGTCGGTACGGATCCGTCTTCCGTATCAGGAGAGTACGAGACACCGAGATCATACTCTGTGAAGACACGAGTGTCTTCATGACCAGCGCCTGCATCACCAAGTGACACAGGCTGGGTCGCTTCAGCAACCGATGAAACATCAGTTGCTGTGGTTTCTGCTTCGGCATCCGCACAGAGACGTGCGGACGCGCTCTTGGCGGCCTTACTCGCGCATCGCACGGGCTTGTTAACCATGCGATGATCTGTTGGAATGTGGACTCGGACCAACAAGTGCAAACCCTGTCCCAAATGATTTGGGACGAGTATCCATTTAGTCAATCAGTCACTAAAGTGACTGATAGTTAAGGGGGGTATGCAACGGGGTGAATCTTTACGTAACAATTTATAAGAAATTGTTACTAGAATATAACTATAAGAGTTATATTCTCAGAAAATTGTCATAAGGACAAATATTCTGTAGCACTTACGAGTAGTTCCTAATTGGTTGATATAGGCCATTATATCAAATAACGAAGACGCGCCACGACAGACGCACGCAATGAGTGGTGAGCAGATAATTGATTTACACATTTGTATTTAGACATAGTTAGATGAAGATAAATAGTGATTTATTGCAGACATTAACTATTATAAATCCAGTTCTACTTTTACTCTAACCAAGTACTCGCTTCTTCTTACCGTCTTCCTCTGCACGTACCAGTGTGCGTGAAGTTACGAGGCACCGCCTTATTCTGTCATCAGAACAAGTAGCTTGTACTGTCACCAGTACAAGCTTCAGGGTGCCCCGTTACAATCGATGATTATGTTCAATGCGAAAGTTAGTCACACTAGGATCAAGCTTATTAAGCCTTGATGAATCCAATTTAACTCAATAACGATTACTCGTCGTGTCCAACAGACAATACAAATCTCTTTGAGGACGTAGCCACGTCTTATTCTAAAAAGCAACGCTAAAGATGTTATGATCCACATTTTCTTGCCTGGTAGAAAAAAACATTACACTAGCTTAGCTAAATTAGGAAAACGTCTAATTTAGGAAAAGACAAGGTAGAGTTAGGTCGACCATTAAGAAAACTTAGAAAAAAGCAAGGTCGAGCAAACGACAACTGACCATTCGTGATAGCGAAGGGCACCAAAACGTGAGCTGACCGGCAGCCGACCAAAAACTCGATGGACGAGAATTACATCTCAGAGTCCTGTTCACCTCTGGATGACAATGTGCCGGCAATGCCAGTTCGGGTGGCCTTAGCGAGCTGCGTGGAGTTCAGTGCAGCCGTGCATGCACGCTCGCGCCTGCTGTGGAAATGGCGCCAAAATTACGGGCGGTTGGTACGAGACCGTGAGGGGTGCCCGGACAGCTGCTATTTTGAGAAGAGATCCATCCACAAGAAGCGGGCGAAGAAAGCCAAGAACCGCCTCGGTATCCAGAGAAAGAGCAGAAAAGGCATTCCATGAAGAATTCAAAATAAGCGGCTGTTGCGTCATTGCTGCAGTCACAGGGAAACGCTCCTTAGCGGACATCGCCGGCCTCCAAGAAGTCGGAGAGAGGAATGAAGCCAATCCCGAAGACGGCTTCGGTTAAAGCGAAGTGGGTAAGGAAGATGAGGAATAAACGGGGGAGTCATTGACCTGACCCAAGCCGCTGAAGAGGACAAAGGAGCGATTCCAGGTACCATTGACTAGCTGATCGACAGCGTGCCCCAAGGAAAGCCGGTTTCGTGGCCCATGGACGTGGTGGAATTAAAGAAAGTGCTGTACCACGAACGTGGTGCACTTGAGGAAAGTTCTGAACTCTGACAAACATCGATCATCAAAGAGGGGTCCGAGAGAAGAATTTTGGATGCGTCGGATCTGCAAGCTAACCGAATGCGCGAACGCCGTGGAAGCTCAAGTATGTGCGATAGACAAGTGTTCCGTGGGGGCACAATGTGTCGAAATCGGTTCCGGACCGGCCATCTGCAGCTTAGGGTCATGCGTCAAGGGATAGGAGTTTCGCAGCTAGACCCGTCCCCCAGGATCTGTGGTGTGTCAATTTTAGGAGAGCCACGAACTCTTTGCGCGGCCTGAAGCCGCATACACCATCAAGTTGAATTCGCGAGACTCAGGTGGACGGCAGACGCATGTGAGCGCCGAGAACGAGGGCTTGAAAGCCGGTTTCGTTGCACATGCCTGCAAACCACACAAGGTGTCTGTTGAGGTTCGAGGGCTCCAAAGGGTGTTCGTATCGCTGTCTCAAAGGGCCATAAAACAGGCGAGGAATTGTCCGCAAAATACACCGGACGCACTGGGGATCCGTTGTGGTTGTATTTTATAACCAGTGCCCACCATAAGGACTAGATTTCCGCCGCGATGCAGTTGATCGAAATCAAGCACGAGGCACGGAAACCTGGAGAAGCGCATGGTAGCCATGTGTAGGTAATCCATACAAATAGGTCCGCGTGAGTCTGGACGGAGTTGGACCAGTGGGGGAGGGCCGAATGGGGCCACCACGGTAAAATCCCAAATAAGAAATTAATGAAGATCACAAGGTTTTCGAGAAACATGGGGAACGCTGTGAAGAAAATACGGAGTGTAAGTACCGCGTAATTACCCCACCATACGTTGTGAAGGCTTCAACATAGCCGGTAGGTCCGCGAACACAGAGCTAGACTGATGCAATAGGGTCGGGACCCTTAAACAGATAAGCGATACACAAATGCTGGTAAAAGCTAACCTACCTGGTAGTTGTTGACCGTTGCGTCGTAAATTTGGGGTGCACGGATTCTAGGAAGGGCGAGAAAAAGAGGCAGGTAGACGATCGAGGCTCCAACACCTGAGCTTCGAACGAAAATGAGAGCAATCAAGCATCCGTTACCGGAGACCCCCAAAGTCAACAGAAGAAAAATTGAAGAGGCACGGATGAAGATCAGGGGGTCGACCATGACGGAAAGGAAATTACGCGGGCGAACAAACCCTAGGTCTCAGAAGTGTCAAACTAGCAAAGACGAGCCTTCAATGATCCGACGCACTCTCCCGATGCGGTAGCGATAATTCAACCAGAGTGATGCATCCAGCAGAAACGAGTCATGTGGAGTCGTACGATGAGACGAATTACGTAGAATTGCCCATGTATGCAAAACGACATACCAGAAATAGCCAAACAACGCCTACGAGGTTGGAAATAGAATCGAGCGTGGGACCGGGCTGTAGATAATGTCAAATACGTTTAAGCCTGATCAAGCACCGTAGAGAAGAGAATTACCTCTGGAAAGCACCACCAAGGTACCCGGATAAAGGAGGATGCCGATTGTACCGCATTTCGCAGTAAAAAAGGGGAAGCATCCAAGAAATATTAACGACATTAGGTGGGCCACGGCCACTTCGGGACGTCGGCCGATATGTCTATTCCTAAGCTATAGAGTCAAGCACTGAAGATTCGGTGTAAATACTGTGTTGAAACAGAAACGACTTCGATTACTTGGTGACTTGAGAGGACACCGTAAGAGGCACGGAAGTCACCGCTGCAGTGTACCATAGTAATGAAGGACAATGCTCATAAGGAAGGGAGCTCTGCCCTGAAGATGATGCGTACGATTTTTTTCAGAGGATGCAGCGTGACACCATCTGCGGAAGAATCCGGTCTTTACGTCACAGGAAGGCAGGGGTTTGGAAGATTCCAAGAAGAATAGTAGACCCAAGATTTGGAATTACAGTGAAACTGAGCAATTGGAGGCGCTCCTAAGGATCATTGGCTTGGTCTGATACGGAAAAATGACTGATTTTGTAGAGTTGGGTATAAAGCCAGCCGCGGAAGCATGGTGATTGACCGCGTTGACAGTAGATCATCAAAAATTCTAAAAGGAGAACCAACAAAGCAGGCGGAAGTGGATCGCCTTGGCGAACCCCGCATACAAGCTCGAAGTAAAGGCCCGACAGCCCTTTTACGAGAATCGTGACCAGAGTGCCAGCCTAGAACTTCTTGACGGCCTGTTGAAGGATGGCGCCGAAACCCAGATGGCCTAACACAAGACCAAGTACTGGCCAGAAAATATTCTCAAATGCCTTAGCAAATTTCAAGAAGCACTGCGCCCGCACGTGTATCTCGTTGCCCGGAACAAAGCCGTTGGAGGTCTTGGAGCCTAAATAGAGCATGATTATCTAACAACCAGGCACAAGCTCTATCAAGTCCTCGTGGAGGAGATGGGGATGAACTTCACGTAGACGATGAGCCCATATCATAGGCCCTAATTTGGCGTCATGGTTGAGTAGCGTAACTGGCTGGTAATCTCTAGGTTAGCAGCGATCACCTCTTTGTATAGAAGAGTTATTGGTGACCAACGCAGGAGCTTAGTCATGCAGTCATGACGAAGTTGATTAGCGTAGACGAGCTCATAAAATCTGATCTATTTGTGGGGCTATAGTTGATAGCATTTTTACGGGCAAGCCTTCAAGGCCGCAAGACCGGCCGGTAGGTGACGTCTTGATAGACCATTAGAAGTCGTGTGCCGTCAAAGGCGTATCAAGCCGGCTGCGTGCGCCAGCAGAAATGGAGGCTGAAGTGTGATGGAGCAGCGAATGAGCTCCAGGGGCTGGAAGGACGCGGAGAGAGAGTTAAAAGAAGATCTCTGGGATGACTGCGGTAAAATGAGCCCCAGCAGCGGCGGTGGATGGCCGCCATCTCATCTGGGTCGAATTTAGTTGAGCTTTCCTCTTGGGTAGCGTTCAAGATTGAGACCTGCCTGTTCATCGGAGTGGGAGGGGGTGTTGAAGATATAGGGTGAAACAATTCTACAGTGCTAACGTCGCGGTCAAACTTAGCCACCTTGCAGCGGGAAGATATGTAGGATTTGTGAGCCGCCTAGGCATCCCTAGCCAAAATTAATCGTGCCTTCGAGTCGAAAGAAGAGTGTACTATATTCTTATTATCATCTTCATGGTACGTCTGCGTGAGGGCACGATCCTCGGCCGCTTCCGAATTTTGACCTCGTGGAACATGGATTGGAGGAACATGGCATCGGAACTCTTATGCTCTCCCAAGACAGTACCGGGGTTGTCCCTCATGCCGTAGCAGATGGGGCACTCATGGCATCCAACGTGTCGTCTAAGATTGAAGCTACCATCGGATGTTTTAACAGCCAAAAGGGACATTTCAATGGGAGGCGAAAGCGCTGGGGATGAAGGGGGACTGGAGGATAAAATACCTAGGAAGGTGGTCAGCATGGTGCCAGACTTTATCCGTCACGTGGAGAATGTCGACCAGATAATCTTCGAGGAGCTCCGTCGATGCATACCCGTAATCGATGCTATTCGTCGCCGAGGGCCAGTACTTTCGTGGAGCCGAAGGTAGGTGGCTCGCCATGCATAGCCGACACCGAGGCGGAGTTGCCAGTTAAGGAGTTCGGCAACGCCTGCGGAAGGATGGGTTGAAGCAAGCTCGTCGAGCGAAGGATTGATAGGCACGTTAAAATTGCTGAACGCCATGTAGTGACTGTTATCAGGGTAGTGCAAATTGTCGAAAAATGGTTTCCGGGCACGGCCATACACTGGAGCGTAAACCACGTCGAGAAACAGGTGAAATGTGCCAATGGACACCGCCACGATGAGGTAGCAATGGAGATAAATAGCAGAGGACTCAACAAACGAGTCGGTGACTTCTGCTCAGGAATCAAATGAGTGGCCATCGCGAGAGACAAGGCCATCACCGTCCCGTCCGTGGGGCCCTGATTCTCTTGTGTCATGTTAAGAGAAGTACCGACACCGGGATAATCTCGGCCACGCGGACTCTGATGCATGATTGCATCACCGTTCAGATCGTATCAGTGAACAGATCCACCGCTGTTTTGCTCTTAGTTGAACGACTACGTCTCGAAGGGAAGAGTCTGACTTGTTGAACGATTCGAAGATGTTACGACGCTCTGCGAGGCTTCAAGCGCTTCGTAGAGCCGACTCACGTCTCCGGTTTAGCGAAATCTGACTCATCCACAGCTTTCACCTTTTTCGAGGCAGTCTCATCGTCGGACTCACCAAAGCATATGAGCTCGAGATCATAATTTCCGATGTCACGCGGTGCATCACTGCTTGTGCCTGCAGCAGCAAGTGCTGCAGACTGAATCTTGGAAGTAGCAGACGATCTTACGTCAGCTGCTTCGGGTAATCTTGCCTTTCCTGTGGCAGTTGGGTCTCATGCCTTTGTTCTCAGCAGCTTTGGCTGCACATCGCATGGACTTGTTACTATGAAATGAGAAAGAAGAATGGATGGTCTGGAAGAAGGTGTATTTTGTCCCAGAGCCACTCAAGAAGGTCACTTCATCACTAATCAGTCACTTATGTGGCTAATGGCTACGAGGGGGGGTGATGCAACGGAATGTCTCCGCTGCATGATTATTTACATTAGGCAATCATAAAGCAAGCATGTTAAGTGAGGAAAAACACAACATTTCTGCAATTAATAATCCGAATCGATAGTAATGCTTCGAAGATGTAACACACAGCTCTGTGGTTGATTTAGGATTCAAAATTACCCAGATAAGTCTAGCTATGACAGAAGAACGCAATCATTAGTGCGCAGACAGATACAATACAAGTTTGTGCAAAGGCATAGTCAAATGAAGTCAAATTTGGATTTTTGAAAAGGATTGATAGTACTGAACACAGTTCTTCTTTTTATCTTTACTGAATACTCTTACTAATCGCAGCAATCTTCCTGTGCACGTACGTGAACGAAGGGTAGTCGGACGCACTAACCTTGCAATATCAGCAATGTAAAGTTGATTCTTTTGACTAAATCAGGTGTTCCCCTTATAACTTTGCAATTAGTGATACGCTTAGTTCCTTGAAGTTACATTTCTTTAGACCTGGAATAAAAGGTTATGAGCTCGTACCTATACCTAAAGATAAGTCTCACAAAGTATGAACGACCTGAGTCCGTTTCAGTAAATTCCCGTCTATTTTTATGTAGTTAAAGACTCCACGAACCTCAAAGTATTCCCTTTCTAAAGAGGTAGGGTAGCTCCGCTACAATTGGTAGCACTTGTAGTCAATCTACACTTGAGGCTGCTAGTGGTTGTTTCTCTGTAAAAAAGGGCACAAAGAGAATTACCTTAAAGGCCCAAGGATTGGCACTAGAGAAAATTAGAGAGCTGATCGGGAACGAACATGTGGATCTCATCCTCGCAGAAGGTCCTGACGTGATTCGTGCACTGTTGACTTTTTTTAGTTTAAATCCTCTTTTTGGACAAATACACGACCATTTGGCATCGGCTATGCCCACTGGGTATGTTTCCTTACCTGATAAAGAGCCAAGGGTTTTCCCACTTGTCTTCACCGTAAAGACATTTGAGAGAATTTAAGTGGAAAATCTAGTCCAGCGAATCCGATGATAAGAATCGGTCAAGAAATTCGCTATGATCCGGTCGGAGCAACAGCGAGTCAGCCTGGTAGCTTGAAAAGTAGACGGTAAATCCATGGACTCTCACGTGTAGTAAGTCGATGGACGAAGTCTTTCCCGCATAACGTTTTTACTGAGACGGCCAATATTCCGAGTGTTTGATCCAAATAACCAGATACCGGGGGTGTTATCGTTTTTTTGACACCCGTCAGGGCAAGAGTGGACCATCGGACTATGTCCAGTAACTAAGAAATCTAGTCGCTGCCATGCATATCGTTCCTTTATCAGAGATGGTTTTGGTTACCATCTTCACGGAGGGCCTTCGAACGGGAGTGGCTTAAACGGAATATGTCCGGGTACACCCCACCTCCTTTAATTCTGCTGTGGATGTCGCGTTAAACGCTGAGTTTCATTCAAAGAAGCCCGTTTTGACACCCATGGGTACAACCCAAACTCGGCAGACTTTTCTTGTCCGTTTATTAGGCCGAAGCCTATGGACCTCAGCCTCAACAAGACGGACGTAAAAGCAGAGCCTCAGGATACAGATCAGCATTTAGCCATTCAACGATGTTTAACATGTTGAAGCACAAAGCCTGTGCAACCTAAATATTCTTTACGCAGAGCACTCAAGGCTACTAGGGGCCGAACTCTCGCCGCGAACTAGAAGTCTAGTACGGTGAGGGAAAATATCGATTTTTAGAAGGTGCGGGGCGTCCTCTGGGGAAGAACAGGTTTTTTCGCGCCCCTAGGAGTTAGTGAAGAGAATAATTTGATCCCAAGGAGTCCCGTGCACTAAAACACGGGATGTGAAAACAAGCCAGGCTTGCTGGTCGCAAAAGCGACTGTTAAGGGCTTTGACGAACAATGGTCGATTATGATTGACTCCGAAATATCCAGAATTTATGGTAGACGCTGTTCATTGAATGGGAATTAAAATATGTTGGGAGGCTAGAAGCGAACAAGGGTGATACCATCACTGTTTGCGTGGTGATAGGAATCCAAGTCACTATACTTAAAGTGGCTGTGAACTTGAGAGTGAAGTTTTTCGATTTTGATAGTGTCGGACGCTGAAAGTCCTTTATTTGGACTCGAGACACGACCTCATGCTTGTTATGGCTTGGCTTGAGTGCGATGAGCCATGAATACACTGGACGTCAATAACAATCAGGCGGTACCCGCACGATCCCTAGCGGAGCTTTGAAAAGTCATGAACATACCTCTGCTTGAGAGCAACGGCGCTACTGGCGCGAGCCACTTGATCAAAATGTAAGAGAGCTGGATATCGGAATGTCAGAGTCAAATAAGTCTGACGATGTCAAAGAAGTGAGTGTAGAGCAAAGCTCTATCTGTGATAGTAAAGTGGCATGTACTCCACTAAGTAACACTCGCTGTGAAACTGAATGTACTGAATGCTAAAAAAATCGTTGAAAAAGCGTCAAGTCATCGAGGGTTCAACTCATTGGATTAGCATGCAGTAGCTCGTAAGTACCCACTGAGTGACGTTAGTTGTGATAGAGACGCGCTGGATGTCGATATTAAAATTGCTGGTGAATAATCAAGGCATGCCGAGCCCGCCTCAGTGTATGTCACATGAAGTGCCCGTGATCCACTTAATGACTACGTCTTGTTAACTGAATCGTTACCGGATGTCTATTTGAACGCCAAATTTAGTTTAAAGCGAATACCATTCGATGATGGCATCGAATAGAGAGATTTGAATTAGATGGCGTATCTTGTGTCACAGAGTGATGACGAATATCAGCTGCAATGGTTTCATCAACGTATTGAAAGGTTCTTGCGATGGTTCTACCATCGTTAAGCATGATTTTAGAACCCGAAGAGTTTTCAATCAATAGTATTGATCGTTTACTAAGTAATGGTGACCCTTTAGAGGTAGCGGTCATTCAACCCGACATCAAAGAGTCGAACTGTTCTTAACTTTTTGACGAGGCCGTTCTAGAGGACACGAAAGCAGCAATCAAAGCGCATAGTGGGTCATCAACATTGGAAGAACCTCATAGTCCCTTTTATTCCTAAACCTAAAATTTCAAGATGTGGTATGTCACGGCCCACCCTCTGCTCTACATTAGAATAGAATTGTCCGTCATGAGATTGATCTAATTGATGAGACTTAATACGGTATCACACGACAATAGCCCTTGTGTAAGAAGCAATTTGATGTCATGGATGAATCCTTCCGTGGTAAACACGAGGCAGGAATGTTACGTGAGAGTAAATTTTCACATTTGACACGAACATTTCATTTCAAAAATCCAAACGCCAAGTGGCGTATTATGCATGATTATAATAAGATTAATATGGCTGCTGCTATTCTAGCACCGTCACCCACTCTTCGAAAGGATTTTCTATAAAACAGCATAGTATGTTGTACTATGTATAGCTCACTCGACTTGGACGACGGGAATGATTATTTGCTTAGGCTATCGATTGACATTCCAATTACAGCAGCAAGTATTCGAAGTGGTATGCTATGGGAATGGCTGGTAATGCACCAATGGCTTTTCAATGCTACGGCAGCATTTAATAGTCTGGTGACGCAACTTTTCCTCCCGTATCGGAATTGCGCACAGACGTACTTTGTTGACTTCTCTATCTATCTTCGTGCTTAACAAGGTCTTTAAGATGTTGCAAGTTCTACCTGTCACATGCGAGCCGTGCGCGAGTGCAAGCGCACTAACGATTTGACTCTAACGCGTCCAACCCTTATTTGGTGCAGAGGAGGTTTCTTTTTTAGGATGTCTTATTGGTAAGAACGGTATCAGAGCGGATTTCGCTAAAATCGAGGCTACAGTGAACTTACGATTCCTAAGATATAAAAGCCCATCCGTTTGCAAAAGCGGATGGGCTTTTGTATCTTTACAAGAATAAAGTACAACTACAATGCTGTGGACCGGCCATCAACTAAGCTCTTTAAAAAGGACACTAATAGGAGCTGTGAAAACACCATTGCTGACGCATTTTGATCGATATAAGAGAGTCTCCTCCATGCTCCCATATTGGCGCTGTCCAATCCTGACTACCCTTTTCGTGTTTTCTGCAATGCATCCGGTATCGCTATAAAAACCCTTCTTTTACAAACAGATGATGCAGGCCGCAAGCGAGATTGCACATCTAAATTTTATCTGCTGAAAGCTGCTGAAAAGAACTATCCAGTACATGGCAATAAGCCACTGACTATAAATAATGATCTCGTCAACTTTAATGTCCATCTTCTGGGTTCCAATCCATTCTTCGTCGAGACGGATCGTGCTTCATCACGCACAGCGACACAGTCGCCTCATCACTTTCAGACAATGATTTGGTGGCTAATCTTCTTTTCAGAACATTACTTCGAGGTAAGTTATAGGTAAGGCATACAAATTTGTTGGCAGATGCCTTTCATAGCCAAACTGATTATGAGCCAGCTCAGGATACGACTTTGCCATTTCCTATTGAGGAGCTTGAAATTTATCCTTTCCACTGAATCCTCACAATGTGGCGTTGATTCATGTCATTGGAATTGAAGTATGAAGGGAATGAGACAGTCAATGATTGGAGCTCTTGCGGGCCAAACTGCATCAATTTTTTACATTGATTACAGATGTTTATGCTACCTTACAGACGTAGAGGGTAGACGATACCTCTCGCATTGTGGTGCCTTTTTATTAATTATTAAAAAAAAAAATACCTTTTTGGGCCCCAAAAAAAACTGCCCTCAGTGGGCATTTAGCCGGCAAAAGTCTAGTGGCTTGGTGGGTCAACAATATTGGTGGCCTAAACTTTACAAATGAGTAGGAATATGCGTGCGTACATGCGAAACGTGCCAGAGGGTAAAGCCCTTGGCACATTCTGCTGCGCCACCCTCCAGCTTGTCGATGCCACGGGGTGCTACGAATACATCATTTGGACTTTGTGTTTGGTATTTCTATAGACTAAAAATGCAAACCAGGGATCATGGTCTTAGTTAACCAATAAATCAAGATGGCAACCTGGCAACAAACCGGATTCATCAATGTCAGAAGTACATTTGTTTTCTTCACCGATCATGTGTTCTGTCAACACGGGATGCCGACAGCAATCTTCTTTGATAGCTAACCTCGCTTCACATGCAAGTTTTGGGCTTTCATCTTCAAGGTGGTTGGCACGAGATCATGGATGTCCACAGTAGATCCCTCGCAGACCGATGATCATACTGAGGCTGCTAATCACGTTTTTGGCGACATTCTTCGCAGTTTTTGTTATGAGTCTCCCTAAGCCTTGGAGACAACGCTGTTGATGCCTTAACCGGCTGTACATCCCTTCGATGTGAGTAGACTTGTGCACCCCCGCGTTCCGCTCACGTCACTACTTTGTGTTTGTAAGCTCTCTGGGGGAGAGTCTTCTGGCACGCTTGCTGAAACCACCCCTACCACAATGCAGGAAAACAAATGATCCATTTAATTTTAATGAGATTAATTGTCTTACGACATGTGCAATGACTGAAAGCCTTTTCAAACAAAAATAGCTAATTTTAAAGGCACATCATTAATTGTATCTTATGGAGTTAAAGACTAAGCATCACTAATTGCATTAAACATACCTACAAACCTAGTGTCTGCCGTCTTCAAGAAATAGTAGCGTCCTCGCTTCAATAAGCCGTTGGCGATCATAGGGAAGAAATGCATTGCCTTAACACTCAAATTCTACGCAAGTTCTGCTCACACCCAATATTTTTGCTCACTGGCTTGATCCCCATCATGATCCTTCTATCGTAAAGTGAAAGGCGCTTGCTCCTGTGGTTTGAACGTCGTCCTCACTAGCTGCAACTTCGTCAAGAACATTGCTGGCCATCCAGACATGGTAGGGTGTGCTCCACCTTCCGCAGTTGCTTTACGACCGAGACGATCGAATCGAGATGGCTCATCTGCTTATGCAACTATGCCAATTTAGTCGATGAATGTTCATGGGCGCGTTGTACTTGGTCGAGGCTATCTAAAAGTTGCTTCCTCCCAATCACAGACCGATTTAGTGCCTCCTGTAATTGAGCAAAGCATTTTGCAGTCGCCTAACATTTGACACCAAGGCAGTTAAGCCCGTGTCGTCATATCGAATCCCCCTTCACTGCTCGAAGAGAAAGGGGACTGATAGTTCCATGTGGAGAGTCTTTTAAAGCGGCGTAGTCACAAAGTTCAGTATCACTACATGGTGAAGAGGCATGAATGCTCTGATTCTTCAACAATTTTGTAAATTTTGAGGTACCCCTGCGGCAAGATTTCGGCACGCCGTTAGCGTTTTTAGCGTCGAGCTGAGGGTCAGATCGCACCCCAACGCGTTTCTACTAATAGGTGTGGGGTCGTACGTATTTATCACCAGAACTGAGGCCCCGCGACTGTCTGCATAGTTGAAGCAGTGATGGTTGGCCAGCAACTGGTTATATGTACTGTGCGCTATTCAGCAAATGTGGATTCCCTTTAAAATTTCGATTGGCGAACTCATTGCGCAGATTGCTCTCCAACCGAAAGCCGGCCTTAAAGACACTAAATCTGAATGATACTCATGCTGGGCTACCAAAGTTCTCTATGTGCCAAACGAGTGAACGTGCTGTGATCCTTGTCTCCTCCTCTCTCCCAAACATCGAGCGAACGGGATGTTTCTCAGCGTCGGTACAGAGGCACCACATGCTAGTTTTTTCAACTGGATTCGGTACTCGAAGATTGTCGCATCTTTGGCCTTATGTATCTTTCTCTGGGAGCGTCTCGTTTGGCAATGTCGTCGGACATCGTAGCCTTGCGCCCTCTAGGCCAAGTTGTCAAGGTCTGCTCTGCGAACGTCGCAACAACTCATCAACGCTCACAGGATCGAATCGATATTTGAAAGCGCTTCAGCAATACATGATGTCTGAGATAGAAACCTAACTATCTTATCCTAGATGTACCGTTGCTATTGCTCATTCGGATTACTAGTGAAGATAGGTTCTAAGAGTAGCTGGGGCGCTCTACGCTGTTAGCTCTTAAGCCGTGCTTAGTTTCGTATATTTGGTTCAGCGCTCTACGAGAAGGTTTGCACAACGCTGACGTGGCAGGTTTGGATGTTTTTTACTCTTCCATGTCAGCGTCACTGTCATGATCAACGATGCTCGCTTCTCGTATGATGTCGTCCAAACACTCGTAGGAATGCGAAGACTTCGCGATTGATGCGCAAGGTGTCGTGAACGTATATGTGGGATCGTCGGTTACCTCCGAGTTATCTTAACGAGAAAGTTAAAATCTCGAGATTTGGGCTATTGACTGTTTGGTGGGAAATGGTATAATGGGGTTACTTAAATGGTTAAGATAAACCGGTACATTGGTGTAATACAGACAGAAAGATATTTGTGTCACTGATAAGGCATCATTTTGTACCACATACGCGAAGCAATTTTACCGTACGCTATCGGTTGGGTTTGAGAATGTCTATCGCAATAGAATCTTCCAAGAGGCTACACACTTCTTGTGTGGTACACAAGAAGTAATTCGATGAAGTCTAATCCTATAGATAGCATACTAGCATAGTTAAAGACGTAAGTAGGGTCGATATCGCTCTCGATCGGCAAATATATTCAGTTCCCCTTTTGATCAGTTCCAGACACGTTTCTTTCATAGACGTATCTGATCGTAAGTGTAACGGTGTGATCTGTTACATTTACTTAACCCGTGATACTTGTTATTAAAATGTTATCACACTGATCGTTCTGCTTGTGTTTATTGCCATAAGTTGTGACATTTTGAAACAGTTCCCAATTGGCTGACATGGCTATCATGAGCCAGACCTAGCAATTCAATTAAAACGGACGCGCGAAACGTCTATGACTTAATTAAAGTCGATGTGAACATTACTTTTACCAGCAACTATAGAGTTTCTAGTTTCTTTCCCTTCCTTTGTATGCTTTGCAGAGTTATCGAGGCACCACAAACACTGCTGTCGATGAAAGTAGCGTTACACTAGTTGTCCAGTGCTAAACGTGGTTCCTCGTTACACCTGGTAGCACTTTTAGTCCATCCAAGGACTACGAAACCCGTATAGCATACAAAGGTTGTTCGATGAAGGCGATGACGCCTTTCACGACACCCATGAAAATTATTTATGTTTTAGAGATATCTTATGGGGTGCGGTCTAACGAATGGGTTTGATCGTTAGCGAAGAAGCTGCCTAGTTTTTGCTAATCTCAGCGCAATAGGGACCCGCAGAAATCCGTAATCATTAAGTGATTGCAATGGGAACTTAATGCGTCGAAAACCGAAGTAATCCTGCTGTATTAACAAGGTTACCATTAGAATAATCTCTTGAGAAAGCAACAATTTCAGTCCGCTTCTGCAGCGTCAAAACGTCAAAGCGTGGGTGTTGACGCAAGACTCGAAACTTAGAAGTCTCTAAGTACCAGGGGGTCGAGGGAGACTCCCTGTTGAGATGGTTTCTCGAAGTGAAAGATGACATAACGCTTACCACATCGACGACAAGGAAGCGCGAGTTGCATTTGCCGAAATTAGTTTAATTTGGGCATGCCAGAAATTGGGTCCTGAATTTTTAATAACTCGATCCGAACGTATTAAGATCGTTTGTTGTCCTTAAGACTCTGCTCAGCCAAACGTTTAAGCCACCAATAGCTGAGTTCATGAATCTTCTAAAATTCCTGACGAAAGATTCCAGCTATTGTGGTGTTCACGCTTACGCTCAGCACGTTCTTCTTAAAAGTTGCATTTAAGCAAATTGTGTAAGTGAATCCGTAAAGAGCACAATATTCTTACAGGGCCTTACAGATGGTCCGTGAAGATACACCTGTTCTGTATCGAGATGAAGTCGCTTGAGGAAGCAATTACAACTGCGGTGCAAGAGTACTTTAGCGTGATATAGGCTAACACCAGCTTGACCTCTTATCGTCCATCGAAAAGAGGAGAGACGGGTGGTCCAGAACCAAAGGACCTCTGCAGTGTTAAGTGCGAAAGACCATGCTCTTTAAGCAGTAATTTATTACAAAAGTGCAATCGCTGTCAGAAGTTAGAGAACTACGCCTGCGAGTGTAGCGCTTCACGCCCAGCATCCAAAAACACTGATCGATGATCGACCACCTGCCAAAAATGGCAGCGGATGCAGGTATGACGCTGTTGCGAAGTCAAACCAATGTGGCGGACCGTAGAAAAAATGGTCGGGGTCAGTAGAGACGTAGCGCTCTACTATTCAAGCAACCTCAAATGATTTTGCAGATTGTCGATGGAAGTTGCTCTAGACTCACAATTCTTGTGTGTCTCTTCACTTGCTTATCAGGTACCCCTGATCACCTCAAGCTTAAAAATGACAAAAGATTTGTCACTTCATGCCTTAACTAACTGTAGGGTGTCGAAATTTAGTTTTTCACCAGTAGCTGGAGGATCGTAAGCTCAAGATCGTTGAGCGCGGATATTCTTTATGAAAGACGTTGCGCCTTGCAACAGGTGCACCGATAGCAGTGATGAAATGTGCAGTAGGATTTCTCTACAGGTTGAAGAAAAATTATGTCCTTACAATGATGATTTCACTGCACTAAATTTGGATGACAAATTTGTGGTCTCCTAGGGTTACCGTGGCTCGAAGGGCACGAGCCAAGGGTGAGCTGAAGCATTGAAACGTATGAATGGCTTCCATTTCAGCGTTGAGTGGACATATGATGAACATTTTGGAGATTCCACATGCGTGTAGATGTACTACGAGCGAGTGAGATAGAATCGCGTGTAATTAGGTCGTTTG
This sequence comes from Peronospora matthiolae, assembly GCA_921007115.2. NCBI lineage: Eukaryota > Oomycota > Peronosporomycetes > Peronosporales > Peronosporaceae > Peronospora > Peronospora matthiolae. The sequence continues at coordinate 44,871 of CAKLBY020000197.1, forward strand.
TACGACTTCACATGGTCCTGACGTGGCTTAACTCTACACCATGGAGCCAGATTCCGGCTACTGTATTAAGATGCAGGTCTTGCCGAAGGCCCGCCACCCCAATAAGTTGAGTGGACTGGGGTATGGATTTCCGCCAAACGTTCAACACCCAAGTGACAGCAAACCGATTGCCAAAGCCTAACAATACGATGATCTTCGTGCGATTTGAGAATCGCATTGTAGAAGACCCGGCCGCGTTAGCGCATCCACCTCCAGAGGATAGCGAAGAACAGTTTTACTCGTGTCATGTGAAGATTTAGCATAACAGCCTAGTGAGAGAATAAGTCCCCGCTTAACTGTACAAGCAAGTTTCCAAAAGCTAAACGAGACATTTATCGTCCTAATTAATAACGGATCAAGTGTAGGCACTTACCAACTTGATCTGATCGCCGCATTCGAAGACAACTTAGGTGATCACTCAATTGCCTTCGCTCGAATAGAAGAGGATCTTGCGTGATCTGCGTAGTGGCAAAATCAAGCAGATTTGCGTACTCGTCTTCCACGAAGAGTAAGTAACCGATATTTGGTCGGCAGTAATATTTGTTAAGACGAATGGGGTATCAGCAGCTCATAGATAGACGAAATTTCCTCGATGGCAAGACTCGGATATAGCCATACAAGTCTCTTCTTGGTTATCGCTTTTGACAGATCCTTTACACAAATATTTAATCGGATTACGGATTAAAAGAGCACGGTCAAGGACTTGTTCCTTGAATCAATACCATGCTATATTGCCTAAGGATAAAGGAACTCGACATGACTCGAGCTCAAATTGGGCCCGAAGTAATGTGTCATGAAGCTATGGCCACTGCCTCGTGAAAATCACTTGCGATCACAAGTTCTTTACCGATTGGTAATCTGTGGGTTATGTGAAGAAGTCAACTTCCCCACATAGCTCTCCGACCTTTTGTGTGCTCACTGCCACATGATGATGGCGGGTATTGCACACATTCAACAAGGTGAATGCTGCAACAGTACGGGATCCGATGCCAATACCGAGAAGGATGTCATTATAGATGGTATTTTCATGAGTATTATCTTTTCACCGATGTATCACATGGAAGGTTATATTAGATACTCATGCGTGATAGGAACATTCCATACACTGCAGTGAGGACCCCAAGCGGTATGCTTTAAGGGTGGCTAGTTGTGCCGCAGGGATTAAGTACGCTCTGCTAAATTCAATAGATGCGCTACAAATCTGTTGAGATCTGTGCAAGAATTCGCACCTAGCTATTTCGATGACGTGTCTGTCCATAGCCGGGCTTTTGCTATGAAGACAGATGTAAAAGTCTGCCGACTCCACATCCGTCAGTTTCTTACACTTGTGCGTAAGCATAAGCTGTTTGCCAACCTCAAGAAATGTTTCATCGCTACTGGCAAAATACCACTTCTTGATGCATCTTAAGTTTAGTCGGAGCATAAGCCCTGATTCAGAAAAAATCAAGGCGACTACCGAATGGCCTGTGCAGTCGGCGCCAAAAAATTACTAAGCTCATGATACAGCGGCGAACTTACAAAAGTAATTGCACAAGTATGCTGAAATGACTGTTCAACTATCGTTTCTATTGAAAAAGAAAGATGCTTTGTCAGGATACGCTTATAGTTAGAATTCCTTTATAAAAGGTATCAAGAAGAGCTTGATGCATTTGCCCATCACAGCGATTGTAGACCAAGCTAGACCCTTCACGTGGTCTGTGAACCCATATTTTTGCAATAGGATGCGCATTAATGAACAGTACGATGCAGACGGAGCAGAGCGCTTCGTCTATTATCTATCGCAACAGCTGCAAGCAGCTGAGCATAATCATTCAGTGGACGACATGAATTGTTTTGCCATGAATTTTGCACGGATAACTTTTCACGTCTATCTCCTTTTTATAAGCTCTCTGGGGGAGAGTCTTCTGGCACGCTTGCTGAAACCACCCCTACCACAATGCAGGAAAACAAATGATCCATTTAATTTTAATGAGATTAATTGTCTTACGACATGTGCAATGACTGAAAGCCTTTTCAAACAAAAATAGCTAATTTTAAAGGCACATCATTAATTGTATCTTATGGAGTTAAAGACTAAGCATTACTAAATGCATTAAACATTCCTACAAATCTAGTGTCTGCCGTCTTCAAGAAATAGTAGCGTCCTCGCTTCAATAAGCCGTTGGCGATCATAGGGAAGAAATGCATTGCCTTAACACTCAAATTCTACGCAAGTTCTGCTCACACCCAATATTTTTGCTCACTGGCTTGATCCCCATCATGACTCTTCTATCGTAAAGTGAAAGGCGCTTGCTCCTGAGGTTTGAACGTCGTCCTCACTAGCTGCAACTTCGTCAAGAACATTGCTGGCCATCCAGACATGGTAGGGTGTGCTCCACCTTCCTCGGTCGCTTTACGACCGAGACGATCGAATCGAGATGGCTCATCTGCTTATGCAACTATGCCAATTTAGTCGATGAATGTTCATGGGCGCGTTGTACTTGGTCGAGGCTATCTAAAAGTTGCTTCCTCCAAATCATAGACCGATTTAGTGCCTCCTGTAATTGAGCAAAGCATTTTGCAGTCGCCTAGCATTTGACACCAAGGCAGCTAAGCCCGTGTCGTCATATCGAATCCCCCTTCACTGCTCGACGAGAAAAGGTACTGATAGTTCCATGTGGAGAGACTTTTAAAGCGGCGTAGTCACAAAGTTCAGTATCACTACATGGTGAAGAGGCATGAATGCTCTGATTCTTCAACAATTTTGTAAATTTTGAGGTACCCCTGCGGCAAGATTTTCGGCACGCCGTTAGCGTTTTTAGCGTCGAGCTGAGGGTCAGATCGCACCCCAACGCGTTTCTACTAATAGGTGTGGGGTCGTACGTATTTATCACCAGAACTGAGGCCCCGCGACTGTCTGCATAGTTGAAGCAGTGATGGTTGGCCAGCAACTGGTTATATGTACTGTGCGCTATTCAGCAAATGTGGATGCCCTTTAAAATTTAGATTGGCGAACTCATTGCGCAGATTGCTCTCCAACCGAAAGCCGGCCTTAAAGACACTAAATCTGAATGATACTCATGCTGGGCTACCAAAGTTCTCTATGTGCCAAACGAGTGAACGTGCTGTGATCCTTGTCTCCACTCTCTCCCAAACATCGAGCGAACGGGATGTTTCTCTGCGTCGGTACAGAGGCACCACATGCTAGTTCTTTCAACTGGATTCGGTATTCGAAGATTGTCGCATCTTTGGCCTTATGTATCTTTCTCTGGGAGCGTCTCGTTTGGCAATGTCGTCGGACATCGTAGCCTTGCGCCCTCTAGGCCAAGTTGTCAAGGTCTGCTCTGCGAACGTCGCAACAACTCATCAACGCTCACAGAATCGAATCGATATTTGAAAGCGCTTTAGCAATACATGATGTCTGAGATAGAAACCTAACTATCTTATCCTAGATGTACCGTTGCTATTGCTCATTCGGATTACTAGTGAAGATAGGTTCTAAGAGTAGCTGGGGCGCTCTACGCTGTTAGCTCTTAAGCCGTGCTTAGTTTCGTATATTTGGTTTAGCGCTCTACGAGAAGGTTAGCACAACGCTGACGTGGCAGGTTTGGATGTTTTATACTCTTCCATGTCAGCGTCACTGTCATGATCAACGATGCTCGCTTCCCGTATGATGTCGTCCAAACACTCGTAGGAATGCGAAGACTTCGCGATTGATGCGCAAGGTGTCGTGAACGTATATGTGGGATCGTTGGTTACCTCCGAGTTATCTTAACGAGAAAGTTAAAATCTCGAGATTTGGGCTATTGACTGTTTGGTGGGAAATGGTATAATGGGGTTACTTAAATGGTTGTGATAAACCGGTACATTGGTGTAATACAGACAGAAAGATATTTGTGTCACTGATAAGGTATCATTTTGTACCACATACGCGAAGCAATTTTACCGTACGCTATCGGTTGGGTTTGAGAATGTCTATCTTAATAGGGTCTTCATAGAGGCTACGTACTTCTTGTGTGGTACACAAGAAGTAATTCGATGAAGTCTAATCCTATAGATAGCATATCTAGCATTGTTAAAGACGTAAGTAGGGTCGATATCGCTCTCGATCGGCAAATATATTCAGTTCCCCTTTTGATCAGTTCCAGATACGTTTCTTTCATAGACGTATCTGATCGTAAGTGTAACGGTGTGATCTGTTACATTTACTTAACCCGTGATACTTGTTATTAAAATGTTATCACACTGATCATTATGCTTGTATTTATTGCCATATGTTGTGACATCATGAAACAGTTCCCAATTCGCTGACATGGCTATCATGAGCCAGACCTAGCGATTTAAATAAAACGGACGCGCGAAACGTCTATGACTTAATTACAGTCGATGTGAACATTACTTTTACCAGCAACTGTAGAGTTTCTAGTTTCTTTCCCTTCCTTTGTATGCTTTGCAGAGTTATCGAGGCACCACAAACACTGCTGTCGATGAAAGTAGCATTACACTAGTTGTCCAGTGCTTAACCGTGATTCCTCGTTACACCTGGTAGCACTTTTCGTCCATCCAAGGACTACGAAACCCGTATAGCATACCAAGGTTGTTCGATGAAGGCGATGACGCCTTTCACGACACCCATGAAAATTATTTATGTTTTAGAGATATCTCATGGGGTGCGGTCTAACGAATGGGTTTGATCGTTAGCGAAGAAGCTGCCTAGTTTTTGCTAATCTCAGCGCAATAGGGACCAGTAGAAATCCGTAATCATTAAGTGATTGCAATGGGAACTTAATGCGTCGAAAACCGAAGTAATCCTGATGTATTAACAAGGTTACCAATAGAATAATCTCTTGAGAAAGCAACAATTTCAGTCCGCTTCTGCAGCGTCAAAATGTCAAAGCGTGGGTGTTGACGCAAGACTCGAAACTTAGAAGTCTCTAAGTACCAGGGGGTCGAGGGAGACTCCCTGTTGAGATGGTTTCTCGAAGTGAAAGATGCCATTACGCTTACCACATCAACGATAAGGAAGCGCGAGTTGCATTTGCCGAAATTAGTTTAATTCGGGCGCGCCGGAAATTGGGTCCTGAATTTTTAATAACTCGATCCGAACGTATTAAGATCGTTTGTTGTCCTTAAGACTCTGCTCAGCCAAACGTTTAAGCCACCAAGAGCTAAGTTCATGAATCTCTACAATTCCTGAATAAAAATTTCAGCTATCGTGGTGTTCAAGCCAACGCTCAGCACGTTCGTTATCTTACAAGTTGTATGGTAGCAAATTTTGTAAGCGAATCCGTTAGGAGCACATTATTCTAACAGGGCCTTACATATGGTCCGTGAGGAAACACCTATTCTGTATCAAGTTGAAGTCGCTTGAGGAAGCAATTACAACTGCGGTGTAAGAGTGCTTTAGCGTGAGATACGCTAACACCAGCTTGACCTCTTATCGTCCATCGAAAAGAGGAGAGACGGGTGGTCTAGAACCAAAGGATCTCTGCAGTGTTAAGTGTGAAAGATCATGCTCTTTAAGCAGTAATTTTTTACAAGAGTGCAATCACTGTCAGAAGTTAGGGCAATACAATACGCCTGCGAGTGTAGCGCTTCACGCCCAGCATCCAAAAACACTGATCGATGATCGACCACCTGCCAAAAATGGCAGCGGATGCAGGTATGACGCTGTTGCGAAGTCACACCAATGTGGCGGACCGTAAAAAAAATTGGTCGGGGTCAGTAGAGACGTAGCGCTCTACTATTCAAGCAACCTCAAATGATTTTGCAGATTGTTGATGGAAGTTGCTCTAGACTCACAATTCTTGTGTGTCTCTTCACTTGCTTTTAAGGTACCCCTGATCACCTCAAGCTTAAAAACGACAAAAGATTAGTCACTTCATGCCTTAATTAACTGTAGGGTGTCGTAATTTAGTTTTTTAACAGTAGCTGGAGGATCGTAAGCTCAAGATCGTTGAGCGCGATATTCTTTTATGAAAGACGTTGCGCCTTGCAACAGGTGCACCGATAGCAGTGATTAAACGTGCAGTAGGATTTCTCTACAGGTTGAAGAAAATTTATGTCCTTACAATGATGATTTCACTGAACTTAATTTGGATGACAAATTTGTGGTCTCCTAGGGTTACCGTGGCTCCGAAGGTACAAGCCAAGGGTCAGCTAGAAGCATCGAAACGTATGAATGGCTTCCATTTCAGCGTTGAGTGGACATATGATTAACATTTTGGAGATTCCACATGCGTGTAGATGTACTACGAGCAAGTGAGATAGAATTGCGTGTAATTAGGTAGTTTGTACGACTGCACATGGTCCTGACGTGGCTTAACTCCACACCATGAAGCCAGATTCCGGCTACTGTATTAAGATGCAGGTCTTGCCGAAGGCCCGCCACCCCAATAAGTCGAGTGGACTGGGTACAGATTTCCTTCAAACGGTCAACACCCAAGTGACAGCAAACCGATTGCCAAAGCTTTACAATGCGATGATCTTCGTGCGATTTGAGAATCGCATCGTAGAAGACCCGGCCGCATTAGCGCATCCACCTCCAGAGGATAGCGAAGTACAGTTTTACTCGTGTCATGTGAAGATTTAGCATAACAGCCTAGTGAGAGAATAAGTCCCCGCTTAACTGTACAAGCAAGTTTCCAAAAGCTAAACGAGAAATTTATCGTCCTAATTAATAACGGATCAAGTGTAGGCACTTACCAACTTGATCTGATCGCGCATTCGAAGACAACTTAGGAGATCACTCAATTGCATTCGCTCGAATAGAAGAGAATATTGCGTGATCTGCGTAGTGGCAAAGTCAAGCAGATTTGCGTACTCTTCTTCCGCGAAGAGTAAGTAACCAATATTTGGTCGGCAGTAATATTTGTTAAGACGAATGGGGTATCAGCAGCTCATAGATAGACGAAATTTCCTCGATGGCAAGACTCGGATATAGCGATACAAGTCTCTTCTTGGTTATCGCTTTTGACAGATCCTTTACACAAATATTTAATCGGATTACGGATTAAAAGAGCACGGTCAAGGAATTGTTCCTTGGATCAATACCATGCGATGTTGCCTAAGGATAAAGGGACTCGACATGACTCGAGCTTAAGTTGGGCCCGAAGTAATGTGTGATGAAGCTATGGCCACTGCCTCGTGAAAATCACTTGCGATCACAAGTTCTTTACCGATTGGTAATCTGTGGGTTATGTGAAGAAGTCAACTTTCCCACATAGCACTCCAACCTTTTGTGTGCTCACTGCCACATGATGATGGCGGGTATTGCACACATTCAACAAGGTGAATGCTGCAACAGTACGGGATCAGATGCCAATACCGAGAAGGGTGTCGTTACAGATGGTATTTTCATGAGTATTATCTTTTCACCGATGTATCACATGGAAGGTTATTTTAGATACTCATGCGTGATAGGAACATTCCATACACTGCAGTGAGGACCCCAAGCGGTATGCTTTAAGGGTGGCTAGTTGTGCCGCAGGGATTAAGTACGCTCTGCTAAATTCAATAGATGGGCTACAAATCTGTTGAGATCTGTGCAAGAATTCGCACCTAGCTATTTCGATGACGTGTTTGTCCATAGCCGGGCTTTTGCTATGAAGACGGATGTAAAAGTCTGCCGACTCCACATCCGTCACGTTCTTACACTTGTGCGCAAGCACAAGCTGTTTGCCAACCTCAGGAAGTAATTCATCGCTACTGGCAAAATACCACTTCTTGATGACATCTTAAGTTTAGTCGGCATAAGCCCTGATCCAGAAAAATCAAGGCGATTGCTGAATGGCCTGCGCAATCGGCGCCAAAAAAATTACTAAGTTCATGATGCAGCGGCGAACTTACACAAGTACTTGCACAACTATGCTGCAATGACTGTTCAACTATCGTTTCTTTTGACAAAGCAAGATAATTTGTCAGGGTACGCTTGTAGTTAGAGTTCTTTTTAAAAGGTATCAAGAAGGGCTTGATGCATTCGCCCATCACAGCGATTGTAGACCAAGATAGACCCTTCATGTGGTCTGTGAACCCATATTTTTTGCAATAGGATGCGCATTAATGAGCAGTACGATGCAGACGGAGCAGAGCGCTTCGTCTATTATCTATCGCAACAGCTGCAAGCAGCTGAGCATAATCATTCAGTGGACGACATGAATTTTTTCGCCATGAATTTTGCACGGATAACTTTTCACGTCTATCTCCTTAGAGATAGGCCATTTGTAGTTTATACGGACCCCGCGGTCTTACGCACAGTCTTAAACAACCCACAGCTCTCGCAAAGGGTGGCGATGTGGATATCCTTCTTTTCGGAATACAACTTCTCCGTGGACCACAACCCGGTCGACTTAATGCCGGCTGCGCAGTCCAACAGCTACGGTAAACCACTGTCGCAACACTACCCACTCGTGTTCCGTCTTTAACATTTCTTGACGACGTAAAAAAAGCATTCGCTGAAGATAGGGATCTTCCGCGACTAATGGATCATCTAGCGACTCATCTAAAAAGATTTAATGGCCTGCATTCGATCTCTTGCGGATTGACACACAACACGAAACGAGTGATGTAATACATAGCCGTTGATGGCGACATACAACGTGTCGTCGTCGCACTCACTACGATTTGCGCTTGCGCATCTTTTAAAAGGGCCGCAATGACCACCTTGTGGGTATCGTTGGCGCGAAAAGACTTAACTCAGGGTAATTCTTGACTTTTGCTGGCCCCGCCAGTATCAGTCGTGCGCAAGTACATTCGTGCTTGCAAGGTGTGCCAACCGGTGAAGCCTAGTCCTTCATACACTGCGCCACTACGGATATTATTAATCCCTGGAGAGTGCTGGCATTACGTCTCAATGAACTTTGGCTTCGCCTTCCCCGACGACACTCCAAAATCATTATTTTTGTGTTCGTAGACCGTTTTAGCATGATTGTACATCTTTCATCATCTAATAGCAACACGTATTCTCATTTACACGGTATTTTAAGTACACGGTCTACTCCGTGAGCTAGTTTGTGATAGTGGTGCTCGGTCCACGGCGGCGTATTAAAAAATTCGTGTTTCGATACCTCGGAACACGTCTGGCAATGCCACTTAAAATCATCCTGAGAATGATGGTCATACAGAACGCATCAAACGCGTCATCGAAGAGACACTTTGAGGATACACCCAATCCTTAACAAGTTGGAGCGAAGTTTACCGATGGTGGAGTTTGCAATCAACAACTCCGTGTAAGGGCCGACAGCGCATCCACCATTTTTGTGAACGGCTTACGCCATCCACGCCTACCCATCCATTTATAAATTTGGATTTGATTTTAATAGCGGGATGATTCGCTCGATCAAATAACCTTTTTGGCTCAAATTCATCACGTGTCTAGGTCCTCGACGTTGCCGATGTAAAATATGATGAAATCAACGAAATAAAAATCCGCACCAGTACGGCACAATGGCTGACCCAGATGAAGATGACGATACTGGTATATTTAGCATCACCAAAGAACACACCACCGAGGATGAAAAAAGCCTCGCTGAAGGATTAGATGAACTTTTAGCGGTGCGCAAAAACGTACTGCTACAAAGTAATTGAGTCAGCAAAATGATCTTTCTGCTGGCACGAAAAGCACTAGTTCGTTTTGTGCAAGACTCCATCGCTAACGCCGTGGAATGGCAGAAACGGAACTCTGAAGAACATCGAAAATAACGTTTCTGATTAAATGTTGAATCACGTTTTCTGCTTTCTAAGGTAATAATACCGAAGCACGAGGTTATAAATGTAAGTAGTAGTAAACTACTAATCCATTACATCGGCTTGGATTTGATTAAAAAACATTGCAACGCCACTTCTTAAACGATCGAGTTGCCTCGCAGAATGCGTACGCCATCTATGTTCACGTAAGTTGTCTCCACCCGTACGATCAGCACGAGATCTTATCCTCAAATTAATACAAATGCCACACGCAAAAATTGCGAGAGATTCTTTTGGTCCCGAGCCAGTTTCTCAATCAGGCTCTGTAGTGCTGCATGGTAGCTACAAATGTCACTCATTTCTTCGTGAACGGCTTGAGGCTTCCGCCCCTTGTCCAATTTGTAGAAAACGAACTCCGATGGGTCGACTGATCGATATTGGCGGATGCGTTGCACCCATCCCAACAAAGAGAGAAGCTCCTGCACCTCTTGTTCGGTGTGATCATACAATAATTTAAGCGTCGTTTGAGACAACCAATTTAAACGTGCAATTCCAACAAAACATTCGTAATTGATAGTATTCCCCCCCATAACAATTTATGGTGGACTCACAGGGGGGTTCAATGCCTTCACGTGGTGCTAAATTTAAACCAACATGAATTGAAGGAGAAGCGAACGACTTATCGATTTCGCCAAAGCGGCTACCCTCCGTCGCAAAGAAGCTAGAAGACTCGCGCCCAGCTGATGGTTGAAGTTGAGAGTCTCGACAATTGGTAAGATGAATTCGTCCAATTGGTTATAACAGCCGTAGGAAAAAAGCGCGCATGGCGCTTGTAGAGCATTTGAAGGTAAGCACACACATGGAGTATCTCAGAAGCAATGTGCACCCTACCCTAGGGAGAAGAAAGTGGTACAGATTCCTTTGTATTCGTTAGGTGGTGTGGAAACAGCGCGAACATGGGTCGCGTCGCGTATGACATGACATTCCTGCCTGAATAAGTAGATAGCACATTCTTTTTTTGCACTAGTCAAGGTTCGTTTCTCAAGCCTAACACGAGCTGTGCTGAAGTTCTAAATCCAAGCTTTGCGCCGAGTGTGCTGTACATTGAGAATAAAGTCGTTCCAGGCCTGCAGCAACTATATTCAGTCTCGCTAAGTGTTGCCGCTTTATCAACTAAGCTTTGTACAATCATCGAAAAAAACTCTTTAGCGCGAACGATACTAGCGCTGATGTAGAAGCCGTGCAACAACCTCGCATCAAATATGGGATTCGACGATGAAGACTTGTCCCGCCTGATATGTCATCTACACGCCTTTTTAGTAATACCCACTGCTTGTGTTCAGGGGATAATTGCAACACACGACCGTCTAGATCTTCCTACGTGGTCACAACGGAAGTCTTGATACCACTAGATTTTTTATCATGACATTCACTAAAATGTGAATGCGCAGTATCAGACGCGGGAGATGTATCATCATTCTCATCCCTCGAACAATACAAGATATGGAAGTGGCCATGATTCTGAATACCGTGTGAGTCCTATTAGTAGGATCGTACTCGGCTGCCCCTATAGACTCGAATACGTAGCTATTTTTTATAGTCGGACCCACCTTCCAACTCCATCGAATAGATGATCCCCACTTTAGAGCCCTCATCATTAGCCCGTGGTGACTCCATACGTACCTCTGACGCAACCGGTGCTAAAAGCAGAGTTGCAGCAGCAGCGGATGAAGCATCGTTTACAGTCAGAGACTGGTCATCGTCAAGAGCGGCTGAGTCAAGACGCGCAGTTGCCTTCTCAGCAGATTTCGACGCGCATCGCACGGGTTTTTCACCACGCGGTTAAATCCGGAAATAGATAGACTGGACAACACAAATGCTCTCTGTCTCTGATAATTTCATACGGTGACCACATAAACATGAAAGCGAATGAGTGAATATCCTGTTGGGGGTGGTGGTGCAACGATGTGAAGCTGTTACACTTAATTGAACTTAACACTCACTAATTACAATATTAAAAATAAGGTCGATATTGTCAGTAACCATTACCTTACGGAGCATATTCAGAAACACTCACCGATTGACTAATAGGGGTCATAATTTCAGCCGTATCTATCAGTCAAATCAGCGATGGAAGCGCGAAATGAGTGGTGAGCGAGACTTAAGCTTATACTTTTGTAAATGCAAATAATAAAGCTAGGACTTAAACATAGGTTAATGATTGGGACTAAACGTTATTTAGTTAAGGTTCCCTTTTATTCCTGTTTGCCTTCCCTTCTCTAAATAGCTTACAGAGGTAACAGGGCACCACTCACACTGCTGTCAGTGAGAGTCGCTCCATACTGGATATGCAGCGTGTTGCCCCGATGTGAAGCTCCGGTATACCATTACAGTAGCTTTTAGTGCTTAATCTAAGGATCAGTACTCTCGGGCATTTCTGCCACATGATTCCTTGGATTCTTAGTCCTTTCAGAACTAGAAGCTTAGGATCCAGTTCATACACTTATGGTTGAGTCTCACTAAATTTGTAATACTTGGTACCTTTTAAGTTAATATCCGTATAGTTTGATAAAGTTCGAAGACTTTACGAGTATAAAATTTACCTCTTTCATAAACGAGTAAGGGTAGCCCCTGTACACCCTAGATTTCTGCATCGCCTTTTTTAAGTTTTGAAAGAAAAAAAACGATGAGTTGGGAATTTAAAAAGTAGACTTTTATATCCCTTGCGCAGTCCTCAGCGTAGTCCGTGGCGTAGTTCTCTTTGGTAAGCCTTGCGCTTGTACGTGTGAGTCGTATCATGTCCAACTTAGGCGATGATGGTGCGTGCTTGTCTAAGCCAGTTGCGATGGTGGATGATGATTCGGTCGTTGGTGTGGAGGTCTCAGTCGTAGATGAAGCACTCGAGCCGGTCAGGAAGACCGGCCGGAGTTAGGAAATGGCATAAGGATACTTCACGAATTTTGTGAAGCTGCAGAAGATTAAGACGACAGCATGCAATTGCTCCCGACACCTATCAATCATCACAAAACGTATGAGTCTGAGATAAAATATCAAAACTAGTGCTCCTAGTTTCGTCACGTTATTGTGATGAAAAGGGATTCGCTCTTTGAGAAGAAATACCAACTCAACACTGGCTCCCGGACAACCGACTAAAGGAGGGGCACTGAGGACGTGTGGCTTGTCTTGTTCCTTATCACCTTGTGTGCCTGTCGGCGGGCAAATCTTCACTCTTTTAGGTGACTTGAGGGCAGTGTCTGCCTGACTGATTTTAGGACAGGCTAGGTGTGGCAGTGTGGGATTTCCTAACACGGACATCGGTTACTTGTGGCTGCTCTCCCAGAGTATTTCTGACCTTCTTTGACGTCGTATTGCATAATTTGGATACTGGATCACCTCGTTGTTCGGACCACTTAATCCCCTTATCCTTCTATACACTTGAGCCGTCTCAAGACCTTGCCTTTACTTGCTTGCCGCGTCCGATCGAGGGCTAATTTGAATGAGTTTTAATTCTTAGCCAAGCAATCTGAGGACAATTATTGGTCAAACACGTGAAGCAGTAAACATTAATCGTCAAGTAACTAACATTGATCCGGACTGGAGGAATGCTGACGCGTGTCTTTTGTAAGAAAATAAACACTGATCATTATTAGCTTGTGAGGAGCTAGGACTACGCTTACGCTTCTCTACATCTAAGTGTTCGATTACGTTGTTCATAAAATGCCATCCGTTTTTTTGGTCTTGGAGTAGCCTCACCTTTATCACTAGTATGACCACATGGTTATCAGTAGTAACCAAAACGATCGTAGCAGTTTTTGGACAATGTTTGTGCGCACTTCTTGCAATTATGTATGATCTTATTTGCGGGCGCAACACTCAAACAGCTTCTTATAGATGAACATCCATAACGTGCTAAAAAGATGACGCTTCAACGTATTAGCACATGGTGATATGGAGCTGGATCTTCTCATTATAGCATGTTAAGGATGTTCATATGCAAGAAGCTATTCGCGTGCTGCGCTTAAACGAATGAATTATGCAAAATTACAGAAAGCTCGCAGATGAATTGTTCAACAAGCGCTACAATCGGTTGAAGGCAAAAGTTGACGTTTGCATGAACGGCGCTCATTAAAATCTGGTAAAAAAAAGCTGGTCGAGCTTAAAGAGCGACCCTATTGTCAACTACATCGCCACGTCTCCTACAGTCTGCTTTTTCCTCGAGTCTGTGTCCACTGGACAGCAAGGTCGCAGCACCGATTAGATCGCGCAGTACATCACGCGCGTGTCCAATAACTACACGCTGCCAACTTCTTGTGCGTCTGCGACTGACAATGCTTCGGCAAAAAAATGCCTGGTACACGCTTTGAGAGGCAATACCGTCGCGGTACTTAATGGTCTATTTTTCTTATGGACTCTATTTATTTGCAAAGAGTGTGTTATTTGCGTCAAAACGAAGAAGTGCAGCGACAATGAGGCAAAGCATCCTGTGAGATATCCTTTTGTGGACATGCTCATCTTTCTTTTCGCCTGCAAGGATCTGGTAAAATTTTCCACAATCATCATGTCGTGAAGGCACGCCTGTAAGAGGTGCAGAATGCTGAGTTCTTATCTTCCTCGTTTGGCCCGCGCCCACTCGTTGGAGGACAGCTCAACCCATGTGTGCATCGGTGCTTGCATCGGAGCGCCTGACCCACAGTGTCGTTAGCGCTTGCAAGTTTGTAGGTGGCCTGGCTCCGCAGAAATATGAGGGACAGACATCAAGGACCTAGTCACAATCAATAGATTATTCGTGAAGCTCAAAAGAACCATTTCCATTCTCGATCCTATCGAAGCGCTGATTATCCAGCATCAGTCTGAAAGTACCCAGAAGGTCAGCTGGATTTCATGCCCTCTTGGGAAAGTTTACTGCTTTCGATAGACGAGCAGTAAGCACTTAGCTAAAGTTAAAGCATTTGACGAATATTGCGGCTTTTCGCTTTCAATTCATGTATAATGTAGCGAACTTCGCCATCTGGGTCATGGCTTGCCTCCAACCAATTTTTTTGTTGTGAACTTGAAGACAATATTTGTGGACTCCCATTGTTGACACCATGTCCGTTGTCGACACAAGTGGATATCCTTGTACACCAATTTGACTGACTTCATTATCTCGGCGCGGCATGAAAAGGCTACGAACTATGATCAATTTCGATGCTGACGAAAAAGGCGAGGATGCCACTTCAATACTGGCTGATGGATGGTGTCCAATGGTCATATCTGCAGCCCAAAGCAGCTAAGCTCTTCTCGATGGCAACATCCAGCGATGCATCAGAACGCAACTACTTCAAAAAATGGATTTCATCCATTCCAGGCTTCTTAATTGACTTTGCGTGGCACCGGTTGAAAAGTTTGTCTTCATTGAGAGCAACATGAGCGCCTTCCACAATCCGCAGATCGCAAAGTACCATTCATTGAAAGAGAAGGCGACTTCAAACGAAAGTGATTAATATCAATAGTAAAAACTTGACCAAACAACGCATTCTTAGATTTAATTAAATCTCCGATGAGTCCGCAAAAAACTCGGGTCTTTTCATTCTTAAAAACGACAGGCTCTTGCGCACCTGAAAACACTAGGGTAAACCTAATCCCTTTTTTTTACAGACAAACAGACTCAAACATTCAGATAAGTACGATTTTGACATTTAATGTAGTGCAAACTCACTGATACTGTAGCTTCACCCTTCGAGTTTGCAACAATTTCGAGTAATAATATCTAAGGTTGTAATAAGATGGTAGGAGCTGTAAACAGTTCTGTGGGTGCTAAGTAACGCAGATTGCAGTAAATGAAGCACCGGAATGTCAAATGCGGATAGATCTGCGTGTTGTCGCTGAAGCTGTACAGCGTAATTTTCTAATCTACAAAACATGATCACGTTGTGCATGTGCCCTCATTCACGGTCCTTGTTTGCATTAATGCACTTGCCGTCGGACGAATGCTATTTACAAGTAGTACTTAATTCAAATTTACTGGCACAGAGACTCTATCGTTAAAGGAAACGGGGCACCCTTTGTTCGGGGTGCCACAAAACTTCACGTACACTAGTACGTACATAGGAAGCAAATCTACGCAAACAGCTCGCTCAAGTAAATGTAATTTGAGAACTGTTTTAATTTGTTAAGCTATTAATATAAATTCAGTCTTTATCTAGCTCCATGAATCTACATTGTCGTTTGACGACAACCTGCTCACCACTCAGTACGCGAGTCTAGCCGCGTTTGGTGGTAATCTTGGTTGATTTGTCTTTGATCAAACAATCTTCTGGCAGCGCGTGGATAGAATCCATCGCGGATAATGTTCCTTCAATCGTATCCATCTCGGATAATATTGATAGGATTTGTCACGTTGGACAGTCTCCAAATTGACACCAAACGGTATCAATGTCATGTACATGAATACACCTCTGCACCACCTTTCCAAACAGATCAATCATTCGTTGATTAAATTTACGAGTTGGGACAGGGTGACCACCGTTGGATCACTCTGGGTAGGAAAGCACTTGTTGGTCGGGTTCAAAGTCATTTGCCGATTTATCGCATGGCATCAAAGTAGATGCGATGCGCTGCCGGAGCAGCCAGACTTGGCTGTTGCACGCATGCGTGCAGCAAAAGAGAGTACCTCTCTTGCTCGAGCAGCATGTGATCCTTTTCCTGCTGTTAAGATTTAGAAAATGAGGTGTCTGTTATGTAAAGACCACGTGATGCGTCACCACGTACGATAGATACATCCGCTGCGTCTGTAGCGAGTACCGCTAAGCTAGATGTAGTCGGGCCTGAAATAAGGCTTATCTATTTTGGCGAGTCGGATGATGCATCCAATTCGAAGGCGACATCTCACGCCTCCGGATAAACCATGACGGATGTTGCAAGAGCCAGGTTGACTGGCTCCGGGAAAAGTAACGGCATCATGTCCGAGATCTTCGGACCGAGCGATTCTTCTAATGAATCCTCGTCTCACGCAATACCGTCCAGCTATAGGACGCGTGGTAATGGTGGTGATGCCCGTATGCATTACCACGAGAGAATTATCCAGAAAGATCGAGTTGCCTTTAATTTCAGTGCTCCTGCTGACACCCCTTAGGATTCCAGGGACTGAAATGTCCTACCCCACGCTCCTCAATTGGCGTCTTCTTGGATGTCGTTGTCCAAAGAGCTAAATCGAGTGGCCTGCATGACCATCGAACAAGACCAAATGCCGTTGTTCAATTTTAAGAGGATCTGTCCTCCTCATTCTAGCACGGAAACTATCCGTGCTGAGGAAGAGACCTGTACCGATGCGTTACTTTAACATCGGTGGAACAATGGCAGCCGTGACCGAGAGGTAAGGCTTTGTTGCAAGGATGGTGTGCCTTCATCCATGACATCAAGTGCATCGGCCGTGAGGCCTGACATGGTAAACTCGTTGCAGCTCCTGATAAGCGTGAAAAGCGAAATTCATTCGGTGTACGGTATGCGTTGCATCGACTATCTGGAGAGACAGGATATTTCTGTCTCTCCTGAGGCGACCCATGTCTAGGTTGCCTGGATACCTCGAATAGTGCCCTTAGGGGGCCTACCTCCCTGTTGTTCCCTCTGGAGGGTGCGCATCTCTTCTGAGATGGCTGAAGGGATTGTCACTTTGCAATCCTTGCACTCGCGTTCGAACAAGTCGCTTTCCGACGGCCCTTCTTCGAACGCAGCAAGCGGATCTCGTCAAATAGCTCGACGCGACCCAGAACGTCAACGATCAGCTAGAAAAGAGGCTCCCAGCCGTCCCAGACCAGTGGATAGCCACGCCAGCAGACAAGATAACTCTTCCGGACGCCATTCGGTTTGCAGTGGTTTAAAATACGCTTCACCAGAAAGCGTTGACCACCGCTTGAGTCCACCAAAGGATGTGGTGGTGGCGGGAACACCTGATCCGGCTCTAGGGTCGGATCAGCTTGATGTTCAGGAACTGAACCGTGTAACGATAAGGTTACACGATGACCTGACTCATAGATGCAATCGGCGTTGTGATCTCCATGACCTTGGAAGGGATTATTGCAATTCCTTAAAGCACGAAGCGCTCGTTTGAATGATAGTGCAGCACTTGCGTTTGCGCGACTTGAGAACGGACGTTCGATTTGTTCTCTTTGTGACAAGCTAACTGAAGCTCGTCAGGACATCGCTCAACTGCGTGAGCAGGTCGCTTCGTATTCGATCAGATTGGCTCGTTGAAACGGGACCACTCGAATTTGGTCTCGGCCCTTGACCGCGAGACGTTCTTCGACTCTCGAAACGGTCTCGTACTTTTAGAAAGGGCGGAGATTTCCAACGCAAAAGGAGGACGTGTACTTATCTTACGAGGCAGTAAGATCGTGTATGCGGCGCAACACACGAATTGGACCATTGCACTTGATCAATAATTTACTGCTGCCCACTTTATCACTGCGTGTTTCGGTAGATTTACTGTAGACAGTAAGACTAAATCTCCTTCACTAACTAAAAGGACATTTGTATGTATCATTTTTGTCGGCAATTCTTTTCTGCTTGTCTAGTGCATCTGCAATAGAGTCTTGAACGAAGCGGACAACCGCTTTGCGAGTCAGCAGTAAATCCTCTGCTGTTACATCCTTGTTAACAGCACTGCGCTTCGTGTGAACTGCTGATAGAACGTTATCTTCACCAGTGAGGGCGTCTTTCTTCACTGGAGCACTCGTTGGCGATGCTGAATACCAGCATCGTCATCGTCGTCATCGGTATCGATGTGATCGACATCGGCATCCATCACGTCGACACCATTGTCGACGTGCGATAATCAAGAACCAGATCGATTTTGTTCGAGCAAGCCCCCCTGATATTAGAGTTGCACTCTGAGATGACGGGTAAACGTGGATGAAGTAGGCCACTCAAGAAGAACGGCGTATGCGTTGTCGACGCATGCAACGAGTAGTTAATGGTGATTTGCGCCATCGGCAAGAATGCACTCTAATTCGTAAACGAGTGGACGTATCCTCGAAGTTTCTCTTCGAGGACGCGGTTGACGAGTTTCTTCTGAACAACTGTTGCTGGATGGTCAGAAGTCGAAACCCTTTACGTGTCATAAGTGAACGAAACACGAATTGCCAGAACTCCGCTGTAAAGCGGGGGTCCCTATCAGACACGAATTTACGGGGTAACCCATGGAGGCGGAAGATAGTATCAATGAAGACACGAGCACTTCCCGGGCTGTGATTGACTCCGGTACAGCGACTAGATGTACCATCGTGCTGAGACGATCAACAAACACAAGAATGCAAGTATTCTTGTAAGCGTCTAAGGTAAACCCAGAGATAAATTCCATCGATACGGATTGCCAGCACTCTGCCTTCATCGGGAGGCTGCAAGGGTGCACGGGATGAAGGAATTGTCTTCACCCGTTGGCAAACTTCGCAATCGCGAATGTGTTGGCGCGCAAACTCATACTGGCGGGGCAGTAGAAGTCACGACGTACCGTGAGGTAAGTCTTTTCTCCACCTCGATGCCCACTTGTTGGGGCATTGTGGCACTCATACATGATGCGTAATCGCAAATCACCATGAGTGGGAACGACGACACGAGGTGTGTTGCCGTTGACTGCTGTATAGTACAGTAAGGGTCCATCACAAACCGATTACCGTTCGGTTGAAGAGCGGTGTTGAGACGTCAATCTTCTCAAATGTTGACTGCATGGATTGGAAACGTAATCCACCAATCGCAGAAGAGACTCATCTACTGTGTTTGCTTTCCGCACGTCGTCGAGAAGATTTGACGACGGAACACTCACTGATAGTGTTGCAACAGTGGGATCACCCCTAATGTTGGGTCGAGGAGTCGGTTCCGAATCGGTCCGACGCGAAAGAGCATCAGCGACGACATCAATTCATCCTGGTTTATAATCGAAGGAGAAGTTGTAATCCGCGAATAAAGAAAGCCACCTCGCCATTCGTTGCAAGAGGTGTGGACTGTTTACGGCCGTGCGTAACGACTCATGGTCGGTTTAAACGAGAAGGGCCTATCCCCGTAGAGATGTATCCTAAACTAAGCCAGTAACTTTTCCATGGCGAGGAAGTCCTTGTCATGCACTAAATAATTACACTCAGCTGCTTGCAGTTGATACGATTGAGAACGGACGAAGCGCTCAACGCCGTATGAGCCGTACTGCATCAACGCGCAGCCAATTGCAAAATATCTGGCGTCACAGACCACATGGAATGGTCTGTCCTGGTCTGCGATCGCCAACACAGGCGATTGAATCAAGCTCTGCTTGATCCCTATAAAAGAGTGCTGACACTCAGCACTCCATGACCACCTCTCGTTTTTCTTTAGCAGACGAGAGAGATGAACGGTCATATCGGCATAGTTGCGCGAGTACTTGTGCAAGTACGCCGCCAAGCCAAGGAGCTTTTGAAGTCCCTTGACGTCGACTGGCACAGATCAGCCGCTAATCGCTTTAATCTTTATGGATCACAGCGTACCCGTTATTACCCACGATGCAGCCAAGAAGTGGTATTTCGTTCGCTGCGAATAAAAACTTCTTGAGGTTCAAGAACAACTTTTGCTCTCGCACAAGCGTACGCCGTTTTTACCCACGATGCAGTCAAGAAGTGGTATTTCGTTCACTGCGAATGTACACTTCTTGAGGTTCGCGAATAACTTATGCTCTCGCACAAGCGTACGAACCTCACGGAAGTGGATTCGATGAACCTCCACGTCCGTCTTTCCATCAATAGCATGGTGATAAACGAAGACATCGTCAAAGTAACTCAGTGCGAAATCGCGCACCGATCGCAACAGATTCGTAACACATCTGATAAACGTTGTAAGGGCGTTACTTATCCTTTGTGGCATCACTAGCCAATTCCAGAGCATACCACTGGGGGTTCTTACTGCTGTGTACAGGATGTTCCGTTCGCGCATGAGGATCTGATAGAATTCATCCATCAGATCCATGGACGAAAATATGCAACTTTTTGCCACACCAACCTTGATGACGTCCTTCCTTGGTATTAGCGATTGAGCCGGTACCGTTGCAGCGTTCATTTTGTTGAACGTGTCCACTCACCGCCACCCTTCTGTGAGTTTTCGCACACAGAAGGTCGGAGAGCTGTGTGGGGATGTTGATTCCCTCACATGACCAGCCGCTAAGCGATCGGCAAAGAACTTGTCGATCGCAAGTACTTGTTCACGATGCAGTAGCAATGCTTCATGACACAGTACTTCGAACCGGGTTCTATTTCGATCTCATGCAGAGTGCTTTTATTCTTAAGCAGCTCGCATGGCACGGATGCCGGGAAAGCATTTCTGATTTTGACCAAATCCTTATGCGAAGGATTTGTCTGTACAGGCTACCAAGATGGAGACGTGTATCGCTTAATCCGAGTCTTCTCATCAAAAACAATATCTATCCTCCGTCATTAAGCTACTGAGAACCCGTCCGATCTCAGTAAAATCTTGTGCCGACCGAATATAGGCGGCGTACTCTTCCTCTGCGACGAGTACGCAGATCTGGTTGATTTTGTCACTACGCAGATCTCGCAAGAAGCTTTCAGATTCTAGCGTTGGCAACTTGATTCCCTCCGAAGCTGACTTTGGAGGTGTGACCGGATCAAGTGTGTAAGAGCCTAGATCCTTCAATCAACAAGACATTTACTGTCTCACGGCTTTCCTAGAAGAGCGTATCCGCCGGTGGGTGGGGAAACACACCTTCAACATAACACTCTCGGGAAATATCACTCTTAGGAAAGCTGTGACTTTCTTCAATACGTGTACTGACTGTGGGTGTTCCTACTACCACAGTCACGTACTCTTCGATCGACTCTCTTTCAGTCCATCGTGTTTGCTCTGCAATCGACTCTCTGTTGGTTGATCTCGCTGTGACATGTAGTTCATCCTAAATAACACTCATCTCATTTCTTGGATGCGCCTTTATTGGTGTGCATCCGTGTTCCAGTCCACTCGATCTCTGCGAGTGGTGATCCTTCGGTGCAGCCTGTGTCTCTACACAGGTGCCGGAAGCTGGTTCCACAGTGTAGTGGCCTTCTATGTTGTGATCTTGTGTAGTTGTATCAACGAAAGTATCACAAGTGAGGCCATCGAACTTACTCGTAGTACATAAACACGCTTGTGGACGCTCCAAGACGTTCATCAGATGGCCATCTGATGAACAAACGGCAGTCATCTTCAAGGATCGATGCTGCCAGCTGATCCATGGCTGGTAATTTCCAAGCCATGGCAGACAGAGGATGACATCGAATTTACCATCCAAATCTAATACGATAAAGTCGTCGTCGTACTTCTTTCCCACTACACGTTTGTTCACTGTCAAGGATGTGCCTGTAGCAAGGCACACCTTCATACCCGTTAGAGGAAGATCTTGCTCAACATAGTTGAGTCTACTATCCTCTAGCGACTGGTGTCTAACAAAACTGTTGGACTCCCTACAGTCAACTAGGGCGCGAAGTGACATTCTACTTGTCACCTCGATCTTCATTGTGATGAGAGACACCTCATCACTAGGATCCGTAACACACAGTTACTGTGTGTTGGGAGCAATCTTCGTCAAGAGTCCTGCAAATTCTCTGGACATTGCTGGATCAGCAGGGTGCTCCGCCCCTACTGACCCTGACTGTTTATGGCGGTCCGACTTGCTGTCGCGGTTTAGCGATATGGTCGCATCCGCGCCTTGGACCTGTCATCGTCCAACGGCGGTCATCACGTCCTGTCTTTGGACGTGATGCGGTGCTTGGAGCACTACACTCAGGAGAGTAGTGTTCGATCTTCTGAAAGCGTTGGAATCTTGCCGTTCGCTTGTGACTCAGAGAGCGAGAGTTCTCACTCTTGATATAAAAGAGGTCCATATGTTTAGGACTCCTGTTTCTTGTCCTCTCCTTGGACGATAGTTTGACGAGTCATCCTGATACTTTCTCAGGCTAAATTCTTCGTGTTCCGCATACACTATCGCCTTTTCCAGTGTGTGGAAGTTCTCTTGGAGCATGCAGATTTTCACCGGTCAATCTTTAAGGCCGTGGATGAATGCGCTGATGAGCGTGTGATCACTAACAGGGTTTTCCGTGACGCTACTTGCAAGGTAGCGCAGGTGCTGTGCGTAAGCGTGCACATCACGCTTATCTTGTTTAAAACTTAGGAGTGCAGATCGTGCTCTGAAATCGTCTCCTTGATGGCTCACACGTTTCTTTGAGCCGAGACTTCAAGACCTCCGACGATTCAAACGCGTTTGGGTTGTGAAGCTTGAGCCCTGAGACCCAAGTCTTTGCTCGTCCTGTCAAATTGACAGAGAAAACGAAACTTTCATCTTGTCAACCTGGGTATGACGGGCCCTGATGGCGTCGTCTAACTCGACGAACCATTTAAAGGGAATCTTCATCGTTTTATGTGTACCTTGATGTCTGTATTCAAGTTTTTGGGTCAACGCACATGCGTCGGCCCGCCCAGCGACTAATGAGAGCCTTGCTGTTGTAGCAAGGCTATCTTCTGTCTTTGGACGGCAAGAAATGCGCGTAGAAACTCATTGATAGCAGCATGTTGCTGTTATCTACTTAGAGACTCCAACATGCCACTGATAGCGAGTTCGCCCATGAGCACACTCATGCGGCCGACTACCTCCCATTCTGAGTCACTTAGATGGGAGTAGCCTTCACGTGTGACGTGAAAGCTGTCTTATTTTACGTCCAGCATGTTCATGTCGGATGGACACTAGGTAGCCGTTAGACGGACTACGAAATGCTACCAGGTGTAGCAGGACACCCTTTGTTTGGGGTGGAGCGAAACTTCACGTACACTAGTGCGTACAGAGAAGGCTAATCTACGCAAACAGCTCGCTCAAGTAAATGTAATTTGAGAACTGTTTTAATTTGTTAAGCTATTAATATAAATTCAGTCTTTATCTAGCTCCATGAATCTACATTGTCGTTTGACGACAACCTGCTCACCACTCAGTACGCGAGTCTAGCCGCGTTTGGTGGTAATCTTGGTTGATTTGTCTTTGATCAAACAATCTTCTGGCAGCGCGTGGATAGAATCCATCGCGGATAATGTTCCTTCAATCGTATCCATCTCGGATAATATTGATAGGATTTGTCACGCTGGACAGTCTCCAAATTGACACCAAACGGTGTCAATATCATGTACAGGACTACACCGGTACACACAGTCTTTACTCCGTTATACGTAAGAGGTCTCACTCACCCTCGCGTTCCATTTACACTACCGCTTTGTGGCTCAGGGTTTCGTGGGGGAGAGGTTGCTGATCGGCTTGCAGACATCAGCCCTGCTACTGCCCAGAAACAGGTAAGCGATTTTTCGCATCACGATTGAATGTCCTACGACAGGTGCGTGGCGCAATAGCTGATAGCCAAGACCAACAAAAACAATAAGCTGATGCCTGAGTCAGAATTTGTACTGAAAGTAATAAAGTCGGAGACCAAGTATTTCTCAGAGCAAACAACCTACCTAATAATGTAGTGTCTGCTGTCTTCAAGAAAACGTTGCGTCCACGCTTCATTGGACCGTTTACGGTGACTGCTAAAGAGGGCCCAGCGTTTACGATCAACCTTCCACGCAAATTGCGCACACACCCAGCGTTCTACGTAGGATTACTTAAGCCGTACCGGTATTTTTCCCACGTAGACTTTGAGGCTCTGGCGCCGACGAAGAGAGCGGTGCCCCGGATTGCTGCAAGCGAATAAGAAAGTCCAACTGAGCTTCGCTCCGAGTTTGAGCACGCTCCATAGCCTGAAGGCGGATCTCCATCGCATCAAGCATGCAATAGGTCTTCCCTAGGGTCTCTTGAAGACCCTTCACTTGGAAAACCAATTTCTTGTGGACTGCCACCGGAACACCGGCCACCACTGACGCTGATCGATAGGCATGGGTGTCTTCAGTTTCGGATCTGGAGATTACTGAAGCAACGTCGTCTTCATGGCCAATACCAGTATCTGGTAAAGTGGCGTGGGTACTCTGAGTCTGAGAACACATGGGAATACGAGGCACCCCTGCAGCAAGATTGCCCTTACGCTTTGGATGTTTTTGAACATCGTGGCCAAGGCCATATTGTAACCGAGGCCGTTTCCCACCACTAGTGGTGTCGGTTGGCGGGTTGGTGGTCATCAATTGGCCGACACTCGCGGCTGCCGTAGTAGTCAAAGCGCATCGCGTGAAATTACGCAATTGTCTTCTGGCTTAAGCTTGGCATAGTCATTCCGGAGCTTGCGTTTGAGAGGCACATCAGCCACATTGGCAACAGCTCTCAGAGCAGACATACTGCTAAGGCGACGTGTGCGGTGCACCCGGCGAACGAAGCCATTGTCTTCTTCACGCTTAGTTTGGCCTGCAAAAATTAGAATGGTATACCCTTGATCGGTAGGACCGGTGCACCACGTGCCTGCATGTCAAGTCGTGCCTTGTAACGACCTTGGGTTGTTAGGTGAGGCTCCATGTATCTCTCGCAAAGTGCCTGGATGCTCGCCACTCTTCAGAAGACTTGAACCTATGGTCAATGATCCATGTTGCCAACAATTGGCCGGCCGCTTGAAGTAAGCGTTCCTCCACACTGGGTGAAGTGAACACATAGTCACGTTGGTGCTCGAGGGTCGTGACCATTTTTGCATGGCGACGAGCGCTTTCTTCTTGCTGAGTAATAAAGTGTTGCTGCTCATCAAGCTAGTTCGTGATGATTAAATCATCAAAACCGGGTGTTGAGCGCGGCGCCAGTGGCGAATTCTCATCGTCACGTAAACGGAACGGACAGGGAGGCAGTACGAGGTTGTACCTCAGACATAGGGGGTATCGTAAATTGTCCCTGCATCACCCGGGACACTGGTATTGCTACCATAGTCCAATATCTCCCCTATTTTATGACGATCATTATGAAGCTTTGACTCGTTAAGTGGTGAGGACATCGTGCTAAGCTTTACGTTACCGTAGGGTTAAACTTAAAAGCACTGGCCTCGTGGGAAAACAAAGTTCGATGGAAATGTTTGATTGGGACAAGGTTCGATTGACGTTTGGGGAGACGTCAGTATGGTGGGGGAGGGTGTTAAGGGGTTACACGTATCTGGGTGATTGGTTCCCTGTGTCTTAGACACACAGATTATATCCCACTGAAAGAGATGTAGAATATTCTGTCGGTTTATAGGGACTGACTGGTGTCAGCCACCAGATAAAGAGATCCTAGTTGTACTAACTTAGGATTTAAGTGTCTGATAGGATTAAGACATTCTACAGGTGTAAATGTAAATACAATTCAGTTTTCCTGTTTATCTTAAAGACGCGTGCCTTGCGAAGCGTCTTTGGTCGTTGATTGCTGATCACTACGAATAAGCAACACTTCTGTGAGGTAGCTAGTTGCTCTTGAGCATTATCTGCTGTTGATTCATTGAATCGTTTGGTGCCTAGAACAAGGACCAGTAGCTACACGCTTGTTGACTCATAGAGTCTAAATGTTTAGAACTGAGCTGCTCGTTGAGCGTCAATTCTTGCTTTGACTCAAGGAGCTGTGTACAAATGCTGACATCAGCATATCCGGAAATGGATGGGCAAAAAGAGCGGACTAACCGGGTACTCGAAGATAATCTTTGAAGTTAAGTAACTTCCTTCACAAGTTTAAATGCATTTTCGCCACGCGCGGAGTTTGCACTATCAAAAACGCTGTTCACACGTCACGGGGTCGACGCCGTTTGATGCATAGTCGGCTCGTCGTCCTCGTGTACCTCCTGTTCTTACCGTGATTCATCCCACAATTCTTCGTGGCTCCACTCTGATAGGTAATAAAAGTGATAAACAACGATCGAGTGTAGCTCACGATATTCTGAGCGCGAATGTTGTCACCCGGTCCAAATCGAAGCCTTCTGTTTTGACGCCACGTGACATAGCGTCCCTGCTAGCTCAATAGACGCACACACACTGATTGACCCTTTTTCGGGTAAACGAACACCTCAAGCCAACTACGCACCATTGAGTCGACGCAATAGATTGATGACATGGCTGTGTCGGAGTTTATAGTCCAACGTCAATCCATTACGAGGTTTGTACGCGATAACCTGAGATCTGCAGTGCACAAACAGAAAGCGAATGCAGACAAACGTGGCAGAAATAACCTGACTACATTAAAGAAGAGTGATCGTGTATTGCAATCTACTGGAGACCTATGAGATTCAGCGGTAAACGATATCGGCGCGACTAAACTCGTGCCACGTTTCATCGGCCCATTTACAGTACTTGAGGCAATCGGCGATGCCCTCACGCCGGACATCCCTTCGTCGCTGCAATTTCACCCGACGTTAAACGTTAGGCGGCTTACAAAGAATCGTCCAGATACGCGTTACGGGTTGGCTCCGAACCCGAAGGCAAAGGATCATAGGTCGACTTTATCTCTCGCCTTGCTCGACGCGCCAGCGACATTGGACGCGGCTGCGTTTCAGTCTGCGCGTTTCGATGAACTTGACGTTCCAGGTTCCGCCTCCGTAAAAGCGATTCGCGCTTCGACTGTCGAACCTCGCTCGCTGTTACCTCAGCCCGCGCAGCACGATCAAGGGCAGTTTCAGCTTACAGTTGGGCATCGACAGCCTTATTAACTGCCGCATTTACATCGTCCTGGGCAACCAGGACGTCAGCGCTACCATCTCGAAGGCCTGCCGCCGCTTGTGGACGCGGAACATCAGAAACGCTGTATCGTGGAGCGTTTACTGTGCCACAAGGATCCTCGTAGCGAAATGACATCATCTAGACTTTATGCGCGCGCTGTCCCAACAGCGCGTAAGTAACTTGTATGTTGGATCGGGTTTGCACCCGAGCAGGATACGTGGGAACCGAGCTCCTCGCTTCTTCAAGACGGTCCAGATGGAGTTCTGGCGTACGTGTCAGTGCATGCTCTCGATCCAGATTTGGTCGACGACGTAATTATTGTCGCTGTTAGCGAAATTGAGAAGAACGACGACGGTGTTGTGTTGAAGCGTTACCACGACTACGAGACGAACAGCTACGACACAAAAAATGCGGTGAAACGTCACCACGACGTTGTGAACGTCGCTTTGAACGTGTATTATCACGACCACGCGAACGAGAACGTCGTGGCGACCGTGTGGCACCACATACCCGAGAACGTGAGTGTTGTCGCCAGCTTGACGCACCACAAATAACCGCGATCTTACTCTATCGAGCTGAGCTCATACCGTCGGATCCAGAGCTGTTCATATTCGCTGAGTAAATGATTGATCGACGTGTCGTTGCCACGTCTCAGGGGTTTAACGAGGCATCGAGTCACAGGAGTAAAAAGATTCGTGCCCGTGAACGTAGCAGAGATAGTCTACGTTCCACGCGTTCTTACGTACCTTCTCGTAAAGCAGACCGATTAAGTGCTCAGCGTATATATCTTCGCAATTGGCAAGCCACTTCTGAAAGTTCCTTCCGTCTACAAGCATCCGGTTCCACCGCCGGATGAATGTGTACCAAGAACGCTGGATCGAGTTGTGCAAGATGACTTCAACACTCTTCCTGCGTAATCTACAAAAGCGCCGGAAATAATACTGCATAGTTTCAAGAAAGTCCGGATCTTGCGCTAAGGACAAACCGTACAGCGCCCAAGGGATCAGGTGCTAATCCATCACGTGGTCTGTAAAAATCACGCTGATAACGTGCGGGAGTTCTGTGGTGTTAGTGTTTGCGTCTTCGGTTATCGCTTGGGTTGACCGGCCTTTGGGGTCTTGCAGTTGAGCACTCTGGTTGCGTTAGTGCTGCCTTGAGAATGGGATGATGAAACGAGGCATTCCGGTCCTTGAGTAGTCTCGTTAAGTTTACATGTTACTTAAGTCGGGTGGCTACATCCAAAGTGGCGGATGTCGCAAGTCGCATACTTGTAGCTGGTTTAATGGGATCGACCCATTATCAGCCAGTAATATATCGACATGTAGATTGAGTGGCTCTCATAAATCCATGAGAACCATTTGTACTTAGAATTGAAAAAGAGAAAAAAAATTAACCGAGCTTAATTTACTTTATCCTAGAATTTGGGTTCAAGGCTTCCTAAGCATCGATATTGTAAGCTAAGTACGGGTTTTTCTAGCCCCGTGACAGAGTCTGTGGGTGCAGAAACGACCACTGCCCGACGAAAGGGCAGTCTCGATCCCAAAATAGATCATGATCTGTTCGCCTCATCCGACAAGTCCATGTACTCGACACCGAGATCGAGCAGATCGCATTCGTTTGGTGCGAGTAATAAGCAGGTTAACGCAAATCATCGCGATGATGTCAATAAATCCCCGGAGCTTCACACCGGGGCAACACGCTGCATATCCAGTATGGAGCGACTCTCACTGACAGCAGTGTGAGCGGTGCCCTGTTACCTCTGTAAGCTATTTAGAGAAGGTAAAGCAAACAGGAATAAAAAGGGAACCTTAACTAAATAACGTGTAGTCCCAATCATTAACCTATGTTGAAGTCCTAGCTTCATTATTTGCATTTACAAAAGTATAAGCTTAAGTCTTGCTCACCACTCATTTCGCGCTTCCATCGCTAATTTGACTGATAGCCACGGCTTGTTTTATGACCCCTATTAGTCAATCGGTGAATGTTTCTGAATATGCTCCTTAAGGTAATGGTTACCGACAATATCGACCTTATTTTTAATATTGTAATTAGTGAGTATTAAGGTCAATTATGTGCAACAGGTTCACATCGTTGCACCACCACCCCCTACAGGATATTCACTCATTCGCTTTCATGTTTATGTGGTCACCGTTTGAAAACATTGGGTACAAAGAGCAATTGTTTTTTCCAATCTATCTATTTCCGGATTTAACCGCGTGGTGAAAAACCTGTGCGATGCGCGTCGAAATATGCTGAGAAGGCGACTGCGCGTCTTGACTCAGCCGCTCTTGACGATGACCAGTCTCTGACTGTAAACGATGCTTCATCCGCTGCTGCTGCAACTCTGCTTTTAGCACCGGTTGCGTCAGAGGTACGTATGGAGTCACCACGGGCTAATGATGATGGCTCTAAAGTGGGGATCATCTATTCGATGGAGTTGGAAGGTGGGTCCGACTATAAAAAATAGCTAGGTATTCGAGTCTATAGGGGCAGCCGAGTACGATCCTACTAATGGGACTCACACGGTATTCAGAGTCATGGCCACTTCCATCGAAATTGGTGTGGTCGGGTGCTGTGCGGTCGGGTACTGTGTGTCGTGTGATGTGTCGTGGTTGATGTGTTGTTGTGTGCATGTTTGTTTGTGTTGGTCCTTTCTATGTCGTCGTCAGTGTGCCCGAGTGGTCTAAGGGGGTAGACTCAAGTTCTACTGTGTTCGCACTCGTGGGTTCTAATCCCACTGCTAAAACGTAGGCCATGACCACTGGACGTTACCTGCTGCTCAGCAAGAACGAAACGGCAGCATGTGAGACACTGGCCAGCACCAAGCGAGGCAGTAAGTACGACAAGTGCTGAATTCTATTGGACGACTTCGGCGTCCTGTGCGCGTATGCAGAAGTCGAATCGTCAATCCTCTGTCAAGTGCCACTGATACTTATGCTCGACTCGCTTATATCCATTGGGGTGCTACGACTCCGCTCTTCATATGGTCTTTCAGCTATAACAGATTCAAACATAAACCGATCTGACCGATCGTGACAAAGTGTAATCCCGAACGTTATTCCACTGTCTTGTAAGGGCTCGTCGAAAGCTTTCAATTGCGGCTGCAACTCCAAAAGGGATGCTGCGCTCACTTTGTGACATCGTTGAACTACCTAGTTGACAGTATCGCTCAGAAAAATGAGCCTGTCCCATTATCACGAGACGATTGTATGAAGAGTGGTCACAGCTCTTAGGCGTCAATAATCTCATTAAGATTAGTTGGCTTGGAATATGATGACCCTGGCTGTGACAACAGACCCTTAGAGTCAAGCAACACAGTATTCAACCTCAGACCAGCGGTCCCCAGTTCCATGTATTCACCCTTTACTAGTGCCACCCGTAACGGCGGCCGGGATGAAACAAAGCGTTACCCAGCTCAAGCGCAGCACATTTATACTCTCCTGGTGATGGTCATGTTGGAGATTGATGGTGCAGCTATGTGTGGACAATGTACATTGCGTATATAGGCTTGCATTGATGCACATATATATGTGCTAGCACGACAGGGTACGGGTACGAATTGGTCAGATGTTTGGAAAGGGATTCCAAGCATCTGAGTGCGGGTTCGATTTCCGCCGTGGAGAAGTCAATTGCAAATGACCCCTGCAATCAGGTGTTTGGGGTTCACCAGAACCTTGACCTCCCCGAGGTGATGTCCCCCACACCACGCAAGAACCTATCATTGGGCATAGGCTTCTGTGGAGTGTTTACCGCAGGTATGTTGCGAGTCGTGATTGCCCAAGATAGGAAATGTCACATAGGAGAGAAAGGACGGTAAAATCGGTGGCTGAAAGTCATCGGTTTCTGATAGCCATTGGTTTCGATTTGCGAATCCAATTAAATACAACTCACTTTTCAGTTTTCCATCCCGACCGCAAGTCCGCCTCATCATCAGAAACCTAAGTCAATGCAACAGTACAAAATCTAAGACTTTGTGGCACACATCAGAGAGAAAGGGAACGCGACAATGGCCAATGATTGGTTAATTAAATGTGTAATCAGCGGGGAAGAGACGTAAAGGTATGGACAGCAAGCGGCGATATGACAGCACAGAAGATAAGAGATAACTCACAATTTATACCTCACTTTTGATGCTACTATTTCAGCCACAAGCATCATCTACTGAGCGCTCACGTCAACCTTCGCATTCGAAATTGGTGTGGTCGGGTGCTGTGCGGTCGGGTACTGTGTGTCGCGTGATGTGTCGTGGTTGATGTGTTGTTGTGTGTATGTTTGTTTGTGTTGGTCCTTTCTATGTCGTCGTCAGTGTGCCCGAGTGGTCTAAGGGGGTAGACTCAAGTTCTACTGTGTTCGCACTCGTGGGTTCTAATCCCACTGCTAAAACGTAGGCCATGACCACTGGACGTTACCTGCTGCTCAGCAAGAACGAAACGGCAGCATGTGAGACACTGGCCAGCACCAAGCGAGGCAGTAAGTACGACAAGTGCTGAATTCTATTGGACGACTTCGGCGTCCTGTGCGCGTATGCAGAAGTCGAATCGTCAATCCTCTGTCAAGTGCCACTGATACTTATGCTCGACTCGCTTATATCCATTGGGGTGCTACGACTCCGCTCTCCATGTGGTCTTTCAGCTATAACAGATTCAAACATAAACCGATCGGACCGATCGTGACAAAGTGTAATCCCGAACGTTATTCCACTGTCTTGTAAGGGCTCGTCGAAAGCTTTCAATTGCGGCTGCAACTCCAAAAGGGATGCTGCGCT
The DNA here is from genome assembly GCA_921007115.2 of Peronospora matthiolae. NCBI lineage: Eukaryota > Oomycota > Peronosporomycetes > Peronosporales > Peronosporaceae > Peronospora > Peronospora matthiolae. The sequence goes on from CAKLBY020000197.1 coordinate 76,954, forward strand.
CACTTTGTGACATCGTTGAACTACCTAGTTGACAGTATCGCTCAGAAAAATGAGCCTGTCCCATTATCACGAGACGATTGTATGAAGAGTGGTCACAGCTCTTAGGCGTCAATAATCTCATTAAGAATAGTTGGCTTGGAATATGATGACCCTGGCTTTGACAACAGACCCTTAGAGTCAAGCAACACAGTATTCAACCTCAGACCAGCGGTCCCCAGTTCCATGTATTCACCCTTTACTAGTGCCACCCGTGACGGCGGCCGGGATGAAACAAAGCGTTACCCAGCTCAAGCGCAGCACATTTATACTCTCCTGGTGATGGTCATGTTGGAGATTGATGGTGCAGCTATGTGTGGACAATGTACATTGCGTATATAGGCTTGAATTGATGCACATATATATGTGCTAGCACGACAGGGTACGGGTACGAATTGGTCAGATGTTTGGAAAGGGATTCCAAGCATCTGAGTGCGGGTTCGATTTCCGCCGTGGAGAAGTCAATTGCAAATGACCCCCGCAATCAGGTGTTTGGGGTTCACCAGAACCTTGACCTCCCCGAGGTGATGTCCCCCACACCACGCAAGAACCTATCATTGGGCATAGGCTTGTGTGGAGTGTTTACCGCAGGTATGTTGCGAGTCGTGATTGCCCAAGATAGGAAATGTCACATAGGAGAGAAAGGACGGTGAAATCGGTGGCTGAAAGTCATCGGTTTCTGATAGCCATTGGTTTCGATTTGCGAATCCAATTAAATACAACTCACTTTTCGGTTTTCCATCCCGACCGCAAGTCCGCCTCATCATCAGAAACCTAAGTCAATTCAACAGTACAAAATCTAAGACTTTGTGGCACACATCAGAGAGAAAGGGAACGCGACAATGGCCAATGATTGGTTAATTAAATGTGTAATCAGCGGGGAAGAGACGTAAAGGTATGGACAGCAAGCGGCGATATGACAGCACAGAAGATAAGAGATAACTCACAATTTATACCTCACTTTTGATGCTACTACTTCAGCCACAAGCATCATCTACTGAGCGCTCACGTCAACCTTCGCATTCGAAATTGGTGTGGTCGGGTGCTGTGCGGTCGGGTACTGTGTGTCGCGTGATGTGTCGTGGTTGATGTGTTGTTGTGTGTATGTTTGTTTGTGTTGGTCCTTTCTATGTCGTCGTCAGTGTGCCCGAGTGGTCTAAGGGGGTAGACTCAAGTTCTACTGTGTTCGCACTCGTGGGTTCTAATCCCACCGCTAAAACGTAGGCCATGACCACTGGACGTTACCTGCTGCTCAGCAAGAACGAAACGGCAGCATGTGAGACACTGGCCAGCACCAAGCGAGGCAGTAAGTACGACAAGTGCTGAATTCTATTGGACGACTTCGGCGTCCTGTGCGCGTATGCAGAAGTCGAATCGTCAATCCTCTGTCAAGTGCCACTTATGCTTATGCTCGACTCGCTTATATCCATTGGGGTGCTACGACTCCGCTCTTCATATGGTCTTTCAGCTATAACAGATTCAAACATAAACCGATCTGACCGATCGTGACAAAGTGTAATCCCGAACGTTATTCCACTGTCTTGTAAGGGCTCGTCGAAAGCTTTCAATTGCGGCTGCAACTCCAAAAGGGATGCTGCGCTCACTTTGTGACATCGTTGAACTACCTAGTTGACAGTATCGCTCAGAAAAATGAGCCTGTCCCATTATCACGAGACGATTGTATGAAGAGTGGTCACAGCTCTTAGGCGTCAATAATCTCATTAAGAATAGTTGGCTTGGAATATGATGACCCTGGCTTTGACAACAGACCCTTAGAGTCAAGCAACACAGTATTCAACCTCAGACCAGCGGTCCCCAGTTCCATGTATTCACCCTTTACTAGTGCCACCCGTAACGGCGGCCGGGATGAAACAAAGCGTTACCCAGCTCAAGCGCAGCACATTTATACTCTCCTGGTGATGGTCATGTTGGAGATTGATGGTGCAGCTATGTGTGGACAATGTACATTGCGTATATAGGCTTGCATTGATGCACATATATATGTGCTAGCACGACAGGGTACGGGTACGAATTGGTCAGATGTTTGGAAAGGGATTCCAAGCATCTGAGTGCGGGTTCGATTTCCGCCGTGGAGAAGTCAATTGCAAATGACCCCTGCAATCAGGTGTTTGGGGTTCACCAGAACCTTGACCTCCCCGAGGTGATGTCCCCCACACCACGCAAGAACCTATCATTGGGCATAGGCTTGTGTGGAATGTTTACCGCAGGTATGTTGCGAGTCGTGATTGCCCAAGATAGGAAATGTCACATAGGAGAGAAAGGACGGTGAAATCGGTGGCTGAGAGTCATCGGTTTCTGATAGCCATTGGTTTCGATTTGCGAATCCAATTAAATACAACTCACTTTTCGGTTTTCCATCCCGACCGCAAGTCCGCCTCATCATCAGAAACCTAAGTCAATTCAACAGTACAAAATCTAAGACTTTGTGGCACACATCAGAGAGAAAGGGAACGCGACAATGGCCAATGATTGGTTAATTAAATGTGTAATCAGCGGGGAAGAGACGTAAAGGTATGGACAGCAAGCGGCGATATGACAGCACAGAAGATAAGAGATAACACACAATTTATACCTCACTTTTGATGCTACTACTTCAGCCACAAGCATCATCTACTGAGCGCTCACGTCAACCTTCGCATTCGAAATTGGTGTGGTCGGGTGCTGTGCGGTCGGGTACTGTGTGTCGCGTGATGTGTCGTGGTTGATGTGTTGTTGTGTGTATGTTTGTTTGTGTTGGTCCTTTCTATGTCGTCGTCAGTGTGCCCGAGCGGTCTAAGGGGGTAGACTCAAGTTCTACTGTGTTCGCACTCGTGGGTTCAAATCCCACTGCTGAAACGTAGGCCATGACCACTGGACGTTACCTGCTGCTCAGCAAGAACGAAACGGCAGCATGTGAGACACTGGCCAGCACCAAGCGAGGCAGTAAGTACGACAAGTGCTGAATTCTATTGGACGACTTCGGCGTCCTGTGCGCGTATGCAGAAGTCGAATCGTCAATCCTCTGTCAAGTGCCACTGATACTTATGCTCGACTCGCTTATATCCATTGGGGTGCTACGACTCCGCTCTCCATGTGGTCTTTCAGCTATAACAGATTCAAACATAAACCGATCGGACCGATCGTGACAAAGTGTAATCCCGAACGTTATTCCACTGTCTTGTAAGGGCTCGTCGAAAGCTTTCAATTGCGGCTGCAACTCCAAAAGGGATGCTGCGCTCACTTTGTGACATCGTTGAACTACCTAGTTGACAGTATCGCTCAGAAAAATGAGCCTGTCCCATTATCACGAGACGATTGTATGAAGAGTGGTCACAGCTCTTAGGCGTCAATAATCTCATTAAGAATAGTTGGCTTGGAATATGATGACCCTGGCTTTGACAACAGACCCTTAGAGTCAAGCAACACAGCATTAAACCTCAGACCAGCGGTCCCCAGTTCCATGTATTCACCCTTTACTAGTGCCACCCGTGACGGCGGACGGGATGAAACAAAGCGTTACCCAGCTCAAGCGCAGCACATTTATACTCTCCTGGTGATGGTCATGTTGGAGATTGATGGTGCAGCTATGTGTGGACAATGTACATTGCGTATATAGGCTTGCATTGATGCACATATATATGTGCTAGCACGACAGGGTACGGGTACGAATTGGTCAGATGTTTGGAAAGGGATTCCAAGCATCTGAGTGCGGGTTCGATTTCCGCCGTGGAGAAGTCAATTGCAAATGACCCCCGCAATCAGGTGTTTGGGGTTCACCAGAACCTTGACCTCCCCGAGGTGATGTCCCCCACACCACGCAAGAACCTATCATTGGGCATAGGCTTGTGTGGAGTGTTTACCGCAGGTATGTTGCGAGTCGTGATTGCCCAAGATAGGAAATGTCACATAGGAGAGAAAGGACGGTGAAATCGGTGGCTGAGAGTCATCGGTTTCTGATAGCCATTGGTTTCGATTTGCGAATCCAATTAAATACAACTCACTTTTCGGTTTTCCATCCCGACCGCAAGTCCGCCTCATCATCAGAAACCTAAGTCAATTCAACAGTACAAAATCTAAGACTTTGTGGCACACATCAGAGAGAAAGGGAACGCGACAATGGCCAATGATTGGTTAATTAAATGTGTAATCAGCGGGGAAGAGACGTAAAGGTATGGACAGCAAGCGGCGATATGACAGCACAGAAGATAAGAGATAACACACAATTTATAACTCACTTTTGATGCTACTATTTCAGCCACAAGCATCATCTACTGAGCGCTCACGTCAACCTTCGCATTCGAAATTGGTGTGGTCGGGTGCTGTGCGGTCGGGTACTGTGTGTCGCGTGATGTGTCGTGGTTGATGTGTTGTTGTGTGTATGTTTGTTTGTGTTGGTCCTTTCTATGTCGTCGTCAGTGTGCCCGAGCGGTCTAAGGGGGTAGACTCAAGTTCTACTGTGTTCGCACTCGTGGGTTCAAATCCCACTGCTGACACGTAGGCCATGACCACTGGACGTTACCTGCTGCTCAGCAAGAACGAAACGGCAGCATGTGAGACACTGGCCAGCACCAAGCGAGGCAGTAAGTACGACAAGTGCTGAATTCTATTGGACGACTTCGGCGTCCTGTGCGCGTATACAGAAGTCGTATCGTCAATCCTCTGTCAAGTGCCACTGGTGCTTATGCTCGACTCGCTTATATCCATTGGGGTGCTACGACTCCGCTCTTCATATGGTCTTTCAGCTATAACAGATTCAAACATAAACCGATCTGACCGATCGTGACAAAGTGTAATCCCGAACGTTATTCCACTGTCTTGTAAGGGCTCGTCGAAAGCTTTCAATTGCGGCTGCAACTCCAAAAGGGATGCTGCGCTCACTTTGTGACATCGTTGAACTACCTAGTTGACAGTATCGCTCAGAAAAATGAGCCTGTCCCATTATCACGAGACGATTGTATGAAGAGTGGTCACAGCTCTTAGGCGTCAATAATCTCATTAAGAATAGTTGGCTTGGAATATGATGACCCTGGCTTTGACAACAGACCCTTAGAGTCAAGCAACACAGTATTCAACCTCAGACCAGCGGTCCCCAGTTCCATGTATTCACCCTTTACTAGTGCCACCCGTGACGGCGGCCGGGATGAAACAAAGCGTTACCCAGCTCAAGCGCAGCACATTTATACTCTCCTGGTGATGGTCATGTTGGAGATTGATGGTGCAGCTATGTGTGGACAATGTACATTGCGTATATAGGCTTGAATTGATGCACATATATATGTGCTAGCACGACAGGGTACGGGTACGAATTGGTCAGATGTTTGGAAAGGGATTCCAAGCATCTGAGTGCGGGTTCGATTTCCGCCGTGGAGAAGTCAATTGCAAATGACCCCCGCAATCAGGTGTTTGGGGTTCACCAGAACCTTGACCTCCCCGAGGTGATGTCCCCCACACCACGCAAGAACCTATCATTGGGCATAGGCTTGTGTGGAGTGTTTACCGCAGGTATGTTGCGAGTCGTGATTGCCCAAGATAGGAAATGTCACATAGGAGAGAAAGGACGGTGAAATCGGTGGCTGAGAGTCATCGGTTTCTGATAGCCATTGGTTTCGATTTGCGAATCCAATTAAATACAACTCACTTTTCGGTTTTCCATCCCGACCGCAAGTCCGCCTCATCATCAGAAACCTAAGTCAATTCAACAGTACAAAATCTAAGACTTTGTGGCACACATCAGAGAGAAAGGGAACGCGACAATGGCCAATGATTGGTTAATTAAATGTGTAATCAGCGGGGAAGAGACGTAAAGGTATGGACAGCAAGCGGCGATATGACAGCACAGAAGATAAGAGATAACACACAATTTATAACTCACTTTTGATGCTACTATTTCAGCCACAAGCATCATCTACTGAGCGCTCACGTCAACCTTCGCATTCGAAATTGGTGTGGTCGGGTGCTGTGCGGTCGGGTACTGTGTGTCGCGTGATGTGTCGTGGTTGATGTGTTGTTGTGTGTATGTTTGTTTGTGTTGGTCCTTTCTATGTCGTCGTCAGTGTGCCCGAGCGGTCTAAGGGGGTAGACTCAAGTTCTACTGTGTTCGCACTCGTGGGTTCAAATCCCACTGCTGACACGTAGGCCATGACCACTGGACGTTACCTGCTGCTCAGCAAGAACGAAACGGCAGCATGTGAGACACTGGCCAGCACCAAGCGAGGCAGTAAGTACGACAAGTGCTGAATTCTATTGGACGACTTCGGCGTCCTGTGCGCGTATGCAGAAGTCGAATCGTCAATCCTCTGTCAAGTGCCACTTATACTTATGCTCGACTCGCTTATATCCATTGGGGTGCTACGACTCCGCTCTTCATATGGTCTTTCAGCTATAACAGATTCAAACATAAACCGATCTGACCGATCGTGACAAAGTGTAATCCCGAACGTTATTCCACTGTCTTGTAAGGGCTCGTCGAAAGCTTTCAATTGCGGCTGCAACTCCAAAAGGGATGCTGCGCTCACTTTGTGACATCGTTGAACTACCTAGTTGACAGTATCGCTCAGAAAAATGAGCCTGTCCCATTATCACGAGACGATTGTATGAAGAGTGGTCACAGCTCTTAGGCGTCAATAATCTCATTAAGAATAGTTGGCTTGGAATATGATGACCCTGGCTTTGACAACAGACCCTTAGAGTCAAGCAACACAGTATTCAACCTCAGACCAGCGGTCCCCAGTTCCATGTATTCACCCTTTACTAGTGCCACCCGTGACGGCGGCCGGGATGAAACAAAGCGTTACCCAGCTCAAGCGCAGCACATTTATACTCTCCTGGTGATGGTCATGTTGGAGATTGATGGTGCAGCTATGTGTGGACAATGTACATTGCGTATATAGGCTTGAATTGATGCACATATATATGTGCTAGCACGACAGGGTACGGGTACGAATTGGTCAGATGTTTGGAAAGGGATTCCAAGCATCTGAGTGCGGGTTCGATTTCCGCCGTGGAGAAGTCAATTGCAAATGACCCCTGCAATCAGGTGTTTGGGGTTCACCAGAACCTTGACCTCCCCGAGGTGATGTCCCCCACACCACGCAAGAACCTATCATTGGGCATAGGCTTGTGTGGAGTGTTTACCGCAGGTATGTTGCGAGTCGTGATTGCCCAAGATAGGAAATGTCACATAGGAGAGAAAGGACGGTGAAATCGGTGGCTGAGAGTCATCGGTTTCTGATAGCCATTGGTTTCGATTTGCGAATCCAATTAAATACAACTCACTTTTCGGTTTTCCATCCCGACCGCAAGTCCGCCTCATCATCAGAAACCTAAGTCAATTCAACAGTACAAAATCTAAGACTTTGTGGCACACATCAGAGAGAAAGGGAACGCGACAATGGCCAATGATTGGTTAATTAAATGTGTAATCAGCGGGGAAGAGACGTAAAGGTATGGACAGCAAGCGGCGATATGACAGCACAGAAGATAAGAGATAACACACAATTTATAACTCACTTTTGATGCTACTATTTCAGCCACAAGCATCATCTACTGAGCGCTCACGTCAACCTTCGCATTCGAAATTGGTGTGGTCGGGTGCTGTGCGGTCGGGTACTGTGTGTCGCGTGATGTGTCGTGGTTGATGTGTTGTTGTGTGTATGTTTGTTTGTGTTGGTCCTTTCTATGTCGTCGTCAGTGTGCCCGAGCGGTCTAAGGGGGTAGACTCAAGTTCTACTGTGTTCGCACTCGTGGGTTCAAATCCCACTGCTGACACGTAGGCCATGACCACTGGACGTTACCTGCTGCTCAGCAAGAACGAAACGGCAGCATGTGAGACACTGGCCAGCACCAAGCGAGGCAGTAAGTACGACAAGTGCTGAATTCTATTGGACGACTTCGGCGTCCTGTGCGCGTATGCAGAAGTCGAATCGTCAATCCTCTGTCAAGTGCCACTGATACTTATGCTCGACTCGCTTATATCCATTGGGGTGCTACGACTCCGCTCTTCATGTGGTCTTTCAGCTATAACAGATTCAAACATAAACCGATCGGACCGATCGTGACAAAGTGTAATCCCGAACGTTATTCCACTGTCTTGTAAGGGCTCGTCGAAAGCTTTCAATTGCGGCTGCAACTCCAAAAGGGATGCTGCGCTCACTTTGTGACATCGTTGAACTACCTAGTTGACAGTATCGCTCAGAAAAATGAGCCTGTCCCATTATCACGAGACGATTGTATGAAGAGTGGTCACAGCTCTTAGGCGTCAATAATCTCATTAAGAATAGTTGGCTTGGAATATGATGACCCTGGCTTTGACAACAGACCCTTAGAGTCAAGCAACACAGTATTCAACCTCAGACCAGCGGTCCCCAGTTCCATGTATTCACCCTTTACTAGTGCCACCCGTGACGGCGGCCGGGATGAAACAAAGCGTTACCCAGCTCAAGCGCAGCACATTTATACTCTCCTGGTGATGGTCATGTTGGAGATTGATGGTGCAGCTATGTGTGGACAATGTACATTGCGTATATAGGCTTGAATTGATGCACATATATATGTGCTAGCACGACAGGGTACGGGTACGAATTGGTCAGATGTTTGGAAAGGGATTCCAAGCATCTGAGTGCGGGTTCGATTTCCGCCGTGGAGAAGTCAATTGCAAATGACCCCTGCAATCAGGTGTTTGGGGTTCACCAGAACCTTGACCTCCCCGAGGTGATGTCCCCCACACCACGCAAGAACCTATCATTGGGCATAGGCTTGTGTGGAGTGTTTACCGCAGGTATGTTGCGAGTCGTGATTGCCCAAGATAGGAAATGTCACATAGGAGAGAAAGGACGGTGAAATCGGTGGCTGAGAGTCATCGGTTTCTGATAGCCATTGGTTTCGATTTGCGAATCCAATTAAATACAACTCACTTTTCGGTTTTCCATCCCGACCGCAAGTCCGCCTCATCATCAGAAACCTAAGTCAATTCAACAGTACAAAATCTAAGACTTTGTGGCACACATCAGAGAGAAAGGGAACGCGACAATGGCCAATGATTGGTTAATTAAATGTGTAATCAGCGGGGAAGAGACGTAAAGGTATGGACAGCAAGCGGCGATATGACAGCACAGAAGATAAGAGATAACACACAATTTATACCTCACTTTTGATGCTACTATTTCAGCCACAAGCATCATCTACTGAGCGCTCACGTCAACCTTCGCATTCGAAATTGGTGTGGTCGGGTGCTGTGCGGTCGGGTACTGTGTGTCGCGTGATGTGTCGTGGTTGATGTGTTGTTGTGTGTATGTTTGTTTGTGTTGGTCCTTTCTATGTCGTCGTCAGTGTGCCCGAGCGGTCTAAGGGGGTAGACTCAAGTTCTACTGTGTTCGCACTCGTGGGTTCAAATCCCACTGCTGAAACGTAGGCCATGACCACTGGACGTTACCTGCTGCTCAGCAAGAACGAAACGGCAGCATGTGAGACACTGGCCAGCACCAAGCGAGGCAGTAAGTACGACAAGTGCTGAATTCTATTGGACGTCTTCGGCGTCCTGTGCGCGTATGCAGAAGTCGAATCGTCAATCCTCTGTCAAGTGCCACTGATACTTATGCTCGACTCGCTTATATCCATTGGGGTGCTACGACTCCGCTCTTCATGTGGTCTTTCAGCTATAACAGATTCAAACATAAACCGATCGGACCGATCGTGACAAAGTGTAATCCCGAACGTTATTCCACTGTCTTGTAAGGGCTCGTCGAAAGCTTTCAATTGCGGCTGCAACTCCAAAAGGGATGCTGCGCTCACTTTGTGACATCGTTGAACTACCTAGTTGACAGTATCGCTCAGAAAAATGAGCCTGTCCCATTATCACGAGACGATTGTATGAAGAGTGGTCACAGCTCTTAGGCGTCAATAATCTCATTAAGAATAGTTGGCTTGGAATATGATGACCCTGGCTTTGACAACAGACCCTTAGAGTCAAGCAACACAGTATTCAACCTCAGACCAGCGGTCCCCAGTTCCATGTATTCACCCTTTACTAGTGCCACCCGTGACGGCGGCCGGGATGAAACAAAGCGTTACCCAGCTCAAGCGCAGCACATTTATACTCTCCTGGTGATGGTCATGTTGGAGATTGATGGTGCAGCTATGTGTGGACAATGTACATTGCGTATATAGGCTTGAATTGATGCACATATATATGTGCTAGCACGACAGGGTACGGGTACGAATTGGTCAGATGTTTGGAAAGGGATTCCAAGCATCTGAGTGCGGGTTCGATTTCCGCCGTGGAGAAGTCAATTGCAAATGACCCCCGCAATCAGGTGTTTGGGGTTCACCAGAACCTTGACCTCCCCGAGGTGATGTCCCCCACACCACGCAAGAACCTATCATTGGGCATAGGCTTGTGTGGAGTGTTTACCGCAGGTATGTTGCGAGTCGTGATTGCCCAAGATAGGAAATGTCACATAGGAGAGAAAGGACGGTGAAATCGGTGGCTGAAAGTCATCGGTTTCTGATAGCCATTGGTTTCGATTTGCGAATCCAATTAAATACAACTCACTTTTCGGTTTTCCATCCCGACCGCAAGTCCGCCTCATCATCAGAAACCTAAGTCAATTCAACAGTACAAAATCTAAGACTTTGTGGCACACATCAGAGAGAAAGGGAACGCGACAATGGCCAATGATTGGTTAATTAAATGTGTAATCAGCGGGGAAGAGACGTAAAGGTATGGACAGCAAGCGGCGATATGACAGCACAGAAGATAAGAGATAACACACAATTTATACCTCACTTTTGATGCTACTATTTCAGCCACAAGCATCATCTACTGAGCGCTCACGTCAACCTTCGCATTCGAAATTGGTGTGGTCGGGTGCTGTGCGGTCGGGTACTGTGTGTCGCGTGATGTGTCGTGGTTGATGTGTTGTTGTGTGTATGTTTGTTTGTGTTGGTCCTTTCTATGTCGTCGTCAGTGTGCCCGAGCGGTCTAAGGGGGTAGACTCAAGTTCTACTGTGTTCGCACTCGTGGGTTCAAATCCCACCGCTGACACGTAGGCCATGACCACTGGACGTTACCTGCTGCTCAGCAAGAACGAAACGGCAGCATGTGAGACACTGGCCAGCACCAAGCGAGGCAGTAAGTACGACAAGTGCTGAATTCTATTGGACGACTTCGGCGTCCTGTGCGCGTATGCAGAAGTCGAATCGTCAATCCTCTGTCAAGTGCCACTGATACTTATGCTCGACTCGCTTATATCCATTGGGGTGCTACGACTCCGCTCTTCATGTGGTCTTTCAGCTATAACAGATTCAAACATAAACCGATCGGACCGATCGTGACAAAGTGTAATCCCGAACGTTATTCCACTGTCTTGTAAGGGCTCGTCGAAAGCTTTCAATTGCGGCTGCAACTCCAAAAGGGATGCTGCGCTCACTTTGTGACATCGTTGAACTACCTAGTTGACAGTATCGCTCAGAAAAATGAGCCTGTCCCATTATCACGAGACGATTGTATGAAGAGTGGTCACAGCTCTTAGGCGTCAATAATCTCATTAAGAATAGTTGGCTTGGAATATGATGACCCTGGCTTTGACAACAGACCCTTAGAGTCAAGCAACACAGTATTCAACCTCAGACCAGCGGTCCCCAGTTCCATGTATTCACCCTTTACTAGTGCCACCCGTGACGGCGGCCGGGATGAAACAAAGCGTTACCCAGCTCAAGCGCAGCACATTTATACTCTCCTGGTGATGGTCATGTTGGAGATTGATGGTGCAGCTATGTGTGGACAATGTACATTGCGTATATAGGCTTGAATTGATGCACATATATATGTGCTAGCACGACAGGGTACGGGTACGAATTGGTCAGATGTTTGGAAAGGGATTCCAAGCATCTGAGTGCGGGTTCGATTTCCGCCGTGGAGAAGTCAATTGCAAATGACCCCCGCAATCAGGTGTTTGGGGTTCACCAGAACCTTGACCTCCCCGAGGTGATGTCCCCCACACCACGCAAGAACCTATCATTGGGCATAGGCTTGTGTGGAGTGTTTACCGCAGGTATGTTGCGAGTCGTGATTGCCCAAGATAGGAAATGTCACATAGGAGAGAAAGGACGGTGAAATCGGTGGCTGAAAGTCATCGGTTTCTGATAGCCATTGGTTTCGATTTGCGAATCCAATTAAATACAACTCACTTTTCGGTTTTCCATCCCGACCGCAAGTCCGCCTCATCATCAGAAACCTAAGTCAATTCAACAGTACAAAATCTAAGACTTTGTGGCACACATCAGAGAGAAAGGGAACGCGACAATGGCCAATGATTGGTTAATTAAATGTGTAATCAGCGGGGAAGAGACGTAAAGGTATGGACAGCAAGCGGCGATATGACAGCACAGAAGATAAGAGATAACACACAATTTATACCTCACTTTTGATGCTACTATTTCAGCCACAAGCATCATCTACTGAGCGCTCACGTCAACCTTCGCATTCGAAATTGGTGTGGTCGGGTGCTGTGCGGTCGGGTACTGTGTGTCGCGTGATGTGTCGTGGTTGATGTGTTGTTGTGTGTATGTTTGTTTGTGTTGGTCCTTTCTATGTCGTCGTCAGTGTGCCCGAGCGGTCTAAGGGGGTAGACTCAAGTTCTACTGTGTTCGCACTCGTGGGTTCTAATCCCACTGCTGACACGTAGGCCATGACCACTGGACGTTACCTGCTGCTCAGCAAGAACGAAACGGCAGCATGTGAGACACTGGCCAGCACCAAGCGAGGCAGTAAGTACGACAAGTGCTGAATTCTATTGGACGACTTCGGCGTCCTGTGCGCGTATGCAGAAGTCGAATCGTCAATCCTCTGTCAAGTGCCACTTATACTTATGCTCGACTCGCTTATATCCATTGGGGTGCTACGACTCCGCTCTTCATATGGTCTTTCAGCTATAACAGATTCAAACATAAACCGATCTGACCGATCGTGACAAAGTGTAATCCCGAACGTTATTCCACTGTCTTGTAAGGGCTCGTCGAAAGCTTTCAATTGCGGCTGCAACTCCAAAAGGGATGCTGCGCTCACTTTGTGACATCGTTGAACTACCTAGTTGACAGTATCGCTCAGAAAAATGAGCCTGTCCCATTATCACGAGACGATTGTATGAAGAGTGGTCACAGCTCTTAGGCGTCAATAATCTCATTAAGAATAGTTGGCTTGGAATATGATGACCCTGGCTTTGACAACAGACCCTTAGAGTCAAGCAACACAGTATTCAACCTCAGACCAGCGGTCCCCAGTTCCATGTATTCACCCTTTACTAGTGCCACCCGTGACGGCGGCCGGGATGAAACAAAGCGTTACCCAGCTCAAGCGCAGCACATTTATACTCTCCTGGTGATGGTCATGTTGGAGATTGATGGTGCAGCTATGTGTGGACAATGTACATTGCGTATATAGGCTTGAATTGATGCACATATATATGTGCTAGCACGACAGGGTACGGGTACGAATTGGTCAGATGTTTGGAAAGGGATTCCAAGCATCTGAGTGCGGGTTCGATTTCCGCCGTGGAGAAGTCAATTGCAAATGACCCCCGCAATCAGGTGTTTGGGGTTCACCAGAACCTTGACCTCCCCGAGGTGATGTCCCCCACACCACGCAAGAACCTATCATTGGGCATAGGCTTGTGTGGAGTGTTTACCGCAGGTATGTTGCGAGTCGTGATTGCCCAAGATAGGAAATGTCACATAGGAGAGAAAGGACGGTAAAATCGGTGGCTGAAAGTCATCGGTTTCTGATAGCCATTGGTTTCGATTTGCGAATCCAATTAAATACAACTCACTTTTCAGTTTTCCATCCCGACCGCAAGTCCGCCTCATCATCAGAAACCTAAGTCAATGCAACAGTACAAAATCTAAGACTTTGTGGCACACATCAGAGAGAAAGGGAACGCGACAATGGCCAATGATTGGTTAATTAAATGTGTAATCAGCGGGGAAGAGACGTAAAGGTATGGACAGCAAGCGGCGATATGACAGCACAGAAGATAAGAGATAACACACAATTCATAACTCACTTTTGATGCTACTATTTCAGCCACAAGCATCATCTACTGAGCGCTCACGTCAACCTTCGCATTCGAAATTGGTGTGGTCGGGTGCTGTGCGGTCGGGTACTGTGTGTCGCGTGATGTGTCGTGGTTGATGTGTTGTTGTGTGTATGTTTGTTTGTGTTGGTCCTTTCTATGTCGTCGTCAGTGTGCCCGAGTGGTCTAAGGGGGTAGACTCAAGTTCTACTGTGTTCGCACTCGTGGGTTCAAATCCCACTGCTGACACGTAGGCCATGACCACTGGACGTTACCTGCTGCTCAGCAAGAACGAAACGGCAGCATGTGAGACACTGGCCAGCACCAAGCGAGGCAGTAAGTACGACAAGTGCTGAATTCTATTGGACGACTTCGGCGTCCTGTGCGCGTATGCAGAAGTCGAATCGTCAATCCTCTGTCAAGTGCCACTTATACTTATGCTCGACTCGCTTATATCCATTGGGGTGCTACGACTCCGCTCTTCATATGGTCTTTCAGCTATAACAGATTCAAACATAAACCGATCGGACCGATCGTGACAAAGTGTAATCCCGAACGTTATTCCACTGTCTTGTAAGGGCTCGTCGAAAGCTTTCAATTGCGGCTGCAACTCCAAAAGGGATGCTGCGCTCACTTTGTGACATCGTTGAACTACCTAGTTGACAGTATCGCTCAGAAAAATGAGCCTGTCCCATTATCACGAGACGATTGTATGAAGAGTGGTCACAGCTCTTAGGCGTCAATAATCTCATTAAGAATAGTTGGCTTGGAATATGATGACCCTGGCTTTGACAACAGACCCTTAGAGTCAAGCAACACAGTATTCAACCTCAGACCAGCGGTCCCCAGTTCCATGTATTCACCCTTTACTAGTGCCACCCGTGACGGCGGCCGGGATGAAACAAAGCGTTACCCAGCTCAAGCGCAGCACATTTATACTCTCCTGGTGATGGTCATGTTGGAGATTGATGGTGCAGCTATGTGTGGACAATGTACATTGCGTATATAGGCTTGAATTGATGCACATATATATGTGCTAGCACGACAGGGTACGGGTACGAATTGGTCAGATGTTTGGAAAGGGATTCCAAGCATCTGAGTGCGGGTTCGATTTCCGCCGTGGAGAAGTCAATTGCAAATGACCCCCGCAATCAGGTGTTTGGGGTTCACCAGAACCTTGACCTCCCCGAGGTGATGTCCCCCACACCACGCAAGAACCTATCATTGGGCATAGGCTTCTGTGGAATGTTTACCGCACGTATGTTGCGAGTCGTGATTGCCCAAGATAGGAAATGTCACATAGGAGAGAAAGGACGGTGAAATCGGTGGCTGAAAGTCATCGGTTTCTGATAGCCATTGGTTTCGATTTGCGATCCAATTAATACAACTCACTTTTCGGTTTTCCATCCCGACCGCAAGTCCGCCCCATCATCAAAATTGGAAGTGAGTATACGCACCATATGGCCACTGTTTCGGGCAGGTTCGCTTTCTTCGCGGGAGATTCGGATGCAGAGGGCATGACGAATTCCTGGAACAAGTCACGGAAGATTAGACCGTCGTCCAAATCTAGCCGCGGTTGTAGTTGACGTACCTTTCGCCTTCAGAATGAGCAGGTGCCACTCGTGATCGGACATCATGCTATTCATTTTCATCGTCATGTCCATCAACTGATGCATCAGAAAAAAACAACACGTAAGTATGGTACAAGCATACAACGCGACGCATTCTGAACACGCACCATTTTAGTGGGCTGGATCCTTGACAAAATCATGGACCGCAGACAGTCAAGTTCGTGACTCGAGATAACACCACTGCGGTAAATCTCGCTTGCCTTCGACAGCAGTCCGAACACAAGATGAGGCTCGCGGTGACGAATGCGTTCTTCGGCTTCAAACAAATTCAGCTTGCTCTTCTTGATCACATCAATGTGCGCTGTATTAAAGATACTAGGACGCTTGTTACGCAGCTCCACGGGGAGAAACTTCTGGTTCATAGCGTCTGCCACAATTTTCTGGTTGGCGCGCATGGTTGCATCATCAAACACAGGAGCGATTACCCCGTCCGTCGATGCCCTGTCGTCGTCAAACTCTTTTCCATACAGTGTACCATCGTCTTCGGCTAACGTGCTACTAGATCTATCCGACCGACTGTCTTTCAGCGTCAGACGCCTCCAAACCCCCCTTGTCCTCTAGTTCGCCCTCTTCCTCCTTCTCACTTTCCCCGCACTCTTCATCCTCCTCTTCTGCGATTCCTTCCTCCGATGGCACATCTACAACTGTCTCATCATCGTCTGGCAACTACACTCAAACAAATCTCGTCAAGATGTCACATTTCACAAGCACCACCTCCCACAAACTCACCTTTAGAAAGTCGTCCGGCAGTGGGTGCTTCACAGGCCATCGATTGTTCTCACACGCATTTTTCGCCCCTTTTAACTTGGCTGCTCGCACCGCCGCATGTTCTGCTTGCTCCATATTCAGCACTGCTGCAATAGTGTCCTCCATTATAAACCGATTGGCCTCCAGCACCACTTGCAGCGTCTCCGACTCCCACTTAGGAAAGATAGTGTGCAAAATCTCAACACCACGAGCCAAAGCCGCTGAATCTGGCGTCGGTGCGGGTGCGCGGCGGTTCGGACTGGACGACGGCGGTCCATTGGCGCTCTTCTTCTTGGAAAAAATGGCTTCCAGTAGACTCTTTTTGCCATCGTCGCTGACTTTCTTGATCTGCTTTGCAAGACCGCTGCGTTCACGACGACAGTGAGTTTGTAACGGTGTGCGGCTGCCCATGAAGCCTCCTGTGTGAGGAGGAGTGATCGCCCCCCGCCGACCTGCCGAAGACGTCGGCTGTAGGTGAGACATCCAAAATCGGACAATACCGGTATGACACAGCTCACTTCGACTCGCAGCCTCGATCGCCAGGTATGCGCTTGTACAGGTTTGTCACCAAATTGCCCCAAAATTACAAACCGACCATCACTCTTTGTTTTCCGCAATGTTCCTGCCGTGGATCTCCAAGTGCGACCTCGTGCCGACGTCTGCCGACTCGTATGTGCTCAAGGTGTGTACCTATCTCTCTATCTTTACTCTCTAAGCATCATTGATGTACCTACTCATGTCCACCACCTGTTGTCTGTACGTCGCGTGTTGTCTCTTTTTTCTTTCATTCAGAAATTCTCGGAAAAATGCCAGCGCGGAATGTGCTCCATGGTCGTGAGCTCCCTCACGGAGGAGGGCGTGGACGTGATGGCAGTTCTTCCCAGTGTCCACCATATCCGATGGGCCATGGAGGTCCTGGGCCACTCATTCGCGCTGCCTATGGACGACTCGGACGTCATTTCTGGCTCTCTGGGCGTCTACCAGCGCTGGCTCGGGGTAGACGAAGAGGCGAAAGGCGGAAAAGACCAGAGGCCTGCTTGTATGCAAAAGGTGGAGCAGACGTTCATTCAGGACGTGCTGGGACAAATGACACTGCTCTTTGAAGAGCGCTCGAGCAACGGTATCCCGAGCGGAATGGCAGAAAGCAACTTGGCTACACACGTGGAGCTGTGCACGAAGTAGGAGTTTGTCTCTCTTTATCCATGCTACGTTAATTGCTATGTTGACATTCTGGTTGCTATGCATAGAGTACTGGAGACTTTCGATGCTCTCGTGAAGCACCGAGGGACACAGCTGTCCACGTCGACGTGGGATCGGCTGATCCGACTAGTTCTTGGGGCAGCGGACGGGCTACTGCATAATCTGCGCAATCAATTGGGCAACCACTTATGTGGCCAGCTCGTGCGACTTTTGTACGAAGTGTACCTGCGGTCACTGCCGCAATGTGGACCACGAGGAGAACTGTGGGGTCTGCTGCAAAAGTTCTGTCGACGATGGATTCATCGGACGCTCGTGATTGAGCAATGGAATGCGGTCACGCTTAAACTTACACAGAGGATGATGCGGCAGATTCGCGACCAGAACGCAACTAAAGAGATTGAAATCAATTGGGCAGACAATCGACAGCCTTTCAAGTTTGAGTTAGAAAGCCCCATGCTTGCCTATGCGTGGTACCGTCTTCTCCGTGTGATCGGTCACCCTTCTGCGATTTTTGACCCGGACGTGTACCTTGCTGCTGTGAAAGGGGTGAGTCGACTTTCTGACGAGTTTGCGAGCATCGAAAAGGTGCCTCGCGTTCAGTGGGAGCACGTGTTGGGTGCACTGAACCAAGCGCCGAACCGCGACAGCCCAATGTTCCAAGGAGTGCAGAACGATGATGCCGATCCGACGAACGACCTGTCCACAACAGCTACTCCGAAAACCGTGGAGCAACCGCGAGCCCCGCCTGATGTTAACACGATCCTGCGGCTGCTCGGACCCTGGCTGTTCGATGCCTGCTTGACTCGCAAGCCACACTTTGCCGCTGGTCGTAGCGAGGCTCTTCGATGTCTCGGGAAGCTCTTGTGCCGTTACTCCACTGGCCGCTCCAAGCGTGTGAATTGGGCATTTAGCGTCCGCAGTTTGATGGCTTTACAAAACGCGCTACTTGACGATGATGAGCGGATTGCAGCTTCTGCGGTATACAACTGGTCATAGATATTTAGTTTGTACGGAAACCACACGCTACGTGGTGCCGGTGTTGTTGCAGGTCCATTTCATCAGGCTATTGAGCGCGTATTCCGGTACGAAAGAGAAGCGCGTCGTCATTTTGTACGCCATGCTGACGATGCCGATTGTGTTTATGCAGTACTGCGGAACGTAAGAACATGCCGTCTTCCTCGTCTACAAAACCCGACGGCCGTCGTGGCGGTGACTCGTTCTTTATTTTGGACGATCAGCACGTTGGAGGAATTCCGATTGTGCTGCTCCGCCGAGCGAGCATTAAGGCATGCAGCTCCCTCCTTACCATACATACCCATGTTCCAGTACGTCTAGCTACGAATGTGTTATTGGTGTATCCTGGTGGACTAACATGTCTTACTATACCGTGACTTCGTTACAGATTGCGATGATAAAAGAAGCTGAGCAAGAGATCGTCGCACCTTCGATGGCCGATATTCCAGGACTGTATTCAAGCTTGCCTAAGTACACTAGCTCGAACGTTGTTGCCCTCCTGATGACTGCGATCAAGACCGAGACAGACCCCACAAACCAACAGATGATGATGTGGATCATGACAGTAGCCATTCAGCAGGAGGCTGTCTTTTGGACGAACGGCTTGGCATCTAGCCGCAACTCACAAGTTCCGTTCACAATCTTGTTGATTTGCTCTATCATCAGCAAGTCGCAAAAGTACAAGCCACCAGTGCTGTTTACTGCGTTTGACTGCCTTCGCCATTTGTCACTGGTTTGTGAGGAAGTTTTCTTCCATCATGCAAACTCGGTTGTCCACCTAGTGAATGCGTGCTGTGACTTCATTAGCAACAATGCGCCGGTCCTGCGCTCGAGGGCGGCACCGTTCTATCTGGACAGTCTCATGGCAGCAGCATACCACTGCATAATCGAATGGATTGTAGCAGTGCCTTTGCTGCTAAGCAAGCAACAAGTTATTGCGAAGATTATCACAACTATTGTAGATGGTAACGAGCGATTCCAATCGTTGTCTCCCAACACCACAAACATGGCGGTGCGGGAGGCTGCTCAGAAACTGGTGAACATGCTGATGAAACATCACTGCTCACACACGAGTATTGTCGGTTCCATCGGTACGCACTACTCGGGTTTGACGGAAAAGGTGAGGCATTCTTCTAAGCGTGGTGTAGTCTCTATTTTTATTCTAACGCGTGTTTGCTTCAGTCTGTGCTAGCACAGTTGTGTGATCTGAAAGACGGGTCCGACATCCACCGTCATTGCCGCTTCTTCTCCGTGAACAAAAATTCCGTCTTGACGGTGATCGAGAAATCTGCAAATGCGGTAGAATCAGGCGAAGCAATTTTAATTATGCGAGACTCTACCGGTCGTTATGTCTGGCGGTCCAAGCCCCGGTACCGCGACGGCCCGCGCCTTAAGAACGTAGCTGAGTTTGAGGACTTTCATGAAGACCCCAATACGCGAGCGCTTAGTAACCTTGATTGTGATTCTGAAGCGAATACTCACGAGAATAGTGACGACTACGATACTGAAAGCGACGAGGAAGAGCATGTGGAAGACCCGCTACTTGCCGCAATTCGTGAAACTCACGCAAAGACTCCCATGACAAGCTGGCGCTCATCTTTTGAAGGCGGGGCAGAGACTAGCTCGGCTTTGATGGAAATTTTACCGGGTGAAGGCAACACGGGGATGAGCTCGATTGAGAAGAAAGCTTTAGCTGGTCGTGATGATACCCGAAGTACTCAGGACGCTGTGTTCATGAGTTTGCTCGTGGCGCAGAGCCAGGAGGACAAGCGTGCTTCTAAGCCAAAGGGTTCTGCGCGCGGTGTTAGGTGCTGCAAACCCACACCACCTGAGAAGGACCCTGTACTGCAGACGTGGGAAGTATCACGGAGGATGATGAGTGAGCTGGGTTTTCTTTCGGTACGCAACTGGGGTTCTGTGTTCGCCATGGATGCAACAGTTGCGACTGATTTCCTCCGTGACTTGGAGACGCTGGACAAACTACCGGAGCGCGAAACGTTTGATATTTCTATTGCTTATACGTTTGCTGGAACTTCTCGAGGGGGTTACGACCAAATCCATCTAGCCACCTCGACAGACGTACGAGCTGGTTACGTCGATCTGTCAAAGGACTACCAGCTCTTTCTGTCGTCTCTCGGTGAACAAGTCGACGGCCACTGCCGCAAAGGATACTGTGGCTATGACGCTGATTCTGCAAAGGGCCGAATACTTCATTACGCGCACTACAGTCACGAGGCATGCATCTACGTGCCTACCCTTTTGGTAGAAGGAGAGGACAGAAACAGCGACAGTGATAGTGAAGCTGAAGACACTGAAGGGACGAATGCGAGGATGTTGTTTCAGCACGCGAATGTGCTCATCGTTTGGAATGAGTGTCAGCAGACGTATCGTCCAGGGAGCGTATTGTGGGATGCAGTATTCAAGCTACCAATGCCTACTTCAGGAGTGGTGTTGATCATCGATCCACTGGCAATGATCTGTACTGCGTCCACGTTAGCCACGAATCGTCACCGTTGTTCAACCAACGCGACGTGATTGCAAACCAGGAGGACAGCTTCGTGGATGAAGCCGATGTTTACACTAGCCGCGTGCTTGGTCCGTTGCTGGATGGCATGGTAGTCAACGGTGCTTGGTTGGCCCCACTCGTCCGTCAGACGGCCATCAACGCTTCTATCCTTTCACGCTCTTTCCATCGCTACCAGTACGATATTGGTGCTGTTTCATCTTCCCCTGTAGGTGCCGAAGCCAATCGCAGCAAGGTGATTTTCTCATTTGTGGAAAAGTACATGCACCCGAAACTTCCTGGACCTTACCAGCAAAAGCTAATGCACCGGGATTTACTTTTGTGCAATGCTGTTTCCGCCGTCTTGATTCTGGAATGACTTGGCTCGTTCCCTGTACTTTGTTAATGAGTTATCAACAGGCAATACTGTCTTACTGACGCTCTGGATTTTATGATCGTAGCAGCCTACTTTACAGGCGAAAGGTCAACGAAGTGCTGGTATAATATGATGCCACCATCAGAAGTTTGTTTTCGTTCAGGTATTCGATCTCTTGATTTAGGAATTATGAACTGTGAAGATCGGCGTCCAGTTAGAGCACGGTGAAAGAAAAAACGTCAATGTGGTGATGCGAACGAAGGGCACGACACCTTTGTCGATTATTTCGACGGCACCTTCGATGCTTCCCGTGGTTGTAGTAACACTCTGGATCAATGCTGCAACATCCGGATTTGCATTCGGTTGCTTGGTTTTTTACTTAGGTTGAAATGTTCATCCAAAGGATCGTACAGCAAACGTGACAGCATGTTGTACAAAAGATGGTTTCTACGTCAAGATCAGCGAAAATGCAGGTAGCATGTACCAGCGATGGCTGCCACACTTCAGCAAAGCGCAGATCAACTTCTCCAGTTCATCACTGGTCCTTTGTCGGATAAGGTTTCTACCAGTGGGTATCTTTCTGCTGAGATGCTGAAGCTGCCTGTCTTGTCATGTACGTAGCCACCACACAGAGATGAACTTGTTGTCCGGTATCAAAATGCAAGAGCTGCGATTTATCCATGAAACACTGCGAGACAGCTTACGACTGGGTACATCCAAGATGCTAGTCCAACGAGGTGTATCGAGAGTACTGGCAAGCAAGGAAAAATGCTCGCACTTTATTGCGATCCGGATGCTTAACTTGAATGTACGTGTCCTTCGTGGTGCTTGAACCCGAACGTCCTTTTCGTGTAAACGGCGGTTCAACTTTCGTTCACATAAGCAGAAGCATCCATGCTCGAACGTGAAAAATCTCAAAAGTAGTAGCAATTTTTGACACGAATGTCTCCGCTCATCGCGACGTTCCGAAACACTGTCGTGAGAGCGCGCTTTCATCATGGCTGCGAACATCTCGAATACGTTCCACGTACGTACTATCGTGGCTCGTCGAAAAGAACTCGAGTACGCATTCGCTAGATGCACTCAAAACAAAAGTGGCCACATGGGTGTACAGGCGCTATCGATGGTGGTAGACATTGGTGCAAAAGAACCAGCACTTGCCCCTCCAGTCTTGTCGTCATCCAAACGTGTTTCCTTACTGCGGAAAGATGATGCTATTGCATCGCGGAGAAATACGTCTTTGGAGTTGCGGTATGACACGCACTTTGACTCTGGCTGAGCAATCAACACTGGAGCAGAGGCAGCTAATGCTTCGAACTGCGCCAAGCTGGAACAGTGATATAGGTACATCATCGGCTCAATGCCATGGTGGGCAGACGTGACGCTTTCTGAGATCAGAGCTCACCTTTCCTCGCTTCGAGATCGCCGCGCGTTATGCGATCAGCAAAAACTCCGAAATTGCCCCGATGCTCCTCAAGGAAACGATCAAGGCAAACATCACGACCATCTGCACAAGCTACAAGTACGAGAGAACGAAGGGAACAGCAACGTGCCATAGATATCATGTGCATGAGCTCCACCATCAATCCATTCATTGCACTTTCAGACCTCGAAGTGACTCAAAAATCTGCTTCCGACTGCTCCACTGTTCAATCGTTTACGATCGCGTCTTCTTGGCCGCATTGCCTTCTGCACTAGGATCGTAGTCAAATTGTGATAGGCTGAGATCATCGATACTGTATCGAGCATCCGGCTGGTCCTGAACTGTCGGAAGTTGCTCGGTTTTAAATATGGGTGGAGGATTGGTCGACGCCGTCATACGTGGCGGTGGCGGAGCGTTCGACGAAGCCCATCGCTGCGCCTGTGGACGAATCGGGTTCGAAGAAGAACTTGACGCAGTCGTTGAAGTAGAGGATCCATATCCAATGTTTGTTTTGTTGGTTGCAGTTGTCTGCAATGTTGACGATCGTGGAATGGCCGCGGGAGCAGTCGTACTTTGCTGCTTCGCGAACGGATATCCATTACTGGTAGATGGATGATGTACCGTCTGAGGTGGCTTCCACTGGTGCTGCTGCGGTTGTGGTTGTACCTGATGCGATACTGGCTGACGTGGTTCATGTTTCTGAACTACCTGCTGCTGTTGATGATGATATTGCTGCTGCTGTGCGGATGGCAAAGGTGGACCATGCTGACGAACAGGCGGCGGAGCCTGTGGCTGATGATGCCGTACAACCTGTGGCTGCTGATCCTCTCGTGGCGGCGGCTTCATTGCTTGACCATCGTGCACTGTAGACTGCCTATTTCCAGTAGACGAGCCTCCATCCGACACCGGCTGCTGCTTCTGTGGCTGTCCAGGCAGTACAACGTTTGGTGCTGCTGCCAACGGTGCCATGGGTTTGTTCGAATTCACATCCTTAATATGTTCCCTATCATAGCATGAATTACCTAGATACTCTCCAAAAAGTCTCAATGCTCTCTTCCTTGCATCCGAGATACTAGCTTTTTTCGCTTGCTCTAACGCCGCTCCTAAATCTCTCTGTCCGTCCGAAGAACCAAATCCCACATCCTCATGACTCGTGCCGTCCTTCAGCTCGATGCGAACTAACGAACTGTAGGCAATGCTCCAGCGCTCCCCCCTTTTTTTCCTTCTGCAACAACACCATAAACAAAAGAAAAAAACACAAAATGAGAAAACATACACCTCGTTGACCTTGCTTGCACTTTTTATAAAAAGCAGACAAAAGAAAGACGTGCACACATCCAACACGCACAAACTCTTCCTTGCATTCAATAATGTGACATGACCAGCCATTAAATCCAAACGCACGATTGGCTAATTCAATGGCCTTACAGCTTTCAATATACGTGAGTTTCCGTCCTCCAGGCCCGGGTCGACGGGTTAAACTGTCCTTGCCCAGTTTCTGATGCAAAAACGCGTTCACGCTCTGCTGCTCTTGGTCGGCGAATGCTACGCGGCCGAAACGCATCGAGCTGCTAATGCTGTGGGGAGAGAGCAGCGCTGCTGCTACTTGCTGAGCCACTAGCGCCGTCACCGTTTGCTGCCAGTCGCCGTCCGCGTTTCCAGGCGGCGAGTCGCTGCTTAATCGTCGCTTCATTTATTGAAAGACGCTGAACAAGAGTTTCCTCTTGGAATAATATTGCAATATCTGGTGAAATATTGTACTTGGAAATGGCATGCGTCACTTTGTTGAGCCCAAAAAAGCACTGACTATTTTATTTGACATGACTAGAAATTGTACCGCTCTATTTAAAAAGTAGCTAAATGCACTGAAAATGGGAAAGAAAAAGAGCCCAGGAAATTAAGGTCATCCAAAGGCAACATGTTTTGCCAATTCGGAGTTAGTCATGCTTGTTCTTTTGGTCTTTCTCAATGCGCAAGAATCTCTACAGCTAGCCAACATACTCTATTAATCGATAAAATCGATACCCTGGAGGGAAGCTCGATAACAGGGCGCCGGAGATAGGCCAATATACTAGACGAGCAACCACGAAGAAGTGGCCGCCCTGCCAACCCGCACCTACGGTGTGTGATAGTTGGGTGGGCTGGAGACCCTACTGGAAGAAATGCCCCATAGTGTAATGTAGGATGCGGGTCCTGTAAGGAGTTTAAACTGCGTCACAGTACTCGCACTTCACCCCAGGGTGATCTGAAGGACCGCGCAGCATAAATCTCTATCAAATGAAAAAAAGTGATGCTCATATGTAGCGAAGCACCACTTTTCGTCGATAGGAAGAGTGACAATACTGCACTACCTTGCTTATTGAGCACGATGCATGGATTCAATTACGTCACCGTGGCACAAAGTAGATAAATTAGGAAACAGTGCTCATGCATCATTTTTTTTCCTCATCGCGAGTCTACACAGTGACGACAATACAATTGTGGTAACTGTAGCGGAGCTACAGCTCTAAAATCAGAGAAAGACTTTCAGCTAAAAGCTGCTTCGTTCTACGGAAGTGGTTACTATAATGGGGTGAGTCTGTTATATATAACTCACCTTTATACTCGTTAATTCGAATATTATCTCAAAAGTTCATAATGTTCACGAATATTGCCATGAGGGGCAATAATCAGAAACCCTCACCGATTGGCTGATATGGGCCATCATATCAGTCAGCTCTAGCGTGCCAATCAACAACAGACGCACGCAATGAGTGGTGAGCAGATAGTTGATATGCACATTTGTATTCAGACATAGTTAGATGAGGATAAATAGTGATTTGTTAACAGGCATTAACTATTATAAATGCAGTTCTACTTTTTACTCAAACTAAGTACTCGCTTCTTCTTACCGTCTTCCTCTGCACATACCAGTGTACGTGAAGTTACGCGGTACCGCCTTATTCTGTCGTCAGAATAAGTAGCTTGTACTGTCATCAGTACAAGCTTCAGGGTGCCCCGTTACACCTGGTAGCACTTCGTAGTCCGTCCAAGGACCACGTTCACATCTGACATGAATATGTTAGATGATGAAGATGACCAAAGCTTTCACGCTACGCGTGACGGCTACTCCCATTTGAGCGATGTCGAATGGGATGCGGTTGAAAGGATGGGTTCAACCATGGGCATCCATGCTGTTAGCGTCATGCTAGAGGCTCTCAATAGAGATGCCCAACATGCTACTATCGCCAAGTTCATTCAAAATGAACTTGACGCTGAACGCGAGAAAGTAGCCTTGCTTCACCAACAAGGTTCTCAACAAGCAGAGTTGTGGAGAGAACAGGGTGCTCAACAGTTTGAACTGTTGAGACAGCAGCAGGCTGCTGGTGGTGGGTCGATGCACTCGCGTCGACCCGAAACCTTGAAGATTGACATCTCCGAGTATAGGGGGGTCGAAGAAGACTCCCTCTTGAGATGGTTCGTCGAATTGGATGACGCCATAAGGGCGCGTCGCATCGACGACGGGGATATGCAAGTTGCATTTGCCCAGTCAAATCTGGCAGGACGTGCCAAGACTTGGGCACTAGGGCTCAAGTTGCACGACCCATATGCGTTTTGGTCGTTGGAAGTCTTCAAGTCGCGGCTCAGACAAACGTTTGAACCGCCTAGAGCTGAGTTTAGAGCTCGAACTGAACTCTTGAAGCTCAGACAAGGTAAGCGTGATGTGCACCCTTACGCGCAACATTTACGACATCTCACGAGTTGTGTAAGTTCCAACCCGGTTGATGAACACACGTTGGTTTCGGTGTTCATACAGGGTCTTGCGGATGGTCCCGTCAAGACTCACCTGTTCCGACTTGAACTAGATTCACTAGAACAAGCCATTTCCATTGCGGAACAGGAAGAATTCAGTCTGAGACAGGCTCGCGCCAGCTCGACATCATATCGTGCAAAGAGACGATATGACAACGGAGGTCCAGAGCCGATGGAACTCTGTTATGTAGAGAGCGAGAGGGCTCGCTCTGCAGACTACAAGAAGTTGCAGAAATGCAACAGATGTCAAAAGACAGGACACTACGCTTACGAGTGTAGTGCCCCTCGTCCAGTGTCTCGCGACACTGGGCGTAATGACCGTCCATCCATGAGAAAGAGGCAGGGACGCGGGTCCGCTGTTGGTGCAAAGACGCAACAACGGGATGGACCGTCAAAAAACGGTCAGGATCAGTAGGTGCGGAGCACCCTACTGGTCCAGCAACGTCAAGAGAATTTGTAGGCCTCTTGATGAAGGTTGCTCCCAACACACAAACGTTGTGCGTTGCTGCTCTAGGTAATGAGGTCTCACTCATTACCTTGAAACTCGAAGTGACGAATAAGTTGTCCCTTCGAGCTCTAGTCGATTGTGGGGCGTCCAACAATTTTGTGCGACGCCAATCGCTAGAAGATGGTCACTTTAAATTCAGTGAATGTGACACACCTCCTACGAGGATGACGGTACGTCTTGCGACAGGCGCATCCGTAACCGTCATGAAGCGTATAGTGAAGATCCACTGTACGCTAGAAGATACCCAATATGACGATGACTTTATCGTATTGGATTCGGATGACAAATTTGATGTCATCCTTGGAATGCCGTGACTCAGAAGGTACGAACCACGGGTAAACTGGAAACATCGAATAGTAACGATGCCTGCTGCTTGTTCATCAGATGGCCATCTGATGAACGTTTTGGAGCGTCCACAAGCGTGTGGATGTACTACGAGTGAGTGCGATGGCCTCACTTGTGGTACGGTCGTTAGTACGACTGCACGAAACCTTAGTGTAGCAAACGGTTACACTTCGGAGCAAAGTTCCGGCGGCTGTGAGGAAACACAGGCTGCGCCAAAGGTCCACCACTCGAATAAGTCGAGTGGACCGGGACAAAGATGTATCCCTAGCGGGGATCATCTAGATGAGAAACAATCGATCGCGCAGGTTAAGCGAAACGATAATCCTAGATCGACTGAAGATTCTTTCGTAGAGGATCTCGCTGTGGTTGCGCAACCCCAGCTAGAGGAAGTTAAGGGAATTAGTCCCGATATTACAAATACGACGGAAATAAGTTCCCCGAAACCCGCGGGAATAAGTCCCCGGGAAGCCGAAGGAATAATTCCTTCGAGGCCTGAGGTAATTAGTCCCCAGGAAATGACAGAGACACTGAATGTCATAGTCAATGATGGATCAAGTGTAGGCGCTTATACACTTGATCTGATTGCGCCTCCGAAGTTGACTTCGGAGATCACTCAGTTGCCAACGCTCGAACATAAAAGGTTCTTGCGTGATCTGCGTAGTGGCAAAGTCAAGCAGATCTGCGTACTCGTCGCTGACGACGAGTGTGTAGCCAACATAAGGTCAGCAACAGTGTTTACTGAGAACGAGAGAGTTCTCAGTAGCTCATCGATGGACGAGAGTGTCCTAGATGAAAAGACACGAGTTGAGCGATATGACTCCCAACCGTGGGAATCGCTCAAGACAAATCCTCTCTATGAAGATTTGGTTGAATTCAAGGGTGTATTCCCTGAAACTGTTCCGTGCGAGTTACCGAAGGGTAAAGGCACTCGACACGAGGTCGAGCTTAAACCAGGCTCGAAGTACTGTGTCATGAAGCAGTGGCCACTGCCTCGTGAACAAGTACTTGCGATCGACAAGTGCTTTGCCGATCGTTTAGCTGCGGGCCATGTGAGGAAATCAACTTCCCTACATAGCTCTCCGACCTTCTGTGTGCGAAAAGCAACAGGAGGGTGGCGGATAGTGCACGCGTTCAACAAGTTGAATGCTGCAACGGTACCGGCTCAGACGCCGATACCGAGGAAGGACGTAATAATTGATGGTATGTCAAAGAGTACCATCTTTTCGTCCATGTATTTGATGTATGGCTTCAATCAAATACTTATGCGAGAACGGGATGTACCCTGTACCGCAGTTAGCACGCCTAGCGGCATGCTCTGGGAATGGCTAGTAATGCCACAAGGGCTTAGTAATGCCCCTGCCACGTTCAACAGATGTGTATCACATCTGTTGAGACCAGTACGAGCATTCGCACCGAGTTATTTCGATGACGTATTCATCCATAGTCGAGCTATGGATGGAAAGTCGGACGTTGAGGTTCACAGGTACCACGTCTGATAGGTTCTTACAATCATGCGAAAGCGTCAATTGTATGCCAACCTCAAGAAGTGTATATTTGCAGCAAGCAAAATACCA
Source organism: Peronospora matthiolae (assembly GCA_921007115.2). Lineage (NCBI taxonomy): Eukaryota > Oomycota > Peronosporomycetes > Peronosporales > Peronosporaceae > Peronospora > Peronospora matthiolae. The sequence goes on from CAKLBY020000197.1 coordinate 106,169, forward strand.
CTTCTTGGGTGCATCGTTGGTAAGAACGGTGTACGTCCTGATCCCGAAAAGATCAAGGCGATCACCGACTGGCCTGTGCCGGTCGATGTCAAAGGTCTTCGAAAATTCCTTGGGCTAGCGGCGTATTTGCATAAGTATTCACGCAATTACGCCGAGATGACTGTGCACCTCTCTCGTTTGTTGAAAAAGAACGAGAGGTGGTTATGGAACGCTGAATGTCAGCGCTCCTTTGAGGGTATCAAGCAGAGCTTGATACAATCCCCACTCCTAGCAATAGCCGATCAGGACAGGCCATTTCATGTGGTCTGTGATGCCAGCGATTTCGCAATCGGCTGTGCATTAATGCAGTACGACCTTGAAGGCGTTGAACGCGTCGTCTGCTATCAGTCGCGTCAGCTGCAACCAGCTGAGCGGAACTATCCAGTGCATGACAAGGAACTCCTTGCCATGAAGTATGCACTCGCGAAGTTCAGAGTCTATCTATTAGGAGATAGACCCTTCGTTGTTTACACTGACCATGCGTCATTACGCACGGCAGTGAACAGCCCGCACCTTTCACAACGAATGGCGCGGTGGTTGTCATTCTTTGCAGAATACAACTTTACGGTCGAGTACAAACCAGGACGACTTAATGTCGTCGCTGATGCACTCTCACGTCGTCCCGACTTTGAAACAGTCGCGAAACCCAACAGTGAGACAGTCACTGTTGCGGTTATGACGTCCTCAGTCCCATCTACAACGTTGTATGATGATGTGAGGCGGGCATACGCCCAAGATGGTGAGATAGTGAAGTTGTTGTCACATCTCTCCCAACCATCCCGAGAATCGTTGAAACGATTGTCGTCTGCGTATCGATCTGCATCAGATCGATACACTACTCGTAACGGTTTACTGTATTATACAGCCGTTTCTGGTGACACACCACGTGTTGTCATTCCAGATGATACTGATCTGCGTTTGCGGATCATGTTCGAGTATCACGATGCTCCTATAGGAGGACATCGTGGCCGTGAGAAAACAAATCTCACGGTAAGTCGAGACTTTTACTGGCCCCGCCAGTATCAGTTTGTGCGAAAGTATGTTCGCGCATGCGAAGTCTGCCAACGAGTGAAGTCAAGTCCTTCACTGCGTGCACCTTTACAGCCTCTACCGGTTCCGGCTGAGTGCTGGGAATCCATCTCAATGGATTTCGTCTTCGGGTTACCCAAAGACGCACGCGGGAATACGGGTATTCTCGTATTTGTTGACAGATTCAGCAAAATGGTACACCTTGTGGCTGTACCCGAGTCAATCACGGCAAGTGGCTGTGCTTGTGTCTTTATTGACACCATCTTCCGACTTCATGGGTTGCCCCGTGAACTCGTATCAGACAGAGATCCACGATTCACTGCTGATTTCTGGCGTTCCGTGTTCAAATCACTCGGAACGCGCTTGAAGATGTCAACATCTGATCATCCAGAGTCAGATGGTCAGACGGAACGTGCCAAACGTGTCCTTGAAGAGATACTTCGAGGATACGTACACTCCTTTAAGAGTTGGAGTGAGTTTTTTGCCAATGGTAGAGTTTGCCATTAACAACTCGGTGCATGCGTCCACGACACATACACCGTTTTACGTGAATGGCTTACGCCATCCGCGTGTTCCCACCTTACTCGAGTGTAACTATGGTTTAAAGGGGGGAGACTCGCGCGAGCAAAAACCGATTCGGTTCACGCTCATCACGCTCTGACGAAGAGTTCATTGCGTTTGATGCCGATATCGATAACATCGATATCGAAGAAGATGATGCCAGTGAGAGTGCGGAAGCCCTCACTGAAGAAAAGATTGATGTTGCTTCAGTGCACTAGCATAAGCAAAAGCGAAACGCTGACAAGAATGGAAGGCCAAACACTCGTTCAAACAATAAAGGTGACTTAGTCCTACTGTCTACGGTTAATCTACCAAAGCATGTAGTGACTAACTTGGGTAGCAGTAAACTACTACCCAAGTACATCGGCCCATTTCGTGTATTGCATCGCCTAGGCAACGCATACACGATCGAACTGCCACGTAAGATGTGAACGCATCCCACGTTTACGTTGGTCGGTTTAAGCCGTACCGTCAGTACGCTGTTTCTTCCGATATAGAACGCCCTTGCGTTCAAGCACCTCACAGAGGGCCATGTGCTCCCGGTGGTGGATATTAAAAAGGGTCTGAAGAGCAGTTATCTCAGCCCGAGACCGGTCAATATACCCACGAGCTATCCTTAGCTCGTCACGCAGAGATGTCAGAGCTCTCTCGTCCTCGAGCTGAGCAAAGGAAAACTCAGCTCGATGCTTCAAGACAGTGTCCGCCAGTTGGAGACGCCTATTCCGCTCATGCTCGAGATCGTCGCGTAACCCTTGCGTTACGCGATCAAAGAAGCTCTCGGGAACACACCGGTCCACATGATCGTGTGGAGAGCGTCTTTCCTCCTCCTCCACCTCCATTAGAGGACTCTCGCGGTGGCCAGCGCTATCTAGTTGAGCAGCTGTTGAACCACCGCGACGTGAACGGACGTTGGACGAGCTATCTCGTCCGGTGGCGCGGCTATCCCCCGTCCTGGGATACTTTGGAGCCCCGTTCCCAACTGATGGTTGACGTACTGGGTCTAGTTGAGCAGTACGACGCGTCACATCCTGTGCCGCAGAAGGACCGCTGGAGAAAGTCTTCCCGGCACGGTTGTAAAGGGATTTCAGGTTGTCAATCCCTTCGTACATCTCACTAGAGATACGTACGCGCCACCACGGGCTATTAAGGAGGTAAGCCTCCTTAGGTGCGCGCGCAGAGTTGTTCACACAACAAGGGCACGAGTCTCCCCAGGAGAGACAGGGTAACCCGCTTTCCCTAGGCAGACGATGCAGCTTATAGCGTGCAAATGTCGGGGTTCGCTTTTCAAACTTTTCACGAGCTTTGATAAGTTTGTCGTTCCAAACGTCACGACCTACGTCCTCAAGGTTATGGATGTAAGAGATCCACGCTTGAAGCAGTGAGGGACCATCACGCTTGTGATTCCCACTGTACCATCGATGTTTAAAGAACGCATCAATGAAGAACTCATTCTCAGCGCGATAGTTTTTCGCACTGGGGTCAAGGTGATGGATTCTTGACGAATCAAACAACCGTGTTCGATAACGATCACTCGTCGTCGCCGACAAGTGATCCATGACGGATTTAGGAGGCATCCATGCCTTCTTCTCGGGAGCGAGACGCAAGACATTGCGGTCCCGCCCTTCTTGCGACGTGCCGACAGGAGGACTGGTACCTCGCTGCGAAGTGGTGTCAATAGGAGAACCGACACCACTGTGAGCGCCCGAGTCTTGCGACCTCGAGCGCCTTCGCTTCGGCGATAGTTCATCTGATTCATCAGATGAACCGAAGATGCTACGACGCGTAGCATCATCCATGCCACGCTTGGCAGGCGGCTTGGTTTAGATCGCCGTCGATACAGATCCATCTTCCGTATCGGGAGAGTATGAGACACCGAGCTCATACTCTGTGAAGACATGGGTGTCTTCATGACGAGCGCCTGCATCACCAGGTGACACAGGCTGGGTCGCTTCAGCAACCGATGAGACATCAGTTGCTGTGGTTTCTGCTTCGGCGTCCGCACAGAGACGTGCGGACGCTCTCTCGGCGGCCTTGCTCGCGCATCGCGTGGGCTTGTTAACCATGCGATGAAATGTTGGAAAGTGGACTCGGACCAACAAGTGCAAACCCTGTCCCAAATGATTTGGGACGAGTATCCATTTAGTCAATCAGTCACTAAAGTGACTGATGGTTAAGGGGGGGTGATGTAACGGGGTGAATCGTTACATAACAATTTATAAGAAATTGTTAGTAGAATATAACTATGAGAGTGATATTCTCAGAATATTGTCATAAGGACAAATATTCTGTAGCACTTACGAGTAGTTCCTAATTGGTTGATATAGGCCATTATATCAACCAACGAAGACGCGCCACGACAGACGCACGCAATGAGTGGTGAGCAGATAGTTGATATGCACATTTGTATTTAGACATAGTTAGATGAGGATAAATAGTGATTTGTTAACAGGCATTAACTATTATAAATGCAGTTCTACTTTTTACTCAAACTAAGTACTCGCTTCTTCTTACCGTCTTCCTCTGCACGTACGAGTGTACGTGAAGTTACGCGGTACCGCCTTATTCTGTCGTCAGAATAAGTAGCTTGTACTGTCATCAGTACAAGCTTGAGGGTGCCCCGTTACACCCACACTATCATCGGTGTTTATGCACTAGTACTGAAGCAGTAATAGTGACCAGTGTCCCGCTAAAATCACAACGACTGAAGAGTCTATCAGTGCTAAGAATACAGCGATAGACTCTAGTGTCAACAACCTAAACAATTAGGTTGACCGTAAGGAACTAAAGTCAAATTGTACATGGGATAACACGTCCTTAAAGCTTGAGCTCTTCTGCACAACGCAAAATCGAATTTGTTAGAAACTAAGGGAACGGTCATCCGCACACCAACCTTTACTATTTACCCACCCCTCACACCAGTATTCATACAGCATTATCGGTGATTGGCTTGTAAAGAAGGCAGAGGTTAGAAACCTTTGTCGGAATGATTCAGTGTTCAGGGCTAGCTCCAAGAAGTGGTGTTTGCTAAGCGAATATTCTACTTCCAGGGGTGACCCGGGGTAGACAGAGGGTGTCGACAGTTTGAACTGATGATATACTGGCTTTTGCTCCACCGTCTTGACGCCTGCATAGAGAACGGCGCATAAAAGCGCACGCTCTACCTTTTGATATTCTCTCTTCGCGAGAGCCCGTGGATTTCTGATGCACGAAGCCCAAATCTTGGTATTTTTGTGCTCATACCGAGTGATGCTGCCCTGTAGACATCTGCGCTCCCGCCTGTACAGATCTTCGTTTGGCACATCCTTGCCACGGTGTGATAAACTTTTATCCATACTATTTCAGCATCCTAAACATTATAATAAAATCTGTTGGCTAAACATTTCTTTCCTATACACAAGGGTAGACTTTAGACTTGTCAGCTAGCACTCATATTGAAAAAAATCCTGTGTACACTAATAGCAAGCTTGTTCTCCTATCCAGTACGCGACCAGTTTGTCCCAGAGCTGCAGCGCATTCGTTAAAATTCCGGAAACAGGTGATCCGTGACCTTTTAACATCGTCAGCCGGTACTTTTATGCAAGATTTTTCTTGTCTCGCCCAGCATAGTACATGTTGCATTATTCAGAAGCAGCCGGTGCCTTGTACAGACTTGATAATCCGAGAGTACATTGCTATGATCCAAACTTGCAGCGGAGCCACACGAAATGTAGCTCCAAGTACACAAACGTAAATAATCATTCACTTTTGGTCGTAATCTGCGTTGTCTGTACAGGTTGAAGATCAACATACTTTATGCATTGAGCGCAAGACGTATTATGATCCTTTCCAGCATTGATAAACGTTACGTTGGATCGAAGTTTTCTGACCCTTCATGTGGCGGTAGTACAATCGCGTGAAACTATTGCCGATAGTAATTTTGTAAGTACCGGTATGAAGAGAGGGTGTGGATAGCAAAAAGCGGGTATGTGGATAACCATTCCCATATTAAATGTAGAGAACCTGTCCTTAGTACGCAACACTAAGATACGATAAGTTGCTAAAATTGCGAACCCGCAGGGTGAAGCCAACAGTGACTGTGCGTAAAATGAATATCAATTCTTTAAATCTTCTTTTTGTGTGTTTGTAAAAAATGCTTATGTACCTAACACGCCCTACTAAATGCAATTTAGCATTTCCTAACCTCATAGATAGATATGCATTACGATGGGGGAACCTCAGGAGGGAACCTCAACCTCGCATTTTATACCAGTCATTTGGCTTCGAGAATCAAGATCTGTATGTTCACAAACCATTTCGGTTAGTTGGCGACTAGGGATGGGATGCGCATTGTCGGTGAAGCGATAAGAGTAGTTATTTGTTTTTTGTACTTTTATAACATTGTTGATGTTGTTAAGGCACAAAGGGCATAATGTCAGAAAAAGAATTTAGAGATTGATCCTGCACGGCAACACCATCGGAGCAAAGTGAGATTGACGACATATAATTGATTTATCAACGTTGATAAAAAACAACTATATATTTTATGGAGAATGGAAGGTGATCACAACTTCATACGAATCTGGTGTATCAAGTACTACAAACTCAAAAATCTATACGTATACTGTTTGGCGGGAGTGTTCGACTTTCGCTGGCAATGAGTGTCGAGCATTTTCTCGTTAGCTCTGTGTTCGCTCTAGGTAGCTTTACATCCAACCAATAGCGATCATAGTACATGCGATGATGTGATCTTTTTATGAGATTGCATTTCATCACGTAGTAATAGACATGCAATTGTAACACATACTATGGTGGATTGGGATTCGCTCATTTTATGAAGAGATTCCAACTCTCCACTGGCGCCCAGACGATCGATATACGGAGGGTTAACTCCGGTTTTGCATTAATTGTTCATCCCTCACCTTGTGCACCCGTAGGTAGGGAAGGTTGCAATCTTCTCTGTGACTTGATCCAATGCTGAATTTGACTATTGTAGATATTGGTATCGATTGGGTGTAGACTCCTAACCCGATCGCGTGCTCTGGTTGGCGCTCTCCTAGAGTAGACGCGATCGAACTTGATCGGCGTGTGCCAAAAATGTGGTATATGAGTCGTGAGCATTCTGACCGCATGATCCGTCTCGCGATCTTGTTCTTAAATCGGCAAGGTTAACAGCGTCCGATAGCAGTTGGGGTGTGTGATATTCCTTGCACCCCTAGCCAAATAGTTATAAAAGTGGCCCTTCCCCCGCTAATGGTGCGGAAGTTATATAACTTCGGGAGGCCTAAGAACTCGACCGAATGAGAACGACACGTATGATTTTCATTGCAGACAGAACTGTGTTTGATGTTAACCAACCAAAAAACTAAAACTATGACTGCGCTTACCCCTTATGTCAGGATAGACCGCCATATGTCGTCTACACGCCGATGGATTTGTAATCCTTCCAAATCGAGTGGGCCACGCCGGATTGCGGTACGAAATCTTGATCCCTGATCGCGTTCCCAGATCGTGTTCCCTTACATATATATTCACATCGATTTATATATTCTGCATCAAATAGAAAACACTGGATTGATAATCGCGGCCTTGTATCGAGGAGTCGTGTACGCGCTTGCATGCTTCCGTCATCAACTCAGCTCTTCTTATTGCCGTCTGATTGTGTCCTCTGTCCATCCATGGCGCATTATACATTTGCATAGTACGCATCCATATTATTGCTACAACATCCAACAGTCGTCCTCGCATTTATGCCGATCTGAATCGCATCAGGGTAGTTATCGCGTTCCGTTAGATAATCGTATGTCTTTCTTTCGAATTCGTCAATCTTATCACGCCTCACAACTAGCTTAGAGACGCATTCCCCCCCTCCCAATTTGGATCCTCTTAAACTATCATATACTTACGAGTATAGGGCATGCTACATTAATCTTAGTACGACTTAGTACGCTCAAAAAATTATCTTAAGGACACTACACAGGTGGGGACGGGCTACGTCACATTTCGTATGACGCGTAAAGTACACTTGGACTTTTAGCATAATCTTAACAGGAAGGGCAGGCTACTTTGCACTAATTACGACGTGTAAGTACACTTCGCTCCATTTTAATACATTTACAAGTAAAGACCGAGCTTAGGTTTTTAATTAGGTATGCACCTTACGCACAGCCACTCACATCTTTACCCTTCCGGCTCGCAAAAAAGCATCACTCTTTGATTAATTTGCTAAATACATTTGTGAATGACTTGTTGAGTATAAGCCACAAATTTAGGCTCATGCGTACTTTTGCATATAACTTGATCGGGTGTGGCAATCTTATCAGTTCAGACCTAATCATCCACTTACACTGCGCCCAAACTTGCCGAGTAACGGATGGCACTCCTATCCGTACGTGGGTTGTTGATATCTAGCTTACATTTTGTACCCGTCGCTAGCTTGAGCTTTTTGTTACGGCCTTGGTAAATGTTGATCTCGCTTAACCTTAAAGATCGAGTTTGACCACCGTGTCGAATTCTCACTGAGCAATCGGGGTTTTGTTGTGTCAATCTCACTTAAGATCGCCCCGATCTGACACAAAAACTTTTCTTGTCATAGATGCTTTATACCAATTGATATCAGCTCTTGCTTACGTGTGCGCTTGACCTCACCTATCAATCGATTCAATTTCGTCAGATCGGTGGCACCACATTTCCCCGTCAATCTGGTCCACCCAGTCCTTTCTTTTGTTTGCTGCGTCCTATAGCAGTTGTATTGTCTTGAGAGCTTGCGTGATACGGTTCAGACGATCCAGGATAGGTTTTAGCGGTGTATACCAAACAACGATCCAGGGTCAGTATTCTGTGCCTTGGGAAGCGTGTGCCTTCAGTCGTCGGGAAGCCAAAAATATCTTGCCTGGAGAAGGAGGATACTTGTCTTGTATAAACGGATTCAAAATTGAGTCTTTTATTAGCTAACCAAAAAAATTGAGAAATTAGTCACAATGCTTACCCCACCTTGCAAAATAATCGTAGGGCTGATATCAATTTATAGCCAGATCGTCCTCTTGAACACGTGTCCAATTTGGGTAGCTTGTACTATTATGATAGATCCGATATCCCTATAATATGAACAAATTACAAAGGTGGCATATAAGATCGCATATGGTATCATATACATAATATGGTACCACTGTACGAACTACTCAAACGGTACGAATACCCAGCATTTGAGATTGACCAACTTTCCGGTGCCAACTTATTCACCTCTCGCTATATTCATTATGCTGAAGTTTTACTACATCACTCAGAATCATCCATTCATCATCAGACTGCTCCATCATCGATGTATCCTAGTAGCGAATATGACCGATGTGGTACTCCAATATCGATTCTTCGACAATCAATCCGATACAACTCTCCGATCTACATTTATTCGAACGTTTTACAAACCCAAACGTCAAATTCCACTATATATCAAGTCGACCAGATCATTCGCGCTTCCCGATATACGCTTCATTGACCCACATGATTAGCTGCAAATTTAGATAGGTGCGCCTTTAACCAATATAAGATTTTAACGTGTCAGACCGGTAATGGATACCATCTATTTGTATCGAATTAAATCATCTTTGCTATGTCACGCTTCATGTGTTTAAATCATTTGGTTCCAGATTCACCCCTGCAAACCATTTCGTTTCTTATCCTAGTCTGATATCATGCTAATTGAGCTAACACACAACTAAGATTAGCATCCGGTTGCATTTCCCGCAATTTTCCACCAAATATCCGGGTCTGTTTTCCGACTATGGCGGCCGGGAACCGCTGGCATAATTTAGAAGCGTGACTTTTCCACACGTATTTCAAACCTTTCCATGCCAAAACTTGCAAAGAAGGTTATCAAGCTTGGAAGCTGACAGGTTGGTAGACAAATCCAAAATAATAAAATGCACGTCTCCTGGATTGTCGAAATTTATTGCAAATATTCTTAGTCAATATCACATGAGCTTATCCAATAATCATTTAATTTTCGGTAGTGCATATCTCTGTAAATACGCTAACATTTTTCTTGATTGTAAATCGAGCTCCTTGGTCGGTCTGTTACTTCAGTGTTAAGGAAATTGACCACCAGTTTCTGTTCGTAAGGGTTGCAAGTAGATTTTTTACTCTGGTCACATATCGGTTGGAGCCTTGCAGTGAGGTAAAGTATAATTACTGAGAAAGTTATCATTCGTTTGCGCAGACATGTGAAACACCGTCGTCGTTTTGGTCTAACATCTGGACTCAATCAACATCAACACAGCCTTAATTTACGTGGACTTGCAGCAATTTGCATGCTTGGCAGCGACTCAAGAGGAATTCTATTGTTGTTGGAACCCTGAGCGGTCATCGAAAGTACACTACCTGAATTGCTTGCACAAACAGAGCAAGTGCCCATAATTCATTGGTCGGGTACGTAATGATTACCCATGGCCCAAGCTCGTTCAGGTGTAAGTACCTATGACTCGGAATCGCGCTCGTGGAAGATTGCACGTATACGTGTAACCATTTAAGAGTGTTCGATGGATTTGAAATATTGATCCGGCGTCTTTATTGACGCAGAAAACGAAAGTAATCAGAAAGAAATAGAAAATAGTACACACTTTACGTCTCCGAGGTACTAGCTTAAGTAGGAAATGGGTAATGCAAAAGAAAAATAGTGGAAATACTCACGAGACCCAGGCAAGGGAACATTCTCTTTGTTTGTCCTGATCCAGGTATCAAGATATAAAGCCAATTTAAGCTTTATTCTAACGGGCGACGTTCTATACCAACGGTACATCCGCCAACCTTTTAAAAATACCCTTTCCGGGGGTGTTGAACTGGCAGTAATTGTGAACTAGAAGTGGACCACCCTTCTCTGCGTGAAAATATGCTGATGGTGAAGAGCCTACCACTTTGATGTTGACTAATCTCTATTTATTGGTATGAGTGAAAGGTATCTTTTTACCTCTTCCTCAGCCTTATTTGATGCAAATTTAATCCATGTTTGATCAATGGGAGAGGTGATTTGATCAACGACGTCAAAAGACGTCTCTTTATTTGTGTAGACAGACGATGTCAGGGACTCTGCTCCTGCGATACTTTTCGAAGTGCCTCACACTGCGAACTTGTATGTATCGCGGCAATATTTTGATACCATTACACAATGAAACACGTTATTTTGAATCAAAGGTGGTTGTAACACAGTTGGCGTCATCTTGAATGGCAATCTCGACACTATTTTAGTTTGACATACATGGCAAGCGCCATGAATTCCCGATGTGTGGCGTCATATCGTTCCAGCATTTAAGGTACCATAATTTCAGGTGATCGGCAAGCATTCATGTATTATGAGAAAAAATACGACGTACGTCGATGCTCACCTTTTCAGAGCAATGCCACAAGTTCGAGTGTCGTGGAATAAATGTACTGAGCGTCGTTTAATCTGAAGCATATAATCGATGGTCGTCCAGAAAAGCGGCGCTTACTGAATGCAGAACTGTTCAACCTTTTCCCGCTCTTTGTTCGTTAATTTGAGCTGCTAAGTTAAGCAACTACCTAGAGTAAAGGTAGGTATTCGTCCATCTTTGCGTCACACATTTTGTGATTTTTCTTTGCATAAGCATGACTGAGAGACCGTCCTCGTTTCTATCGGTGGGATCTGCAATAAACGACTTGCAAAAGCTGCATAGCTCTCTCGAATACGATGTACTTGAATTGTAGATTTCTAGCGGGTAGTAACGTCAACGAGAATGCTGTTGATTTTGCGACCGGTTTGCAGCAAATGCATTATTTAAGAAACATGCTCCGTCCATTAAGGCCTTATAGTAACGTGCTTTGCCAAATTTTAGTTTCTCTTATTAACAGTAGTAATGTCCACATCTCAGCCGTCAGACTCGTCCGCAATGTCAAATATTCGAAGAGGTTCAAGTATTAAATTGTATGTAGTAGAGATGTGATCTATATCTTATCTTCTTCATCCTATTCGGCGTGTCTTAAGTACTGCAGAACTTCTGAGTCCATCAGATTCAATACGTGTGCCACGGATTGGTGCATCATCTCCACAGTCGCAAACTTCATATCTTGCTTCCATATTATACGCATTAATTTAGAATCACAAGGTCTTTAGAGGAGTCTCGTTATGTGAGACGTTTGTACAGGTCGATCTTCCATGCTGCTTCATACTACAGATTATTTTATCTAATCAAAGTAATACATTATACGCTTTTTGCTGGTATGGAAAATTTTATTAGGAGCTGTAAGATTCGAAGAGAAATTCCGGGCAACGGCAGCGTGTCGGTCTAAACAATATAATGCAAAGCAGGATTTGCCTGCTCCTCAGGCTTAACGAGGGAAGGCATCATATACTTTACCTAAACTTGCTATAAATGCAATATCTGGTTGGCTTCCTATAGCCTCTGCATTTACCACACGTAGTCCAACAGCCCGTAGTGAAGCAAATGCTATCAAAAAATACTCACAATACAGAATACTTTCAATGGAGGCATCTATTACATACAAACACGCTTTGTATTGGCGTGATCTGTCAATTCCTATTGCATCATAAATTAGTTGAAGCATATGGATTACGCATTTCATAGCAACAACCGACCAACGGTCTCAAAAAAATCACGCTAAAGATATAAGACAATGCTAGTCATATTGTAATCGATTATCTTGTAGCAACAAAACTTCAATCTAAGCCGTTCTACATTTCGGCAAACAGACTTTGTAAATGTTTTGTGACTCGTGTAAAACAATTCTTCTTTATTCACATGAAGTTGATCTTAGGTGTCCAATAGGATTAGAATGTGCCTATGGCCAAGGTTACATTTGGACGTTGATAAACACTTGTCACACTTTTGCTTGTACTGATAGGCTTTTCTGTCCTCCCCGCTTCTTCCTTTTAGCTCGGCATGTTGACCAAGGTGAAATATTCGTAGACTTAGGAGCATCGAGTTTCTTTTGCAAAGTAGAGGAATCTCACAAGTCGCTGCTAACATCCTTTGAAATACGCTAATCTGAACTGAAGATGTACAAGGGATCCAAGTAAGTTCTTTAATTGTCTGTTGTACGATACATACTAGAGCGATGGAAGCTGATGTAAGAAAGTGAATGAGTTTGTTTCTGCGTAGAATTGTGCTTGAAACTCAGGTGTTGGGTGGGTGAAACGCTCCACATTTAAAGTACCTATAACGTGTGCCGCGTATCGTGAGTTCCCATTGTTGTGTGGTTGGATAAGTTAATATCTTAACCTAAATCAACCCAATGGCTTTAAGTTATGTATAACTGAATCTGAATCGAGAGGTGTAAGCCAAAAAAAAATTGAACGTCTCCTCAACATATATATGCGTCTCACGTATATGCAGTAAGTGATCTCCGTTAGTAACAGGTTTGTAAATGTCTACTCTTGGTGTATGGCGTTTAAAAATTAGCAGCTGAGGCGTCTACACGACAGTTTTAGGTGGAAGGAAAGAGTCCGTCGAAAGCTCATTTTGTGAGTCCTGATTAAAATTGCATTGGTCGTGAGCCGTAATCATTTCGTCAAAGTGTAAAATAGAGATGCTAGGCGTACTGGTGTGAAAAATTTAAGATGAACTTTTTTAAGGGGCAGAGGTAGAGACCTCAGATGATGTGCAAAAGTAAAAGAGAACATTTCGCGCTTCAATCCATCCATTTAAGCGGAAAGAAAATAGCAGCTATTCGGGCGAGCGCACTTCAAAAACTACAATTTGCTTTTTGTTTTGCAGTAGAATAGGCTCCTTGGCGGACTGTAGATCAACATCTTCTGACTTTGATTCCACTCGCTATCGAAGGGGCTTTATCGTACCTCGCTTGCTCAGAAGTATCTACAAGTCCATTTTTTCACTTACGATGTGTCCGAGTTGACAGTGTAACGGAGTGACTCCACTACATAATCTTGAACATAAGGTGAATATCAGGTAGGGATACTATGCTAAAACAAACGTCAATTTCTCACACTGTTAGTTCAAAAGGTAATCAGGGGTTGCAGAAGTTATACAATTTCTTAGTTGTAGATACAATACAATGATATTAATCGAAAAAGCCGAGCCACACAGAAGAACGCAATAAGTCGTGATCAAATAGTTACTACACATGTTTATGATTCAAAACGGTAAAAAGGAAACTGAGTATGATTTGATACCTGGAGAATTCCCGTAAGAGTTGCAGTTCTACTTCTGACCCCTTTCTTGTACTAAAACATTCGTCTGAACGACGCGTGAACGTGAAGTTTCGAGGCACCTACTTACTCTGTGTTCTGTGTCATCATCTTCCACTGTGTCAGTGTCAAGTAACCGGTGCCCTTTTACACTTGAAATACAACGATTGGATGTCACGTAGATTACCCATTTATTGCCGAGACGTGTCGTGCCGGAGAGTCGGGTCAAGACGCGGAGCGCGGTAGAGAGAGGGGAAACACGAAGACCACCATGTATACTAAGTCGAAAGAATTATGCAGCAAAAGATCTGGAAGCTTCTGCCCGCCTATGTTACAGGAACCGAGATCAGCCGCGTTTGTAACGAGTATCCTGATGTTCAGTAGTGAACAACACATCGAGCAAACTTGCTTAAGAACCGCGTGTCTCTGCACAAACACGGGCCGCCACCAATCCAAGAAGAGAAACTTGAGGATTATCTTCACGAATGGGTGGTCGAATGCGGAAGAACGGACTGCTACTCGACTGCGAGGTGGTGCTGACGAAGGCGAACGACATATACCGGGCCGAGTACGGAGTGACGCGGTGATCCGGCCTCCTATCGGTACAATGGGTATCATGCTATCTCAAGTATCATCCGAATCTATCGCTACGATACCTCCAGGCTTTCAAGCGTGATCGGAACGATGTAATCTTCTACTGTACACTGGGGTTCTTTAACGAGTAGCTGAAGCGAGTCATCGTGCACAATCCAAGCTCTTATCGGGTCTTCAACATGGATGATAAGGGATTGTCCCAGAAGTGCAGGCATAAAAGGTGGTCGTGGGCGACCACCGTCGTGGTCAAGGAATTGAGGAACTTGTGAAGAAAGACATGTCAGTGCAACTTCCAGCTCACGATCATCGCTTGCACGTCAGCGAAGAGCTTTCCCTTCGTTTTGCTGTACATTACACCAGGTGAGAGTTTATTCGCGACGTGTTAGACGAGTGCGACGTTTTGGGCGTTGACGTAACGACTGATACCCTGGGGTATATGGATAGCGCGGGATCATCCGATGGCTCCGGCAAATTTCAGACGCTGTTTCTCTTGCTGTGCAGCAACTCCTGATTCTAGTACAGACGAATGCAACAGTCACTACGACAGCGAGATTTTGCGCGAGGATGTGCGGCTTAAGACCATCCTAGTGATTACCTGTAGCGAGCGCAAATAAACTCCTGCCTCCACTAGATTTAGCTATGTTCAAGTCTTTTAGATCCGTCATTGATGACATGAAGCGCGAGTAAAATATTAAGGGGGAAGCTCCATCACGCGTTAAACAGCCATTCGCTCGGTGAGCACCAAGTAGAGCAAGGCTATCATGTACAATATTTACAATGTGAGAGCTGGCCTCAGAGAGTGCAAAATTTGTTCAGTGTCACTGTCACAACAGCAGCGCCGTCTCAAGCTGTTTCTAGATTGAGGGTGTGCCAAGAACGTCGAGTTTCCCTCCTGGATAAAAGTCAGAGAGGTCTTGCAAATCGAGGTTCTGGTCTGTCTGAGTCGTCTTCAAATTCTCGTGAGCGTTGCAAGAATCGTGCATGTGACCCATCGAATCTTCACGAGCAAGGGCTTGAACATCATTGATGCATAGCAACCATACCAAATTCATATTGTAATTCATATTGTTGATCAACGATAAATGGTTAATGCTATAAATTGTAGAATTTTCGTAAGTATACGTGCTTAGTGCACTGTCGTTTATACTCGCAAGCTTAGCTTCTTCAACACCAATAGAACTACTTTTGATCCATTGTTTTTTTGTTAAAAAGTGTTGAATTTTGCGCTAACGTCAATATTTTTTTTAAATTTCTTAGGCTCTCTGTAAAGGGTTTGCACATCGTAGGGTACTCGGTACCCTGTGTCTTAAATACACGGGATGGTACACCAACGAAAGAGATATTGAATATCTTATCGGTCTATAGGGGATGACGGGTGTCAGCCACAAGATAGGAAAGATCTTAAAGATAATAATTTGGGACATGAGTGCCTGGATAAGGTAGCATTAGGATTAAGAGATTAGGTCGAGTGAAACGTAAATAAAGCCCAGTTCTCTTCTGATCTTGTCTAAGACACGTGCCTTGCGAGGTGTCTCTGATCGCTGGTCGCTGATAGATAGCAGCACCTTCCTGGGGAAGCTGCTCTTGAGTACTAAGTGCTGTCGATTCACTGTATCGTTCAGTCCCCTGGAACAGTAAGACCTTAAGCTTTACGCTTGCTGACTCATAGATTCTAGTTCTTTAGAACTAATTTGTCTTTTTTAACAATAACCTTCCTCTGACTCAAAAGGCTGTAAACCTTCGATATAATTGGTCGAACTCGTATTCAATCTTCGCCAAATTTGTCAAATGCTGGTCCTCTGTAAGGATGGAAAAATGGGTTTTCCTCTATGAGGCCTGATAGGCCGCGCTTGATAATCTGACCGCATCTTCGGGTCCAGAGTACGTAAAATTTCTTGCATCGCAAGGCCCAGACGTGCTGACTGCATGTGTTGAGGGCTTCTTGTAGTATGTATAGTTCCTTCTAGGGCAGTTCCAAGACTAATTGGCGTCGACTATGCCTCAACGCTTTGTATCTGTGTCAGAAGAAGAGGCTAGATCTCTTCCACTTAGAGTTTAGGTTGAAACTACTCAGGAAAAAGGGATAAAACCCCATTCTCTGGATCCGTGAGATTGAGATGGCCATGATATCAGGCATGATCAAGCTTGAATATCAACAGGCCTTGCGGGCTATTACAAAGCTCGATGACAGAGCCAGATAATGGGCTTTATAGTGTAGCACGTCGGTCGACCTAGCGTTTTCTACATGGATGTCGCCTAAGTCACATTATTAGAGGTGTTCAACCCCCTAACCAAGCTTACCGCATGCTTTCACGCTTTTTATCTATCCGTCAGGGTCATAATGAGTTATCGGACTATTGTCCAAGAGCTTAGGACCCTTATGGCTGTAATGCAGTCTGACCCTCTGCCTGAGGCAGTCCATGTGAATATCGTGATGTAGGGTCTCCTTTCTGGTACTGCCAGAACTGAAGTCTTTCGTGTCTCCCCTTCTAATTTCGAAGAGGCTGTGCCAATTGCTTTTAATTTGAGCATAACTTCAATTCGACCAGACTTGGCCGTAATGGGTACAATCCTAGCTCTGAAATTTACGATTAATCCGGCCGCTATAGGCCGAAACCGATGAATCTCAGCTATGCTGAAGACGAAGGCGAAGTTGAACTTCAACTTGCTGAGCAGAAACGTTTTGTATAATGATGTCATACGCACGGAAGCAATTAACACTTGCGGACTAGTTGCCATTTTTGTAGACAGCGTCAAGCTACGAGTCAACGCTCTACCCCGAGCCAGAAGTCTAATGTGGCACGGGGAACTTCGACACCCAATAGGCGTGGAGCACCATACTGGGGAAGAACTAGTTTTGTAACACCTTTGGAAAGTAAAGCTGAACAGGACTTAGCCCAAAAGAGAGCCATTAATACTGGTATGGAGGGTGGATACAAGTCTGGCTGGTTGGTCACTGAGGCGAGAGTTAAAGGCTTTGATATGCCTTGGACGATTTTAATCGATTTTGGGACGTCTTGCAATTATGCTAGACGTCATTCCTTGAGGTATGTTAGCGTTATGCTAAAGCGCTTACAGCGCATGAAGGTGATTATTCACGGTTGGCTTGGCAACTTGAAGTCGTGTCACTGTACCTAAAGTTCCGTTGAGCTTAGGTATGAAGTTTGGACGTTAATAGCGTTAAACGCTGTCTTGTTCTTGATTGGACTTGAGATGTGATCTCATCCTAGGTTTGGCTTGGTTTGAACACCATGAGCCATAGACTGATTGGAGGTCCAAGACCTTAAGCGCTATCTCTTAAGCGAAGTTTTGGAAAGTCATGAACCCACTTTTGCTAGGTAACAAAAGCAGTATTTGCGCGAGTCTTTGTCAAAGTGCTGGACATTGGAATGTTTAACTTAACTGCTCCAATTTTATAAACATAAATTCCGAGCGTAGCTCGTTAAATAAAAGTGATACGGCACGTACTTCTTTGAATTTCGGTGTGATAACGAGTCACAGCATGCTGAAAGCATGGTCGGCCTATGTTCGAGTTATCAAGGATGTGATTCCTTTGACATCTGTGTGGTGGCACGTGAAATTCACTGCGTGTGGTCGGCCTTGAAGGCACCACACCTTAATGTCGGCAATGACGTTGTTAGTAAAACACCATCAAGTTCATGGCTAGATTTGTATAATGTAAGTGGAGTGGCACGTTTAAATTTGTTGAATGAATTTAAAAGTGGCTAGAATACTTCACCAGATGTAAATCAAGACATTAGCTCTCATATAGAGCGTGCTGCTACTAGTAGTAACCACGAGGACATCATTGTCTCGACCCAGAGGGGTGTAAGGTCTCATCGAAGAGACGACTGGGACGTCAGGTGGCAACTGTTAAGCGCCAGGCGTCCGAGCAGTCCTATGGTGACAACAGTGATACACTATATTCACTTGTCAGCGAAGTGACCGTACAGGTTGAGGTCAAAGTTAGCCTGGAAATCCTCCATCTTTGGATGCTCTTTGTGAGCTAGACGAAATGTCTGATGGCGAGTTTATCTAGGACTGGAAGACAGGAGATTTATTCGAATTTGTGTTCATTAAAATCGCTGTCGAGTTGAACTCATCCTCATTAATGGATGAGTCTGTCCTAGAAGATACAAAAGCAGCAGTTAGTGCGCGAATTGGATCTTCTATCCTTATAGATCCTTTGGACCCGACCTTTTTTTGGAGAAGGAATTTCAAGGTGTGGTGTGTCACAACACACTAATTGTATTACTCTTTGATAGAGGTGTACGTCACAAAATTGTTTTAGATTTAGGGACTGAATACTGCGTGTCATGGCAGCAAACTTTACCGAAATAGCAGTGTGACTTCATTGACGGTTTCTTTCGTGCAAAGCACGCGGCTGGAATGGTGCGTGAGAGTAAATCTCTCCATTCTACACTGACATTTTTTATCAGGAAGCCAAATGGTAAGTGACGCATTGTTCATGCTCATAGCAAGCTTAGTGCTGCGAATATCCCGGCTCGGACACCAATACCCAGAAAAGATGTTCTTTAGAACAAGATGGTGTAATGTACATTGCACAGTGCGCTCGACTTAGGTGACATTTTTTACACGCAGTTTATACCAGCAAGTAACACTACGCTACTAGCGATTATTAACCCGAGTGGTATGCTCTGGGATTAGATTGTTATGCCACAAGGGCTGTCAAATTCCCCGGCTATTTTTGATGGTCCGGTGACGCAACTATTCAGACCTCATCAAAACTATGCAAAAACTTACTTTGATGACATCATTGTCCATAGTCGTGTGACAAACGGTAGATCTGATGTGGATAATCGAACTTATCATTTACGAGCGGTGCTTGAGTGCATTCACACGAATAAACTGTACGCAAATGCATCTGAGTGCAACGTTGGTGAAGAAGAGATTTCATTTCTGGAGTGCTTCATTGTTTATCGGGTCCTTCGAGCGAACCCCGCTCAGTTAAGGGATATATTTGATAGGCCGGTGCCAAAGAACCAAAAATGTTCAATTACTTGCATAAGTATACCGTGTTTTACGCAGATATGGATCTGCCACATCTCTATCCTTAAGAAGGATGTGGTTTGGTGTTGGGGTAACACCAAACATGATCCATTTAATCGGTTTAAAAAAGTCTGCTTCATGCGCCCATACTGTCTCTGATCCTGAACGGCCTTTTAGTGTCGTCTGTGACGCATCTGACTTGATCATAGGCGGTATTATGTTACAATAGATGTTGGTGGACGCGAACGCGTCATTACATTCAAATCTCGACGGATCAAAGCTGCAAAAAAGAACTATTTTGTTCATGACTAAGAGCTACTTACTACGAAGTACGCTCAGTCACATTCAAAGTACTTCTTCTTGGATCAAAGCCGTTTGTGATCGATACAGATTATGCGTTGTTGCGCACTACGAAACAGTGCCACATCTCTCTCAGAGGATGGCTCGTTATCTTTCATTCTTTGCCGAATATAACTGCGAAATGAAGCATAATCCAGGAAAGCAAAATGCTTTGTCTGATGCGCTATTGCGCCAACATGACAATGAACTTGCTCAAGTCACTAAGCTGTCATATTCAGTCACTATCTTATTCCATGCTTTTTTGCCAAGGATGAACAATGTGTAGGTTTTTTTTGGGCCCTTTAGAGAGAGGAGTCTAAGACTCGTACCTAGAATTTTCGGCACGTTTACGTGCAAGGCTACATCGATATTCCATCAGTAATGGTCTGTTGAGCTATCGCACAGATGTTGAAGATAACCCTCGTATCGATGTCCCCATGAAAAAGAGTTGAAGTATCGAATTCTGTACGAGGCACATAATATTGCTATAAATGGTCATCTCGATCGTAATAAGACATACAGCTCAGTGAACCAGGCTTATTGGTGGCCCAAACTATACAAGTGAGTGAAAAACTATGTGCTTACGTGTGAAACGTATGAACGAGTTAAAACCTCAGCACATGCGGCGGCGTCGCTGGCTAGTCTGCCTGTTCCCACTGGGTGTTGGGAGTCGATGAGTATGAACTTTGTGTGGCCTGCCAAAAGATTCGGAAGGCAACGCTGGCATTGCGGTCTTTTTTGACCGATTAATCAAGATGGCTCATCAAGCAACAGTTCCGGACTCACTTGATGCCGATGGTACAGCAAAAGCTTATCATAGTCCTTGTGTTTCGAAAACATGGTTTGCCAAAGGCAATTGCTCGATAAAGATCCCTGCATCACTGGTAAGTCATAAAAGTCCGTCTTCAAGGTGCTCGGTACCCGATTAGACATGTCCACAGCTAATGATTCTCTGAACGATGGTCAAGGTGAGCGTGTTAACCGCGTCATTGTTGACATCTTGTGCAGTGTTTGCGCTGATAAGCCTAAGCGTTTTAGCTCCATGCTCCCTGTCGTTGAATTTGCGTTGAACAACGCTGTTTGTACCTCCACAGGCTATACTCCGTTCTACGAAAACGTTCTCACCCACCCTTGCGTTTCGTAAATGCTACCACTACGTAGTTCATGTCTTGGTGGGGGAGAGGTTGCCGATCTTCTTCCTGGCATCAGCCCTGATACTGTTCAAAACAGGTAGGCGAGTTTCTCGCAACGCGATTAAATGTCTAAATACATGTACGCGACGCAATGGCTGGAAGTCTAGACCAACAAAAACAGCAAGCAGATGGTAAAAAGACGTCGTATTGAATTTTTAATAAGGTTGGAGAACAAGAATTACTCAAAGCTAAAAACATACCTACAAATGTGGTGTGTGCTGTCTCAATGAAAAAGTTGCGTACACGGTTCACTGGACCATTTACGGTCACTGCCAAGAAGGGGATTGCGTAAACGCTAAAAATTCCGCGCAAATTGCGCACGCACCCAGTGTTCTACGTAGACTTACTTAATCCGTATCGGGATCCGTCCCACGTGAACTTGTGGGCGCTTGCGCCGCGAAAGTTGGCCTTGCCACCGGTTGCTGATTCCGAATCAGGAGGTCAAGCCGGGCCTCCATCCGGGGGTGACCCAAACCCAACGCCTGAAGGCGGCTTTGCATCACATCCAGCATACACTGGGTCATACCCAAGGTCTACTGGAGACTCTTTACTTCGAGAGCCAATTTATGGTGGTCCGCCACCGCTACAACGGCCACGTCCGACGCTGACGGATGAGCATGGAATTTTATAGCTACATGTCGAGAGACTACTGAAACGACTTCGTCGTAATGGCCAATGCCAATATCCGGTAAAATGACAAATGAAAGACCCATGGCTTGCAGAAGGGTGATCGTTCCGCTAGCCTTGTTTGGGAGGGTCTTGCGGAGTAAAAGGCAGATTGAAAAATGTATTGCAGAACACGTTACTCCACCGTGCCTAAACAAATGCTTCATCTTGTGGCATGGATTTATCAATACATTGTAGCAGATTATTTTTAGCTAAGCGTTGATGAGTCGTTGGTTAGGATTTATCATCAATCAATCAGGTTATATGGCTGTTATGTCATAATCCCCCCATGAGGAAATGAATGCTAACATGAGAAGATGAGACGAATGGATAGCCTATGTGTCGTTGCTCCTTAGTCAATAGTGAAGGTTCCATTTTCATGCACAGTGCTGATGGGTTAGGGCCCATCTGACACTTCCTTCGTCTATTGCACAAAACTGCTTCGGTTTTTGGAAAATTACGTGGCCGCCGGGATGGTAGAAGTACACGATCCGTTTGGTATTCTATACTCGCGTGTGTTATCAGCTACGATGGCATTAAACCGCCTTTTTGACAGGTAATTTCAATTCGTTTCGTGCGGTTCTTGCAAAAATATTTCTCTGTCAAAAATGCGTTTTCCCAGAGATGCATTGAGTATGCTACGGCTGCTTGTACGTACGGAAAAGTGGCGTAATGATTAACTTCTTCCAATCCGCGCCTGAGTGACATCGTATGAATTTCATGAACCTAAATGTACGTGCTCACAGATAGAATTATCGTGAGGATTTGGCTGTGATAGACTTTGATTTAAAGCTGTATCTATGGAGTAATTCTTGGAATTCTTCTCCTGTAAACTCCAACCCGTGGTCGTGGACAACTTGTCGTGGACGTGGGCACCGGCAAAGCCACTTGCGGTCAAACTTTCTGCTGTCGTCACAATTCTGTATTTGGTTGTACAGCAACTTTAAGCCACTTAGTCGCTTGATCAATCATCGTTATCTCGTATTATCCGCCGTCGTATGATCCGATGAGATCAACATGGACAATAATGAACGGGTTGAATGTTCTTTTGGCACATTATGGTAGTAGTCCGTAATCTTTTTTGCATTCGTGCAACTTAGCGCGCTTGGACTTGATGCATTGGCGAACATATTTGGAAATGTTTTTCCATGTGCGGCCAATTAAAGGTATTTTGCATCGTGTTGTGTTGTAGATGAATTGCTGGATGGACGAGTTTGATGTGGTACCAGTCGATCAGTAACTCACGAAAACTGTCAGGAACGATTACTTGTACACATTACACAGCCATGGTAAATCCCAAGAGGACCTTGAGATGATAGTATGGGCCGTTGGTGCCTGCAAGACATGCTGCTTTGATCGACGCGATTATTTCATCGTTTTCTTGGTGCTGTAAGATAACGGGACCATGTATTATGTAATAAGGCGTCGTATTTAGCGCGTAGACTTCGTCAAAAACCGATGGACCTTCAAGTTTCGCAAATGACATGCGTGAGAAGGCATTTGATCCAATCTTGTTCCTTTTAACATAGGTCATCTTCGGGCTATACTCAGAGAGGAGTAATTTTAAGCGCTACACTTGAAGACTTGCTTCATTGGCGAAGATCAAATTTTTGTAGTTAGTATGGGCCTCAACTGGAAATACGGGAGCATCGTTCGGGTATTCGCGTAAAAGCTCAACGATCGTAAGTGGCTCCTGAATTTTGATTGTGTAGTTAGTCTCGTGATTGGTAAGACTGAGTGAGTAACATGCCATGATATTCGTACCTTGCATTATAAGTTAACACCTATCCGGGTTCCGCTAGAAACCGCGTAGACATAGAAAGGCTCCTTAAGGTTAGGGAAGGCTAACAGGAAGGCCTCCACAACTACACAGTTAACGTTTAAAAGGCTTTGTATCTCTGGGTAGCCATGTAAAGGGTATCTTGGAACTTCTTGACAAAGCGGCTTGCACGAGGTTGTCTTGTTTGTAATTATGTCTCAGCAGTAGTTGGTCACGCCTAGAACACGTCGAAGCTCTTTCCGGTTGTATGGTACTGCGATCTATTGAATGGCCTGGGTTTTCTCTTCTTGTGGCTTCATTTAGCGGACAATAGCGTAAACCCAAGGTAATCCACCTCCTTGCACCAAATATGACACTTTCTCCCGTTTAACGACACGCCGTAGATCTGCAGGCGTTCGGAGAGAACGTGCAAATGCGCGAGATGATCTTCATTTGTATTGGACTAAATTACTACAAGGTCGTCCACGTGTACCACGATGAACGGCAGGTCGCCAAAGATACGATCCATGCACGCTTGGTAGTCGTCAGGGGCTGTCGATATACCATCGGTAGTCACTCGCATTGGCATTTTTCAAAGAGCAAACAAAAAGCAGTAAGTGGGGGGCTTTTTCGAGCTAGTCGCCGGTATTCCTGGGATGCATCAAATGTTGAAAGGCACTTGCGTTGACAAGCGCATAAGGATATCTCGAATGCGTGGCACGTAGTGTGAACTCATTCGTTAACAATTGTTAACTGCACGATAGTCGTTTAGTAGACGCGGTGATCCATCCGATGGTGACGAAAAACGCGGGTGAGGCCATTTTCGCGTCGTAAATTGCTACGCCATCACTGATAATCCGCTCAATGTTCTCCTCGTCTTTGTTTTCATGGATGCGAGCAATGGGGTAGGCCTTCGCATAAATCATCTTGTAATTCGGTTGAACCGGCAGCTCATAGTCGGGAAAGCGCATTCGTCCGAGCTGTCCATCGTAAAGATTTTTGTACTAGACCAGTAATACTAGGCATTTAGTCTTCATGTTGGTGGCATGATGGTCAGTCAGGAACGCCTCTGTATGGACTGCCGTCGTAGTTGCTTCCTTTTACTTCCTCGTGATACTGTAAATCATCTTGGTCCGTGAAGCGTCTTCTCGCCGTATCTTGCCCTGTGTTAAGCCGAAGCCAACGGTCTTTACATTGTACCACCCGGTCTTTAAAGTTCAAAAATATACTTAGGGTGTTCATAACATCTCTTCAGATGACCATGTGATCGCTGCTGGACCTTAACCCTGAAAACTTAACCTGTGGTCGTGGACAGCTTGTCGTGGAAGTGGGTATCGGCAAAGCCACTTGTGGTCAAACTTTCAGCTGTCGTCAGCGATTCTGTATTTGGCTGTACAGCAACTTCAAACACTTAGTCGCCTGATTTATCATCGTTATTTTGTAACATCCTCCGTCGTATGGTCCGATGAAATCAACGTGGACAATATTGAACGGGTTGACTGTTCTCTTGTTACATGATAGTTGTAGTTAATGTGTTCTGTCATACATTTACAATCTACCTTTTACTCCGCAAGACCCTCTCAAGCAAGGCTAGCGGACCAATCACCCCTCTGCAGGCCACGAATATGTATTTTGACATATCAGATCTGAGCAAGATTAGATAAAGGACAAGGTGTCTACAGGACGAGACGCCAATATTGTGACAGATACGTCACCTACACCATGGTGATTACTTCATCAAGTGCCGACTCCCCCCCCCGCAAAGATAGCGATGATCAAGATCAAGAAGTTCACAGGAGGATCCCCTCGTGATTGACTTCTCCGGAGCAATCGATTCTGCAGCCTTTCCTGGAAGAAGCAGTGGACAGATGATCAGAAGGCACACGACATGGCTGTCCCTGTTGACGGCGACCTCGCGACGGAGGTTGAAGATATCGCGCAAGACACAGTTCACCAGGGCATGACTTTTGACCTGTTTTTCACGAAAGTATGATTATTGTCTGTCCCGCACGACTTCAGAGTGAAGACCTGGACAACGAGCAATGGACGATGTTCAAACGAAGAGATGAGACTGTGCTCAAATTCTCACAGCGACTTAACTAAAACATTCGGTGGTTTGCTGAGCTACTCATAAGGGTACCCTGAGTCGTCAAACTCACGGAAGTACGAGATATCCCCTGAGGCAAGATTGCCCATACGCCTTAAGTGTTTTTGAACATCGTGGCCAGCTTCATCTCGAAATCGAGGCCGTTTTCCACCACCAGTGGTGTGGGTTGGATGTTTTGCGGTCACAATGTGACCAGCATTCGAGGCCACCGTGGTAGCCGAAGTACAGAGCATGCGATTGCGCAATGGCCTCTGAACTTAAGCTGGGCATATTCATACCGAAACTTGCGTTAGAGACGGACATCGGCCACATTGACACTACTAGCTCGTAGAGTGTACATACTGCTGAGGCGACGAAAGTGGTGCACCCAGCGAACGAAGGCGTCTACTCCTTCGTCCGTTGTTTTGCCTGCTAACAGGATAATGGGTATACCCTTGATCGGTAGAAACGGTGCACCACGGCTTGCATCTCAAGGTGTGCCTTGTACTGACTGTGCGCTGTCAGAGGATGTCTCCACGTAACTCTCACGGAGTGCCTGGCTACTTGCCACTTCCTCGGGAAAAGTAGCTCCAGGACCAATGGTCGACGTTGCCAACGTTTGGCCAGTCGTTTGACGTATACGTTCCTCCACACTGAGCGGATTGAACACCAAGTCACGCTAGTTCTAACGGGTCGTGACCATTCGTGCATGGCGCCCAGCGCTTTCTTCTCGTTGAAAAGCCAACTCTTGCTGCTCATCGAGCGGGTTGGTGATGATTGAATCATCCGAACCGGGTGTGCCGTCAATGGCGCATGCGCATCATCATGCTCATAGGACGGACTTAACGTAGTAGAGGTTGCACCTCAGGCATGAATGCATCGGAAATTATCCTTGCATCGCCTGGGACACTGGTATCGCTACCACATTCTACTGCCTCGTCCATCTTGAGGTATGCACAAAGATTTGTTGACTCGTTAGACGATGAGTGCATGTTGCTATAGATTTGCTTACCGTGAGATTAATCGCAAGCGCACTGAACTCGTTGAGGAGAAAAGCTCTATTGACGGTTGGGTAAGCGTCAGTCTGGCGGGGGAGGGTGTAAAGGGGTTACACATCGTAGGGTGCTCGGTACCCTGTGTCTTAAATACACGGGATGGTACACCAACGAAAGAGATATTGAATATCTTATCGGTCTATAGGGGATGACGGGTGTCAGCCACAAGATAGGAAAGATCTTAAAGATAATAATTTGGGACATGAGTGCCTGGATAAGGTAACATTAGGATTAAGAGATTCGGTCGAGTGAAACGTAAATAAAGCCCAGTTCTCTTCTGATCTTGTCTAAGACACGTGCCTTGCGAGGTGTCTCTGATCGCTGGTCGCTGATAGATAGCAGCACCTTCCTGGGGAAGCTGCTCTTGAGTACTAAGTGCTGTCGATTCACTGTATCGTTCAGTCCCCTGGAACAGTAAGACCTTAAGCTTTATGCTTGCTGACTCATAGAGTCCAGTTCTTTAGAACTAATATGTCTTTTTGAGCACTAAATCTTCTTGTGACTCAAGAAGCTGTGAGGCTTCGCTACAGTCTCGGTCTCTGGCAATAACCCATTCCGTTTCGTTATAAGCAAATGCTGGCTGCTCGTAAGTAAAGGCTGAACGCGTTGCGCTAGCCTACTTTATGGATTACTACAGACATCAAAAGCATCATACTTCTTCTTCAGTGACTACTGCTGTTGTATAGTGTTTTGTAACTTGATTTAGTTCTCCGTACTGGATTAGTTTTATCACAGGGCGAGCTCCAGAGCTTGCTCTCCTATCTTATAATGCGATAATCACACAATGCGGGATATGCGGGATCCCGCGGGATGGGACGTTGCGGGACAGAGCTCTGGTCGTAACCTAGGCTATTTTCAGATTCAGTCCTTACAATTCGTATATTGGGAGGCGTGGCCGTGGATGACCCATTCAAAGTGAAATAGAAGGACTCAGTTTGTTAAGTGTAATATTCGTGTCATTATCGAACTGTGAAGCATGAAAATAGTTGGAATGTTTACAAACGAGCGAACACGAACTGAACTCATCGATGACAAAATTACGTCCAAAGCAGCGGACAGTGACACGGTATCGCCCCAACCGAGGCGTACGTTGTACACTATGCATGCATTACATTCGACAATCAAATATCGAACAAAGGAAATTTACCAAAGCTGAAGGGGTGTCGACGCACTCACAATCAAAACCGTTCGTGATACCGTTTTGTATATAAAGTTCACACATTCAACTAAAAACAATCGTATCGACATCACGAATGATAGAAGCGCTCGTGTTCACCGACTATGCGTCTACGCTAAATGGCGCCGCGTCACAATTGTCTTGCGAGGGTACATGCGATGATTCTTTGTCGCATAGGCAACACCCAGCAGTGCAAATAGCACCAGCACGATCATCAATGAGCTGAAAATATCCATCGATGGCCGCAGGAAAAACATATTGCCGTTCCGTATAGCTTCCATGGCAAGTATTTCTTCATCATCCTGCCCATATGCGCTTGCGACGTACGCAACAATTTCACGAGCGTGAAGTTGAGTGGGATCAAGCGATATAGATTCACCGTTTTCCACGTAGCAGACTGGACACACCTTCCTTGATGGCCACTGATCTTTCTTCAGATTCTCATTTACCGTATTGTGTATCCTCCATATCCATAGCACCACTGCACGGGGCTCTTCGATATCAATAGCGGCAAGCTTGTCGATAATGCTTGCCGGATTCAGGCGCATGAAATGCTCTCGACACTCCTCGCAGCCAAAAAAGTTTTCGATGTATAGTCGAATGGCCGCCATTATTTTACTTGGCTTCCAAGGCTCCTCGGTAGAAATCTCAGTGACATCCATTTTACTTGCTGTTATGGTGTGAAACAGTGTCCAAAGTCCGCACGTGTACGTCTTGCACAATGCCCAGGACTTGTAATCACTTGACGCAAATAAATTCACCGGGAAAGTTTTGTCACTCGCAAGTTTCTGCCACCTCTGCAGCATCACCGTCCACTCGGCATGCTCCCAGTGTTTACGTGTCATCATCGACTGCACGAGAATCACAAGCGCCTGCCGATTCATCTTCCCAGGAAACGATGCCGCGAGTGCCGTTACCCACACTAATGCAATCTCGTATCGCTCTCCTTCCAAAACATCGGCCCCCATGAAAAACCCATTCTCAAACGTAGACACCACTGCAATACCTGCATCGTGCAGGCGGTTGTACTTCATCTCCAATGACTGGTCGCTGTAAAGAATCATTTCCTTGTCTCCATTAGCTACTACAACGCCATTCTTTCGGAAATTCGATAACCGAGCATCCAGATTCTCCACATTCATCCCAGACTCGATGCCATACTCTTCCATAAGCTTTTCTGCCCAAATAATCACCTTTTTACTAGTTCCAGCACTTCTTGGCATTATCTGGGCCCTCTCTGCATGTGCTGGCACGTGGTGAAGCTTCACCCCAGGGTATCCACGGATGTCCTCTTGATTGCAGATTTCGCTATTCTTGGTACAATCAACAGCACCTACTTGTACTTTGCTTGTCTCCGAGTAAAACACGGCAACTTTCTCCCACTCGGGAGCGAATCGGCGGCAGTGGGGACACCACGGAGCGTAATAGTCTACAAGCCAGACGATGTCCGAATCGTTCATCGTCGTGTCGTAGTTCTGCGCGTCGAGCGAATGGACTTGGAACGTCTTGGTGAACAGAGGACTCGTTTCGTGCTTGAAGAGAGAATAGGATGAAGCTGGGTACAGCAGCGATACGGACGCTGTCCATGACACCAGTAGCAGCTTTCGCGTCGACGGCATGGACGGTGCTTACAAAATGACTACAAGCTGATGTGAAATTGCAATTATTGCGATGATCAATTACGTGTGATGCGGAAAAGGTACTGAAATAAACACTACAAACATTGCGACAAGGAAACTGACGGTATCCGTCGGTCTTTTCGGCTGTCTCCTTTGCTTCAGTTTGTCCTTATTTTAAACTTGCCAATATTTTAGCACGGACAAGGACTTCTATTTGTGTCACATCCAATATAGTAGCTGACAGCCGACCACGTCGCATTAGAGACACGATACCTTCGTCGACACACGTTAGCTTATCAAAAGCCATGATAATTGAACAGAGGACGTCAGCTCTGCGTCTTCTGCTGTTCTTGAGCAGCACCTATTGAACGCTCTACATGTAGCAGCTAGCGCAAGCGCTGTGATTGTGCTGCGATGTTGATTTCGTGTATATTGGAGCAAGAGACTTTCATACTGTTTTCTGTGAAGCGTCTTGCGCCTGAACTCCCGTAATCCGAGGCCGGCCGCCCTTCACGTGAACCAAGCAGATGGACAATGTCTTCAGCACGACCTTTCGGGAATCGTGCGCCTGACTGCCACAGGACGAGTATACTGACGCGGTCTACCGCAAGTTGTATGTCATGGTCTACGCATGAGCTGACAGTGTCACGAAGGTTGAGAACCTACGCAGTGCTTTCCGGTTTAGATGTTGCTGCGACATGTCTGGATTGTCGGAAGCTTCGTCATCTGCGCCCTTAGCAGCATCTGTCTCTGCAAGCAGGGCGACGTGCAGCACCGTCTCCGATGCGTTGTAAGTTAAGATGTTTGCGTTGTCGAAACTGGTGTCTTTTTCGATGGCCAAGGCGAGTTTGTCTATTACCGCCACGTGACAGTCAGTGCCGGTTCATGCGACTAATGAACCGTCATGCTTCAAACTTCGGAAATTAGTCCTTTCCAGCGCGCAAGACGCGTTGCGAAACTGCACCAGTTTCCCGGACATCATTACCTCGGCCGGTCGCAGCTGCAGGCCTTTATATCGATCTGCACGTGTAAACGTCGCTGTGTCATGTAGCGGTACGAGAATACCGTGCTCTCACTTCGTGCTCGAGCATCATTTCCATCTGCAACTCCACAGCGTCTCTCCACCGGTAGAATCCATTGCAATCAGCTAGACACAACAAATTGCGGTCATACATACCAAAAGCTACTGTCTATTGAGTTATCGGCGTCAAATCGACGACATGTGCCCTCCAACGTTCCAGCTCGTTCTCGTCTTGAGCTGCAGGAGCGACTTTCTCGACGGCAACTGAGCAGCAGCCGCAATTAGGCGCCGCCACCCACGAGAATGTTGTTAATGGGGATGTGCACAAGCTTGACAAAGAACCCGATGAAGCCCATCAATAAGAAGCCCACGGACGTGGCGCCAGCGATGCGGGCAAACTCTGTGGCAAAAAAGGGTCACAAGTCAGTAGACGATCCTCAGGAACGACTCTAAAGGGTCTACAAAGACGCACCTTTTCGGTCGGGTTTGTTGCACTTCTTGATCAGGTGGAGACTGTTCTTGAAGAACTCTTTCAGCGGCTGGAACACGAGCGTGTTGACGTCCGACACGGTGCAGTCTTGGGGATTGCGGAGAGGAAAATAAGGGACTGAGTCGAAGGGCCACGCGGCGCGTTGTTGGATCGCGAGAGATGCTTTTTCAACCAATACACGATGAGGGGGTGAGCCACGTATGCCGCACGTTGGCGTGGCGCGCACTAAATTAGGAGGAAAACGCTACTTGTTTGAGTCGAGGGTTTATTGCACAACTTAATACAATACAAAAATCTTGTGAGATGTGATACAGCGGTGTTTGACACAGGGAAGAGTTTTGGTCTCGCTCTCACAGCTGTCTGAGAATATCTTCCAGCTCAGGAGTGACATCACAATAGTCATTGTGTCCGAAAGAGCTGCACGATATGAAAGCCTGTGTCACGAACAATTTGCTCAAGTCAAAGAGACTAAAAGTGGATTGTGAGCTGGCCGCTGTCATCAAGGCAATTGTGTAGTCCCACACGTGTGAAGTACAAAATACTGCATAAGAAGGCATTATTTGCTAGGTAAAGAATGTGGGCTGATATGTTGTAATGAGAGGAGAAGAGTACAATGCTGCGGTGGTATACTCAGCTATTGTTTCTTGCGGTAGAGAACCGTGTTGCCCCTACAGAATTCTTCATGATCGAAAGAGAAAATGAGAACAAGCCGACAAGGCGCGTTGTTGAAAAGGAAGGTGTGCCGGCAACCTCATTGTTTTCGAGAGGAAAAGCCCACTTTACTTGCAGGTGATCCACCACCTCCAAAAACGTGTCCTAGTTAAAGCCAAGGAAAATAGATGGTAAGCTCCGATGTTATTTACGCACCTTTCAACTGCAAAAGACGTCTTGTAATTGCGAACCCTTACATCTCGCTGGAGATACTGGCGGAATAACGGTGACTTTTGTCCTCGTGCTCTTGCTAATAAGTCATGAAATACACATCATAGTCGACGACATGCCGTGTCAACCTTTGGGCGATCCTTAGTAAAGGAATGTCAATGCTGGAAAAGCATGGATCCCGTATACGTATTACTTGTGAAAGCGATCGTGACGTGTTCGTCATACAAATACTTTTTAGGACCCCACCCCACACATGTCTTTGCTCGTCGAGACACACCGATTGCTTATTGCGAGCCCGAAGGGTAAAGCTATTAGTGAGTGTGCGCAAGGTGTAATGCCAAACTTTTGAATCGTTCTTGTTTGTGAGTGTGTGTCTATAAATAACGCGGTCAGGTGTTCTTGACTCGTACTAAATACGACCGAGCCTATCCCCCTCACAGGTCGATTCGCATGAAAGGTGTCACCCCTTTTGCCTAGGTCAGTGTTGTGATGCACGCATCTCATTGGCTTAGAATCGATGAAAGATGAATATGATCGCATGAGCAAATGCTGGACGCTCATAAGCAAAGGTCGATCGCGTTGCCCAAAGTATACTGTACTGTGTTAATACAGACATTGAGAACATCACACTCATTCTTCAGTGACTACTATCTTTTCGAATTGATTCAGTTCCCGGACTGAATGACTTATATCAAGGGGCGAGCTCCAGAGCCTGCTTCTCTACCTTATGTTGGAAAAAGAAATTACATCGCGTCACACCAGGGTCATGGATGTGATAACGGCTACACAAACGAAGCGTCTGAAGTCCCCCTCCTTTATGTCGCGCGTAATGATGAAACATAGTACAGCAGAACTTGTGGTGTTCAGGCGCAATCTTCACCTTTCTCTCTCAATAAACATTAACTTCCAGAACTTATACATTTCCCACAGCCCAATTTCGTACTTAGTCTATCATCGACAATCAGCGAGGTTCAGCCAACGCCAACAACGCATGACAGCGCAGAAGAAGCTGCTCGTAACTGCAGCCAAGAACGGCCTAGCCGTTCCATGCGACGTGGATGCCACAGCATTCTTACTAGCGTACCCTCGTGGCGCGTATACGGCTGCCCGCACCGTGCACCAGACCAGGATTTTCGACTACGAGGCGCATATCCGCCGCTTGGGTTTGTCCTGCAAAACTTAATAACTCTGCCCCCCCCCCCCCCCCCCCCCCCCCCCCCCCCCCCCCCCCCCCCCCCCCCCCCCCCCCCCCCCCCCCCCCCCCCCCCCCCCCCCCCCCCCCCCCCCCCCCCCCCCCCCCCCCCCCCCCCCCCCCCCCCCCCCCCCCCCCCCCCCCCCCCCCCCCCCCCCCCCCCCCCCCCCCCCCCCCCCCCCCCCCCCCCCCCCCCCCCCCCCCCCCCCCCCCCCCCCCCCCCCCCCCCCCCCCCCCCCCCCCCCCCCCCCCCCCCCCCCCCCCCCCCCCCCCCCCCCCCCCCCCCCCCCCCCCCCCCCCCCCCCCCCCCCCCCCCCCCCCCCCCCCCCCCCCCCCCCCCCCCCCCCCCCCCCCCCCCCCCCCCCCCCCCCCCCCCCCCCCCCCCCCCCCCCCCCCCCCCCCCCCCCCCCCCCCCCCCCCCCCCCCCCCCCCCCCCCCCCCCCCCCCCCCCCCCCCCCCCCCCCCCCCCCCCCCCCCCCCCCCCCCCCCCCCCCCCCCCCCCCCCCCCCCCCCCCCCCCCCCCCCCCCCCCCCCCCCCCCCCCCCCCCCCCCCCCCCCCCCCCCCCCCCCCCCCCCCCCCCCCCCCCCCCCCCCCCCCCCCCCCCCCCCCCCCCCCCCCCCCCCCCCCCCCCCCCCCCCCCCCCCCCCCCCCCCCCCCCCCCCCCCCCCCCCCCCCCCCCCCCCCCCCCCCCCCCCCCCCCCCCCCCCCCCCCCCCCCCCCCCCCCCCCCCCCCCCCCCCCCCCCCCCCCCCCCCCCCCCCCCCCCCCCCCCCCCCCCCCCCCCCCCCCCCCCCCCCCCCCCCCCCCCCCCCCCCCCCCCCCCCCCCCCCCCCCCCCCCCCCCCCCCCCCCCCCCCCCCCCCCCCCCCCCCCCCCCCCCCCCCCCCCCCCCCCCCCCCCCCCCCCCCCCCCCCCCCCCCCCCCCCCCCCCCCCCCCCCCCCCCCCCCCCCCCCCCCCCCCCCCCCCCCCCCCCCCCCCCCCCCCCCCCCCCCCCCCCCCCCCCCCCCCCCCCCCCCCCCCCCCCCCCCCCCCCCCCCCCCCCCCCCCCCCCCCCCCCCCCCCCCCCCCCCCCCCCCCCCCCCCCCCCCCCCCCCCCCCCCCCCCCCCCCCCCCCCCCCCCCCCCCCCCCCCCCCCCCCCCCCCCCCCCCCCCCCCCCCCCCCCCCCCCCCCCCCCCCCCCCCCCCCCCCCCCCCCCCCCCCCCCCCCCCCCCCCCCCCCCCCCCCCCCCCCCCCCCCCCCCCCCCCCCCCCCCCCCCCCCCCCCCCCCCCCCCCCCCCCCCCCCCCCCCCCCCCCCCCCCCCCCCCCCCCCCCCCCCCCCCCCCCCCCCCCCCCCCCCCCCCCCCCCCCCCCCCCCCCCCCCCCCCCCCCCCCCCCCCCCCCCCCCCCCCCCCCCCCCCCCCCCCCCCCCCCCCCCCCCCCCCCCCCCCCCCCCCCCCCCCCCCCCCCCCCCCCCCCCCCCCCCCCCCCCCCCCCCCCCCCCCCCCCCCCCCCCCCCCCCCCCCCCCCCCCCCCCCCCCCCCCCCCCCCCCCCCCCCCCCCCCCCCCCCCCCCCCCCCCCCCCCCCCCCCCCCCCCCCCCCCCCCCCCCCCCCCCCCCCCCCCCCCCCCCCCCCCCCCCCCCCCCCCCCCCCCCCCCCCCCCCCCCCCCCCCCCCCCCCCCCCCCCCCCCCCCCCCCCCCCCCCCCCCCCCCCCCCCCCCCCCCCCCCCCCCCCCCCCCCCCCCCCCCCCCCCCCCCCCCCCCCCCCCCCCCCCCCCCCCCCCCCCCCCCCCCCCCCCCCCCCCCCCCCCCCCCCCCCCCCCCCCCCCCCCCCCCCCCCCCCCCCCCCCCCCCCCCCCCCCCCCCCCCCCCCCCCCCCCCCCCCCCCCCCCCCCCCCCCCCCCCCCCCCCCCCCCCCCCCCCCCCCCCCCCCCCCCCCCCCCCCCCCCCCCCCCCCCCCCCCCCCCCCCCCCCCCCCCCCCCCCCCCCCCCCCCCCCCCCCCCCCCCCCCCCCCCCCCCCCCCCCCCCCCCCCCCCCCCCCCCCCCCCCCCCCCCCCCCCCCCCCCCCCCCCCCCCCCCCCCCCCCCCCCCCCCCCCCCCCCCCCCCCCCCCCCCCCCCCCCCCCCCCCCCCCCCCCCCCCCCCCCCCCCCCCAGTTTTAGTATAATTGTAATTTGTGAGTTGTGCCATGCTTGTTTGTAACAGTGGACTCGACGATCGAGATGCAGAAAGAAAAGCAAGTGCTGGTCCGTAGTCTCGTCGAGACCGAGTTGAGACCAAGAACTGAGGCGACAATGATTGCAGCCATGGAGGCGTTCAAGAATCTCTACAAAGTGGAAGAAGACCAGGAGTACAAAATTAATGTACTCGTGTGTCCTACTGAAGGCGACCAAGTAGATGGAGAGGTTGTAGATCAGACCGACATCTTGTGCCATATAGGACTCTTGCCACCGCTACGTGATGAGATGGTGAAGCTAGAGGTAGCAGGTTTGCCCCGTCATAATGCTGCGGTCAAAGACTCTGCTTGGGTGAGAGAGCGGAAAGCGATATATGAAAAGATGGCACCGGATATGGAGGAGGTGATCCTCATGGACCCAACCACGGGACATTTGCTTGAGGGATCTCAGACGAACTTTTATGCAATCCTGGATGGGACTCTATTGACGGCTGAGACTGGGATTTTGAAGGGCACAGTGAGGTCCCTCGTGCTAGATGTTTGTGCGAAAAATGGTATCCCTGTGGAGCTTAGTCCCCCGACCTTAGACAGCGTGGAAAAGTGGCAGGGGTGCTTTATCTCGAGCACGTCCAGGTTGGTTTTAGGTGCAAAAGTGTTGAAGTACGAACAACCTGACACCAAAGCTGCTTGCACGAGAGAGTTCGCGCCGCTACCCCATTCTGGATCAAATCACGACTGCTGTTCGCAACTTGGTGATCAAGAAAAGTACACAAGTGTTCAAGTGAATTGAGCGAGGCATTGTCGCGTGTTTGCTCTTGCAACTCGATCGAGTGGCTTAACCAGACTGCCCAGCATGATGTATCGTCTATGAAAACAATGGATGGTTTACATGGTTATCTTATATTTGTCTAAATCCTTGTCTTGCTTCGTCTCCCTGGATTCGTGCCTAGTCAATGAGCCCCGTTATGCTACCGCAGCATTTATATCGCAGCACCTTAATCGCTCACATGCCCCAGCTCCGACTCCATTGCTCGTTCATGTGCGAGCTCCTATGTTTGTAGGCTCGTGATCGAGAGCCGAAGTATCGAATTTCCCCGTTGTAACGGGGCACCCTGAAGCTTGTACTGGTGACAGTACAAGCTACTTATTCTGATGACAGAACAAGGCGGTGCCTCGTAACTTCACGTACACTGGTACGTGCAGAGGAAGACGGTAAGAAGAAGCGAGTACTTGGTTAAAGTAGAAAGTAGAACTGTATTTATAATAGTTAATGTCTGCAATAAACCACTATTTATCTTCATCTAACTATGTCTAAATACAAATGTGTAAATCAGTTATCTGCTCACCACTCATTGCGTGCGTCTGTCGTGGCGCGTCTTCGTTGGTTGATATAATGGCCTACATCAACCAATTAGGAACTACTTGTAAGTGCAACAGAATATTTGTCCTTATGAAAATATTCTGAGAATGTAACTCTTATAGTTATATTCTATTAACAATTTCTCATAAATTGTTATGTAACGATTCACCCCGTTACACCCGTGGTTCCAACGATGTGTGTCATCGCCGCATCCTGTATCAGCACGCATCATTTTACGTGTAAAGTCGATGTTTAGGTGTGCCCCATTTTTGAGCCGCGAAGTCAATCTGGCCAAACGATGCAGTGATCATCGCAACTTCTTGCAGTCTCATGTTCGCATGTTTCGATACAAGTGGCGGGCTGACCTTCACCTCCAGTTGTGAATACAACACGCAAAAATTGAAGCGTCAAATTATTCCATCTACAAGGGACCAGCGTGTGAGTGTGCTTCACCTATTTCAAACGATGTCACAAAGGCTTTATTCCTGTTTAAGGTCAGTATGTATTCGTCTTTATCTCATGCATAACTTGCTGCGCACCTATTTTCTTGGAGCAGATACAATACTTGATCCCAGCTAAACAGTCAAAAAGGTACACATGTACTTTTTTATACCCTCTACAGTTACGAACTGGTAGCAGCCGATCGCGGGCTTCGCCTTTTGCGAGT
Source organism: Peronospora matthiolae (assembly GCA_921007115.2). Taxonomy (NCBI): domain Eukaryota; phylum Oomycota; class Peronosporomycetes; order Peronosporales; family Peronosporaceae; genus Peronospora; species Peronospora matthiolae. Next base: position 143,217 of record CAKLBY020000197.1, read on the forward strand.
TTCTATCACTACGTTGAGCATCTCACAATTTTTAATCATCATACAGTAATTGATATCTGCAGCGAACAAACCTATGCCCTAACTAATGACACTTAGGGTGACATACACTGTAAACAGTGTAAGCAGATGCCTCAAAAATTCACGTCCACGAACGTGTAGAGGAAGGTAAGTGCATTAAGTCGATGCCTTAGTAAAAGGTAAAAGTAGAGCTATACTTGGTGCAATTAAACTCTTGGGAATTGATACACTCGCACCCCTTTTCCTTAAATTTACCCTCTTCCTGTTAAATCCGATATTTGCACCCTAATATCTAATGTGAGTTTCCTTAGGTCTATTTTGGTGTGTTGTTGAAGGCAATTTATGTGACGGGGTGAGCCGTTACAGAAAGTTGATTCGACTGTATTAAGTTTTGAGTATTATCTATTTAGAATATATAAAATCAGCATCACTCGCGAAGAGGTGATGTAGGCGGAGTATTACCGCCGAAGGTAATATTCTGGGTGCTCCACTTTTAATTGATGCAGACACTACATTGATCGGATTACCCACCAACCGCTGCCGGACGCGCGCAATAGGAGATTGTACTTTAATATGATTGATCACGACTAAGATAATTAAAGAAAACGTTACATAAATTATGTACAGTTCTACTTCTTTCCCTAAACAGAGCTCTTAGTTCTGTGTGCTTCGCTGCGCTTCATCACGCCACGTGTACGTGACGTCAGGATCGCGCAGTCTTGTGTTCAGTAAACACAAGGTCTTGCCAGTCATCTGGTAAGGGCATGCATCGTTACAATTTATAGGTATGCCTCACCTTTGTTAAATGTACCTCATTCCACTGTCGGGCGGTGTCGTCTCCTACTGTTCGACGCGCCTCCTACCTCCGATCTTCCGCGCCCCCTTGCGATCCTTGCCGCATCACCTACAACCTCTAAGCGTACATGGAACTACCGGTTCCATAAAGCGCCACGAGCGCGACAGGTTCTATATCAGTGCCCCCCCCCCGATCTAGAAGCAGAAGTGGAGCTTCCAGTCCTTCAAGGTGCCACGACCGCGATCCTCTATGCAACGCACCTACATGACCCTACACGAATCGCAAATAGAGGTGCCAAAACCAGGAGAGTATAAGACAATGGAAGAAGCGCTTAAAGAGTTGCAAGTCTTTGGCTGAGCTGCAGGGTTTCGTGTCAAAAAAGGGATGATAGAGAACCTTCGGGAACAAGAAAGGAGCCTTGATAAATAACCTCGATCTGCTCTTTGTGCCTGGAGGAAAGCACAAAGCAAATGAAACTCAATAGCAGACCATGACATCGGCCAGCACAGAGTGCCCGTTACTCGTACGACTCACGAAGTTGACATGTGGAGGCCGGAGGTGTGCAATGTAAATCACAACCATAAACCTGACTAACATATCTATGCATAAGCTGCCGCCAGGATATTAGACAAGGACTAGAGACAAATGACCTAGCAGCAGATGAGGTAGAAGATCGCCCCATGTCATATTCTCGACACAGTGCAAGCAATGTACCCGATCTGTAGAGCCACGTGGGGCGTTGACACACTTGCCCATTGTCAACGAAACCGCTTGCAAAATCGCAAGCAAACATTCTGCAAGTAGTAGCTTTCCACTTGTGTAAAGGGGCACCCTTAGCTTGGGTGCCACGAAACTTCACGCACACTAGTACGTGCAGAGGAAGCTAGTCTACTCAACGACTAAGCTGAGTAAAGGTAAAAAGAGAACTGTATTTAATATCGTTAAGCTATCAATATAACTTTAATCTTTATCTAACTATATTAAAGCTACGTCGTCGTATTACGACAACCTGCTCACCGCTCATTGCGCGCGTCTAGCAGCGATTGGTGGTAACATTGGTTGAAATGTCTTCATCATCCAATCTTTGAGCAGTGCATGAATATTATTCTAGAAAGTGGATACTACTCCTTCAAAATTATCCATCTCGGATGGGAAACTGTCATGCTAGACAATATCTTTATCAACACCGTTTGGTGTCAATATCTTGCAACGGCCTACACTCTTACACAGCCCCTTAACCATCAATCACCCGTTAATTGAATAGAATTGATTGGGACAGGGTGACCACCGTTGAATCACTCGGAGCACTTTTTGGTCAAATTTCATTCAATTGCCAATCCAACGCTTGGTTTTAAAATCTAAGCGAGTTGCTACTGTATCAGCAAGAAAGGCGGCTGCACGCATGCGTGCAGCCGGAGAGAGTACTTCTCACACCTCAGCAGCTGGTGATTTGTCGCCTGCTGCTGTGAACAGTCCACGTGGTGAGTTGCCACGCCCGACAGGTTCATCCGCTGCGTCTGCAGCGGGTACCGCGAATCGTAATAAAGATGAGCATGAATTATAACTCATCTATTCTGGCAGGTCGGATGATGCATACGACTCGAAGGCGACACCTCACGCCTCCGGATCACCCGGGGCGGACACTGCAAGAGCCAGGTTTACTGGCGCTGGTGAACGTGGCGGTATTGTGACAGAGATCTTCAGATTGAGCAATCGTTCCAATGAATCCTCGCCTCACGCGAGTCCATCCAGTGATAGGACGCGTGGGGATGGTGGTGATGCCCCTATACATCACCACGAGAGAAGCAACTCGAGAGATCGAGGTGTCACTGGTTTCAGTGCTCACGATGGCACCAATCAAGAGACCAGGGAACGAAGTGCCCTGCGCCACGCTTCTCAAGTGGAGATCCTTGTATGCCGCTATCCAAGGAGTTGGACCGGTTGGCCGGCATGACTACCGATCGAGATCGAATCCCGTTGTTCGATTGCAGGAAGATTTGCCCACCTAATTCCAGCACGGAAACTATCCGTGCTGAGGATGAATCCTTCACCGATGCCTTTTTCAAACATCGGTGGTACAATGACAGTTGTGTTCGAGATTGTAAGACCTTAATGCAATGATAGAATGCCCTCATCCACAAAATCGAGTGCATTGGCCGTGAGGCCTGGATCGGTAAATTTGATGCATATCGCATCAGGTTTGAGAAACGCAACGCAGTCGGGGCGAGATACAAGTTGCGTCGACTGTCAAGAGAGACAGGATTACTATGTCTCTAGTGGGGTGATTCGTGTCCAGGTTTCCTGGACAATGCCAATCGTGCCCCTAGGATAGCCTACCTCCCTAATGATATCTACTGGAGGGCGCATATCTCTTTCTAGATGGCCGAAGGGATTGAAACTTGCCATTCCCTGTACTCGCGTTCGGGGAGGTCTTTTTCCGACGGCCCTTCTTCGAACGAAGCGGTTGGGTCTCGTCATGCTGCTCGATGAGACCAAGGACATCAACAATCAGCTGGGCACGAGGCTCCCAGCTGTCCCACGCCGGTGGATAGCCACGCCAGCGGACGAGGTAACTCGTACGGACGCCATTCACATCGCGGTGGTTCAAAATACGCTTCACTAGAACCCGCTGACCACCGCTTGAGTCCACCCAATAATGTGGTGGCGGCGGGAACACCTGATCCGGCTCTAGGGCCGAATCATCTTGATGTTTGGGAACTGGTTCATGCAACGCATAAGCAACACGATGACCTGCCTCACGAACGGACTCGGCGTTATGAGCTTCAGGATCTTGTAAGGGATTATTACAGTTCCCTGACGCACGATCCTTCGGACGATCGTGCCGCTTTTGCGTTTGCGCAACTTGAGAACGAACGTTCGACTCGTTCTCTTCGTGATGAGATGGCTGCTGCTCGTCGGGACATCTATCAAGTACGTGAACAGGTCGATTCGCTTGTCGAACAGAATGGCTCGTTAAAACAGGACCACTCGAGGGTGGTATTGGCTCTCGACCGCGTAGGTGTTCTTTGCCTCTCGAAACGGGCTCGTACTGATAGTACGGGCGGAGACGTCCAACGTAAAACGTAGGATGCTTACGCATCTTACGAGTCATTTTAATCGTGTATGCGTTGCCCATTTGGCGCAACACACAAAATGGACCGATAAACTTGGGCAGTAGTTATTTACTGCTGCCCACGTTAGTCACTGCATATTTGGTAGATTTACCGTTGTTAGTAAAACTAGGTCTTCATCAATAAAATGAAAGAACATGTGTTCTTCGATTTTTGTCTGCATTTCTTTTCTGCTCATCTGTTGCATCTGCAATAGAGTCTTAAACAAAACGGACAACCGCTTCGCGAGTCAGCCGGAATTCTTCTACTGACTCGTCCTTGTTGACAGCAGTGCGCTTCGTGTGCACTGCTGAAAGAACGTTGTCTTCCCAGTGAGGGCGTCATCGTCCTCACTGCAGCAGTCACTGGCGATGCTGAATATACCAGCACCGTCTTCATTATCGATGTCGATTTCGAGTAAATCGACATCGGCATACATCACGTCGACACCTTTCGACGGAAGATGAGCAAGAAACAGATCGGTTATTGTTCGAGCGAGTCCACCCCCCCCCTTAAACTAGAGTCACACTCTAAAAAGGCGGGTAAACGGTGTACGCATTGCCGACGCATGAACCGAGTTGTTGATGGCGAATTCCGCCATCGGCAAGAACTCACTCCAAATCGTAAACTAGTGGACGTACCCTCGAAGTATCTCTTTGAGGACGCATTTAACGCGTTCCGTCTGACCAACTGTTTCTGGATGGTCAAAAGCTGTCATCGTTAAACGTGTTCCAAGTTAACGAAACAAAAATTGCCAGAACTCCGCCGTAAAGCGGGGGTCTCTAGCAGACACGAGCTCGCGGGGTAACCCGTGAAGTTGGAAGATAGTATAGATGAAGACACGAGCACAGCCCTGGGCTGTTTTTGACTACGGTACAGCAACGAGATGTACCATCTTTTTGAACCGATCAACCTTCACAAGAATACTGGTATTCTTGTGAGCGTTTTTAGGAAACCTGGAGACGAAGTCCATCGATACGGACTGCCAATAGTCTGTCGGAATCAAAAGAGGCTGCTAGGGTGCGCGGGATGAAGAACTAGGCTTCACCCGTTGACAAACTTCGCAAGCGCGAATGTATTTGCGCACAACCTCATACTGGCGAGACCAGTAGAAGTCACGACTCACCATGAGGTAAGTCTTTTCTCTACCGCGATGCCCACTTGTTGGGGCATCGTGACACTCATACATGATGCGCAATCGCAAATCATGATGAGCCGGAACGACGACACGAGGTGTGTCGCCGTTGACTTCTGTATAGTGCAGCAGTCAATCACGAACAGAATACCGTTCGATTGAAGGGCGGTATTAAGACGACAAGCTTTTCAAATCTCGATTACACGGATTGGATACGTAGTCCATCAACCGCAGAAGAGACTCATCTTCTGCGTATGCTTTTCGCACGTCGTCGAGAAGATTCGACGACGAAACACTCACTGTTAGTGTCGCCCCTACTGTTGTGTTGAGCAGTCGGCTCGAAATCGGGCCGACGCGAAAGAGCATTAGCGACGACATTAAGTCGTCCTGGTTTATACTCGATGGAGAGGATTTACTCTGCGAAGAAAGACAGCAACTTCGCCACCATGCGAGAGGTGTGGACTGTTTACGACCGTGCGTAATGACGCATGGTCGGTATAAAGGATGAAGGGCCTATCTCCTAAGAGATAAACCCGAAACTTGTCCAGCGCATATTTAATGGCAAGGAGTTCCTTGTCATGCACCGGGTAGTTATGTTCAGCTGCTTGCAGATGATGCGATTGATAACAGACGACGCGCTGAAGCCGTCTGAGTTGTACTGCATCAACGCGCAGCTGATAAAAAAAATCGCTGGCGTCACCGACCATGTGGAATGGTCTGTCTTGGTCTGCAATCGCCAAAACAGGCGATAGTATAAGCTTTCGTGATGCCTTCGAAGGATTACTGACACTCAACACTCCATGATTCATTCTCGTTTTTCGTTAACAGACGATGGAGATGTACGGTCATCTCGGCGTACTTGCGCGAGTACTTGTGACGCCAAGCCAAGGAACTTTCGAAGTCCCTTGACGTCAGCTGGCACATGCCAGTCGCTAATCGCCTTGATCTTTTCCGGATCAGGGCGTACACCATTTTTACCGACGATGCGGCCAATAAGTGGTATTTCATTCGCTGCGAATTTACACTTCTTGAGGCTCGCGAACAACTTTTGATCACGCATTAAAGTAAGAACATTCCGGACGTGGATTCTATAAATCTCCACGTCCGTATTTCCATCCATAGCCTGTTTATAGACGAAGAAATCGTCGAAGTAACTCGGTGCAAATCTCGTGCCGATCGCAACAGATTCTTAACACATCTGTTGAACGCTGCAGGGGCGTTACTTAGCCCCTGTGGCATCACTAGCCACTCCCAGAGCATACCACTGGGGGTGCTAACTGCTGTGTAAGGGATATCCCGTTCATGCCTGAGGATCTGATAGAATCCATCCATCAAATCAATGGACGAAAATATGGTACTCTTTGTCATACCATCTATATTGACGTCCTTTCTTGGGATCGGCGTTTGATCCGGTACAGTTGCAGAGTTCAATTTTTCGAACGCGTGCACTATCCGCCACCCTCCTGTGGCCTTTCGTACACAGAAGGTCGGAGAGCTGTGTGGGGATTTTGATTCCATCACATGACCAGCCGCTAATCGATCGGCAAAGAATTTGTCGATCGCTGTGACTTGTTTACGAGGCAGTAGCCACTGCTTCATGACACAGTATTTCGAATTGAGTTTCAGTTCGATCTCATGCCGTGTGCTTTAGTCCTTGGGTAGTTCGCATGGCACGGATTCCGGCAAAACATCCCTGAATTTAACCAAATCCTAATACAAAGGATTTGTCTGCAGAGTCTCCAAAGATTGAGACGTGTATCGCTCAATCCGGGTTATCTCATCGAGGACACTCTCGTCCATCGATGAGCTACTACGAACTTGTTCATTCTCAGGATACACTTGTGCCGACCAAATATCGGCGACATACTCATCCTCTGTGACGAGTGCGCTAATCTGCTTGATCTTGTCACTACGCAGATCTCGCAAGAATCTTTTAGATTCTAGCGTTAGCATCTTGATTACCTCCGAATCTGACTTCGGAGGTGTAACCGGATCAAGTGTTTAAACGCCTACACTTGTCCGTCATTCACCAAGACATCAACTGACTCGGTGTGATTCCTGGGAAAATGCATCTGCAGGTGGTTGGGGATCCACACCCTCAAGATAATTCTCTCGGGATTTATCATCCTCAGGAAAGCTAGAGCTTTTTTCCATTACGCGTGCTGACTGTGGGTGCACTTCCACAGTTACGGCCTCTTCGATCGACTCTCTTTTCGTCGATTGGGCTTGCTCTACGATCGACTCTCTTAACTCAATCGGGTTTTCTCTACTATCGACTCTCTTTTAATCGATCGGGCTTGCTCTACGATCGACTCTCTGATAGTTTATCTCGCTTTAACGTGTTGTCCATCCTAATCAACATTAATCTCTCTTCTCGGTTGCACCTATTTTGGTGTGCATCCGTGATCCAGTCCCCTCGATCTCTTCGAGTGGTGAACCTTCGGTGCAGCCTGTGTCTCTACACAGGTGCCGGAAGCTCGTGCCACAGTGCAGTGGCCTTCTACACTGTGATCTTGTGCAATCGTACTTACAACCGTACCACGAGTGAGGCTATCGCACTCAATCGTAGTACATCCACACGCTTGTGGACGCTCCAAAACGTTTATCAGATGGCCATTTAATAAACAAACGGCATGCATCTTCACGGATCGATGCTTCCAGCTAACCCAAGGCTGGTGTTTTCTACGCCATGGCAGACCGAGGATGACATCAAATTTGTCATCCAAACTTAGTACGATGAAGTCATCACCGTACTGCTTTCCTTCTAGCGTGTAGTGGATTCCCAATGCACGTTTGTTCACTGTTACGGATGCGCCTGTAGCAAGGCACACTGTCATCCCCGTTGGAGAGAACTCTCGCTCAACATAGTTAAGCCTACTATCCTCTAGTGACTGGCGTTGAATAAAAATGTTCGACGCACCACAGTCAACTAGGGCGCGAAGTGACATTCCACTTGTCACTTCTATCTTCAAAGTTATGAGGGACACCTCATCACTAAGGGCAGTAACACACAACGACTGTGTGTTGGGAGCAATCTTCGTCAAGAGTCCTGCAAATTCTCTTGACGATGCTGGATCAGCAGAACGGTCCGCCCCTACTGACCCTGGCCGTTTTTTTGCGGTCCGACTTGCTGTCGCGATTTCGCGACATGGTCGGACCCGCGCCTTGGACCTTTCCTCGGCCAATGGCGGTCGTCACGTTCTGTCTTTGGACGTGTTGCAGTGCTCGGGACACTACACTCATAAGCGTAGTGTCTAATATTCTGACAGCGATGGCATCTTGCCGTTCGCTTATGACTCAGACAGCGAAGGTGCTCGCTCTCGATACAACAGAGGACCATTGGTTCAGGACCTCCTGTTTCCTGTCGTCTCGTAGGATGATAGTTTGACGAGTTAGCCTGAGACTGTCTCAGGCTGAAGTCTTCTTGTTCCGCATACGCTATCGCCTTTTCCAGCATATGAAAGTTTTCTCGGAACACGTAGGTCTTCACCGGCCCATCCACAAGGCCGTAGATGAAGACGGTGATGAGCGTGTGCTCATCAACAGGGTTTTCCGTGACGCTACTCGCAAGGTAGCGCAGGTGCTGTGCGTAAGCGTGCAAATCACGCTTACCTTGCTTTAGCCTCAAGAGTGCAGAGCGTGATCTGAACTCGGCTCTTGGGTGATCAAACGTCTCTTTGAGCCGAGACTTCAAGATCTTGAGCAACTCAAACACGTTTGGGTCGTGAAGCTTGAGCCCTAAGGCCCAAGTGTTTACTCGTCCTGTCAAATTTGACACGGCGAAGGTGACTCGCAACTCGTCACCCTCGATGTGAAGGGCTCTGATAGTATCGTCTAGCTCGACGAACCATCTCAAGAGGGAATCTTCATCGGTTCCCTTTTACCTCGAGATGTATCTTCAAGGTTTCTGGTCGACGCGTGTGGGTCGGCTCTCCCATCGACTGAGAGACTTGCTGCTGTAGCAAGGCTATCTTCTGTCGTTCGACGGCAAGTTCCCCTTGTAGGAACTTGTTGATAGCAGCATGTTGCTGGTCTCTGCTTAGAGACTTCAACATCCACTGATGGCGAGTTCGTTCATGATCACACTCATGCGGCCGACTACCCCCAATTCTGAGTCACTCAAATGGGAGTAGCCTTCACGTGTGACGTGATAGCTGTCATCTTCTACATCCAATATGTACATGTTGGACGGACACTAAGTAGTCTTTGGACGGACTACAAAGCGTTACCAGGTGTAACGGGGCACCCTTAGCTTGGGTGCCACGAAACTTCACGCACACTAGTACGTGCAGAGGAAGCTAGTCTACTCAACGACTAAGCTGAGTAAAGGTAAAAAGAGAACTGTATTTAATATCGTTAAGCTATCAATATAACTTTAATCTTTATCTAACTATATTAAAGCACGTCGTCGTATTACGACAACCTGCTCACCGCTCATTGCGCGCGTCTAGCAGCGATTGGTGGTAACATTGGTTGAAATGTCTTCATCATCCAATCTTTGAGCAGTGCATGAATAATTATTCTAAAAAGGGGATACTATTCCTCCAAAATTATCCATCTCGGATGGAAAATTGTCATGCTAGACAATATCTTTATCAACACCGTTTGGTGTCGATGTCGTGTAACGGGCTACCCGTTACATCGTTGCTTTATGTGCAAATAGAATGAGTGAGAGCTTAATGCCAAACTCTTATCATGGAATCCGCAACCCTAGATTCCTCACACGAACCCTTTTTTAGGTACAACATGCCACAGCTCAACGGAACGCAAGTGACGACAACAAATCAAACCTTCGCAAAGTTTTACTTTTTTCTTTGCAGCGAGACCGACGATTATTACAATTGGGCATTAGGAGAATATAAAAGGAGCGCATCTTGATGCATTTATAATTCCAACTGGCTCTCTCGCTTACGCCTACCCTCGCCGGAGCCTTAAATCAGGTTCTGCTCTATTTCAAATTAAAATCTGAGAAGCAATTTATTGTTACTGATCGTGAGCTCGAATTTATGAGCAAATTGACAGCATCTTTCCGAGCGCCTCCAACCTCCTCCGTATTTGGTACGTCAACAAAAACATCCACGCCCAAACCAGAAAAGTGCTTACATCGGATTATGGTGATGACTGGAACTGCTTCATGAGGCTTTGATTGGTATTGTGGGACTCTAAAACGGAAGCAGAATACGTGAATCGCTGGGAAGATGCCAAAGACATTGACCAACTGCTGTGGCTACCTACGTGGAAACGGTTGGCTGGAGCACAACAAAACTTTTTTGGCGTCCAAACCAATACTTTTAAGCACGTTGGGCATAGAGAAACGTCACGCGTAGAAGAGGACCATGCGACGTTAAAGCATCCGATTCAACGTTTTTCCAGGATAAATTTTGGTCGTTTGAGACGCGATCGAGCTGGCGTTGAAGGTATAGTGAAATTGTATCGCTCTAAATCTTGCTTTCTAGTAGACTCGTTAGATCGTCCATCAGCGCAACTAAAATTTGTTCGAGTGTTACAAGGCAGATTTTTCACTACGCCATGGATCAAGGGAGTGCTGAAAAGGCACTATTAATTCTGTGGCCTCTTAATGACAACACCGTGTTTCTTGCAGGCGCGGATGTAACATCAGGAGGCTGTGTTGTTGGCTGACACGAGAACAAATGCATCTATATTTTCTTCCGATCCATGGGCATTCCTTGCGCACATCAAATAAAGGGCATCATAGCGGTTGACATGAAAATCTCAAAAGCAAACTTCGATCAACAAAGGTGGATTAAGCAATCGGTTCCGGAGTAGTTGGAATAGGCGGGGACTGAGTTGAGGACCCTCAAGGAAATAGATAGGTGGTATCGAGGTAAAGGCTGCCAATACGGGTCCTCATCAAAGGCGTATCCTGGTGGAAGCGTCAGTGATTTTTGATTTGGTAGAAGCCTTAAACATCCGGCAATTTTCTTTTGTATAGTTTGCGCGGAAGAACTAATGGTGGGGGTAGAAGATCACTATCAGAGCACAACACTGCGCGATACTTCTACATTTGAATTTTTGATGTAAAATAGTGAAATTTAGCGGAAGCGTCGATGCGGAGAATGTCAGCAGGAAGGTCACAATAAACGCACCTGCCCTACCTAGAAGCAGAAGATGGCGGAGATGTGGGCTCAAACGTGAGGTACATGCACGAACAGGTGAAGTAGTCTGTAGCTAGGACCTCTGAAGTGTAGTATCTGTGGCTCATGGAGTCTTTCTGAAAACAAAACACCTGTATTACGACAATTACAAGCTTAGAAGAGGTACATGTAACAAAAAGGTTGTGTATATGTAGCAATGGTTAGGTACATAAAACAAAGGTGAGCTACATCTAACAAAAAGGTGAGGTACACTTATAAATGCGCATTGGTAAAGACACCTTAGTTTTAACTAAATACACCCCATACACCATACCCAATACTACACCGCAGTATGGTTTGTACAAAACTTTCGCGCCTACCTACCACTGTACGACCACAATCGCACAATCTGCATGCGTCGTACAAATGGTGATTGATTTCAAAATCAAACTTGTTTTAGCACACAATAGAAGTTGAGCTGTTGTAAACGATATAATTAATGAGCACAACGCAATCTTCACTACATGTCGGAAACGTCTGGGTTGCTATTTGTTTCTTCAAAAAATGGCGACAGCCATGGCTCAGTCAAAAAGCAAAAATTGAATGAAAAAAGGTTTAAGTGTTACCAAACGTGACCGGATGTATACGTTGCAGCGATAATAAAGTCTGAGCACTAAAACTTGTATTGTACAGCTATAAATAAATTGGTCGGGCCTATTCTTTATCTGAGTAAGAACAAGGTCATTGTCTGTCAAATGAAAAATTAATTGTCTAGCAGCTTAAAACGCATCCGATCGCCATCATCCAATTTGGTGTGTATGTTAGATCTGTTACAACCATCTTATATTCTATACATGTCCGTTTTAGTCCCGAAAGTGCAATGTTGTCAATATTTGGATTTATAGAACAACATGCGACGAGGTCATAATGTTCATCCTGCAAGATTCTACACACACATGATAGTTTAACTTTCTTCGCAACTTTTACATACTTTTGCTTACTGACGTCTCTATAAATTTTATAATTACAGCGGGTGGTGAGGACTGGGGGCTGTTTACGTGCTCACAGCTGGTTTTCGACAGACGCAATGGTCATTTTGCAGATTCGAGATAGACTGGTAAAATCACTTACCATTTGTACGATGGGTGCATTGTGTTGTGCAATAGTGGTCGTACAGATATATCATGGCGCGTTATTTGTCTTACAAATAATATATTGTGGTGTGGTAGTTGTGGTGAATGGGATGTATTTAGTAAAAGTGGTGTGTAACAGGTAAAAAGTGGGGTGTATTTTACAATACCCTGGCTTAAAAGTAATGATATTTCCACCCCACCCCAACTTTTGCTATTTCCCCCCCCCCCTTAAACCATAAAAGAGTGTAGTTTTCATGCTATAAAGAATCGGTCTGCAGAAACCGTATAGACTTGTCCTACGCACCGCCATAGACACCATAATCATGCAGCTGCCAAAAGGATCTGCACAAAACCTGATCGAGTCTGGTCAGATCTTCGAAATCAAGTGTAACGGGGTTACACAAATGGTTGTGATAACTAGATACATTGGCTTTACAAACAAAGAAAAAGATCAGTACCACGGATAAGTCATACTTTTATATCACATTCGCTAAGCGATAATGCTATTCCCCATCAGTCTTGGTTAGATAATATTGTGGTGGAGTGGGATGTCAAAACTGTTTGACGAGACCCCAAATCACTCACTGTGCTGGACTGCCGACTGTCGAAGGAGGTACCCCGATGCCGCTTGTGGACCTTTACTACCTTGTGTACCCGTCGGCTGGCGGGTTTCACTTTCCGGAGGACTTGGTGACGATTGCAGGCGTCGGCCTTGATGGAGGTCGACCTGGGGGGGCGATTCCAGCAGATACGCTTCATCCGGGATCGAATTTACGCGGCCACTCGATCGACTTGGTCGAGAGTGGTCTTATAACCAGTTGTCTCAGGTGCTGGTAGCGCCTGGCCTTTACTTGTCTCAGGGGTGTAAACTGCCTGGCCTTTACGTTTCTACTCCCTTATCACTAGGGTTTAAAGACCGCTTCCTACAGCGGGCTTGAGTTAAGGAAGGGGTTAATCGACGAACCCACAGGCCAATAAAATTTCTGGGGTTCTACTTAAACTTGTGTCTTACTGACAACTGTCTTTTCGAAGGTTGAGCCAAACCGATCCCTGGCCCGGAAGAGTTCGGTAGACTTACAAGTTTCTTAGCGCACGACACGTCGTGCTACTTAGATCTCAAATTGAAAAGTATTCATTGTTTTCCTATCCTTTAAATTCCTTTACTCTATCTTTACTTTGGGTACCTGGGTTCTCTATGATTAGTGGCCAGGATCCATCAGACCTTGAAAGGCCAAGTCGATTGATGGGTGACGAAGTCAGCTGATGGGTTATTAGGGCCCCCTTGGGCGACCAATTTGGCCGATGGGTGGCCAGGTCGGCCTACGGGTAACCGGAGCCCACCTTGGGCGACCAGGCAGACCGACGAGTGGTTAGGAACGATCCATATCGGTACCGTTTAGCTGGTACCGTCGGTTGATTTGACCCAATTAGCGGTAACCTTAGCCGCTCTTCACGGTTGGACCCAACGAACGCTCCTTACCTGTGACCTTTTGGTCTCCGGTCCCTTTCCAGGCCGCGAGGTCCCATGTCCTTCCGGCCCATCGACCCTTAAAATCATCATTCATGAAAACTCTCTTCACCGCAATATCTATCGTAAGTAGGGCCTTCATAGAGGCGACGTAGTAATGGTGTGGTACGCAAGAAAAATTATGATAAAGACTATAAAATTAGATGTATTAGTTTTAAGGTAAAAGACGTAAGTAAGGTTTAAGATCGCTTTAAATCATAAAATGCATTCAGTTTCCTTTTGATCAGTTGCGGACACTTACTTGTTAAGACGTCTCAGGTAGTAAGAATGAAGTAACTGAGTTAAGTCCAATTACTCTTGACAATTAGTCCACGTGGTCCCTTGGAGTCGTAGTCCCCTGAAACGGGACTAAAAGATTGAGAGTTTGCACACTCACTTAGAGTTAAGTCTAACTAATTCTGTAGACTTGAGACCCTTTAAGTTTATACCAGTTTAATATGACGTACTAAGAGACTCTACTAGTATAGAAGTCTTCCTCTGACGAGGGAGTAAGAGTAGCTCCGCTACATCAAGTATCTGACGCCAGAATTGTTCGTGGCTCTTTAAAAATGAAAGCGCGCGAGCTTAATTTTTCACTTTTGATCTTTAGTCCCGACTACAAAAAAAGGGTATACAAATTGTTGTGTGCGATCGAGCAAGATTATGTAAATCTGTTGCTGACGAGCAAAAGACTAAGACAACTTAAACGTGATGCAACTGCAGACTTAAACGCGGAAGATTAGCATCTACAAGCTGTGAAAGGTGACTGTACATGGGGAAGCGCACAATCATGGCTTTACAAATACCTCGACATTCACACTCGTGCTCGATGTCTAACAATTGAGGGTCCAAGAGCAAGTAAGCGGCCAAATGAGCAACTAACTACCTTTCAACAGAACTATCCAGACTTCTTCAGCGTAACCCGGTACTATGCAATGACAGTAAAGAGGAACACTAGAGTAAGTAAATAGGGTATGCGAATTAAAGTGCTGTTCTTTAAGCTGAAAGTAAAGGAAACCAGTATGATTTCAGTCTTGATGCAAAGGGCCAAAAAATTTAGCTTAATGGTTGTTGAAACTCAACCTATCAAGCAGAGAACTGCACGTCATTAGCTTTTTCAGTTAAGGAAAACTAAACTCACGTTGTTCAAATCTTACCTTGAGTATTAATTATCTTTTGGACGATCCGTACATTGAGAATCATGCGGCGAGTGACCTTGTACGCTGCCCTGTGTAAAAATCTTAACATTCCAGCTTTATTGTTACGGGGTAAAAAGTATTGAGGTGTGGAAACATCTATACCCTAATTCAATCTATGGTTTAGAGGATCTAAAAACTAAATGTGTTTGTCCAGGATCAGCACATACATGCATCTGATTTGCTGGCAGGAGAATCCTCAATTGAGTATATAGTCTGCAACATATGAGACCAGCATCATCACGCTCACGCGATTAGATCTTATAAGCTGCAGATCTTTTTTTGTAGTAAAGGCTTTCGTCCCAACTTAGTACGCGTAACTGTCGACAAATCCGCATTGAGATAGTGTGATTATATATGCACCTACTACTTTACTATGTCTTTTTGATTTGTATTCAAAAGAGATGTTGATCGCGCGTTTGATCCGCGACTCCATTTCAAAAGTCGCCTACGCTCAGCGCAACTACTTAATCACTCATAGGGAGTGCAGCAATGACTTTGCAGCTACGTTTTGCACCCAATCGTAAATTTTGATAATTTGGGCAGTTTTTGTAGTCATTTTTGTCTGTTGAAATTTGGAAGACGACCAAACAGACATTAGCGAAGGTCGCGGAAAGTATACGTAACAGTTGTGGTGAAGAAACTACACTATTATTACGGTACAGAAACTAAAAGCTAAAAATAGGTTGAAAATGTTATCTACTGTTAATTTGTAGACTGAATGGCTATGACGTCAATGATGGCGTTGTTATAACACGTAGGTATCAATTTCTTTACAATAATGCAACGAATTGTCATTCAATCCTCCTCGACAGTCCCTTCTATTGTGAAATAGCTTTGGTTACAAACATACATATCACAGGGCCCTTCTAATTTCAAACGAGATTTTTTTTGAAATAGATTTTTTTGAAGGTAAGAATATAAAATGTATCCCTAATGATTGTCTAATTGGAGAAAAAGAATATAGAAGTGACACTTATAACGGGTCTGGTAGGAAGAGGGGAGGGAATCATTTCACGAGAACACGTAGCTTAGTACAAGTAGGAATCCACCTGTAACGGGGAAGCGCGCTACATGATATTGACACCAAACGGTGTCAATTGGGAGATTGTCCAGCGTGACAATTCCCTGCCATATGATCCGAGGTGGATAATATTGAAGGAATATTATCCCTCAGGATAGCAATCATGCGCTGCTCAAAGATTGGATGATACAAGACATACCGACCAAAGATTGCCACCAATCGCTGCTAGCGCGCGTTATGAGTGGTGAGCAGGTTGTCGCCATACGACAATGTAAATTAAAGTAATTAGACAAAGACTGAAGTTATATTGCCAGCTTAATTGTACTAAATACAGTTCTCTTTCTATGTTTTACTCAGCTTAGTCGTTGAGTAGACTAGCTTTCTCTGCACGTACGAGTGTACGTGAAGTTTCGCGGCACGCTAAACAAAGGGCGCCCCGTTACATTAAGCAGATCGAAAAAAGGCTCGATAAAATGATCATTTGATGTGTAGTAGAAAATCTTGAAATAAGAGAACATGTACTTTGTGGCGTATGAAGACCGATTTATTCGATGACGTCCAGTGAATAGTTTTTCTTTCTATCTTTTATGTGTGTAAATTTCCTTACCAAACGCAAGTCTGTTCCCATTCCGTAAAATAGACAAATATCCACAAATATTTGTTACACGTCCGATGAACGTTTATCGAAGATATTCAAGGATTGCACACCTAAATTCAAGCAAGTTAAATTTGGTATCTATAAGTAACAGTCACCACGATGCACACTGAAGAGGAATTTAAAAAAAAAGAGGTCACCTTTCGATCCACAGCACTAAGTTACTGGACATTTAATTACCTCCAAGTACACCTTCAATATTTCTAAATCTCTTTATAGCGACTTGGTTAGGATGTGCTTGCGTGAAAGCTGCACATCTGCTTTTCGGCCATCGGTAATGTTCATAGATTGGTTTGCGCGGTGTGAATTACTACAACATCAACATAGCACTAAGTACCTTTTAAAATCAAGTGGATCAAACTAAACTATAAAATTTTTGGAATCGGCCGCCCTAAAGTCTGTACGAATCTGCATCTCAAGGCACTCGCACCATAAAATGCCGCGTCAAAATGTCTGCGAGCTCGGGCGAAAACGCGTGTCGCACTGACATATTTTGGCTATACGTAGCAATAACAACGTGTACAATCACTTTAATAATTATGAATCCACCCAACACCTATAAGACGCCCACTCTCAATTTACCACGTTAAAGAATGATGTGTTCCCAAGGATCTGTAATCACACAAAGAAGAAAATTCATCTCCTCATTCATGTGCGCCTAATTCACTTCACGATATGCTGCACTGTAAAATCCGTTCATACCACTTGATTGTGCTGGAAATGTGCTGATCCTATGTATCCCAGGATTGCAGCAATATCCCTCCAGCAGTGTGACTTGTAAGTCGGTTCCTGCACGAAACCAGTCGACATTCCTTAATATCAGCCAGCTTCTAGTTTGTTTAGCTTTACATGCTTCTATATTGTCTACAACGTCCGTAAGATTCTCCATCTTCCCCCCTCAACGCGTTGCGCCCACTGGGCTGTATCTATCACTCTGTCATCACCGTCTTCTGCAGAGACTGTAGCTCGATAAGAGAGATCTGTACGATTTTCTGAATTAGTCATTAAAAAGACCGGGGGTACAAAACGAAGCAAGGGATTCTCCCCTGGTGCCTTGGGTAAGTACCAACTTTACGTAACGGGATGAACCGTTACATAACAATTTATAAGAAATTGTTAATAAAATATAACTATAAGAGTTATATTCTCAGAATATTGTCATAAGGACAAATATTCTGTAGCACTTACGAGTAGTTCCTAATTGGTTGATATAGGCCATTATTTTAATCAACGAATACGCGCCACGACAGACGCACGCAATGAGTGGTGAGCAGATAGTTGATTTACACATTTGCATTTAGACATAGTTAGATGAGGATAAATAGTGATTTATTGCAGACATTAACTATTATAAATACAGTTCTACTTTCTACTTTAACCAAGTACTCGCTTCTCCTTACCGTCTTCCTCTGCACGTACGAGTGTACGTGAAATTACGCGGCACCGCCATATTCTGTCATCAGAATAAGTAGCTTGTACTGTCATCAGTACAAGCTTGAGGGTGCCCCGTTACACTTTACAACCACTTGATAATCGTTCGATCCTCTGTACGACGAACCCAAGATCATTAAAAACTGTGTGGCACATAAGTCTCAGCTGTACCACCCATAAACTCCAGTGCCACTAAGCTCGGCCTTTGCAGAACCATAAGAACCCCGACGTCGAATAGTGGGGGTCTCTGGACTAGATAATCCCCGGAGAATTTAGTAAAAAGTGGCCGCCCGGTAGGAATATGTAGCCCCCCCCGAAGACGGCAGACTCCGGTCGTAAGAAATACAAAAGGCACCCACTAAAACTGCAAAAATCAGCACGCAGCATGAAATTCATCAGTACTGTAGACATGACACGAAACCTTATGACACATGGCGGCGGGTGCGTCGCGGTCGTCGGTCAAATGCTTTACGAAGGAAACAGAGCCACGTTTCGGCCATTTCGTTTACAAATTTTTTTGTAGTGTGGTATGTGTGGTATATATGGTACATGCAGTAGAAAGTGGGGTGTATGTAACAAGAGAATCGATAAATCGACCATGCATGTTGCATGCCACATCACAAATTATATTGCGCTTAACGCGACAGGAGATAGCTTATAAACGTTGAATTAACTTTCGACTAAGCGAAGCGTACGGCGTAAGCAAAACCATCAGTGTTTGACGGAGCGTACGGCATTAGCAGAATCACCAGTCTTCGACCGAGCGTGCATTGATCTTCTTTAGCAGCATCGAACATCCTACAGCGGATGCAAGAGCACTAGTGTACCGTACAGCGATATTCACCTGTCATAAAACTGCACTTCGATATTCATTGAAATTTCTTTTACCAAGACCTAGAAAACTCAGTGGGAGTGTACACATGTATCATACGGGTACGTTGCTTCGTCTCTGTAGTGTTTATCTCACGATTTTAGCATCAGATGACAGCGCAGCAGAGTGACAAGCCAACAGGCTTACTACCCCAGATGGCGCAATCTTGGTAGCTGTTGCATCTGTCCATCTGTCATGGTTTTGACCGATGAGGACCATTTGACAACATTTACCGTATTACACGACATAAAAGGGTTTTAAACTTAATTGATGCATGTGAAAAGTAATCACTGTCGCACGGCAGAGCTTACCCCAATAAATACACTCTACCCAATTGATCTATCTTGGAACATCATTCTATACATAGCATGTGGGTTTTGGATGCCACACTTCCAGAGTCGTATAGCGCGTTCGGAGCCCGTTTTCAAAGAGCACAATCAAATGATCATGCAGTAGAGTAAATGTGTGATATAACGTATCACTATGTGGTAGTTTTAGTAAACAGGTGTGGTGGATTTGACGATGTTCTTTAACAAGACCCGTTAGAAAATGGATGTCCCTCTCGTAAAACGTTCCGTTCTAAAATTGGTGAGGTCTCTACTAATAAAAGCCCAGTTCGGTGAAGAGTTACCTCAAGCCTATGTTGATAGCAACATACCTGTACAAAATGTTAGATATGTAAACGTATGCACCTAAACTTCTACGCGTAGGCAGAAAAGCGGTAAGGAGGTATTTGAACTGAAAAGGGATTTTCATATAAGCAGCTTACGTCGTTTTAAGTTGAGCTTTTAAGCTCTTCTCAACCCTTTACTGATCTACAAGTATGTATGATTGCTATATGATCTACATTTTTTTAAATTTACGCGCGCGCCTCTCACTGTTTTGTGTCTGTCTTATCTTGCCTCCACAGGGAGGTAAAAGTAGTGTAGGAAATTGTGCCCTTCCAGGGTAAAAACTCACAGAATAATCATCTATTATAAAAAATAGTGTGAATTTTTACGCTAGAAGGGGACGGTTTGCTACACCGCTTGTATTTAAATTAAGGCAGAGCCCATGGTCAACTTTTTAACACACACCGACGAACAAAAAAACCCGTTAGCCTATTTCCAGCTGCCGTACTTAGCCACGCCCAATTATTAATGTTTAAATAGCTGCTGTGCTTATCTTTATATACCCATTTATAAAATAATCATGATGATCTATTGCTGCCGCACCCAGGTACGCCCACTTTTTACCTTTTAACAAGATGCTGTGTTTGCCCCGACATGCCCATTTACAAAAATAATAATGATCAATTTGATCATTCAAGCTATTTCCGTCACTTGTTGTCTTTTTATTGTCTTGACAAAATTTTGACTTTTCACTGCTAAGTTTCCATCCACTCATGCCACTGGTCATTTGACGTTAAATCATGCCCACCCATGACATCACCTGCACGCCCATTTAGCCACCAAAACTATACGGTCAAGAGTGGGCACAGGCACAGGCATGGGTGTTGGTGTCAGTTGTTGGGCATATGCACTACAGAGCAAAGTTTTCGATCAGCGCCTACCGCACCCACTTATAGGCGAAAATACTTGGGCGTGGGTGGCCTCTGCCCACTATCACCCACTCATACATTATTTAATTTTAGTGCACCCACCCACGCCCACCCAATTCTTTTGCCTAAGCTATCGCCTCCGCCCACTATCACCCACTCGTTCATTATTCAGATTTTAGTCCACCCACCCACGCCCACCCAATTCTTTTGCCTAGTTTATCACCAGATCAACACTGCACAAAACAGTCTCTTTCATCGAAATAAATAAAATTTGAACACATTAGGGTGCTAAAGAATGTAAGTTTGCGACGTCGTGCCCACCCACGCCCACCCACCAATTGTCGGCCGCACCTATACAGTGCCCCCGAGGGATGTCGATGTTACTATGTCACACAGCAATGCAACGGTACCAGTTGCGCGATCTGAAAGCTACGATCCCACACAAGGTAGAGCGCATCATGATGATTTGCGTATACAATCGATAGTTGACAAAGAATCACTGATACTCGACGTCGCAGATTGGAAGAGCCGAAAGACGAAATGATCGCACTTACGACGTCGCGTTACCATTGTGGCTGTTGTAAGATAGAGTACTTCAAACCTAATCTTGTGGATGCCGTACTTATTCTGAACGCTGGACGTCTTCTCGTTCCCATCTGCTCCAAAGAACGACTTCATGTCGGTCCGTATCCTACGAATCCATTTCGACACATCGAATGGTGCTCAATCGCGCGCGTTTTGGCTGCGTTCAAGTAAGACGTGTGAGCGCAAACGTTCACCTCCAATGGTGCTATTGTTCGCGATAATCATCAAGTATAAGTCAATGACACTCTCTCGGTGAAAAAGTGCTAATGGGGAAGATACGCACTGGTTGGATAGCTCGAGTTCTCAATGGTATGACAAGACCTACCTGTCGTCATTTGTTCACCGCCAATATTAAAAAGATTCCCAAGCTAGTAACTGCCTTTCCATCGGAGTGGAACGGGTTGCGTTTACGGGCGCATTTAGCCACAAGGTAGTGAGATAGGACCAGCCCTTTTTTTACTGGATTAAGATGCGATTAATACACGCACCACTGTCCCAATGCAGCGCGATCAAACACTTGGATTGCCCTTTAAGCAATGCATGCGATATGGTACCCGGCGGTGTATGATGGCCTACGATTTTCCGTGTGCTACTATCACTAGAATGTACTCGATTACAGTGAGGTACTGTGCTTTGAACCTGTACTCGCATTGTTACAAACCGTTTCAACCACAATCGCGTGTTTGCAACGAGATGCGGCACCACGCATGTTAGCAACGAGTTGCGAAAAATGAGCTGCCTGATGCTTGTCTTGAAAGCTCTGACTATGCGCTATCGATTGTCACTTGGTAGAATCGTTTTTGTACAACGCGTGTGGCATAGGATTGTCGTACGGCGATAGACAGTATAGCAGCACATCACTACAACTTGAACATGAACTTTTTAGTGTGACGCGACAACCTACAAGCAAGACAACGGTGCTCATGACAGTGAAATTGCGCTTACGTGGTTAAGCTTTGACGTTGCGCTCACGGTCTGTGTGCCTTTGTTGCCTCTCATCGGACCTACGACGTCTCAAAACCAATGATCGCAAACAAACGGATCCGGATAGTAGGACAAGCAAGCGATGCAGTCGTTAGAGCGAGGGCTATAAATGTATGAAGAAGTCGTATCAAGCGTCTTTTTGTTTTCTTGGCGGCATGATGCTCGAAGTCCGTAGACGGATCAGGATTCAGGCTACGTCAAGTTGTATTGAACAAGAATGCAAAGATCGGACTATGCGTCAGTGGTGTCGAGGAGATCACTTGTGTTCGTCCGATCATAACCTCAACCGAGAGAAACGCCTGGCCAGTAGCGGAGGGAGTACCACACATACTGTAGTTTGGGTCCAACATGTTCCAAGGATGTTGAAGCAAGACTTTGTGATGCGAAAGGCTCAAATCTTACAGTGCTGACATTGTGTTCTAACTATCATCTCGTTCCCGGGCTAAACTTGCTTGCTCTGTAAGCTCCCCGGAGCGCGTATAATACGCTGCAGTCAGGAGTGGCGGATGAGTCTCAGGGAATTGGTGTAAGTATGTACTAAACGGCTGTTGTCATAAAATCGCAGTAGCAAACGGCTTGGGGTGACACAAACTCCGATGCTGATTGCTCTGTAAAAAATACGAAAGCCTCGTCAAGTCAGCGCGCCCATTCACACCTAGCCGTCCCTTCGTGCGCCCGTGATCACTCTTGCGCACTTTCTATCATGAGCTGCCGAACTGTTCGGCTTCGGATCGAATTTGCCTGAAGAACTGCGCCACGATCGACAAGGGCGATAAAGCCCCGCTGAGCACCATACGGTTAGTACAGCAATGTGTCGCGTACGACTCGACAGAGAGCCTTTTCCCGGTGCATGAGTCGTGCAAAAAAGAGACGGCCGTATGTTACCAACGAAGCTGCAGTGACACAAAAAACATCGTGACCCGCTGGCACTCCATTGATACTGAAGAGCACGTAACAATTGCGACCTAGACGACAATGTGGAGCATATATCGCAACTCGTTGGCGGTTGACCGATTGTAGCATGACTTGGAAAATGCTCGCACTTAGCCACTTTTCAACTCGCCCACTTGCACTTAGAAGCTCCAATCGATCATGCGCATCTATGCTGCGGTAGTCCTGCCTTATATTGCGTACCTAACGTGCACCACCGTGTCCTCAAGAACCTCGGCTTCCATGACGACGATGAGCGTCTCCTCAGATGAAGAACCAACATCGGTCGATGACGAGAAGAGCAAACGCTTGTTGAGGGCAGCTAAAACCTCGAGCACTGAAGAGAGGACGTCTGACGTGATCAAGTCGGAGGAAGGAATTGAAGAGAGGGCGCCAGATGTGAGCAAGCTGGCGGAAGAACGCTGAATCGCTTTTAGTAAAGCCCATCAGCTTCTTTAGAGCAAGGTCTTGGCAGGAGCAGCAACTGACCAGCGAAAGGGTGCTCGCAGAGGTCGGCCACATTCCGCATAACAAGTCTCCGGTTGTATCAACTGCTGTGGATGATGACTTGGTCGCGCACGCTCAAGAGTTCTGGTATGGATTGAGCGAACCTGATATGCTGGCACTCATCAAAATTTTCGTGAAGCGGACGAAGAAGAACCTGGATGAGAACTTGTCGCTGTTCGACACGCTGTCAGCGATCTACGGAGATATAAATGTGGCAAAAATGTTCGTTGCTGCGAAGTATTTGGATGATTATCGAGGCAGAGCTGCAAAAAAGTTACTGGACGAGAAACTGAAGGGAATCATGGATCGCCATTGTTCTGTTGACAGGTTCATTGATGTGTACGATATCAAGGGAGACGACATGTTCACTTCTTCGTTGTGGAAAGTGACTTTGCTGAAAGACTTTATCGAGATATTAAACGCCGACAAAGCACGATACGTCACGTTGGCTGATGCGCTGGTCACGGCCTACGGCGGAGAGAAGGGGTTGATGCGTGTACTGCTGAAGCGGGACAATGATGTTGAGGCACGTCACGTTCTTGACGAGATTGCCAAAAGATGGTACCGCAAGAATTTGTCTGTCATTGGAACTATGCGACTGCTAGAGCTATCCGAGGTCGACAATGCCTTCGACAATAAGTGCGCGCATTATGTGGAGGGCCTCTTCAAACAGTGCCGAGAGAAGGGAGATTGGGAGGATGATTTCATATATTCCGACACTAGGATATATGAGCTCACCGGAGAAGAATACGTCGACGAATTCATGGCAGTTTTGAACAGCGAAAAAGAAACTGTCGACTACGTCGAGGCACTCGTGGACTTCTATGATCATAAAACGCTTGCTGTTATGATATCGAAAGCGCAATCATTCGCAGAAGGCGACGCCGAAATGACCGCAAGAATCGATAAGGCCACATCAATGGTGTTTCAGGATGTATCAGAGGGAAAAAGGGGTCCCGCAGGTTCTAACCAAGGATAAGATTGCCGCTGAGAATAGGTCCACTGAACGAGCTTCAATGGGCAAATCTCCAAAGCTTCGTGTTTAGATACAATACGGTGTTGACCAAACGACTGGCGTTGGAAAAAAAGAAAGCGAAAAAGCGGGCTGCTAAAGGCGATCATCAATGATAGCGCAGGTGGAAGATAGCTGACGGAAGCAATCGATTCATTCGATTAGTATTAGCACGTGTTCGTTTTAGCTTTAAGTTCGTCGAAAATACACATCTGATGTTAAAATCGTTCCGTTTGCGCATCAACTTTCTTCTCACAAGTTATTGCACAATCAGACTCTAGCGCGTTTTCACTTCACTTACCGTGCTACTTGCCCCCTACTGTTTTTGTTTCATGGTTGGAGCTCAACGGGTGCGTTGCTGGCAATTTTGCAAGTCTTTTAACTACGAGCATCTGCTTTATAAGATGGCTAAAACTTTGCTGCCATTTGAACTTGACCGTTCACATGCCCACTCGCGTGTTGTAACTTGTGGTCCTACGCACCATTTTTGCGGCCAATCTGCGCACCTGTGTAAAGCGCGTCAAGATGAAGTTTTCTCAAAGTGACGCAGCCTTCTGCACCTTTATCACCTTCGAGAGTCGCACTTTGTATAACAATGCTCGTGTGCAATTTGAGAACACTCAACTCATGAGCCATGTGCGATAAAGTATAGTAGGAGCCGTTGAAATCGCATAAGCACCATCCGGTTGTCTGGTTTGTCAAGCATGATTAATGTGACCAACAGCACGCACTCTAAGACATGTTTAAAAGCGGGATCGCCCGCCGTGACTTCTTTAAACTGTTTTAACTTTCCTTTTTGTAAGTATGGCAAGTCGCCAAGTCTAGCAGCAGTGTTAGTCAAAGTTTAGAGTCCTTCCAAAGGACACTGGGAGACTAGAGGAATATCGTTCTATTGATGAACTAAGCATAGATTCGCGATGCAAAGCTGTGTGAAGCTTGATTGACGTTTTAGACAAAGAACGATGTCGCAGCAGCTGAGGACGGCAAAGAATGGATCATTCTTATGATAAGATATTGCGTTTTCGTTCCGATTCGGCGTCTCTTCACGAAGCAACGCTGCGTTAAGTTTGAAACTGGAAGTCAACTCGAAGCTCAAACTCTTCTTATCATCGACATTTTGATGAGTTGCGAAATAAAACACGCAATGAAGAGTGATCAGGAAAAATCTGCGTGAAGATACATATTGGATACGGGTATAACGTATTCGTTAAACGAGGGATTCCGCCTCAACGTAAACAATTGTGACGCTCGACCGCGAACACTATGAGATTAAGCCAGCCAGGATCTACAGGTTCGGCCAGGTCAATCGTGAACTTCATCAGCATACAATGCATTCGTTGGTATTTACGCATAAGTACAGACATCAGCTACGGATGAGGTAGAAACCGAGGCCAGACCCGCCTGATGGTAACGCAACCATAGTCGCAAAAGGAAAAGTAATCGATCCAAGTGAACGGACTTCAGCAGCAATACAACGAGTAATGTAGCCCTGGGATGCTGAAAAAACATGGACATCCTTTGCAGAAATGTACCGCATCATGAACAGAAGCTCTATGCAATGTGGTCGCGCGTCTTGAAGTGCGACTTGAACAAGCGATGCTTGCACAGCTGAAATACCGTGGCAAATACTACAATAAGCAGAGCGGCTATGGCTATCGATCGCAGTGGTAACCACGGCGCGGCTACGTGACTCCTTTGCTCCAGTATCAACTTGTCCTCGAACTCGTAGATATCTCTCACGTAGGCAACAATATCTTCTTCATTCAGCTGTGCGGGGTTCAGAGTCAGAGACATATTGCCGGCAGCGTAGCACTGAGGACAGGAGAGCTGCGTTGGCCACATGGGCTTGCCAGTGATTTCATTCACTATATTGTGAATCGTCCACATCCAAAACGCGACTGCGTCCGGCCCATCTTCATCTCGAAGCGCCAATTTTCGCATCAAGCTGTTTGTGTTTACCTTGAGGAAATGCCGCTTGCATTCATCGCAGCCAAAAAAGTGCTTTACCACAAGACGGACAGCTGACATGACCTCACTGGGCTTCCACTGCTCGGGTCTCGATGTTGAATAGGCATCACTTAGTGTGATAGTGTGAAACAATGTCCAGAGCCCGCACGTAGCCGTTGTACACAAAGCCAAGTCATCTTTATCACGAAACAAGTGTGCCGGGGAGCTCATTGCATTGGCAGTAGCTTTCCACTTGTCGATGAGTTCACTCCATTCTGCTTGCGTCCATTTCTCGCGCCGCTTCATCTCCTCTACAAGAACCGTAAGTGCGTCACGGTTTTCCTTTCGAGGAAAAGTAGCAGCAAGTGCTCGGACCCACGTTACAGCCGCATCGTACCGCTCTCCTTCAAGTACCGTCGTACCCATGAAAAATCCGTCCTCAAAAGTAAACAAAGCAGTGGTTCCTGCATCCTTCAATCTCTTAAGTTTCATGTCCAGCGACCGATCGTCGTTCAAAGGTTCCACTGGATCTCCAAAGGTTTTCTTCAGCTCACTCGGACGAGTGACCTCGGGATACACGGCGTGCGTGTCAAGCAGCGACAGCACACCATTTACTTCCAGAGTCTGCTCGATCCAGACTACAATGTACTTGGCCAACTGGAGCTCTTCAGGGGGCATCACAATAGGTGCCTCAACATCGGGGGACACGTGGTACATCTTTACACCTGGGTACGAGTGCACGCCCTCATTGTCGCAGATTTGGTTCTGTTTCGAGCAATCTACAGCCCCAAAGACTATGGAGCTCACGTCCTTGTATAGAGTGGAGACTTCGTCCCATATCGGTGCAAAGTGCTGACAGTGGGGGCACCAGGGCGAGTAAAAGTCCACGAGCCAAATCACTTGCGTATCGTTCACCATGGCACCAAAGTTGCTACTATCGAGATGCTCGACATACTTGGAATTGTTGAATAACGGACCTCCATCAACTCGTATATGACCGACTGCAGCGGTGCAAGAGATAAGTTTGAACAAAACCAGCACGGCGACGGATAGGAACGAACCCATCGTTCAGTAGTTTGAGGTTTTGTAGAGTCAGTTGGTGAGTGATTCGGATAAGCGGAGACTACGCGGGCCACGTACGTACAGTTCAATCGCTCTCGGTTTTCTAAATCAGCGAGCACGTCAGTAAATGAGCTGAAAGTATTGGCCGTAAGTACGCTTTTGACAATAGGATTGGCGCTATGATGCTGTAAAAGTATCAAGAGTCAAATCTTGGTCGTTAAGGACAGCAGGATTAACAATATATCGATCTGCAGCATATCTTCAATGTGGACTGTAAATTGCGAGCGAGAGTCGACGACTCATTTTGGTGACTGATCGATATGCTGACGCTTTTCAAAGTAGTTGTTATCCATGTGTGGTCGATAAAGCTGCTCTGGTGTCGATGACGCTCTTCGATCGATGCATCCGATGAACGAAATGAACCTTTTGAGCCAGACTTGTTGGAGTTCGACAATACAACAGGTATCATCCATCGTGTCTTGAAACCTGATCTTTGTCCAGACCAAGTTATCTATCAGTTGCGTACACACGTGCAGGAACAAGTTTGCGAAAATTTGCTCTCTGTTGCAGCGCATTTGCAACCTGCAAAAGACTGTCTTCCTTCTTGTTAGGACCCATGAGCTGAAGGCCAAGCGGAAAGTCGCCGTTCTTCGTGAGCGCAGCTGGCAAGGAGATCGAGGGAATGCCGGCCAAATTCGCAGGAACGGTCATGACATCGTTCAAGTACATGCTGACAGGATCCTCCTCTGCCTGTTTGTTATGGATAGAAAACGGCCCTGAAGGAGTAGAGGGGGTCAACAAGACATCGATGGCTTGATCCTCAAAGGCTCGCTGGAAGTCCCGGCGAATGTGCTGGCGTAAGATTACGCCTCGTTCATAGTAGTCACTCACAGCACCAGCTGAGAGCACAAATGTACCTGAAAGGATCCGTCGCTACGCAGCAACCAAAAAGATGGTCAATTTTGATATGGCAAGCAAAACGCACTGCACAAGGTATATTCTGACCTGGACTTCTTCTCCAAACGCCTCCGATCTTGTTCGACAGTACAAGTCATGAAGAGCATCGGATTGGTCTTCCTGCGACTCCAAAGCGACGTTGATCGCCCTATGACAATATAAAGAACACATCTTAGCATCATGCTGCTTCCCAACATTAGTAGCACATGGAAGTACAAGAAAGCCATCATACCGATAACCGTAGCGAACACCGTCATAGCGGGATAAATTTGACGATGCTTCGGCACACGCGAGGATATAGTAGGCTGGAATACATAACTTCGTCGTTGGCAGGGACAGACTAACCACTTGGGCACCCGCGCTGCGCAGCCATTCTATGCCTTGATTCCACACGCTCACGATTTCTTCTGGAAGTTCACGAACATAGTATTCTGCGGGAACTCCAACTCGAACACCGGCCAAATCGACTTCCTTGCACTGTTTCGAAGTTTCAAGCACACTTGAGCACTAGTAATAGCATACATCATTATCAGCGTTTTCAGTTCGTTTGCAAGACACATGTGAAACGATAACGTACCCATTTTTCCGGTAATGCGTCGGTCAGACATGTCGAGTCCATGGGATCCGGTCCCGCAATAGCGTTTAGGACTACCGCGGCATCGCTATTCCGTCACAAACATTGCAGAGTAAGTACGCATTCTCATTTGTCTCCTTTCTTTTGCACGTACCCGACGGATCTCGCAAAAATACCCGGCGTGTCGAGAGAGCTTGCATACGCAATCATACCATGGCGCGACACTCGCCCGTACGTTGGCTTTAGTCCAACAACACCACAATACGCAGCTGGCTAAACGTACAACATGACGCACCACTAAATGCTCACTCCCTTCTCTATAATTCCACTATCTCTCTCAATAGACTTGAGAGCAAGCGCACCTGGCGCACTGAGCCTCCCGTGTCCGAGCCCAACGCTGCAAAGCAGCATCCCGAAGCAACCGCCGCGGCACTTCCACCTGAGCTCCCACCAGCGACTACAGCCTGGACCCCAAAGTCTTTCGACCACGGGTTAATCGTCGCCCCAAACTTAGAGTAGATCGTCCCACTCCCCATTGCAAACTCGTCCATGTTCAGCTTGCCTAGAGGCACTGCCCCTTGATCCAGCAATCTCTGTGTGACCGTTGACTCGTACGGTGATACAAAGCCCTCGAGCATGTGTGATCCAGCAGTTGTAGGCACGTTTTCCATGCAAAAAACGTCTTTCACGCCAATGGGAATGCCATCCAACAGTCCCAAGGACTTACCAGCTGCGCGACGCTCGTCCGACGCTTTAGCCAAAGCCAATGCACGTCCAAAGTCCGTCGAAACAAACATATTGAACCTGCGAGTACGCTCCACCTGTTGTATACACGCTTCTGTCACTTCCACCGCTGATACACGACCTTGTGCAAGAGCGTCCGATACGTCCAAGAGCGTCTGGCCGCACCAATCGCTGACGCGAGAAGAGGAAGCGTTCCGCCGCGCTAACTTGGATACACAGACACCATATCTGTATGCACAAGAACGATTCATTGTTAAAGCATGAGTAAGCGCGTGCGATGCGTCACGAGCTTCGCGATTCGAGGCACGTACCGACGCCAGGGGCTTGCGGGCATCATCGGTGGTAATGGGGCTGAGTATCCTATGAACAAGCATGTTCAGTAACTATGATCGACATCAGGTTTGTGGCTCCATCTGGCTGTCGTGTGTCGTTCGAAGGTACGTGTAAAAAAAAAACCAAGCGTTTGAGTGGCTATCATCCGCTGTCCGCGTAATTACGTCTGGTAGCGTACCCGGTTGTAACACTAGGCTAATCGATTGGTCGAGCGGCTCGCTCGTCTTCACTGACTTCAGCCATCCCATTATTTCCATCGAAGAAGCGGAAAAGGTGATCTCTAGGAATGATGGACTCGTGACTGCAGGGATATGAGGAGGGTGAAAGCTTGGTATTAATATGTGGCATGCAAAAATGGTGGTGTGCTGGTCCTCAGATGTCGTGTGATACCCTCACGTGGTTGCTGACCCAGAACAACTCGTCCTTCCTCTTGAAGCGCAATGGCTCGGAGTTTGCGCGCGAGAAGTTCAATTTACTGAACCGCAACTGCCGCAAGTACTCGGGCTTGGCGGCGACTAGGGCTGTGGACCTGTCGCTTGCAGACAAGAAAGTGATGCTCACTACCAAGATTGAAAGGGCGTACAAGAAGCCCGTGAAGGCCGAGAATGTCGTGCCTCTTCGTAAAGGTGCTCGTGGTGGAGCGAACACCATCCGCGCCAACATTTCGCGCAACTTTTACCGTCGCGATCTGAAGAAAGCGGCGTTGGCCAAGTGGTCGCGTCTGTCCACGGTCGCCAAGGTTGAGAAGGGTGCGTGCTTATGATGTACAATGAGATGGACAGTCAGGAAGCAGGTGTTGAGTGTTTTTCTATGAGGATGCTGACGAGTTTCGTGTGTACTATCTTCATGTGTTTTGGATTAAAGGTGTTCTCCAGAAGAAGGCTATCCGTAGCCGTCGCATCAAGGCGTAAGCGTGAGGAGTTTGTGGACTATTGACTGCAGATTGGTCTACTCTGGGCTGGTGGGAATAATTACAAGGAATAGAAGTGCAGGTTTGCAACTTTTGCTCCTTGGTAAGGTACAATGTGTTGCAAACCTTGTTCTATTGCCCCGCCGAATTTGCTTGTGTTGCGTCGTGTCTTATGGCCATGCCATCTCAATGGTAGATCGCAGGTAAATTTTGTCGCGCATTGCAGACCGTTAGCCCCTTGAGCAATGCGGCTGTCGGAATCGATGAAACTCGGTACAACGAGATGAAAACTCGGTGTTAATCAAGCTGTTCGCGTACAGATTTCTACCGCGTTGTACTTATTATCGAACGTTCAAGGTGCGATAATTAGTACTTTGGGATGTGCGTCTTGTACTGAATTTCAAGAGGCAAGCAAACATCTCATTCTGCAATAATCCTCACTAAAGATCGCCACCAGTTCCTGGTCGACCTTCGTCAGGGCACAGAGGATTCTCGGAAGAAGACTGCAAAAATGCACTTATGCATCTTCTTTCCAAGGGAAAGAAGCAACATCGCTACTGTCCTGTTAGATGTAGCATTGCGTCTGTTGTACGTTAAACGAAGTCAATTTCCTCTCATATAGTGTACTTCCGGATGACTGTGAAGTAATCTAGTAGGTCTGCTGGCTGTATCCTATGGAGTGATCAGGTTGTTCTGCTAGCTGCGTCCTCTTGAAAGTCTTTACGGTTATATCTATTCCTTGACGAATAATGCGCTACCAACTCCAGATCTCGCCACCGAGAAATATTTATGAGCTACGCTTGGTGACGAGTTTGAGTAGCCGTAAGATGTTATCGTTGCCTTCACCATGTTGGCGAAGGCAACGATAACATTGAAGAAGGGCGTTTAAGTGCCTAGAGTAGCATAGATCGATAAAACAAGAGATACGTTACAAAAACGTAGACGATGATGCGCTCATCATGCTCCACTGCATGATGTCGCCATCGATTATTTTCTATTGAGTAGAGCAAGGACTTGGGTACGCGAGCACATCATCTCGAAAAGCAAATGAAACTCCTCATAGCATGAATGTTGACCAACACTGCGTAACTAGATGTAAGGAGACGATGTGCCGATTGGAAGCATCGCAGCGGCAAGTTATAGATTGAGTGTGCGTAGGTACCGAAATTGCCTTTACGCTTGTACTTGTTGAATTGGCAACGTTAGCACATCTTCGTTCATGTTGTAGACAGCGTCAATAGCGCCTCCTATAGCATGTGGGGTTTGCACTGGTTTGCCATAGCAAACAGTAACTTGAAGCAGAATCCAGCCTGAGCGGTACAAGCTTGATGACGCTATTTCTCGAACGATAGTCCCGTTGTTATTACCTTCACAATCACTTGCTTGTCATGAGTAGATAACGAACGAAACAGCGACATTTGCAGTGGAAGTTTCGTATTCGTGACTGCGTATGGACTCAGTTTGTAGCTTTCGGAACCGAGGAAGATTGCGGATGTACGACTTCGCACGACCATCTCCTGGCGAGAAATGAGCAACTGTTTGATGGCATATCGAACGACAAGGAAGCTCCTTGCTTGTGTCTGAAGAACCCACTCACGTTGATCCAATGCTTAGCTACTAAGACCCCTTAAGGTGCAGCAATCCTAAAGCCTCTTGAAGACAGCTTGATCGCTATCGAACTCGGCATTCACACGAGTCGCTATACTTTCTGGTGAGACGATTGAATCGCGTCGTCTAATAGTGGAGTCATCCTGACTTTGTCAATGATGTCGCTAAGGCTGTAACTGACACTTCTGCTTTTGTTCATCGGCTGCTTCGGATACCAGAACACACGCACCTCAACACCACTCTTCCTCACAACGCCCCTTTCTCTCTTCACTTCCAACAGCCACGATACAACCAGATAGTCACGAGGCAGCTCCCGTCTAAAGTATCTTTCTAGAACCCTCTACATCATAGTGCAACAACTGCTATTACATAGCCTTTGGCGCACCTCTTTGCATGCAACTGTTCACTACCGACGCCTACAGCTCTCGCATCCACCGCCTGCAACGAACCATCTAGCTGCTCAACCGCTTGATCCCAGCATTTACCCAAAATTAACTCACGTTCTGCTTCGCACCACGGCAGCCGCTTCACTTCATGGCTGTCATGACACCAATTCACGCGATCGATTGACCAGGAACCTCAATACCATCAAATCTTGCATCCTTTAAAAGTCCAGCATCAGCTGCGCCAACACCTGCTCAATATGCAGCGGCTCGACGTGTTCGCTATCGTCCACCATCGCCTCCATTTGTGCGCGACGAACAGCTTCCACCACAAAAAGCCTTAGCATCTCAGTACTGAGTTTCAAAGCGTCTGCGTGAATCTTGCGCACCCGCGAGGCCGCCGCTGCTGCGGTGATGAGTGGCGCTGAATCAAACATCTCTTCCTCGTCGCTGCTGTCACTACCAATGGTTTCGGCTGCTGCTGTAACATTAGCAGCCCATGCCGATTGAAAAAGCTGCTCGACTAGAGCGACTTTAAACGTCGGAGGCGGAGGGGGAGTCATGACTTAGTTTGACCAACAAGTTTCACAGGATCGACTGTGCCCCGTCCCAGTCATTTGTTGTCGTGTTTACAATTCAATGATGATTCAAAGTAGGAAGCAGCACGTCCTGGTTGTTGGCTCGGTGAACGCCGATATCGTCATCGAGGTCAGCCGTCTACCTCTTCGGGGTGAGACGCTTTCTGCTTGTAAGACTGACACGGGCAAGTTTGCTCCAGGGGGTAAAGGTAGTAACCAAGCTGCTGCAGCTGGGAAGATTCTTGGTCCTAGTCACCCAACGCTCTCGGTCAAATTTGCTGGTCAGTTCGGTCATGATGCTCACGGCGAGGCGCTGCAAAAGGCACTACAAGACGCCCATGTCGATATTACGCTATCGGGTCACCGTGACTGTCCATCGGGACAAGCGTTTGTGTTCGTGTACCCAGACGGTGACAACTCGATCGTCATTGTCGGTGGTGCGAATCGAGCTTGGCCCCTCACACTTTCTGCGTCTTTAATCGACGCATTTGAGTCGGCAGCTATTGTACTATTGCAGTGCGAGATCCCGGAACGGATCAATGCGTTGGTGGTCAAAACTGCAGCTCAAGCTAATGTCCCTGTCATGTGGGACTCGGGAGGGGACGACGTGCCCATTCCAGCGGATCTCCTACCACTATTGACGTATCTCTGTCCTAATGAGACGGAACTGGCGCGGATGACCAAGCGTGAGGTTCGTAACAAGGAGGATGCAGTCGCTGCAGCAAGGTGTTTGCAAGAACAGGGAGCTAAGAACGTGCTTGTCACGCTTGGCTCGGATGGAGCGGTGTTTGTATCTGCTGACGGCTCGGAAGTGGTGGATCAAAAGTGCTTTGAGGTGGACAAAGTGGTTGACACAACGGGAGCTGGTGACTGCTTTCGTGGAGCGTTCGCCGTCGCGGTCGCTGAAGGTCGTGACGTGCAAAGCTGCATGATGCGTGCAACTGCGGCGAGTGCGCTGTGCGTGCAGCATCCTGGTGCATTGCCAAGTATTCCATCGGGTGAAGAGGTTAGCAGGCTCCTGAAGGAGAAAGGCCTGTAGTCCGCTTGGATATGTCCATGACGCGGATCATTAGGCTGAAGAGTAGCTCGTGTGAGTGTTGTAGTGTATCCTGCTGTCAAGCGATCTCTTCGACTTGCTAAGATTCTAACCATCAATAAACTGACTTTGGTCATGCAAGAGGCTCCTCTGAGTTTTGTAGCTTGATTAGCACCGATGCCGTCGTCGGAGAAGCGTGTACGTTGTGGATGTACAGCACGATCGGCTCCGAGCAGATGCCATTTAGCTAATGTTGTAATGGGCGAGCCCGTTACATGATATCGACACCAAACGATGTCAATTGGGAGATTGTCTAAGGTGAAAATTCCCTACCGATATTATACGAGATGGATAATATTAAAGGAATGTTATCCCCTTTTGGTATAATATCCATGCGCTGCTCAAAGATTGGTTGATAAAGACATATCAACCATTGATTACCACCGATCGCTGCTAGACGCGCGAAATGGGTGGTAAGCAGGTTATCGTCATTCGACAATATAGATTAATGTAGCTGGATAAAGACTGAAGTTATAGTGATAGCTTAACGATATTAAATACAGCTCTCTTTTTACCTTTTGTAACGATGCACAGTCAAGCTTGTACTGATGACAGTACAAGCTACTTATTTTGATGACAGAATGAGGGGGTGCCGCGTAACCTCACGTACACTGGTACGTGCAGAGGAAGACGGTAAGGAGAAGCGAGTACTTGGTTAAAGTAGAAGGTAGAACTGTATTTATAATAGTTAATGTCTGCAATAAATCACTATTTATCTTCATCTAACTATGTCTGAATACAAATGTGTAAATCAATTATCTGCTCACCACTCATTGCGTACGTCTGTCGTGGCGCGTCTTCGTTGGTTGATATAATAGCCTGTTATCAACCAATTAGGAACTACTCGTAAGTGCTACAGAATATTTGTCCTTTTGACAATATTCTGAGAATATAACTCTTATAGTTATATTCTATTAACAATTTCTTATAAATTGTTATGTAACGATTCACCCCGTTACATCACCCCCCCCTTAACCATCAGTCACTTTAGTGACTGATTGACTAAATGGATATTCGTCCCAAATCATTTGGGACAGGGTTTGCACTTGTTGGTCCGCGTCCACTTTCCAACATCTCATCGCATGGTAAACAAGCCCATGCGATACGCGAGCAAGGCCGCCGAGAGCGCGTCTGCACGTCTCTGTGCGGACGCCGAAGCAGAAACAACAGCAACTGATGTCTCATCGGTTGCTGAAGCGACTCAGCCTGTGTCACTTGGTGATACAGGCGCTGGTCATGAAGACACTCATGTCTTCACAGAGTATGAGCTCGGTGTCTCATACTCTCCTGATACGGAAGACGGATCCGTATCGACGGCGATCGAATCTAAGCCGCCTGCCAAGCGTGGCATGGATGATGCTATGCGTCGTAGCATCTTTGGTTCATCTGATGAATCAGATGAACCATCGCCGAAGCGAAGGCGCTCGAGGTCGCGAGACTCGGGCGCTAACAGTGGTGTCGGTTCTCCTATTGACACCACTTCACAGCGAGGTGCCAGTACTTCTGTCGGCACGTCGCAGGAAGAGCGGGACCGCAATGTGTTGCGTCTCGCTCCCGAAAAGAAGGCATGGATGCCTCCCAAATCCGTCATGGATCACTTGTCGGCGACGACGAGTGATCGTTATCGAACACGATTGTTCGATTCGTCAAGGATCCATCACCTTGACCCCAGCGCGAAAAACTATCGCACTGAGAATGAATTCTTCATCGATGCTTTCTTTAGACATCGATGGTACAGTGGGAATCACAAGCGTGATGGTCCCTCACTACTTCAAGCGTGGAACGCCTACATCCATAACCTTGAGGATGTAGGTCGTGACGCTTGGAACGACAAACTTATCAAAGCTCGTGATAAGTTTGAAAAGCGAACCCCGACAGGTGCACGCTACAAGCTGCATCGTCTGTCAAGGGAGAAAGGATTACCCTGCCTCTCTTGGGGAGACTCGTGCCCGTGTTGTGTGAACAACTCTGTACGAGCACCCAAGGAGGCTTGCCTCCTTACTAGCCCGTGGTGGCGCGTACGTACCTCTACTGAAATGTACGAAGGGATTGACAACCTGAAATCCCTTTACGACCGTGCCGGGAAGACTTTCTCCGGCGGTCCTTCTGCGGCACAGGATGTGCCGCGTCGTACTGCTCAACCAAACCCAGTACGTCAACTATCAGTTGGGAGCGGGGCTCCCAAGTATCCCAGGACGGGGGATAGCCGCGCCACCAGACGAGGTAACTCGTCCGACGTCCGTTCACGTCGCGGTGGTTCAACAGCTGCTCAACTAGATAGCGCTGGCCACCGCGAGAGTCCTCTAATAGAGTGGAGGAGGAGGAAAGACGCTCTCCACACGATCATGGGGATCCGTGTGTTCCCTAGAGCTTCTTTGATCGCGTAACGCAAGGGTTACGCAACGATCTCGAACATGAGCGGGACAGGCGTCTCCAAATGGCGGACACTGTCTTGAAGCATCGAGCTGAGTTTGCCTTTGCTCAGCTTGAGAACGAGAGAGCTCTGACATCTCTTCGTGACGAGCTAAGGGTAGCTCGTGGGAATGTTGATCGGTCTCGGGATGAGATAGCTGCTCTTCAGACCCTTGTCGATGCCCACCATCGGGAGCACAAGGCTCTCTGCGAGATGCTTGAGCGCAAGGGCGTTCTTCATCGAAAGAAGCAGCGTACTGATTGCTTGAGCGCAAGGGCGTTCTTCATTGGAAGAAGCAGCGAGATGCTTGAGCGCAAGGGCGTTCAT
Source organism: Peronospora matthiolae (assembly GCA_921007115.2). Lineage (NCBI taxonomy): Eukaryota > Oomycota > Peronosporomycetes > Peronosporales > Peronosporaceae > Peronospora > Peronospora matthiolae. Next base: position 180,678 of record CAKLBY020000197.1, read on the forward strand.
CATCGGAAGAAGGAGCGTACTGACAGCTGCTCAACTAGATAGCGCTGGCCACCGCGAGAGTCCTCTAATAGAGGTGGAGGAGGAGGAAAGACGCTCTTCACACGATCATGGGGATCCGTGTGTTCCCTAGAGCTTCTTTGATCGCGTAACGCAAGGGTTACGCAACGATCTCGAACATGAGCGGGACAGGCGTCTCCAAATGGCGGACACTGTCTTGAAGCATCGAGCTGAGTTTGCCTTTGCTCAGCTTGAGAACGAGAGAGCTCTGACATCTCTTCGTGACGAGCTAAGGGTAGCTCGTGGGAATGTTGATCGGTCTCGGGATGAGATAGCTGCTCTTCAGACCCTTGTCGATGCCCACCATCGGGAGCACAAGGCTCTCTGCGAGATGCTTGAGCGCAAGGGCGTTCTTAATCGAAAGAAGCAGCGTACTGGGAGTACGGCTTAAGCCGACCAACGTAAAACGTGGGATGCGTTCGCATCTTACGTGGCAACTCGATCGTGTATGCATTGCCTAGGCGGTGCAATACACGAAATGGGCCGATGTACTTGGGTAGTAGTTTACTGCTACCCAAGTTAGTCACTACATGCTTTAATAGGTTAACCGTAGACAGTAGGACTAAGTCACCTTTATTAAATAAAAGAGTGTTTACCCTTCCATTCTTGTCAGCGTTTTGCTTTTGCTTATCCACCGCTTCGGCGATGGAGTCCTGCACAAAACGGACTACCGTTTCACGAGCCAGTATGAACTCATCTGATGACTCGTTAGCTTTAGTGCGCTGTGAGTGCACTGCAGAAACATCAACCTTTTCTTCAGTGAGGGCTTCCGCACTCTCACTGGCATCATCTTCTTCGATATCGATGTTATCGATATCGGCATCAAACGCAATGACCTCTTCGTCAGAGCGTGATGAGCGTGAACCAAATCGGTTTTTGCTCGCGCGAGTCCCTCCCCCCTTAAACCAGAGTCACACTCTAGTAAGGTGGGTACTCGCGGATGGCGTAAGCCATTCACGTAAAACGGTGTATGTGTCGTGGACGCATGCACCGAGTTGTTAATAGCAAACTCTACCATTGGCAAGAACTCACTCCAACTCTTAAAGGAGTGTACGTATCCTCGAAGTATCTCTTCGAGGACACGATTGGCACGTTCCGTCTGACCATCTGACTCTGGATGATCAGATGTCGACATCTTCAAGCGCGTACCGAGTGATTTGAACACGGAACGCCAGAAATCAGCTGTGGAGCGTGGATCTCTGTCTGATACGAGTTCACGGGGCAACCCATGAAGTCGGAAGATGGTGTCAATAAAGACACAAGCACAGCCACTTGCTGTGATTGACTCTGGTACAGCCACAAGGTGTACCATTTTGCTGAATCTGTCAACAAAAACGAGAATACCCGTATTCCCGCGTGCGTCTTTGGGTAACCCGAAGACAAAATCCATTGAGATGGATTCCCAGCACTCAGCCGGAACCGGTAGAGGCTGTAAAGGTGCACGCAGTGAAGGACTTGACTTCACTCGTTGACAGACTTCGCATGCGCGAACGTACTTTCGCACAAACCGATACTGACGGGGCCAGTAAAAGTCTCGACTCACCGTGAGATATGTTTTCTCCCGGCCACGATGTCCTCCTGTAGGAGCATCGTGATACTCGAACATGATCCGCAAACGCAGATCAGTATCATCTGGAATGACAACACGTGGTGTGTCACCAGTAACGGCTGTATAATACAGTAAACCGTTGCGAGTAGTGTATCGATCTGATGCAGATCGATACGCAGGCGACAATCGTTTCAACGATTCTCGAGATGGTTGGGAGAGATGTGTCAACAACTTCACAATCTCACCATCTTGGGCGTATGCCCGCCTCACATCATCATACAACGTTGTAGATGGGACTGAGGACGTCATAACCGCAACAGTGACTGTCTCACTGTTGGGTTTCACGACTGGTTCAAAGTCGGGACGACGTGAGAGTGCATCAGCGACGACATTAAGTCGTCCTGGTTTGTACTCGACCGTAAAGTTGTATTCTGCAAAGAATGACAACCACCGCGCCATTCGTTGTGAAAGGTGCGGGCTGTTTACTGCCGTGCGTAATGACGCATGGTCAGTGTAAACAATGAAGGGTCTATCTCCTAATCGATAGACTCTGAACTTCGCGAGTGCATACTTCAAGGAAAGGAGTTCCTTATCATGCACTGGGTAGTTCCGCTCAGCTGGTTGCAGCTGACGCGACTGATAGCAGACGACGCGTTCAACGCCTTCAAGGTCGTACTGCATTAATGCACAGCCGATTGCGAAATCGCTGGCATCACAGACCACATGAAATGGTCTGTCCTGATCGGCAATTGCTAGGACTGGGGATTGTATCAAGCTCTGCTTGATACCATCAAAGGAGCGCTGACATTCAGCGTTATATAACCACCTCTCGTTCTTTTTCAACAAACGAGAGAGATGCACAGTCATCTCGGCGTAATTGCGTGAATACTTATGCAAATACGCCGCTAGCCCAAGGAATTTTCGAAGACCTTTGACATCGACTGGCACAGGCCAGTCGGTGATCGCCTTGATCTTTTCGGGATCAGGACGTACACCGTTCTTACCAACGATGCACCCAAGAAGTGGTATTTCGCTTGCTGCAAATATACACTTCTTGAGGTTTGCATACAATTGATGCTTTCGCATGATTGTAAGAACCTGTCGGACGTGGTACCTGTGAACCTCAACGTCCGACTTTCCATCCATAGCCCGACTATGGATGAATACGTCATCGAAATAACTCGGCGCGAATTCTCGTACTGGTCTCAACAGATGTGATACACATCTGTTGAACGTGGCAGGGGCATTACTAAGCCCTTGTGGCATTACTAGCCATTCCCAGAGCATGCCGCTAGGCGTGCTAACTGCGGTATAGGGTATATCCCGTTCCCGCATAAGAATTTGATAGAAGCCATCCATCAAATCCATGGACGAAAAGATGGTACTCTTTGACGTACCATCAATGATTACGTCCTTCCTCGGTATCGGCGTCTGAGCCGGTACCGTTGCAGCGTTCAACTTGTTGAATGCATGCACTATCCGCCACCCTCCTGTTGCTTTTCGCACACAGAAGGTCGGAGAGCTATGTGGGGAAGTTGATTCCCTCACATGGCCCGCAGCTAAACGATCGGCAAAGAACTTGTCGATCGCTGTGACCTCTTCACGAGGCAGTGGCCACTGCTTCATGACACAGTACTTCGAGCCTGGTTTAAGCTCGACCTCGTGTCGAATACCTTTATCCTTCGGTAATTCGCACGGAACAGTTTCAGGGAATACATCCTTGAATTCAACCAAATCTTCATAGAGAGGATTTGTCTTGAGCGATTCCCATGATTGGGAGTCATATCGCTCAATTCGTGTCTTTTCATCGAGGACACTCTCGTCCATAGATGAACTACTGAGAACTCTCTCGTTCTCAGTGAACACTGTTGCTGACCTTATGTCGGTTACACACTCGTCGTCAGCGACGAGTATGCAGATCTGCTTGACTTTGCCACTACGCAGATCACGCAAGAACCTTTTATGTTCGAGCGTTGGCAACTGAGTGATCTCCGAAGTCAACTTCGGAGGCGCAATCAGATCAAGTGTATAAGCGCCTACACTTGATCCGTTATTGACTATGACATTCAATGTCTCTGTCATTTCCTGGGGACTTATTCCCTCAGGCTTCGAAGGACTTATTCCTTCGTCTTCCCGGGGACTTATTCCCGCGGGTTTCGGGGAACTTATTTCCGCCGTATTTGTAATCTTGGGACTTATTCCCTTTACTTCCTCTAGCTGGGGTTGCGCAACCACAGCGAGATCCTCTACGAAAGACTCTCCAGTCGATCTAGGATTATCGTTTCGCTTAACCTGAGCGATCGATTGTTTCTCTTCTAGATGTTCCCCGCTAGGGATACATCTTTGTCCCAGTCCACCCGACTTATTCGAGTGGTGGACCTTCGGCGCAGCCTGTGTTTCCTCACAGCCGCCGGAACTTTGCTCCGAAGTGTAACCGTTTGGTACACTAAGGTTTTGTGCAGTCGTACTAACGACCGTACCACAAGTGAGGCCATCGCACTCACTCGTAGTACATCCACACGCTTGTGGACGCTCCAAAACGTTCATCAGATGGCCATCTGATGAACAAGCGGCAGGCATCGTTACTGTTCGATGTTGCCAGTTTACCCGTGGTTCGTACCTTCTGAGCCACGGTATTCCAAGGATGACATCAAATTTGTCATCCAAATCCAATACGATAAAGTCATCGTCATATTGGGTATCTTCTAGCGTATAGTGGATCTTCACTATACGCTTCATGACGGTTACGGATGCGCCTGTCGCAAGACGTACCGTCATCCTCGTAGGAGGTGTGTCACATTCACTGAATTTAGAGTGACCATCTTCTAGCGATTGGCGTCGCACAAAATTGTTGGACGCCCCACAATCGACTAGAGCTCGAAGGGACAACTTATTCGTCACTTCGAGTTTCAAGGTAATGAGTGAGACCTCATTACCTAGAGCAGCAACGCACAACGTTTGTGTGTTGGGAGCAACCTTCATCAAGAGGCCTACAAATTCTCTTGACGTTGCTGGATCAGTAGGGTGCTCCGCACCTACTGATCCTGTCCGTTTTTTGACGGTCCATCCCGTTGTTGCGTCTTTGCACCAACTGCGGACCCTCGTCCCTGCCCCTTTCTCATGGGTGGACGGTCACTACGCCCAGTGTCGCGAGACACTGGACGAGGGGCACTACACTCGTAAGCGTAGTGTCCTGTCTTTTGACATCTGTTGCATCTCTGCAACTTCTTGTAGCCTGTAGAGCGAGCCTTCTCGCTCTCTACATAACAGAGTTCCATCGGCTCTGGACCTCCGTTGTCATATCGTCTCGGTTGACGATATGATGTCGAGCTGGCGCGAGCCTGTCTCAGACTGAAGTCTTCCTGCTCCGCAATGGAAATGGCTTGTTCTAGTGAATCTAGTTCAAGCCGGAACAGGTGAGTCTTGACGGGACCATCCGCAAGACCCTGCATGAACACCGAAACCAACGTGTGTTCATCCACCGGATTGGAACTTATACAACTCGTGAGATGTCGTATATGTTGCGCGTAAGCGTGCACATCACGCTTACCCTGTTTGAGCTTCAAGAGTTCGGTTCGAGCTCTGAACTCAGCTCTAGGCGGTTCAAACGTTTGTCTGAGCCGCGACTTGAAGACTTCCAACGACCCAAACGCATATGGGTCGTGCAACTTGAGCCCCAGTGCCCAAGTCTTGGCACGTCCTGCCAGATTTGACTGGGCAAATGCAACTTGCATATCCCCGTCGTCGATGCGACGCGCCCTTATGGCGTCATCCAATTCGACGAACCATCTCAAGAGGGAGTCCTCTTCGACCCCTCTATACTTGGAGATGTCAATCTTCAAAGTCTCGGGTCGACGCGAGTGCATCGACCCGCCAGCAGCAGCCTGCTGCTGTCTCAACAGTTCAAACTGTTGAGCACCCTGTTCTCTCAACAACTCTGCTTGTTGAGAACCTTGTTGGTGAAGCAAGGCTACTTTCTCGCGTTCAGCGTCAAGTTCATTTTGAATGAAATTGGCGATAGTAGCATGTTGGGCATCTCTATTGAGAGCCTCTAGCATGACGCTAACAGCATGGATGCCCATGGTCGAACCCATTCGTTCAACCGCATCCCATCGCTCAAATGGGAGTTGCCGTCACGCGTAGCGTGAAAGCTTTGGTCATCTTCATCATCCAACATATTCATGTTAGATGTGAACGTGGTCCTTGGACGGACTACGAAGTGCTGCCAGGTGTAACGGGGCACCCTGAAGCTTGTACTGGTGACAGTACAAGCTACTTATTCTGATGACAGAATAAGGCGGTGCCTCGTAACTTCACGTACACTCGTACGTGCAGAGGAAGACGGTAAGAAGAAGCGAGTACTTGTTGAAAGTAAAAAGTAGAACTGTATTTATAATAGTTAATGTCTGCAATAAATCACTATTTATCTTCATCTAACTATGTCTAAATACAAATGTGTAAATCAGTTATCTGCTCACCACTCATTGCGTGCGTCTGTCGTGGCGCGTCTTCGTTGGTTGATATAATGGCCTATATCAACCAATTAGGAACTACTCGTAAGTGCTACAGAATATTTGTCCTTATGACAATATTCTGAGAATATAACTCTTATAGTTATATTCTATTAACAATTTCTTATAAATTGTTATGTAACGATTCACCCCGTTACATCACCCCCCCTTAACCATCAGTCACTTTAGTGACTGATTGACTAAATGGATACTCGTCCCAAATCATTTGGGACAGGGTTTGCACTTGTTGGTCCGAGTCCACTTCCCAACATTTCATCGCATGGTTAACAAGCCCATGCGATGCGCGAGCAAGGCCGCCGAGAGCGCGTCCGCACGTCTCTGTGCGGACGCCGAAGCAGAAACAACAGCAACTGATGTCTCATCGGTTGCTGAAGCGACTCAGCCTGTGTCACTTGGTGATGCAGGCGCTGGTCATGAAGACACTCATGTCTTCACAGAGTATGAGCTCGGTGTCTCATACTCTCCTGATACGGAAGACGGATCCGTATCGACGGCGATTGAATCTAAGCCGCCTGCCAAGCGTGGCATGGATGATGCTATGCGTCGTAGCATCTTTGGTTCATCTGATGAATCAGATGAACCATCGCCGAAGCGAAGGCGCTCGAGGTCGCGAGACTCGGGCGCTAACAGTGGTGTCGGTTCTCCTATTGACACCACTTCACAGCGAGGTGCCAGTACTTCTGTCGGCACGTCGCAGGAAAAGCGGGACCGCAATGTGTTGCGTCTCGCTCCTGAAAAGAAGGCATGGATGCCTCCCAAATCCGTCATGGATCACTTGTCGGCGACGACGAGTGATCGTTATCGAACACGGTTGTTCGATTCGTCAAGGATCCATCACCTTGACCCCAGCGCGAAAAACTATCGCGCTGAGAATGAATTCTTCATCGATGCTTTCTTTAGACATCGATGGTACAGTGGGAATCACAAGCGTGATGGTCCCTCACTACTTCAAGCGTGGAACGCCTACATCCATAACCTTGAGGATGTAGGTCGTGACGCTTGGAACGACAAACTTATCAAAGCTCGTGATAAGTTTGAAAAGCGAACCCCGACAGGTGCACGCTACAAGCTGCATCGTCTGTCAAGGGAGAAAGGATTACCCTGCCTCTCTTGGGGAGACTCGTGCCCGTGTTGTGTGAACAACTCTGCACGAGCACCTAAGGAGGCTTACCTCCTTACTAGCCCGTGGTGGCGCGTACGTATCTCTACTGAGATGTACGAAGGGATTGACAACCTGAAATCCCTTTACGACCGTGCCGGGAAGACTTTCTCCGGCGGTCCTTCTGCGGCACAGGATGTGCCGCGTCGTACTGCTCAACCAAACCCAGTACGTCAACCATCAGTTGGGAGCGGGGCTCCCAAGTATCCCAGGACGGGGGATAGCCGCGCCACCGGACGAGATAACTCGTCCGACGTCCGTTCACGTCGCGGTGGTTCAACAGCTGCTCAACTAGATAGCGCTGGCCACCGCGAGAGTCCTCTAATGGAGGTGGAGGAGGAGGAAAGACGCTCTCCACACGATCATGGGGATCCGTGTGTTCCCGAGAGCTTCTTTGATCGCGTAACGCAAGGGTTACGCAACGATCTCGAACATGAGCGGGACAGGCGTCTCCAAATGGCGGACACTGTCTTGAAGCATCGAGCTGAGTTTGCCTTTGCTCAGCTTGAGAACGAGAGAGCTCTGACATCTCTTCGTGACGAGCTAAGGGTAGCTCGTGGGAATGTTGATCGGTCTCGGGATGAGATAGCTGCTCTTCAGACCCTTGTCGATGCCCACCATCGGGAGCACAAGGCTCTCTGCGAGATGCTTGAGCGCAAGGGCGTTCTTCATCGAAAGAAGCAGCGTACTGATTGCTTGAGCGCAAGGGCGTTCTTCATTGGAAGAAGCAGCGAGATGCTTGAGCGCAAGGGCGTCCTTCATCGGAAGAAGGAGCGTACTGACAGCTGCTCAACTAGATAGCGCTGGCCACCGCGAGAGTCCTCTAATAGAGGTGGAGGAGGAGGAAAGACGCTCTCCACACGATCATGGGGATCCGTGTGTTCCCTAGAGCTTCTTTGATCGCGTAACGCAAGGGTTACGCAACGATCTCGAACATGAGCGGACAGGCGTCTCCAAATGGCGGACACTGTCTTGAAGCATCGAGCTGAGTTTGCCTTTGCTCAGCTTGAGAACGAGAGAGCTCTGACATCTCTTCGTGACGAGCTAAAGGGTAGCTCGTGGGAATGTTGATCGGTCTCGGGATGAGATAGCTGCTCTTCAGACCCTTGTCGATGCCCACCATCGGGAGCACAAGGCTCTCTGCGAGATGCTTGAGCGCAAGGGCGTTCTTAATCGAAAGAAGCAGCGTACTGGGAGTACGGCTTAAGCCGACCAACGTAAAACGTGGGATGCGTTCGCATCTTACGTGGCAACTCGATCGTGTATGCATTGCCTAGGCGGTGCAATACACGAAATGGGCCGATGTACTTGGGTAGTAGTTTACTGCTACCCAAGTTAGTCACTACATGCTTTAATAGGTTAACCGTAGACAGTAGGACTAAGTCACCTTTATTAAATAAAAGAGTGTTTACCCTTCCATTCTTGTCAGCGTTTTGCTTTTGCTTATCCACCGCTTCGGCGATGGAGTCCTGCACAAAACGGACTACCGTTTCACGAGCCAGTATGAACTCATCTGATGACTCGTTAGCTTTAGTGCGCTGTGAGTGCACTGCAGCAACATCAACCTTTTCTTCAGTGAGGGCTTCCGCACTCTCACTGGCATCATCTTCTTCGATATCGATGTTATCGATATCGGCATCAAACGCAATGACCTCTTCGTCAGAGCGTGATGAGCGTGAACCAAATCGGTTTTTGCTCGCGCGAGTCCTTCCCCCCCCTTAAACCACAGTTACACTCTAGTAAGGTGGGTACACGCGGATGGCGCAAGCCATTCACGTAAAACGGTGTATGTGTCGTGGACGCATGCACCGAGTTGTTAATGGCAAACTCTACCATTGGCAAGAACTCACTCCAACTCTTAAAGGAGTGTACGTATCCTCGAAGTATCTCTTCGAGGACACGATTGGCACGTTCCGTCTGACCATCTGACTCTGGATGATCAGATGTCGACATCTTCAAGCGCGTTCCGAGTGATTTGAACACGGAACGCCAGAAATCAGCTGTGGAGCGTGGATCTCTGTCTGATACGAGTTCACGGGGCAACCCATGAAGTCGGAAGATGGTGTCAATAAAGACACAAGCACAGCCACTTGCCGTGATTGTCTCCGGTACAGCCACAAGGTGTACCATTTTGCTGAATCTGTCAACCACAAATACAAGAATACCCGTATTCCCGCGTGCGTCTTTGGGTAACCCGAAGACAAAATCCATTGAGATGGATTACCAGCACTCAGCCAGAACTGGTAGAGGCTGTAAAGGTGCACGCAGTGAAGGACTTGATTTCACTCGTTGACAGACTTCGCATGCGCAAACATACTTGCGCAAAAATCTGAGGGGCGGGGCCAGTGAAAGTCTTGTCTCACAGTGAGATACGTTTTCTCACGGCCACGATGTCCTCCTGTAGGAGCATCGTGATACTCGAACATGATCCGCAAACGCAGATCAGTATCATCTGGAATGACAACACGTGGTGTGTCACCAGAAACGGCTGTATAGTACAGTAACCCGTTGCGAGTAGTGTATCGATCTGATGCAGATCGATACGCAGGCGACAATCGTTTCAGCGATTCTCGAGATGGTTGGGAGAGATGTGTCAACAACTTCACAATCTCACCATCTTGGGCGTATGCCCGCCTCACATCATCATACAACGTTGTAGATGGGACTGAGGACGTCATAACCGCAACAGTGACTGTCTCACTGTTGGGTTTCGCGACTGTTTCAAAGTCGGGACGACGTGAGAGTGCATCGGCGACGACATTAAGTCGTCCTGGTTTGTACTCGACCGTAAAGTTGTATTCTGCAAAGAATGACAACCACCGCGCCATTCGTTGTGAAAGGTGCGGGCTGTTTACTGCCGTGCGTAATGACGCATGGTCAGTGTAAACAATGAAGGGTCTATCTCCTAATAGATAGACTCTGAACTTCGCGAGTGCATACTTCATGGCAAGGAGTTCCTTGTCATGCACTGGATAGTTCCGCTCAGCTGGTTGCAGCTGACGCGACTGATAGCAGACGACGCGTTCAACGCCTTCAAGGTCGTACTGCATTAATGCACAGCCGATTGCGAAATCGCTGGCATCACAGACCACATGAAATGGTCTGTCCTGATCGGCAATTGCTAGGACTGGGGATTGTATCAAGCTCTGCTTGATACCATCAAAGGAGCGCTGACATTCAGCGTTCCATAACCACCTCTCGTTCTTTTTCAACAAACGAGAGAGGTGCACAGTCATCTCGGCGTAATTGCGTGAATACTTATGCAAATACGCCGCTAGCCCAAGGAATTTTCGAAGACCTTTGACATCGACCGGCACAGGCCAGTCGGTGATCGCCTTGATCTTTTCGGGATCAGGACGTACACCGTTCTTACCAACGATGCACCCAAGAAGTGGTATTTCGCTTGCTGCAAATATACACTTCTTGAGGTTTGCATACAATTGATGCTTTCGCATGATTGTAAGAACCTGTCGGACGTGGTACCTGTGAACCTCAACGTCCGACTTTCCATCCATAGCCCGACTATGGATGAATACGTCATCGAAATAACTCGGCGCGAACTCTCGTACTGGTCTCAACAGATGTGATACACATCTGTAGAACGTGGCAGGGGCATTACTGAGCCCTTGTGGCATTACTAGCCATTCCCAGAGCATGCCGCTAGGCGTGCTAACTGCGGTATAGGGTATATCCCGTTCCCGCATAAGAATTTGATAGAAGCCATCCATCAAATCCATGGACGAAAAGATGGTACTCTTTGACATACCATCAATGATTACGTCCTTCCTCGGTATCGGCGTCTGAGCCGGTACCGTTGCAGCGTCCAATTTGTTGAACGCATGCACTATCCGCCACCCTCCTGTTGCTTTTCGCACACAGAAGGTCGGAGAGCTATGTGGGGAAGTTGATTCCCTCACATGGCCCGCAGCTAAACGATCGGCAAAGAACTTGTCGATCGCTGTGACCTCTTCACGAGGCAGTGGCCACTGCTTCATGACACAGTACTTCGAGCCTGGTTTAAGCTCGACCTCGTGTCGAATACCTTTATCCTTCGGTAATTCGCACGGAACAGTTTCAGGGAATACATCCTTGAATTCAACCAAATCTTCATAGAGAGGATTTGTCTTGAGCGATTCCCATGATTGGGAGTCGTATCGATCAATTCGTGTCTTTTCATCGAGGACACTCTCGTCCATAGATGAACTACTGAGAACTCTCTCGTTCTCAGTGAACACTGTTGCTGACCTTATGTCGGTTACTCACTCGTCGTCAGCGACGAGTATGCAGATCTGCTTGACTTTGCCACTACGCAGATCACGCAAGAACCTTTTATGTTCGAACGTTGGCAACTGAGTGATCTCCGAAGTCAACTTCGGAGGCGCAATCAGATCAAGTGTATAAGCGCCTACACTTGATCTGTTATTGACTATGACATTCAATGTCTCCGTCATTTCCTGGGGACTTATTCCCTCAGGCCTCGAAGGACTTATTCCTTCGTCTTCCCGGGGACTTATTCCCGCGGGTTTCGGGGAACTTATTTCCGCCGTATTTTTAATATCGGGACTTATTCCCTTTACTTCCTCTAGCTGTGGTCGCGCAACCACAGCGAGATCCTCTACGAAAGACTCTCCAGTCGATCTAGGATTATCGTTTCGCTTAACCTGAGCGATCGATTGTTTCTCTTCTAGATGTTCCCCGCTAGGGATACATCTTTGTCCCGGTCCACTCGACTTATTCGAGTGGTGGACCTTCGGCGCAGCCTGTGTTTCCTCACAGCCGCCGGAACTTTGCTCCGAATTGTAACCGTTTGTTACACTAAGGTTTCATGCAGTCGTACTAACGACCGTACCACAAGTGAGGCCATCGCACTCACTCGTAGTACATCCACACGCTTGTGGACGCTCCAAAACGTTCATCAGATGGCCATCTGATGAACAAGCGGCAGACATCGTTACTGTTCGATGTTGCCAGTTTACCCGTGGTTCGTACCTTCTGAGCCACGGTATTCCAAGGATGACATCAAATTTGTCATCCAAATCCAATACGATGAAGTCATCGTCATATTGGGTATCTTCTAGCGTATAGTGGATCTTCACTATACGCTTCATGACGGTTACGGATGCGCCTGTCGCAAGACGTACCGTCATCCTCGTAGGAGGTGTGTCACATTCACTGAATTTAGAGTGACCATCTTCTAGCGATTGGAGTCGCACAAAATTGTTGGACGCCCCACAATCGACTAGAGCTCGAAGGGACAACTTATTCGTCACTTCGAGTTTCAAGGTAATGAGTGAGACCTCATTACCTAGAGCAGCAACGAACAACGTTTGTGTGTTGGGAGCAACCTTCATCAAGAGGCCTACAAATTCTCTTGACGTTGCTGGATCAGTAGGGTGCTCCGCACCTACTGATCCTGTCCGTTTTGTTTTACGGTCCATCTAGTTGTTGCGTCTTTGCACCAACTACGGACCCTCGTCCCTGCCCCTTTCTCATGGGTGGACGGTCACTACGCCCAGTGTCGCGAGACACTGGACGAGGGGCACTACACTCGTAAGCGTAGTGTCCTGTCTTTTGACATCTGTTGCATCTCTGCAACTTCTTGTAGCCTGTAGAGCGAGCCTTCTCGCTCTCTACATAACAGAGTTCCATCGGCTCTGGACCTCCGTTGTCATATCGTCTCGGTTGACGATATGATGTCGAGCTGGCGCGAGCCTGTCTCAGACTGAAGTCTTCCTGCTCCGCAATGGAAATGGCTTGTTCTAGTGAATCTAGTTCAAGCCGGAACAGGTGAGTCTTGACGGGACCATCCGCAAGACCTTGCATGAACACCGAAACCAACGTGTGTTCATCCACCGGATTGGAACTTATACAACTCGTGAGATGTCGTATATGTTGCGCGTAAGCGTGCACATCACGCTTACCCTGTTTGAGCTTCAAGATTTCGGTTCGAGCTCTGAACTCAGCTCTAGGCGGTTCAAACGTTTGTCTGAGCCGCGACTTGAAGACTTCCAACGACCCAAACGCATATGGGTCGTGCAACTTGAGCCCCAGTGCCCAAGTCTTGGCACGTCCTGCCAGATTTGACTGGGCAAATGCAACTTGCATATCCCCGTCGTCGATGCGACTCGCCCTTATGGCGTCATCCAATTCGACGAACCATCTCAAGAGGGAGTCCTCTTCGACCCCTCTATACTTGGAGATGTCGATCTTCAAAGTCTCGGGTCGACGCGAGTGCATCGACCCGCCAGCAGCAGCCTGCTGCTGTCTCAACAGTTCAAACTGTTGAGCACCCTGTTCTCTCAACAACTCTGCTTGTTTGAGAACCTTGTTGGTGAAGCAAGGCTACTTTCTCGCGTTCAGCGTCAAGTTCATTTTGAATGAACTTGGCGATAGTAGCATGTTGGGCATCTCTATTGAGAGCCTCTAGCATGACGCTAACAGCATGGATGCCCATGGTTGAACCCATCCGTTCAACCGCATCCCATCGCTCAAATGGGAGTTGCCGTCACGCGTAGCGTGAAAGCTTTGATCATCTTCATCATCCAACATATTCATGTTGGATGTGAACGCGGTCCTTGGACGGACTACGAAGTGCTACCAGGTGTAACGGGGCACCCTGAAGCTTGTACTGGTGACAGTACAAGCTACTTATTCTGATGCCAGAATAAGGCGGTGCCTCGTAACTTCACGTACACTCGTACGTGCAGAGGAAGACGGTAAGAAGAAGCGAGTACTTGTTGAAAGTAAAAAGTAGAACTGTATTTATAATAGTTAATGTCTGCAATAAATCACTATTTATCTTCATCTAACTATGTCTAAATACAAATGTGGAAATCAGTTATCTGCTCACCACTCATTGCGTGCGTCTGTCGTGGCGCGTCTTCGTTGGTTGATATAATGGCCTATATCAACCAGTTAGGAACTACTCGTAAGTGCTACAGAATATTTGTCCTTATGACAATATTCTGAGAATATAACTCTTATAGTTATATTCTATTAACAATTTCTTATAAATTGTTATGTAACGATTCACCCCGTTACAGTACGTCTACAAAAGGGCATCGAGAGGAACAGTTTGACGGGATCTTCGACTCCCCGTTTCACAATGTTTTCGATTAACGAAATGGCGTCTGGTAGCTCAACATAAATATAACCATTTATTCTACCATCGTTGATAAATTGTGACTGTCTTATGCAGATGCATGTTGTGGTCTTCTTTTGAAAACGATTATGACTCGGTGCAATTAATTTAAATTCACCAGAATATAGACATATTTTGGTATTTCTCATTTTGAACTAATTGAGCAGCAGTTCCAGCAATTGTATTTTGTTTGATTCATCGATTATAATTTTATTTACGGGCTGCTTTATTCGTTCTAAATCTCCAGCTTTGACACACACGCTAAGTCACTCGTGCTGCAAACTAATGATATGTTTCGTAAACACCGTACAATCGAGATGAAGCAATTCTACCAGGCGATGCAAACACTGCTCTAACAGCACTCTGAAATTACACACATGACCTCGGCATGCGAGCAGGAAAGGCTTGGTGCCTATTGGAACGGAACAGACCACCCTGGTGATTAGATATCAGCATCCGAGCTGAATGCTTGCACCTAACATCGTCCAGATATCGCGAATGTGAATGCCTGCTTGTTCCATGACGTCTTGTCAAGGGACAAGTGACACTCCTGACTGACAAGCATGTTGAGCGTGTACGGACCGCAACTTTTTGCGATACGAAATTAACGTTACGACTACTAAAGAAGCACCACCCCGTTTGCATTTACGACATGCCAGGTGTCAGCAGCTTAACTGCTCTATCGGGCATCTTCGAATCACAAATTCACTCGAGTCGCCACAAGACATCACTTTAAGACTCATTCTAGGGCTCCTCTGTTGCAATAGGCTGCAAAGGCGCCGAATCTGGTGATCAGCACCTACCCGTACCTTCTCATGCTAAGTATGCTGCGCTTCACGTGGTATCACGACTGATGACAAAAACCAAGCTTGGTAATGAAGTGCTTGATCCTACCTCGGACTTGTTCCTGGAAACTCAAAAGGTCGTTGCTTACTGCATAATTGACGGCCACAAACCCTGTATTGGCAACCGAGTCGCGTTTGCCACGGGGATAAGTGTTGCAGTCATCGTAGTCGCATCGATACATTCCATCATCATACCCTAAATTGTGAGGTGTCTCGAACACAGAACATCTATCATTTACATAGGCGACACTTTGTCTTCTAAAGGCACATGTCGAGCATACGTGATGGCTGGTCGGACCGAACGTACGGTAAGAGACTCTCGCCAAACGCGTCGTGTAGAAGAGTCACGATACTGCCTAGAGTAGACGACGACAGAGGTGGCGACACAGCACGATCCATAGCCTTGGACATTGAAAAGTAAGTTCCAGAAGCATGCTGTACGTTGCACATTTTCAAGTTGTACCAATTAGTTGTGACTTGCGATACATACGACAACATCACAAAGAGTTGCTTACCACAAGGATGCCGAGGCAGTTTTGTGCCTCAAGTCTTTCGACAAGATCAGGGTTGGACGACGAGACTGCTGGCTCCAATCGCCGATAGTATGCCTCCAAATTAGGAAAGAGCAAACTTTCCATCACCAGAGGGCCCAAAAACAGCATACCTGGCCAGAACAACAATCCAATGGTCAATCATTCCACAGCTTCCACACCGCAAAAACATGAGACAGAGACCGTGCAGGGCGCCATATTGAGTCGAAAAAGGACACACTGGGTCTATGATTGCCTTGTGGTACGTCTTCGATACGCGAGCCTGGATATTGGCGTACTTTTCACCGTAGCGCTCGCAAATCTGAGCCACCAGTTTGGCCGCGTACTTGCGCAAAGCCCAGTGATCATCTGCTGGGTTCTCACAGAGCTGTGTACCCAGCACGCAGGTCAAGATAGCAGGAATCAGCTGATGTAACTACATTTCATCCGGCATTGCACACAACAAGCACAACAACGTTAGCGCCGCAAAAACGACATACTAGCACACACGACCACGTACATAGAGTTCAATATGTAGATTCTGGTTCGTCAGCAAACAGCGGCAAGCCCGCATGAGTGAGAATAGCAGTGACAGGTCATGATTGCTGTGCTTCACCTCTTCGTAAATGAAGCGTGAGAAGTACGGCAGCAGCTGGTGGATGCCCGGGTCTTGAGCGAGGCTGGTAAAAGCTGCACGTTGCAGCTCAAAGTTGTCGCCCTTAACGGCCTCGGTCACCTTGGTGTAGTACAACTGCATTTCCTCCGTCAGCACGTGCTTGACCCGGGGCTTTCTGTCGATATGATTGACAAAAGCTTCGTCCTTAATGGACGTGTGACACGTCGAATCGTCTTCAACGGACTCATTCTCAGGTATGAGTGGCTGCACGCCATCGACTGCCAACCAGTGCACATTAAGTACTGGCTGCAATGGAATTTGCCCCAATGGTGCATTCAGTAGCTCAGATAGTTCCAGCTCTTCCTCCACTGCAAAAAAGAGCGACTCGTGGTCCTCGCACGGCTTATACTTGACAGTACCAGGTGCGGCAAAGCCATACAAACTCTAGCAAATGCACACATAACACGACGCAAACAAGTCAGTAACGTGCGTTAAATATTTCCATCTAATTTCACTCTATTTACAGAATAAGGTACCTCTAGATTCCGCACGTGGAGCGCCTGATTGATGTGGGTGGGGTCCAGCTGGGACCGTCGCGAGTGCCGCTGGAACTTGAGCGCGTCCTGCACCACCTCCCGCACTCGCAGCTCTACCTCTGGCATGAGCTCGCCCACGCAGTCACTGCTAATGTCGTCCAGACCCAGACTTTGTGCTACCAGCTGGAGCATCTCAGGGCGCAGCAGACTCATGCTGCCTGGTCGTGCAAATTACGAAGTGACAGAAAATAAGGTATCTCGCGCGATCGACCTGGTCGCTGTAATACGTCGTAACCTGGGCGCTGTAATTCGTCGTAACCTGGGCGCTGTAATACGTCGTATAAACTTTATCGATCGAATCGCTCGGTGATTGCTAAAACCGATGTTTGCTGTTTGTTAATGGAGGCAGACTTCGGTTAACTACCTCGAAGGCCGTTTCGTTAAGAAACCAGTTAATAGGTGTACGTGCTGAAGAAACACCTCCACTTTATCTGAAGTGTTCTTTTTTCTCGGCTATCACTTGTATTGGTAGTTCTAACGCATTGCACCACATGAGGACCTCGTTCAAGTGCTAACTGCAAAATCATGCATTTCCATGACTCTGTCTCAGCTATTTGTCGCGGTCTCCTTGACGACTCACTTTACATCGTGTTCCTGCGTCGCGCTATAGTCGGTGTAGAGAGATCTATGGTCTTGTGTTTGACTGGTCAAACGAGTCACTGCGCTTGCTACTTGCACACCCTTTGTTCACTGTCAGACAGTAGAACGAGCTGGTGTGCAACCGCATGAACGAGCTGGTGTGCAACCGCATGAACGAGCTGGCACGCGATGTCAATATGCTAACGTCACGACCTGGTGTCCCCACATTATCCCTAGTAGACCGAGCATAGGCGAAGTCGCTAAACTTTCGGCACCGTCAATCTGTTGAGGCTGCTAAAAAATCGTGAGATGGGGCTTGACATTGTAACGTGAACGGATGCGTCTTGTAGTCTTCAAACTGCATGTTCACCAGATTCGCCAGTTCAGGAGCATGTTTCAATGCTTGAAGGCGATTGGCAGCGCTGCCTGGTTGCGCTCTTAGCGTCAACCATAAGACTTTCGCTGACACGTGTCTAGGACCAGCATTGACAATACTTACGAGCGTTACGAGTCATTCGACACATTGCGGGCACACTTGGTCGGACGTCCCTCAGAAGAACTAGCTGCTCGATCTCATAGACCTCAGCATCGCGACTCTGTACCGAATCAACCCTTGTGGAACTCCAATATGCATTGCATTCTTGCTCGACAACCTCAATCAAAGCATCCGTTCGTGGTCCAGTCCGCGAAAGGCATCAGGTGTCATGCGAAACATTAAAAAGTGTCCCCACGACAATGACAGCTCTTCAAATACCCACAGGCCTCGCAGTCAAGAAACGAGAAAAAACACATCTCCCTGTGACTCTCGGGCTTCTCGCCTATCGATATATGTAAGTAAGCGCGGCGGCCAGCAAGAGCCACTCGACTATCAGCAGCGAATAGATGTACGCTCGAAATGCTTCTACAGCACAGGAGCGCAAACATAAGCTGATACAATCCGACCAAGCCATATTAAGTCGAGAAGCGGATCCAACGTGAGTTACAAGCAGCCACACCCAGTGGAGACTTTATGGGTCTCGTGGACACATCAACAGAATCGACCGATAACAATACCACCATTCAGATGCAAAAGCTACAACGACCCATGGTTCTGCTGCTGATCCACAGACGACGTATTCAAAATCGGTTTTTGAACCTCTTCACGGAAGACGGAGAAGGGGTCTTCACATACCGACAGCTGCTTTTGGACCTGACCCTCGTAGACTGCATCAAGAAGGACCCAACTTCAGGACGAAAGAACGGCGTCTTGCGAAGTTTAGTCTAGAGGCGACATTAATTTTATCCTCCCGGGCTTCAAAACCAGATCAAGATGACGACGGTGAAGCGGTTTTAACAGGATATCGAGACACTGCTGACGTAAGAAAAACCGGCACGTATGGTCAACACCGGCTTGAGCTCAGCAAATATCGGTGGCAAATGGCCACCGCCACCGTCAACGATTTTGTGGAAGATACTCTCCGCGTCCAAACCTTCATCGAACAAAAGGTGTCTCCAGCAATATTAGGGCACGGTGGGAGGTTGCTAATTGATCAGGAAGTTTACCATCCGTACTGAGCTGTGACAGCACCACATCATCGTAACACTGAAGGAACATCCAGGCGTGGACCCAGTTTTGTGAATGTCGTATGGCGAAAGACTTGAGGAGCAGAAAACACTAATTCTTCTTCCGCGCGTACGATGTCCGACTTCAGAACAAAGAGGAGGTTAATGCTTCCACAACTGGCACGACTGCGTAGTTCAAGGCAAAAACTGTCCAGCGTTCGCCATTTCCTTCAGTACATGTTACCCGGCAGAAGGCGATGGTAGTAAATGATGTTAAGCGAGTGTCAACGGGTCCGCGCTTGTTGATATCGGCACGTAAAGCCATAGTATGGCCTCCAGACGCACAAATTCTGTCAGTGCACCACAGGAAAGTGCGCGTACAACCAACAGCTCAAAAGTAGTATGAGCTAGGAAGTTTTTGCCAACAGGTTTGGGTGCCATCGTCAATCAAAACTTGCTTCTAATATGTTGCTGCCCATCCCGACTGCCGCCAATCGGATCAAATCCTAGACACCCACCTGCGCTTTACACGAAACGTCTCCTTATCAAAACGCCCAAGCTCTTGGAAACTCTCAAGTGGCACGATGCTTGACGAGTAGACTGGACGGTGCAGTATCATCCACGACAATCACCAATCGATACGTCAAAACCGACAGTGAGCAAGTTTCGATAGAGACGTAATGGGCCAGGGCAACCCTAAAAGCTAGAATTGTTCATCCGACATGCTCGTACGCGCCAACAACTTGTCGTTTAAGTAATTGCAGTCAGGCCTCTAAAGTCTGCCAATATCAGACGAATTGGTCTCAACATTGCCATCACAAACGCAGCGTCCCATAAGTGAACTCTGCGCGATCGTGAATGCTGCATCACGATCACAGCTTCAAACTTCCTCGAAGCAAATTTGCATCCTCCAATACCTGAGTCTCGAGGTCGCAAGGAAACGCTTAAACCAAGCCTTCGCCGGGTACATCGATACCTGAGGTGTTATCTTCCATCCAGAAAAAGTCCCCTTCTATAAGCTCTCACATTGCAACGTTACGTTTGCAGGGTTATTCAGCTTGCCGTCGAATCATCACCTACAACCAAAAACACCTCTTGCCAAAAATGACTGCTCTTGTCATGCTCGTCACGTCTTTTGGTTGCCAACTCAACATACATCCGACAGCACCGACTCTTTTTGAAGCATTTGTCCGTATCAAAGCCCCTCGTCGATCCAGTTCTGGACCACAACATTGTCTCAAATTGCACGGTCTTGCCCCAACGCCACGAACCGGAAGACTCAAAAATGTTTCTCTATTCTCCATTAAACGGCCACTTTACACCACAAGGGTTCGATCCAAAACTTGCCTTCCAGCAAATAAACTGCTCGGCATAGCGGTCAACATTTAGCGATCACTAAATCTCAGAGTCGGAGCGCAACGGAGGAGATCGTACCGTGCCGCTCTGCGTGATGTGCAATGCAGCGCTCTCTTTCGTGTACTGATAGACGTTCTCAGCAGCATCGCGCAGCTCGGCGATCTGCTGCCACAACTTACGATTCACCTGAGACGATCGTTTCACAGCCTCCATGTCCTTCGTGTCCAGAGTCTCGTAGACGTCGTCCATGTCATCGCTGATGTTGATAAGGTCAGTAAAGCTATCGAACGTGTCCTGGGATGCAGTGTCGTCTTCCTCTGCTTCAGAATCTTCCACGGCTATGCCTGCACCGGCAATGTTTTCCAGACAACTTTCGCTTGAGCTCGTTGTCTCCCTAATGCTGTCTTTGCTCAGCCTGGAGGGCGAGGCATCGACCAGATCACTCAGATTCACCGGCTGGCCCCGGCTATGTCTGTCCGCAGTATCAAGCTCCACTAGCGTGTATTCGTCATACGCAAGCTGATGGAGGCCTTGCACGATGCTTTCGGGTGACGGGAGCCGGTCGTTGAAGCTTTCTGATTCACCACCAACCTCAGCTCGTGACATATACCGACTGACCTCATTAGATTGTCCCCGTCTGAAAGTCGGCTGACGCGCATGTGCATTCGGGTTCACAGGCTCATGACTTCCAGCACGAGCTCTCGTCTTGCGTTGCTCACGATTCTTACGCCGGTGCAACATCGAAGACTCGCGGCACGCGTGACCCCTTTTCGATAATATTTCAGTGGCATCAGGAAGCACAATCTTGGACTGTTGCGCGTTATCGTCGTCACACGACTCGATATTGCCGCAGCAGACCCCCTGTTCACGCTGACTCCTTCTACTCTCCTTCGATCGGATATGGTAGGAATTATGAGTACTTTCCTCTGCTTGATGCACGGGCTGTGTGCGATGGTCAGGCTGGCCCGGAATGTCTTCATTGGCAATGGTAGCGATTGAACACGGGCGGCACCCTGACTGATCACTTCCACGGTGATGACCAGGCGTACGCAACGAATTGTCCGAGACGCGTCCGAATCGTCCAGATGCCACTTCTTCTCGTGCCAGATCCAGCGCACTTGCTTGCGAAGTTGTAGCGACGCAGCTCGTGCAGAGGCTCACAGCGATCGTCGAGACATATTTATTAGCAAGCCGATTGTTGCCGACCGCGTGCACACAATTCAGTGTGCGCTCGACACAACACTTGGAGCACATGGCAGATGAGCACAGTTTGCACTCAAAACTGTGCCGATACAATCGACTAAACGACTTCTCGCACACACTGCATTGAGTCGCTTTAGCTTTTTCCTCCTGTTCGAGCGCACGTGGTGAGTTTCCCGAGCTTTCCAGTTGCCACATGAGCTTCTTGTCGTGGGAGCACTGGACACTCTTTTCACAATTCAACAGCACATTTGTGCAGCTCTGAAGTGCTGCCGACTCGGACAATTTGCCCTTCGGTGTCGCGTTTGACTTGAGAAACACATCGACCACGCGGTTGTTAAGCTCAACGAAAAGGTACACACTTTCACAATGCGCTCGAACCACGCCATGCGAGTCCGTCAACTCGGGACAGCCACGAACATTCACCGACTGCATGATCTGGTATCCGATACGGATACCGTCTCCGCCAGTAATCACGCCAGTCGCTTCCAGATACACCAAATCTCGAGGAGCTCCGGCCTTATGATGTTTGCTCGAGCCACTGCCACTAGCGCCACTTGCTGAGTGCACGAGCCACTTGATCCCTAGAAAGCGAAACGGACTCCGTTTCGATGGTCCTTCAATAGCTGCCAGCACGTCTTCATCCAGCACGTCGTCGTACAAGTACGAGTTCTTGAGTGCCATCGTCACACTATCCGGTGCCGCTACGCCGTACATGACGTCGTCCAAACTGCCACAGATACTGCCCAAGCCAAGCAAGGCCGGTATGTAGTCCACGCCGCAACTTCCGCTGGTTTTGGCGCCACTAAGCGTCGTCGTCGTCCCGTTTTTGTGCTTGGCACGTTTCTTCTGCTCTCGAGCTTCAGTTGCCGTGGGTCCCCATCCAGTCAAAAGCTCCAGCTCCGTCACTTGGTGCGCAGGGAGCGAGACGGAGACAGAACCGGAATTCGAAGCGCCCGAGCTCGTGCTCGAGCCAGACGTGCGATGACGTGTCGCGTTCCCCGCCTCGTCCTCGACACTTAGAGAGCGACTGGCCACGTACGACCGGGACTCCCGGTAGACTGTGAGTTTGTCTTGGCTTTTCACGGGTTTCCACCGTCGCCGGTCCACTTGACGGTGCCGGTACAGCGTGTACTCTTCGTACTCTTTAAGAGCATAACCCAGGAGCTCCGTGGCTTGCGTGTGGAACCGCCGACGGTCAGTTGGACTGAGGTCCAGGCGCTCGAACGGACGCTGCGAGAGCGGGAACGACGCGACGAGCTGCTCGTGGGCCTTCATGTGCGCCGAAACGGCTTTACAGTAATGAAACGTACTGTCAAGATGTGCCATCAAGCGCAGAGGAGCGAGAGTGGAGACGGCAGGAACATGTCTCGCGCTCGCACGCTTGGCGATGATTGGGAAGCTAGAGACACCGGCAGGGACGATGGTGATTGGTGGACAGATTCCATGCGGTTGAAGAGCATGAGATGGGACGGCGTTTCTAACCGGGTAGTGAGGGGCGGACACGAAATGATGACAAAAGACAAACCTCAGGTTTTTATAAAACGAAGTATCACGTGGGCGGGTTTCTCATTCTCTGGAGAGACAGAAGCACTGTAGGATGACTATAGAGTTGGGTTGGTCTTGAGTCTGTATTATCGCAGGGAGCAGTCGCGTGCCTGCTCTATCAGAAGGTGACTGACTACCTCCTTATGTATGTGCGCGTCTTCATCTGTTATTGATTACGGTGCTGTTGCGGTTGTTGTCATGTACGTGCGTGTGCACCAGCCACACGAGATGGACTGCGATACGCGTGTCACGTGTTAGCGATGACGTCCGTGTGCTCGTCCGCATGAGCCTCTCAATTATTTTCTCATGGCTTCAACGACGAGATGCATCATCAGTTGACGCCGCTAAAAGCAAACTCAGTGATTCCTTTATCGGGTCGAGAGGGCGGTGAGTAAGTTAGTGCATAGGCTCTCGTTTGCTGAGTTCACTATTGTTTTCGAATTCTCAATTGCTAGAGTGAGTGCGTACCCAGCCACCTTGCAACACTAGATTACGGACATGACTCCAATACTACCCCTGAATCTCTGTTTTGAGGGCACGCGAGTGATCTTCCACGACATCGGATGGCAAGAATCTGACCCTACGTATTGGAGAAAGACAAGTGGCATCGGGGCAGACCTTCCTTCTTGTCAAACTTTGCAGTGAAGCTGGTCGCGGACCAGGCCAGTTGCTCTCTAACTGTGTGCTTGCAACAGACTGCTGTGCACGACAACGTTGCGAAAAAAACAAGTGCAAGTGGCCATAACCAGGCTGCATCGTTTTTCACTGCAGTCGGAGCTCTGTCATTCCACGCGGTTCTGTCCGCTTGTTCTTCAATTGATCATGGGCTTGGCAAACTCGCGCACAGAAAACAGAAACCGAAGGCCTTCGTTTGTCGTCTGCTCGTCAGTGCAGAAAAAGCGGTTACTCCAGGTGCACATTAGGGATCAAGAACTCAGATGTTCGCTAGGTAACGAGTGTTTAAATCGTCTCGAAGCAAGAGAGAGAGAGAGAGAAAGAGTGAGAAAGTCCTACAGTTCGTGAGATATTCACATCTCGAAGAAAAAAAGCGTTTTGTTCGTCCATGATCCGATACGTGGAAAATCTACTACGCTCTGACGCGTAAGCAGTCGTTTGGACCGCAACAATCTTTCGGGAACCTTTTCGGATGACTATAGTGAGCGATATCGATGACAGTCGCACTGCAACTAGTGCGTAGTCTGCTCTCAGAAGGCACATGTGAGTGCATTGGTTATCGATTAAACACCGCTACGGGTCGCGGGCAGCGATTCCGCACACGCCAGGCTTCATCTTCGCAAAGCACGTACGTCTTGTTTGCCCATCATAAGTTTGCAAACTCAACTATCAACTGCGTCAGCTTGAGTTCGGTGAAACTCAGGGAGACGGTTCCACGACCGTCACGATGTTCCACCAACCACGGAAACGTGAAGGTGGCCAAAGCAAATCGTGCGTGGCATGCGTGTGCTTTCATGTACACTTGATGTTCCCCATCGATACCCAGCATCCGATCGAGCTCGGTCGCAGAAACACTAGGAATCGTCGCTCAAGTATCAGAGCCGGCTATTGAAATCTCGGTGCGCTGACGTGCCAACCTGTTGCGGGTAAGATACGGCGACGATTGTCGTTTTTCGACGTCGGACCGAGTCTAGGAATGCGCTCGCGCCATTCCTGCCCGCAACCGGCTACATATGTAGTGTAACGTACGGTTTACAAGGACACACTCGATGCCGCCAGCTGTTACAGCCGGCACACCTCTGAATCATTCCTTCGACGATGCGGCTTGACAGACCACGAATGCAACCAGACTGTTGGCAGCACGTTCACATGTTACGATGAGAAAATTACGGCAAATGCTAAACGGCTGGTCCATTTTTATTCGGCTGGGTCATTCTTTTAGACGTAGGGTTAGAAGAAACAGTTGCTCAAAAAGCACGTTGTTATTACGTCGAGCGAACTACTTTTTCATTAGGCTATTTTCGGTAAATTCATCTCCAAAAGAAGTCATCCGCGATAGATCCCGCATTCGCCACGATGTACGTTTACCTCCTGTTGCATGTTTTATTGGTGTTCTAGTTTGTATGCCAACTCCAGGCTCTAGCAGAAGCTCCCTGCGAGATCGCGAACTCCAAAGTTATCATATTTGCGACTCAACTGCTATCACTAATCTCCACATCTAACATTACATAGTTGCGAGCCCGAAGGGTGAAGCTATTAGTGACTGTGCGCAAGGTTGAATGCCGAACTTTTGGATCGTACTTATCTGTGTGTATGTCTGTAAAAAACGCGGTGTACCTTCCTCGTACTAAATACGATCTAGCCAGTCCCCCCTCATAGGTATATAGGCATATCCGAATTCACTCTTGGGAAGGTCGGTAGTGTGACGCATGTACGTGATTGGCTTAAAATGCGAAAAAGGCGAATGTGATCACAGAAGCAAATGCTGGATGCTAGTAAGAAAAGGCTGATTGCGTTGTCCACGTATACTGTACTGAGTTCATACAAATATTAAGAGCATCGTACTCCTTCTTGACTGACTGCTGCTGCTGTGTAGTATTATGCAACTTGATTCAGTTCTGTGAACTGGATTACATACATCAAAGGACGAGCTCCAGAGCTTGCTTCCCTATCTTTTTTTCCGATTACGTCGCGTCGTGAACTCCAAGATTGCTATTTTACCATCTACAAAGCTCTCCACTGTATTTGCTACATTGGTTACTTTTGTCGTGAGGCCATCAGAAGTCGTGATCACGGTTTCCTTTCTTTCGGTTATTAGACAGCGCGCTTTGCTGGAGTCGGTAGGACATTATCTCTTCCTTCAACCGCCAGTTTGTCAAGCATTCGAGATCTTATTGCGTCACATTGTTGCTAGTGGGACACGTGACGTTACCGTGACGGGTTTAGAGACCAAATCACAATCAGTCGACGGGTCAAAGCGAGGCTTTGCGAACTCGGCAACACAGCAAAGAAATTAGGCAAGATGTCGGGCGTGGCAAGTGATTGCTGCAGAGCGCCTTATGTTACACATGGTAAACCGTGCGGCCAACGTCGGTAGCGTGGGGTGCTGAAGATGATACAGAAAAGGCGTAGCCCTTTGGGTGGTACGGAGCTCCCCGCTCGTACGTCTACTCTGGTGAAGGCGTGAAGCATTCTGGGTGTACAGTGGTAATCAATGTGAGATAACAGAGAACCAAGTGCTTCTTCTTGTCACAAAGACAACGCTAGAAACCTTAACGAATCTGCAAGAAGGTCTTCTAGATCACCATTCGCGTTTCCACATCACGAAATATATAAAGCTACCGTTCTTCCTTACAATACTTCTCCTGGTTCATTCAGAAACACAGTCTAGTGGTCGTATTCACTACTCATGGACACATCACACATTCCTGTAATACCAGAGATGTTGGGTAGTCTATCGGATCCACACTGCTAGATGCAAAGATACCATTGCTAACCACGATCGACTCTAATCCTGTTGAACTAACGTTATCGTGCAGTAAGAGTACTCATGTTGATCTACATGCGCACCATCGCTAGAAGGTCGTGACCGAATAGCATCGACCATTTCCAACGTGTTAGTCTTGCGAGATTGTAAAATAGCTGCGACTACGCGACCGCTGTAAAAACCCTTCAATCAGTAGCAGTATATGCCAGTCTAAACGCACTCGTTGGGCCGGCCACACATAGACCTCACAGAAAGCCAGCCGTCGAATCAAAATGACTCTAATCGTGACCCGCGTGACGACTTTCGACGAAATGCAGCAAGCAATGGCTCTACGACGCAAAGTGTTTATCGATGAGCAGGGAATACGCGAAGCTGTAGAAACGGAGGATTCTCACGACAACAAGGCGAGCACGATCCATTTCGTGGGCAAAGACTCGGAAACAGGAGAGTACGTGGCAGTAGCTCGCTGTCTGCTGGATGAGCCTCATCGCAAGGCGAAGTTCGGTCGCGTGGCGGTGCTGGCCAAAAGTCGAGGCAAGACATTTGGTGTGCAGCTTATGACCGCCATTGAGCAGCACGTACGCGACCACGTCGACCAGTTTGTTCTGTCCTTCGCAGTATGGACGGAAAGAGTTTTACGAGAAGTGCGGTTACAGCTGCACAAGTGACGATATTTACTTGGAAGAGGGCATCGAGCACTGCTACATGGTCAAGTCCGCTAAATAGTGGAGTGGCTAGCATGACGCGGAGGGTTGGAGATGCACGCTTTGAATGCGTTTATCAGTAAACTTGCGTCAGATTCTACGACTTGTTCAAGATGGAAGCTCTTGGTATGAAAGCGGTGCGCTTGAACGACGGCATATGCTGCCTCTACCTACACGTGCGACGCTAAAACATCATTTGATAGACTCTATCATTTAGCTCATGCTACGTACGCGACGTTGATCAATATAAGCTTGCGAGCTAAGTATTGAAAGTGCTTTTGTCAGTTGTAAGAGACGCTAAATTATGAGAGCTCTCATGCCACAAACAGCTCAGTCCCTGCCAACTCGACAGCGTCTAGGCTACAAAAGGTATCCTTGTAACCACAGAACAATATGTCGGCATGTCCAGTCCAGATTTCTCCATTGCTGCCCCGGATGGCAGCTTGCTCGCTCGATGACCTGAGACAGCTAAATCCGTGGCGAATAAAATTGAATACAACTAAAATTGTATACAAGCTAAAGCTTTTGATCTAGCCATCTGATTTTACCTTCGTCTGAGTTCTCTTAGCGGCGCTGCTGTCGATAGTGCAAATTGGCGGGTGACAAAGCAAGCGGACGAAGACCTATGTCGTTGACTCCTCTGCGTTTCGACTAATGTCTGTAAAGGGTTTGTGACAAACTTTAGCGGGCTTACTTCCAGATTTTTGCGAGTCACGATAAGTTACACTGTTTTTCGTAGTGAGCCCCAAATTATGATCGTCGTGCGATGGATATGCGATGACTGTAACGGGGTGAACCGTTACATAACAATTTATAAGAAATTGTTAATAGAATATAACTATAAGAGTTACATTCTCAGAATATTGTCATAAGGACAAATATTCTGTGGCACTTACGAGTAATTCCTAATTGGTTGATATAGGCCATTATATCAACCAACGAAGACGCGCCACGACAGACGCACGCAATGAGTGGTGAGCAGATAACTGATTTACACATTTGTATTTAGACATAGTTAGATGAAGATAAATAGTGATTTATTGCAGACATTAACTATTATAAATACAGTTCTACTTTTTACTTTAACCAAGTACTCGCTTCTTCTTACCGTCTTCCTCTGCACGTACGAGTGTACGTGAAGTTACGAGGCACCGCCTTATTCTGTCATCAGAATAAGTAGCTTGTACTGTCATCAGTACAAGCTTCAGGGTGCCCCGTTACACCTGGTAGCACTTCGTAGTCCGTCCAAGGACCACGTTCACATCCAACATGAATATGTTGGATGATGAAGATGACCAAAGCTTTCACGCTACGCGTGACGGCTACTCCCATTTGAGCGATGTCGAATGGGATGCGGTTGAACGGATGGGTTCAACCATGGGCATCCATGCTGTTAGCGTCATGCTAGAGGCTCTCAATAGAGATGCCCAACATGCTACTATCGCCAAGTTCATTCAAAATGAACTTGACGCTGAACGCGAGAAAGTAGCCTTGCTTCACCAACAAGGTTCTCAACAAGCAGAGTTGTTGAGAGAACAGGGTGCTCAACAGTTTGAACTGTTGAGACAGCAGCAGGCTGCTGCTGGTGGGTCGATGCACTCGCGTCGACCCGAGACCTTGAAGATTGACATCTCCAAGTATAGGGGAGTCGAAGAGGACTCCCTCTTGAGATGGTTCGTCGAATTGGATGACGCCATAAGGGCGCGTCGCATCGACGATGGGGAAATGCAAGTTGCATTTGCCCAGTCAAATCTGGCAGGACGTGCCAAGACTTGGGCACTGGGGCTCAAGTTGCACGACCCATATGCGTTTGGGTCGTTGGAAGTCTTCAAGTCGCGGCTCAGACAAACGTTTGAACCGCCTAGAGCTGAGTTCAGAGCTCGAACCGAACTCTTGAAGCTCAAGCAGGGTAAGCGTGATGTGCACGCTTACGCGCAACATATACGACATCTCACGAGTTGTATAAGTTCCAATCCGGTGGATGAACACACGTTGGTTTCGGTGTTCATGCAGGGTCTTGCGGATGGTCCCGTCAAGACTCACCTGTTCCGGCTTGAACTAGATTCACTAGAACAAGCCATTTCCATTGCGGAGCAGGAAGACTTCAGTCTGAGACAGGCTCGCGCCAGCTCGACATCATATCGTCAACCGAGACGATATGACAACGGAGGTCCAGAGCCGATGGAACTCTGTTATGTAGAGAGCGAGAAGGCTCGCTCTACAGGCTACAAGAAGTTGCAGAGATGCAACAGATGTCAAAAGACAGGACACTACGCTTACGAGTGTAGTGCCCCTCGTCCAGTGTCTCGCGACACTGGGCGTAGTGACCGTCCACCCATGAGAAAGGGGCAGGGACGCGGGTCCGCTGTTGGTGCAAAGACGCAACAACGGGATGGACCGTCAAAAAACGGACAGGATCAGTAGGTGCGGAGCACCCTACTGGTCCAGCAACGTCAAGAGAATTTGTAGGCCTCTTGATGAAGGTTGCTCCCAACGCACAAACGTTGTGCGTTGCTGCTCTAGGTAATGAGGACTCACTCATTACCTTGAAACTCGAAGTGACGAATAAGTTGTCCCTTCGAGCTCTAGTCGATTGTGGGGCGTCCAACAATTTTGTGCGACGCCAATCGCTAGAAGATGGTCACTTCAATTACAGTGAATGTGACACACCTCCTACGAGGATGACGGTACGTCTTGCGACAGGCGCATCCGTAACCGTCATGAAGCGTATAGTGAAGATTCACTATACGCTAGAAGATACCCAATATGACGATGACTTTATCGTATTGGATTTGGATGACAAATTTGATGTCATCCTTGGAATACCGTGGCTCAGAAGGTACGAACCACGGGTAAACTGGCAACATCGAACAGTAACGATGCCTGCCGCTTGTTCATCAGATGGCCATCTGATGAACGTTTTGGAGCGTCCACAAGCGTGTGGATGTACTACGAGTGAGTGCGATGGCCTCACTTGTGGTACGGTCGTTAGTACGACTGCACAAAACCTTAGTGTAACAAACGGTTACACTTCGGAGCAAAGTTCCGGCGGCTGTGAGGAAACACAGGCTGCGCCGAAGGTCCACCACTCGAATAAGTCGAGTGGACCGGGACAAAGATGTATCCCTAGCGGGGAACATCTAGAAGAGAAACAATCGATCGCTCAGGTTAAGCGAAACGATAATCCTAGATCGACTGGAGAGTCTTTCGTAGAGGATCTCGCTGTGGTTGCGCAACCACAGCTAGAGGAAGTAAAGGGAATAAGTCCCGATAATACAAATACGGCGGAAATAAGTTCCCCGAAACCCGCGGGAATAAGTCCCCGGGAAGCCGAAGGAATAAGTCCTTCGAAGCCTGAGGGAATAAGTCCCCAGGAAATGACAGAGACATTGAATGTCATAGTCAATAACGGATCAAGTGTAGGCGCTTATACACTTGATCTGATTGCGCCTCCGAAGTTGACTTCGGAGATCACTCAGTTGCCAACGCTCGAACATAAAAGGTTCTTGCGTGATCTGCGTAGTGGCAAAGTCAAGCAGATCTGCGTACTCGTCGCTGACGACGAGTGTGTAACCGACATAAGGTCAGCAACAGTGTTTACTGAGAACGAGAGAGTTCTCAGTAGTTCATCTATGGACGAGAGTGTCCTAGATGAAAAGACACGAATTGAGCGATATGACTCCCAATCGTGGGAATCGCTCAAGACAAATCCTCTCTATGAAGATTTGGTTGAATTCAAGGATGTATTCCCTGAAACTGTTCCGTGCGAATTACCGAAGGATAAAGGTATTCGACACGAGGTCGAGCTTAAACCAGGCTCGAAGTACTGTGTCATGAAGCAGTGGCCACTGCCTCGTGAACAAGTACTTGCGATCGACAAGTTCTTTGCCGATCGTTTAGCTGCGGGCCATGTGAGGGAATCAACTTCCCCACATAGCTCTCCGACCTTCTGTGTGCGAAAAGCAACAGGAGGGTGGCGGATAGTGCATGCATTCAATAAGTTGAATGCTGCAACGGTACCGGCACAGACGCCGATACCGAGGAAGGACGTAATCATTGATGGTATGTCAAAGAGTACCATCTTTTCGTCCATGGATTTGATGGATGGCTTCTATCAAATCCTTATGCGAGAACGGGATATACCCTATACCGCAGTTAGCACGCCTAGCGGCATGCTCTGGGAATGGCTAGTAATGCCACAAGGGCTTAGTAATGCCCCTGCCACGTTCAACAGATGTGTATCACATCTGTTGAGACCAGTACGAGAATTCGCGCCGAGTTATTTCGATGACGTATTCATCCATAGTCGGGCTATGGATGGAAAGTCGGACGTTGAGGTTCACAGGTACCACGTCCGACAGGTTCTTACAATCATGCGAAAGCATCAATTGTATGCAAACCTCAAGAAGTGTATATTTGCAGCAAGCGAAATACCACTTCTTGGGTGCATCGTTGGTAAGAACGGTGTACGTCCTGATCCCGAAAAGATCAAGGCGATCACCGACTGGCCTGTGCCAGTCGATGTCAAAGGTCTTCGAAAATTCCTTGGGCTAGCGGCGTATTTGCATAAGTATTCACGCAATTACGCCGAGATGACTGTGCACCTCTCTCGTTTGTTGAAAAAGAACGAGAGGTGGTTATGGAACGCTGAATGTCAGCGCTCCTTTGAGGGTATCAAGAAGAGCTTGATACAATCCCCAGTCCTAGCAATTGCCGATCAGGACAGGCCATTTCATGTGGTCTGTGATGCCAGCGATTTCGCAATCGGCTGTGCATTAATGCAGTACGACCTTGAAGGCGTTGAACGCGTCGTCTGCTATCAGTCGCGTCAGCTGCAACCAGCTGAGCGGAACTATCCAGTGCATGACAAGGAACTCCTTGCCATGAAGTATGCACTCGCGAAGTTCAGAGTCTATCTATTAGGAGATAGACCCTTCATTGTTTACACTGACCATGCGTCATTACGCACGGCAGTGAACAGCCCGCACCTTTCACAACGAATGGCGCGGTGGTTGTCATTCTTTGCGGAATACAACTTTACGGTCGAGTACAAACCAGGACGACTTAATGTCGTCGCTGATGCACTCTCACGTCGTCCCGACTTTGAAACAGTCGTGAAACCCAACAGTGAGACAGTCACTGTTGCGGTTATGACGTCCTCAGTCCCATCTACAACGTTGTATGATGATGTGAGGCGGGCATACGCCCAAGATGGTGAGATTGTGAAGTTGTTGACACATCTCTCCCAACCATCTCGAGAATCGTTGAAACGATTGTCGCCTGCGTATCGATCTGCATCAGATCGATACACTACTCGCAACGGTTTACTGTATTATACAGCCGTTTCTGGTGACACACCACGTGTTGTCATTCCAGATGATACTGATCTGCGTTTGCGGATCATGTTCGAGTATCACGATGCTCCTATAGGAGGACATCGTGGCCGGGAGAAAACATATCTCACGGTGAGTCGAGACTTTTACTGGCCCCGCCAGTATCAGTTTGTGCGAAAGTACGTTCGCGCATGCGAAGTCTGTCAACGAGTGAAGTCAAGTCCTTCACTGCGTGCACCTTTACAGCCTCTACCGGTTCCGGCTGAGTGCTGGGAATCCATCTCAATGGATTTTGTCTTCGGGTTACCCAAAGACGCACGCGGGAATACGGGTATTCTCGTATTTGTTGACAGATTCAGCAAAATGGTACACCTTGTGGCTGTACCAGAGTCAATCACGGCAAGTGGCTGTG
The DNA here is from genome assembly GCA_921007115.2 of Peronospora matthiolae. Classification (NCBI taxonomy): domain Eukaryota; phylum Oomycota; class Peronosporomycetes; order Peronosporales; family Peronosporaceae; genus Peronospora; species Peronospora matthiolae. Next base: position 213,819 of record CAKLBY020000197.1, read on the forward strand.
CTTGTGTCTTTATTGACACCATCTTCCGACTTCATGGGTTGCCCCGTGAACTCGTATCAGACAGAGATCCACGATTCACTGCTGATTTCTGGCGTTCCGTGTTCAAATCACTCGGAACGCGCTTGAAGATGTCGACATCTGATCATCCAGAGTCAGATGGTCAGACGGAACGTGCCAATCGTGTCCTCGAAGAGATACTTCGAGGATACGTACACTCCTTTAAGAGTTGGAGTGAGTTCTTGCCAATGGTAGAGTTTGCCATTAACAACTCGGTGCATGCGTCCACGACACATACACCGTTTTACGTGAATGGCTTACGCCATCCGCGTGTACCCACCTTACTAGAGTGTGACTCTGGTTTAAGGGGGGAGGGACTCGCGCGAGCAAAAACCGATTTGGTTCACGCTCATCACGCTCTGACGAAGAGGTCATTGCGTTTGATGCCGATATCGATAACATCGATATCGAAGAAGATGATGCCAGTGAGAGTGCGGAAGCCCTCACTGAAGAAAAGGTTGATGTTGCTGCAGTGCACTCACAGCGCACTGAAGCTAACGAGTCAGCAGATGAGTTCATACTGGCTCGTGAAACGGTAGTCCGTTTTGTGCAACTCCATCGCCGAAGCGGTGGATAAGCAAAAGCAAAACGCTGACAAGAATGGAAGGGCAAACACTCTTTTATTTAATAAAGGTGACTTAGTCCTACTGTCTACGGTTAATCTACCAAAGCATGTAGTGACTAACTTGGGTAGCAGTAAACTACTACCCAAGTACATTGGCCCATTTCGTGTATTGCACCGCCTAGGCAATGCATACACGATCGAGTTACCACGTAAGATGCGAACGCATCCCACGTTTTACGTTGGTCGGCTTAAGCCGTACCATCAGTACGCTGCTTCTTCCGATGAAGAACGCCCTTGCGCTCAAGCATCTCGCAGAGAGCCTTGTGCTCCCGATGGTGGGCATCAACAAGGGTCTGAAGAGCAGCTATCTCATCCCGAGACCGATCAACAATCCCACGAGCTACCCTTAGCTCGTCACGAAGAGATGTCAGAGATCTCTCGTTCTCAAGCTGAGCAAAGGCAAACTCAGCTCGATGCTTCGAGGCAGTGTCCGCCATTTGGAGACGCCTATTCCGCTCATGTTCGAGATCGTCGCGTAACCCTTGCGTTACGCGATCAAAGAAGCTCTCGGGAACACACGGATCCACATGATCGTGTGGAGAGCGTCTTTCCTCCTCCTCCACCTCCATTAGAGGACTCTCGCGGTGGCCAGCGCTATCTAGTTGAGCAGCTGTTGAACCACCGCGACGTGAACGGACGTCGGACGAGTTATCTCGTCCGGTGGCGCGGCTATCCCCCGTCCTGGGATACTTGGGAGCCCCGCTCCCAACTGATGGTTGACGTACTGGGTCTGGTTGAGCAGTACGACGCGGCACATCCTGTGCCGCAGAAGGACCGCCGGAGAAAGTCTTCCCGGCACGGTCGTAAAGGGATTTCAGGTTGTCAATCCCTTCGTACATCTCAGTAGAGATACGTACGCGCCACCACGGGCTAGTAAGGAGGTAAGCCTCCTTAGGTGCTCGTGCAGAGTTGTTCACACAACATGGGCACGAGTCTCCCCAAGAGAGGCAGGGTAATCCTTTCTCCCTTGACAGACGATGCAGCTTGTAGCGTGCACCTGTCGGGGTTCGCTTTTCAAACTTATCACGAGCTTTGATAAGTTTGTCGTTCCAAGCGTCACGACCTACATCCTCGAGGTTATGGATGTAGGCGTTCCACGCTTGAAGCAGTGAGGGACCATCACGTTTGTGATTCCCACTGTACCATCGATGTTTGAAGAAAGCATCGATGAAGAATTCATGTTCAGCGCGATAGTTTTTCGCGCTGGGGTCAAGGTGATGGATCCTTGACGAATCGAACAACCGTGTTCGATAACGATCACTCGTCGTCGCCGACAAGTGATCCATGACGGATTTAGGAGGCATCCATGCCTTCTTCTCAGGAGCGAGACGCAACACATTGCGGTCCCGCTCTTCCTGCGACGTGCCGACAGAAGTACTGGCACCTCGCTGTGAAGTGGTGTCAATAGGAGAACCGACACCACTGTTAGCGCCCGAGTCTCGCGACCTCGAGCGCCTTCGCTTCGGCGATGGTTCATCTGATTCATCAGATGAACCAAAGATGCTACGACGCATAGCATCATCCATGCCACGCTTGGCAGGCGGCTTAGATTCAATCGCCGTCGATTCGGATCCGTCTTCCGTATCAGGAGAGTATGAGACACCGAGCTCATACTCTGTGAAGACATGAGTGTCTTCATGACTAGCGCCTGCATCACCAAGTGACACAGGCTGAGTCGCTTCAGCAGTCGCTTCAGCAACCGATGAGACATCAGTTGCTGTGGTTTCTGCTTCGGCGTCCGCACAGAGACGTGCGGACGCGCTCTCGGCGGCCTTGCTCGCGCATCGCATGGGCTTGTTAACCATGCGATGAGATGTTGGAAAGTGGACTCGGACCAACAAGTGCAAACCCTGTCCCAAATGATTTGGGACGAGTATCCATTTAGTCAATCAGTCACTAAAGTGACTGATGGTTAAGGGGGGGTGATGTAACGGGGTGAATCGTTACATAACAATTTATAAGAAATTGTTAATAGAATATAACTATAAGAGTTATATTCTCAGAATATTGTCATAAGGACAAATATTCTGTAGCACTTACGAGTAGTTCCTAATTGGTTGATATAGGCCATTATATCAACCAACGAAGACGCGCCACGACAGACGCACGCAATGAGTGGTGAGCAGATAACTGATTTACACATTTGTATTTAGACATAGTTAGATGAAGATAAATAGTGATTTATTGCAGACATTAACTATTATAAATACAGTTCTACTTTTTACTTTCAACAAGCACTCGCTTCTTCTTACCGTCTTCCTCTGCACGTACGAGTGTACGTGAAGTTACGAGGCACCGCCTTATTCTGTCATCAGAATAAGTAGCTTGTATTGTCATCAGTACAAGCTTCAGGGTGCCCCGTTACAATGACGACGACATCGAGCAGTGACAAAGTGTATCCAGCCATGTCTACTCCATTTTGAGTGGGAATGTCTATCCTCACACTTAAGTGTTCCAGTAAGATAACTTTTGGTGTGTTGATTGGGCCAACTAAACTGCAAAAGGAACCGATCCCGGTGGCCGAGCGGTTAAGCACTGGCACCGGTACCGGGAGGTGCACCGTAACGGGGCACCCTTTGTTCGGGGTGCCGTGAAACTTCACGTACACTAGTACGTGCAGAGGAAGCTAATCTACTTGAACGACTCGGTCAAGTAAAGGTGAGAAGAGAAGTGTTATTAATATAGTTAATCTTTCAATACTACTTTAATCTTTATCTAACTATTAAACTACGCCGTCGTATGACGACAACCTGCTCACCACTCATTGCGCGCGTCTAGCAGCGATTGGTGGCAATCTATGGTTAATATGTCTTGTATCAACCAATATTGGAGCAGCGCATGAATATTATCCTAAAATGGGATAATATTCCTTCAATATTATTCATCTCAGGTAGTATCGGTAGAATATTGTCATACGAGACAATATTCCAATTGACACCGTTTGGTGTCAATTTCATGTAACGAGCTACCCTGTTACATCACCCCCCCCAAAACCATCCATCACCCGTCTATTGAATTAGATTGATTGGGACAGGGTGATCACCGTTTAATCACTTTAAGAAGGGGAGCACTTGTTGGTCAAATCCCATCCATTTGCCAATCCAACGCATGGTTTCCAAAACCAAGCGAGCTACTACTACCGCAGCAAGAAGGGCGGCTACACGCATGCGTGCATCCGGGGAAAGCACCTCTCACGCCTCAGCAGCAGGCGATTCGTCACCTGTTGTCGTGTATTTTCCACGTGGTGAGTCAACACGTGCGACAGGTACATCCGTTGCGTCTGCAGCAGGCACCACAAGTCGTAATCAAGACGATTCTGAGATAGAGCTCAACTATTCCGGCGAGCCGGATGATGCATCCGACTCGAGGGTGACTCCTCACGCCTCGGGGTCACCCGGGGTGGACACTGCAACAGCCAGGTTGACTGCCTCTGGTCAGCGCGGCAGCATCATGACCGAGATCTTCGGATCAAGTGATTACTCCGATAAGTCTCCGCCTCACGCAAGTCCATCCCGCGATAGGACGCGTGGAGATGGTGGTGATGCACCTATGCATCACCACAAGCGAATTAACTCGAGGGATCGGGGTAATACTGGTGCCAGTGCTCATGCTGGCACCAATCAAGAGGCCAGGGACCGAAATGTCATGCGCCACGCTCCTCAAGTGGAGTCTCCATGGATGCCGCCATCCAGAAAGTTGGATCGGCTGACCGGCACGACTACCGAACGGGATCGAATCCCGTTGTTCGATTGCAGGAAGATTTGACCGCCTGATTCCATCACGGAAACTATCCGTGCTGAGGAAGAGTTCTTCACCGATGCGTTCTTCAAACATCGGTGGTACAATGGTAGCCGTGTACGAGACGGCAAAGCCTTGGTGCAGGGATGGAATGCCCTCATCCACAACATCGACTGTATTTGACCGTGAAGCTTGGCTCGCCAAACTTGATGCAGCTCGCATCAGGTTTAAGAAATGCAACCCAGTTGGGGCGCGATACAAGTTGCACCGGCTTTCAAGAGAGGCAGGATTACCCTGTCTCTCGTGGGGTGATTCGTGCCCAGGTTTCCTGGACAATTCGAACCGTGCCCCTAGGGAGGCCTTCCTCCCTAATGATCCCAAATGGAGGGCGCGCATCGCTTCCTAGATGGCCGAAGGGATTGACACTTTGCAATCCCTGTACGCACGTTCGGGGAGGTCGTTTTCCAACGGCACTTCTTCGAACGCAGCGGGTGGGTCTCGTCATACTGCTCAGTGAGACCCAGGACATCAATAATCATCTGGGCACGAGGCTCCCAGCTGTCCCACGCCGGTGGACAGCCACGCCAGCGGACGAGGTAACTCGTCCGGATGCCATTCAACCGCGGTGGTTCAAAATACGCTCCACTAGGAAGAGTTGACCACCGCTTGAGTCCACCAAAGGATGTGGTGGCGGTGGGAACACCTGATCCGGCTCCAGGGTCGGATCAAGTTGATGTTTAAGAGCTGAACCGTCCAACGGAACAGTTGCAAGATTACCTGGCTCATGAACGATCTCGGCGTTATGGGCTTGAGGATCTTGTGAGGAATAATTATAATTCCCTAGCGCATAATCGTTCGGACGATCGTGCCGCTTTTGCGTTCGTGCAACTTGAGAACGAACGTTCGACTCGTTCTCTTCTTGACGAGCTGGATGTAGCTCGTCGAGACATCGCTGAGCTGCGTGAACAGGTCGCTTCTCTAGTCGACCAGACTAGCTCGTTGAAACGGGACCACTCGAGGGTGGTCTCGGCTCTAGACCGTGGAGGTGTTCTTCGCATCTCAAAACGGGCTCGTACTGATAGTATGGGCGGAGACGACCAACGTAAAACGTAGGATGCGTGCGCATCTTACGGGGCAGTTCGATCGCGTATGCGTTACCATTCGGCGCAACACACGAAATAGACCGATGTACCTGGGCAGTAATTTACTGCTGCCCACGTTTGTCACTGTGTGTTTCCGTAAGCTTACTGGAGACAGTAAAACTAGGCCTCCTTCATCAAATTAAATTCCATTTGCTCTTCCATGTTTGTCTGCGTTTCTCTTCTGTCTGTCTAGTGCATCTGCAACAGAGTCTTGAACGAAGCGGACAACCGCTTCGCGAGTCAGCAGAAATTCTTCTGCTGATTCATCCTTGTGCGCTTCGTGTGCAATGCTAAAAGAACGTTGTCCTCACCAGTGAGGGCTTCATCGTCTTCACCGTGGCAGTCATTGGCGATGCTGAATATGCCAGCATCGTCGTCATCATCATCATCGACATCGATCCCATCGACATCGATCCCATCTACATCGACATCGATCCCATCGACATCGGCATCCATCACGTCGACACCATTGTCGACGGGTGATGAGCAAGAACCAGATCGGTTTTTGCTCGAGCGATTCCACCCCTCCCCCCTTGAACGAGAGTCACACTCTAAGAAGGCGGGTACACGTGGATGGCGTAGGCCATTCACGAAGAACGGTGTATGCGTTGTCGAAGCGTGCACCGAGTTGTTGATGGAGAATTCCACTACCGGCGAGAACTCACTCCAGCTCGTAAACGAGTGGACATACCCTCGAAGTATCTCTTCGAGAACGCGGTTGACGCGTTCCGTTTGACCATCCGTTTCGGTGTGGTCACAAGTTGACATCGTCAAACGTGTTTTAAGTGAACGGAACACGGATTGCCAGAACTCCGCTGTGGAGTGGGGGTCCCTATCGGACACGAGTTTGCGGGGTAGCCCGTGAAGTCGGAAGATAGTATCGATGAAGCCACGCGCACAGACCCGGGCTTTGATTGACTCCGGTACAGCAACAAGATGTACCATCTTGCTGAACCGATCAACAAACACAAGAATACCAGTATTCTTGTGAACGTTTTTGGGAAACCTGAAGATGAAGTCCATTGATACGGACTGCCACCACTCTGCCGGAATCGGAAGAGGCTGTAAGTGTGCGCGGGATGAAGGACTAGGCTTCACCCGTTGACAAACTTCGCGAGCGCAAATGTATTTCCGCACAAACTCGTTATGGCGGGGCAAGTTGAAGTCACGACTCACCATGAGGTAAGTCTTTTCTCTACCGCGATGCCCGCTTGTTGGGGCATCGTGACACTCATACATGATGCACAATCGCAAATCATTATGAGCCGGAACGACGACACGAGGTGTGTCGCCGTTGACTGCTGTATAGTACAGCAGTCCATCACGAACCGTATACTATTCGGTTGAAGAGCGGTATTGAGACGACAAGTTTTTTAAAGCTTGATTACACTGATTGGATACGTAATCCATCAATAGCAGAAGAGACTCATCTTCTGCGTGTGCTTTTCGCACGTCGTCGAGCAAATTCGACGACGGACCACTCCCTGTTAGTGTCGCTACAGTGGTAATCACCCCTACTGTTGTGTTGAGCAGTCGGCTTCAAATCGAGCCGACGCGAAAGAGCATCAGCGACGACATTAAGTCGTCCTGGTCTATAATCGACGGAGAATTTGTATTTCGCGAGGAAAGACAGCCACCCCGCCATTCGTTGCAAGAGGTGTGGACTGTTTACGGCCGTGCGTAACGACGCACGGTTGGTATAAACGATGAAGGGCCTATCTCCTAAGAGATAGACCCGAAACTTAGCCAGTGCATATTTCATGGCAAGGAGTTCTATGTCATGCACCGGATATTTTGCTCAGCTGCTTGCAGCTGACGCGATTGATAACAGACGACGCGCTCAACGCCGTCTGAGTCGTACTGCATTAACGCGCAGCCGATTGCAAAATCGCTGGCGTCACAGACCACATGGAATGGTCTGTCCTGGTCTGCAATCGCCAACATAGACAATCAAATCAAGCTCTTCTTGATACCTTTAGTAGAGTGCTGACACTCAGTTCTCCATGTCCACCTCTTGTTTTTCTTTAATAGACGATAGAGATGTACAGTCATCTCGGCATAGTTGCGCGAGTATTTGTGCAAATACGCTGCCAAGCCAAGGAATTTATTTTTTCGAATTCCCTTGACGTCGGGTGGTACAGGTTAGTCGCTAATCGCCTTGATCTTTTCCGGATCAAGACGTACCCCGGTCTTACCCACGATGCAGCCAAGAAGTGGTATTTCGTTAGCTGCGTATACACACTTCTTGAGGTTCGCGAACAACTTATGCTCTCGCATTAGTGTAAGAACCTTCAGGACGTGCATTCTATGAACCTCCACGTCCGTCTTTCCATCCATAGCCCGGCTATGGACGAAGACATCGTCAAAGTAACCCGGTGCAAAATCTCGCACCGATAGCAACAGATTCGTAACACATTTGTCAAACGTTGCGGGGGCGTTAGTAGCCCCTGTGGCATCACTAGCCACCCCCCGATCATACCACTGGGGGTGCTCACTGCTGTGTACGGAATGTCCCGTCACGCATGAGGATCTAACATAATCTATCCATCAGATCCATGGACAAAAAGATGGTTCTTTTTGCCATACCATAAATGATGACGTCCTTCCTCGGTATCGGCGTAAGAGCCGGTACTCTTGCAGCGTTCAGCTTGTTGAACGCGTGCTTTATCCGCCACCCCCCTGTTGATTTTCGCAAACAGAAGGTCGGAGTGCTATGTGGGGAAGTTGATTCCCTCACATGGCCTGCAGCTAAGCGATCGGCAAAGAACTTGTCGATCGTAAGTACTTGTTCACGAGGCAGTGGCCACTGCTTCATGTCGGATGACTTCGAACCGGGTCTCAGTTCGATCTCATGCCGAGTGCCCTTATCCTTGGGCAGCTCGCACGGAACAGTTTCAGGGAAAACACTCCTGAATTCGACTAAATCCTTGTACAAAGGATTTGTCTTCAAACGCTTTCACTATCGGGATGTATACTGCTGAATCCAAGTCTTCTTTTTGAGGACACTCTCGTCCGTCGATACTCTACTGAGAACCCGTTCGTTCTCAGTAAACACTTGTGCCGACCGAATATCGGTGAAGTACTCGTCCTCTGTGACGAGTACGCAGATCTGCTTGATTTTGTCACTACGCAGATCTCGCAAGAACCTTTTAAATTCTAGCGTTGGCAACTTGACTACCTCCGAAGCTGACTTCGGAGGTGTAACCAGATCAAGTGTATAAGCGCCTACACTTGATCCTTCATTTACCAAGTCATTCACTGTCTCGGTGATTTCCTGGGAAAACACATCCGCAGGTGGTTGGTGATCTACACCCTCAACATAAGTCTCTCGGGAGTAATCACTCCCAGTTACTCGAAAACTTTCTTTTAATACGTGTTCTAACTGTGTGCGATACCACAGTTACGGCCTCTTCGATCGACTCTCTTTTCGTCGATCGGGCTTGCTCTACGACCGACTCTCTGACAGTCGATCTTGCTTCAACGTGTTGTTCATCATGAACAACGCTCATCTCTCTTCTTGATGCACTCTTCTTGGTGTGCATCCGTGTTCCAGTCCCCTCGATCTCTTCGAGTGGTGAACCTTCGGTGCAGCCTGTGTCTCTACACAGGTGCCAGAAGCTGGTTCCACAGTGCGGTGGCCTTCTACACTGTGATCTTGTGCAATCGTACTAACGACCGTACCACAAGTGAGGCCATCGCACTCACTCGTAGTACACCCACACGCTTGTTGACGCTCCAAGACGTTCATCAGATGGCCATCTGATGAACAAACGGCAGGCATCTTCACGGATCGATGCTGCCAGCTGACCCATGGCTGGTACTTTCTAAGCCATGGCAGACCGAGGACGAAATCAACTTTGTCGTCCAAATACAGTACAATGAAGTCATCATCGTACTGCTTTTCTTCTAGCGTGTAGTAAATTCCCACTACATGTTTGTACACTGTTACGGATGCGCCTGTTGCAAGGTACACTATCACAATTGTTGGAGGGAACTCTGGATCAACGTAGTTAAGTCTACTATCTTCTAGCGACTGGCGTCGAATAAAACTGTTCGGCGCCCCACAGTCAACTAGGGCGCGAAGTGGCATTCCACTTGTCACTTCGATCTTCAAAGTGATGAGTGACACCTCGTCACTAGGGACAGTAACACAAAGCGACTGTGATTTGGTAACAATCTTCGTCAAGAGTCCTGCAAATTTTCTTGAAGTTGCTGGATCAGCAGGGTGCTTTGCCCGTACTGACCCTGACCATTTTTTGACAGTCCGACTTGCTGTCGCGGTTTAGCGACTTGGTCAGACCCGCGCCTCCTCGGCCATAGGCGGTCATCACGTCCTGTCTTTGGAAGTGATGCGGTGCTTGGTACCCTATACTCATTAGAGTAGTGCCCAAGCTCCTGACAGCGATGGCATCTTGCCGTTCGCTTATGACTCAAAGAGCTAGAGTTCTCGCTCTCAATATAACAGAGGTCCATTGGTTCGGGACCTCCTGTTTCCTGTCGTCCCGTCGGAATATAGTTTGACGAGTTAGCCTGAGATTGTCTCAGGCTGAAGTCTTCTTATTTCGCATACGCTATCGCCTTTTCCAGAGTATGGAAAACCTCTCAGAATATGAAGGTCTTCTCCGGCCCATCAACAAGGCCGTAGATGAACAAGTTGATGAGCGAGTGCTCATCAACAGATTTTTCCGTGACGCTACTTGCAAGGTAGCGTAGGTGTTGTGCGTAAGCATGCACATCACGCTTACCTTGTCTGAGCCTTAGGAGTGCAGAGCGTGCTCTGAACTCGGCTCTCGGCGGCTCAAATGTCTCTTTGAGTCGAGGCTTCAAGCTTTAACGACTCAAACACGTTTGTGTCGTGAAGCTTGAGCCCTAAGGGCCAAGTCTTTGATCGTCCTGTCAAATTTGACAGGGCGACATGACTTGCTTCTCGTCACCCTCGATGTGACGGGCACTGATGGCGTCGTCTAATTCTAAGAAACATCTCAAGAAAGGGAATCTTCATCGGTTTTCTTGTACCTTGATATATCATTTTAACGGTTTCGGGTCGACGCATGTGCGTCGGCCCGCCCATCGACTGATGAGAGCCTTGCTGTTGTAGCAAGGCTATCTTGTTTCTTTCGACGGCAAGTTTCCTTTGTAGGAACTTGTTGATAGCAGAATGTTGAGGGTGGTCTTTGCTTAGAGACTCCAACATATCACTGATGGCGGGTTCGCCCATGAGCACACTCATGCGGCCGACTACCTCCCATTGTGAGTCACTTAGATGGGAGTAGCCTTCACGTGTGACGTGAAAGCTGTCGATTTCTACGTCCAACGTGTTCATGTTGGACGGGAACTAAGTAGTCGTTGGACGGACTACGAAGTGCTACTAGATGTAACGGGGAACCCTTAGCTTGGGTGCCACGAAACTTCACGTACACTAGTACGCGCAGAGGAAGCTAATCTACTCAAACAGCTAGTTTGAGGAAAGGTAAAAAGAGAACTGTATTTAATTCAGTTAAGCTTTCAATATAACTTCAGTCTTTATCTAACTATATTAAACTACGTTGTCGTATGACGACAACCTGATCACTACTCATTGCGCGAGTCCAGCGGCGATTGGTGGCAACCTATGGCTGATCTGTCTTTTATCAACCAATCCTTGAGCAGCACAAGAATATTATCCAAAGGGGGTAATATTCCTTCAATATTATTCATCTCAGGTAGTATTGGCAGGATATTCTCATGCTTGACAATATCTCTATTGACACCGTTTGGTGTCAATATCATGTAAGGGACTACCCCGTTACAGCGTCCTCGAGATATGACGTTAACTACTTCGTTTGGCCAAAATTTGGAAGCATACGTGTACCCTGATTAGAAATGTCCTGAACATCATGTCCGGTAATTTCTGCCAACGTCAACACCGGACTCATTGCTGGATTGCTAATCTCGAAAAGCTTACGTTGTCAGCTATCTTTCGCACACTGATAGAGCCAAGAATGCTCCAGAAGATGTTGATCGGTACCATTCGCAATGCCTGCGTCTTTAGCTGCTAAACGCCTGGCTAAGTTTGTTTACTGATACCTGTGCACACCTACGTAGCTACGCAAATTGCTGATTTGCCACGATTCTCTGGGACTTGACGATGCAGCTTTTCTCCTTCCTTTAAGCCTTATCACCCAAGTTCTTCCATACCCAGCTTATCTTTTACCGACACTGTTAGCGGCAGAACACTGATGATTTCCAACTGACGCCTTCGGTGGATTCGACGTTCGTTGCACTTTCTGATTGCATCGACAGGCGATGCATTACCATGCGAATTTTAGGAGAATCCGTTGAAAAGGGAAGTTTGTTCTAAGTAGATTTTACCCGAATGAGTAATCCACTTTTATCCCTCCCATGGACTGTAGGATATTGTATTTATAGGACACAGAGACCAAAGTATGATGAAAATACGCATGGTAACTGGTTGTTGCGGCAACAATCATATTGAATCTAATAAATGGGACCGACGGGTCATGGTCCAGTTCGATTCGATTCCCGACCCGTGGACCGGACCAGCTGGGTCCAACACCAACAAAACCATGTCCGGGTCGAAGCCCTACACAATTATAGAGGAGAGCCAATCTGTATGGTAAAGTGGAAATGCGATGTCCGCGTTTGTCAACGTACTTGAACAGCGCCTACTTAACAGCGTGTACTTAACATTGTGTACTTGATCAAGGCGCACATAAAACACGCACTTGAGGGAATTAAACTTTTAACCACGCCTCTTTTTTTGGAATGTGGTAGAAATAGCACAACGCTGGCGAAAGTAACAATTATTTACATAGCGCTCGTAGAAAAAGGACTTCTTTTCCAAAATGGACGACTTAGTTGCTCAAAGCCCAACATTAACGTGCTACCTGGACAAGCACCACCCCCTCCACTATCTTAGGCTTAGACTCTAGTACATCACCAAACATTTCTTGCTAGCGCTTCACCCGTTTAGCTGTACTTCCACGTGCTATCGAGCTATCGTCACTGTCGCTCTGATGACTCTCGCCACCATTCCCAGGAGATTCTGCTATATATTCACCTGTGCATTTCTTGGGAGCTATAGTCGTTGCGTTTGCATCAGTGCTGGCGTCGCCAAAGAGCAGCAAATGACGCGTAGATGGGGACGCAGCAGTCAGGTCAATACGCTGATTGTCGGGGATGTACGCGTACACTGCGCCCTCCACAATAGACGACTTGGTTCGCTTCCACACGGTGAGAGTGTCGATACTGGAGTGCCATGACGGCAGCGGCACTTGCAGCACTTTGTGATACACAGTCGCCAAATGGGTCTGAAACTCCTCTGACGACGTCCTGCCCCTGCAAGAAATCAACGATGACAGCATTCTCAGAACATGTGGATTCTCATGGAACCTATGACATCTTGCAAAATGGATGAGCTCACCATGCGTTTGGAAGGCACACAGTATGACCAAATAGCTCCCCAACGTGGATCACTGTATCACCTGCGTAATTACAGAGACTCGCCATCGCCACGGACTCACTGCTGTCCTCAAAGTCATCGGGGTAGCACAAGAACAGCGTACGGTCTGTATGCTTCCGTAAATCCTGTCCACAGCAGCAGTTAGCAACGGCAGCCGAATTGGTCGTCCATCAGATGAACGACATTTGATTGCATGTACCTTCGGCGTCCCGCTGACCACTTTTGTCCAGTACACTTGTTCGACTTCGACTTCTTCGTCTTCATCCTCGTCCTCTTGATCTCCTCCTCTTTCTTCCTCATCACCACTTTGCTCCTCGTCCTCCGCTTGTTCACCGTCATCACTTTCCATCGTTTCTTCAGCTTCACCGTGGCTCTCTTCGCCACTCGTCGCAGCAGTCTTGCCACCGTCCTTCTCACTCTCCTTGCTTTCTTCCTCTTCGTCACCATCAACATGCAAATCATAGGCAACAACATCTACCCCACGATCCTGCAGCAGTCGTGCCCAATATCCGCTGCCAGCTCCCATCTCCACAATCTATCACATCGTCAGACAGAATCGAACAAATTCCATGTCAGCTCAGAATTAAAACAAAATAATCGATATTTAATCAACTAAACAAAAGTAGATGCATAAAAAGTAGATACACAGCAGCTCACCGGTCCATAATGTTTAATAATTTGAAGCGCACGCTCGTCAGGAATTGCCCACGAATACCTCTGTACAGTTATAACACCCGTTAAATACCAAAGCCAAATCCCATACTGCCCATCCTCTGACCAGGCAACTCTCACCATTGCAACGCGCACGTCGAGCGCCGCGTACATCTCGGAGCGCGCTTCATCACTGAGCTCCGGATCAAACACTGCCGTAAGTTCTCCCGGATGTTCCCGCACAAACTTGTGGTAGTAGTCCAAGTACGGATTACTCGTAGCCGTCAGGTCCAGCACGATTGAGTCAGCCATGCGAAAAATGGCTACACTATGATTGGTCACGAGCGAACTGAAATAGTGACCGCAAAAAACATCTGCATTCCACATGGCTACATTAGTGCAAACTCGACATGCTGTGTCAACTTCAACAATAGAGTCACAGCTTGAGCTCTTGTTCAACAAGTTACGCCAATAGTAACGGCTGGCCTTCTCCATTGTATCTCGATGGCGGTGACATGCTCATAGGACTGCACGATGATAGCGAATGGTAACGTGTGTTGACCCGGGTCCCGAAGAAAAACACGACGAGCAAGAGCACCGCGAGACAAATGCCGAACGCCGTGAATGTACTGCAGACTTTCAGTCCGATTGGGAGATAGCCACCAGCAACGGACACGACTGCAACCAATAGAGCGTATGGCAGGATACTGCGAATATGGCTCTCCAACGGCACGTGCGCTGAGAGAGACGCTAGGATGGACGTATCGGCAATAGGCGAACAAGTGTTCCCGAATACGGAGCCGCCCAGGATACTGCCGAAGCATTGACGCAGATTCTCAGTGTCTCCACCGCTGATAGACCACGAAAGTGGCGCAATGATGGGGAACATTATTGCCATCGTGCCGAACGCACTGCCCACGGCAAAGGACACGACGTAGCACAGTAGGCACGCGATTGCTGGCAGCAATTGCTTTGGAACTGAATCTCCGACCACTGAAGCGATGTACGGGGCAGTGCTCACTTCGCCGATGACCGCGCCAAGAGCCCACGCAAGTGTGAGAATCAGCGTAGGGTCCAGTATGTCCTTGACTCCTTCCATCCAAGCCTTCGTTGCTTCATTTAGCGTGATAATACGCTGCATTAGCAATAGCGCAACGGCAATGACCCAGCCTGCAGCAGACGCGCGGAGCAAAGAGGCCACTGAATTACAGTGGCTTAGCGCATCGAGAATGCCAAAGGATCTGTTGGGGTCCTGCATATACAGGACGTTGTAGCCATCGAAAATCATTCCCACGAATGCTAACGCGACGATGCTCAAAAATGGTACCACCGCATTTTGCCATCGAAGCGGTTTGGTTGTATCAGGTTCCAATGGGGCAAGTTCTGGCTTTGGACTGTCCATCGGTCCTGGAAAAACTGGAGTTGCCGAGCCATGATTAATCGGGGATGCTGCAGCATCCTTCTCAAACTGTACCATCGGGCCAAAGTCTTTCTCACAGATGATGGTGATGAAAATGAAAGCGATGAATAGAATCGGAAAAAATCGGTAATGCAAACACGAAAGGCACGTGACGAACGGGTTCCAGTCGAGCTTAAGATTGCGGAGCTGTGCCGCCACATACCCAATTTCGACACCAATCCATGCGCTCACCGGAGCTGCGTACAGAACCAATTTAACATAAAGGCACAGTCAGTCGCGTGTACAACAACAAAACTTCTGGCAATTCAAAATTCAACACACTCACACATAGATGGCAAACAGACGCCGACAGTATGAATGATTGCTGCAAACTTCTCACGGCTAACACCCGTCTGGCTGAGAACTTGACGCAGGGAGCTTCCAACGATCAGAATGCACGAGTAGTCGTCAAAGAAGATCACAAGACACAGAAGCCACGTTGACAGTTGCATGCGTAGAGACGACGTCATAAACTTCTTGGCAATCAGCGCCAGACCGTGCCCACCTCCGCCTTTTTGGACCACGCCAATAGTTCCGCCGAGTATGATCGTGAACAGCAACACACCAGCATGATCATTCACGGTGAATGCATTCGTCCAATACTGGTCAAATGTACGAAGGAAAGATGTGAACGGGTTTCCATCCGAAACGATGATAGCTCCACACCAGATCCCAGCAAGGAGCGATACTGCGACTTGGCCCAGCACAGCCGACATGATCAAAGTCACGAGAGGTGGAAGCAATGACACCCATCCAGGTGACACTGTCACAGAAGTAGTGTGCACCACCCGGAACAGCAGCATGTCGACCGTTAAAGGCAGGACCACGTTTGCGTCCGTATCCTTCGACTGAGGGGCCTTCGTGACCATCGGCTCGGCCTCGACTTTGTGTTTCTCTTTCTCCCACACCGTCGTGGTAAGCTTGTGTTTTCCGTAAGACTTCAGCTGTAAATGCTTAATATTGATTGATAAACGCGACTGGTAGTTGCCATCGCCCTCGAGCGTTTGGATGGTGCCGTTGGTCAGTACTGTACCATCCTCATCCTCTATGCAGTACCATAACTGTTTTGGATATACTGATCCTAAAGAGAGACAGCGTTAACCAGTAATACATGAGTGAAACAACTAATCAAGAAGATACGCACCATTCTTGAGCTCCAGCAGCTCAATCGATGCCTTGAAATCCACCTGTTGCAGAACCACGGTCGGAGTCTGTAGGAATACGGAGCTATTGTGTAAACTACTAGCATTGCACGAGTACATTACAAGGGCTGCCTCCACTAACAAGAGTTCTAATAGACACATAAGGTGGCCCATCAATACGACTGGTTGATGCTAATCACACAAATCAGACCGATCTATTTCAGATTACAATTTCATTTTTCATTTTTGGTAGAACAAGCACTAAGTAATTATAGAATCTTACAAGAATATTTGTAAAAAGGGTATTCGGTATACAGTATAATATCTACCAGACAAACTTCAACTGGACCACTTGTGATTTGATCGGACAATGTAGGTAGCCAGCATTTAGTTCTGGCATAGTACTATGCTGCAAGCGCGCGTGTAGCCCTCGAATTTGCTCGACGTAGCATTGGCATGAGATATGTCCACTGAAACATTTGTGAGAGGATGCAAGTGGAAAACCACACAGTCACAAGCAAACATACTGACGACTCGGAGCTGAAAAAGATAAAAAGTTGAGCCTTATCATAGAGTGGAGCAGTCAGTTGTCCAAATACTGACGTGATGAAACTGCAACAGCACGCAAATGTATTTGTCGTTAGAATTGTATCATTTCTCCCAATACAAGATCAAATTCAGCAACGTACAGGTTGTGGGTGGCGTGGTAAACAACGCTTGACCAAATGACGTAGCTAGAATTGCCCTGTATCCAGCACATAATGATGCGAGAGCCAACCAAAAGCAGCGTAAATACTGCCAGCACATAGATAAGGTGGAACTCGCGCGTTTCAGCAACTGAATACCCGGAGCCCTTGGGTACTACCTCCAGCGCGTCAGCGATGATCATAGGCCAGTGCCAGAGCGCCCAGATGCACCCGGTGATTGCCGAAGCAAGGATTGTCGAGTGGCTGAAAACAATCTCCAGAGCTGCTCAAATAAGAATCAACGTTACCAAAGAGGTATCTTGTGCGGTGAAATCGCAGCTGAGCGTACCTGGAAACAAGGATCCGCTCCATCCAATCTCCTGGATCATCGCAAAGAAGAACCAACTCGTACCTAAAGCAAAATGGGTGAGCCACTTGAATACAGCAAACCTCAATGTTCAAACAAACATAAGGTCCTACCGCAAGGTTGTAACCCCATCGCTAGGCCGATGTCGTATCGCTGCGGTGGCATTGGGTCCCAGAATATACCGAGAAAACTCATGTAAAACACATAGAGCACCAACCCGGAGTCAAGCGCCTCCACGTCGTTGAAGCTGAACACGATCTCGAGCTTTCGCACAAAAGTTCGGTTGAACTGTGAAGAGTAAGTGGCAAAATTAGCAATCTACGCAAAATCCAATCAAATAGAAAATTCGGGACGTACTGGGTTGACCATTCTCGTTGCAGCACTAAGAGAAAATGCCGCCAGTTCACACAGAACTGGAACCGAGTAGCTCAGAAGTGCAAGCCGAAATGTGGATCGTGACGAATGAGAGCTCTTGAAGAAGTGGTACAGCGGTGGTATATTCCAGTGTGGTGGTGTATTGCATGCCTGTAATCTCAGCATCGCAACTACAACAGCGATAACCAAATGAGACGTTAATCAGTACCCCCACATCAAGACTTCGTTAAAGCTCTATGAAATTACGTACTGTTTCGTAAAGCAAATGATGCAACAACTGGACTCACGAACCACAGGAAGCGGAAACCAAACACGATTGGTGTGTCATGTAAGATACCCCATTGCTTGCAGAACACGAGCCCAGTGAGCGAGAGCACCACCATCGAGTAGAGCGCTACGAGGTAGGCAATGACAGCATCCCGATAGGCCAACATGACGTCGGCCGAGAACATGCCGTGGAAAAAGTAGTTGGACGAACCCCGATCATTGCGGTGGTGGTACTGGTGCGCTGGCTGCACGAGCGGGTAGTACTCGTCCCAGATATTCTTTCCATCTCGTCCATCTTTCGTGGCGTTTGCCGCCACGACAGATCCAGCAGGAATCGGTCCGACCAATGCGCTACTGGCAGCAGCCTTCACTTCGGGTATGGAGCTGGCCTCGATGTCTCCAACAGTGCCGTACTTGGTAGTGGGCGAAGGCTTGCGCACGTTGCTCATGGTGCTGCTGGTGCTGTTGCCTGTGCTGTTGCTAGTGTACCTATTGTTGTGATTAGGGGCGTCTGTACCGTGATCGATGGAGGACTCCCGTAGTCAGTCGCTTCTTGTGGTGATGGCTTCAGCGAGCCAAAAGTGATCCATCCAAGGCTTCGAAGCCCTGGTTTTGTACCATTTCTACGGCACGACTAGAGGTGACTGTTTTTACGTACCAAGGCGTTGAGCAACCTTCGTGCGACCGTTGGCGGGCCACTAAAAGATGTGGCGAGTGGAAAATCCTATCGTAACATGGACTTTTTTTGTGTACGTACGTGAGTGTTGCTACGAGGAATAGCTCCTGCATTACGCGCAGGTGTTATGTTGCACCAGCATAGAGGCGACAACGACGTTCGGACGTTGAGCTGATGGATCGGAATAGCGTGTCAAGTCTCGGTTGTCTGGTGAGGACGACGTTTCACCATGCGACATGTGACGTACTACGCGTGACTTGTCACTGCGAAACTTTACAAACTGTGTGATGTGCTGCGCACACGTGCGAGTCCTTCCTTGTTGTAAACTCCGACATTGCGAGCTCCATAAGTTCAGCCCCGTCAGGTCCGACCGGAACTTGTCGCGCAGTAGTACCATTGCGTTGCAGTAAGACCCCGCGTTCCATTCGTACACTTTGCAATTGCGAGGGCGTTACTGAACTGATACGTTTTTCTAGCAAGTAGCGGTTATCAGGGCAACTACATGTACTATCAAGTTCAATACGGACCATGTTTGTCCATATCAACTTGTGCGGCTTCCGCTAGCTACACAGCTAGTTATGACCGCTTCAAAGGCCAGTGCGCAAGTCATGGACAAACACGTGCGCATGCATTTGCGCACGCGGTGTCATTTCACACAAGGGTCGAAGCAGAAGAATACCAAACTCGAGCTCTCGTCGCAAGCAGTTGCGAGGTTGGCAGCTGTCTGTTCATGGTAGGGCACCGAACGAGCAGTCGGTCGTCTCAAAGTGAGTATGCAAAACTCCAAGCAGTATCACAAGTAGGATCTGTCGCATGATTTAACATCCGGTCGTGGATTCGTTTTCACTCGGATTTGCAAAACTGTCGGCGGTCGAACGATTTCAGTAGCAGGATCCTCATCAGCATCTGTCTCACCTTTACGTCCGGATTTCCATGGTCCGCCCATTCGGACTGGTGCATTCTTCCTTCTTGTTCGAAAGAGCCGCGATCAAAAAGCTCAGACACACGGATCTTTGATTGCTTTGCGTTTCCAACTACGGCGCAACCAAGAACTAGGTAGCCTGTGATTCGACCCATACATAGGCACGCCTTTTAGCGCGTCCTGTCAACATTCCTGAAGTAAGCCGTTTCGCCAGAGGTAAAGAGGCAACAGACGCGACTTTTTGGCTCAGGTTTAACTGCACGTCGCTATTGTCCAACCATCCCGGCCTCCCTGTTGGCCACCTGTCGAGAATGTAGGTCAAAACCACCACCACCTCCTCCACCTCTCTTTGTCTAGCAGCAGTATACACGACTTAACATTTACTTCTTCTTACCCACGCCGTCGACGGCTGCCGCCTTCCTCAGTCGGTCCCTCACTTTTCAATTTCCCACCATCAGCTCACGCTGCTTGTTTCGGTCGCAAATCGACTTTCGCCATTGCAAGATGGCTCCAACTCCATTCGAAGTGTCCGACGTGCTGGTTCCAGTGACCGAAACTGCGGCAGCCACTGCCCGTCGTCACGTCCTTGTGACGGGCGCTGCTGGCTTCATTGGGTTCCACACTGCCAACGCCCTGCTCGCCCGCGGAGATCACGTGGTCATTCTCGACGAACTCAATGATTACTACGACGTCGAGCTGAAGCAGAGCAATCTCGACTGGCTCACGACCACCTATGGCAGTCGCGTGCGCGTCTACATTGGTGACATTTGCGACCAGCACCTCGTGCGGCGCGTGTTCAAGGAGACGACGGTCAATGAGGTGGTCCACCTCGCAGCTCGAGCTGGAGTGCGTCCGAGTATCGACAACCCCCTTCTCTATATCCACTCCAATGTCGTAGCGACGACGGTGCTACTGGACGCGTGCCGGGAGTTCAACATCAAGAAGTTTGTATACGCAAGCAGCAGTTCCGTCTACGGGGGTAGCACGAAGGACCGCTTTAGTGAAACGGACATTGTCGACTACCCTGTGAGTCCATACGCTGCAACGAAGAAGAGTTGTGAGCTGCTGGCACATACGTACCACCATCTCCATGGCCTCGACACGATTGGCCTGCGGTTCTTTACAGTGTACGGCCCCCGGGGTCGTCCGGACATGGCTCCATTCAAGTTCATGGACCGGATTGCTCGGGATGTAGCCATTGACCAATACGGCGATGGCTCGTCATCGCGCGACTATACGTACATTGACGACATTGTACAGGGCGTTGTGCTGAGTCTCGACCGTGGTCACGGCTGCGAGGTGTTCAACCTCGGTCGAGGTACGCCCGTGCTCTTGACAGACTTCATTTCGATCATTGAAGGGCTCGTGGGCAAGAAAGCCAAGATCCAGATCTTGCCCGACCAACCGGGGGACGTGCCACGCACGAGTGCCGACATTTCGAAGGCGGAGCGACTGCTCGGGTACAAACCTACGACGTTGTTGAAGCAGGGACTGGCAAAGACGTGGGAGTGGTATTCTGATTTCTACAACGCAAAGCTGCTGGCAGAGGCTATGTAGCCACCCGAGCTCGTCGATCAATTGGTCGCGCTCGATGGGATGCTTGACCTGCGGTCACTTTGATGCTGGTGCAAAGGGTGGCTGTAGTGTAACTATATTATAACCACGTACATGTGAAGATGAGAAGGGTTGAATAACTAGGTGCGTGTAAAAGTATCTCGACTCGCTCGACATCTTCGTCGTACTACACTTCCAACGCATGTTTTCAGAAATTCTGTTCGTCTCTCCATGTCGCATCCTCGAGGCTTTGCAAGGTTTATTCTGCGAAACCTTATGGCAGGATAAAAATACGGAAACACTGCATAAGCTCCAGCGTCCGGCTTTGCTAGCGCTACCGATCGACATTGTACGAACAGCTGTCGCCGTAGCGGAGATACTCAGGATAAGCGACTCTGAAACAGCTGTCGAGTCAGCTGCCGTATACGTACGATCGCAAAACGGGTCACGCGTGATCCTTCGACCAAGGGAAAATAGAACCTCTTGTGCCTGTAGTCCTTCGAGAATGTCTGCATGTATGTATTGAAAAGTGCCCAGCTTGATACAGTGCTCCCTCCACTATGTAATGGGTTCGAACAGTAGGAAACAGAAGAAACTGCTGACATAAACTAACCGCATCGGTATTACTAGGCGTTGGCGACTGTCTGGACTGCTAAGAATGTTGACACGAACAGCTTCACATTCTTGTCTGACGCTACCTACCGATAGTACGTATGGTGAGGACGAAGTGGGTTATTGCGGATCAACTTGTGTACACGCTTTGGCGATATCGTGATCTTAGCATGACAATTTATCGACCCAAACCAAAGTCGACTATTCGTAAAGTGACAAGCTCCGTATACGATGCGAGGGACCTACAGCCGATGCCAGTAGCTTGTATCCTAAGCGTAAATGTCACTGTGCTACTTACTGGTTGGCAACCGAGTGCTTGTTTTACAGCTTCAGAAGATTTGTAGAAATGGACGTGTACATTTTGGCACTCTGTGGGTGTCAACTGGATAAATGCTGGGCGCGCACAGCGGAATAGGATCTCCTTGAGCTGCATGTTCACACATCTGCTGGAAAAGCACATGCTCTTCATCTTCTTCCATTTACCGTGCAACTCGTGCCATCATGCACTTGCCGTAGCGCAATTTGTGTGCAAGTGGTTCTGAAGATCGACAGCCGATTGCGAGTAAAACTCTTGTCTAGAAACCTCAGCTCACCATTACACTGAAACCAGCAGTCCGTGAAGCAGCGCGATCGACAGCTTTACCTTTGCCAATCCGACGTATGAGCTGCTACCAATGCGCGTTACGATGCCTTGTAGAAAAGGCTTTTCAACTCGCGTCGGGATGCAGCCACAGATTCATGAGCCAAGTGGTCGTATTTTGGTTTCAGTAGTCAATCCAGACCACTCGAGATACTGAGCGAGTAAGGCGCACATTGGTCAGCACTGTAACATCGTGCTATGTTGGTCGGCAAGTCGATTGTTTCGCTTGTTTTGTTCCACCAATATCAGTACATACGTACCTCACCGCGAGCAAATGACCACGCTAGAACGTGAGGCGAGAAACATGCCATGCGAAAAGGTTCATAGGTCCCCCAAGATATCAGCTTCCAAGTCGTCTAGCTGCTCGCAAAACGGTTGTCAGTCACAGCCAAGCACCATCTAACATCCACTCATCGCGACCTACCTCTTCATCCTCGCTGTCATCTTCAATAGCCCCATTCGACTGCT
The DNA here is from genome assembly GCA_921007115.2 of Peronospora matthiolae. Classification (NCBI taxonomy): domain Eukaryota; phylum Oomycota; class Peronosporomycetes; order Peronosporales; family Peronosporaceae; genus Peronospora; species Peronospora matthiolae. The sequence goes on from CAKLBY020000197.1 coordinate 236,662, forward strand.
CCGGAGAGGTAACCCGCATTCGTTTCTCGGCAGCCTTTATTGCATCAGAATCGGGGTCACGAGCATGTTTGCTGGTATTTTTCTTCGCCCGTCGGGTAAAAAGCTGGTCCTTGATTTCAGTCGACGACCGCTTGCGCTTTTTCTCCTCTTCAATTTCACGCTCTTCTGCTTCAATGAGGCGCAAAAACGCATCGTCCACGTCCTACGCTCGCACGGTAGTCACCGGAATAATTAGCAAAGCTGACAGTCTCATACAATCTATGACACGTACCTTTGGTGGCGAAACTGGACGCGCGCGATCTTTTGTAGTCACTTTGGCTTTTTGGACCTTGACGCTGGTAGCTGACTCACGCTTTATTGCGCTAATTTTTGACAGGAAATCGAACGTACCGCCAGTAGCTACAACACCAGTTGCTATACTAGCAGCGTTCGCAGTACGTGCACGCCCAGCACCAGGTGATCTGCGAACCACGCGAGACCTTCTTACAGCCCCGGGCTTTTTCTCAGTGCCGTCGTCACTGGGAGGATTTGCGACGTCGTCAGCAAATGTGACTTGCTTGCCGCGTTTCGCTTCCCCTAACTCCTGGTCCTTAATGATCGTTGAAGCTGACTTATCCTCGGATGCGAGAGAAACGGCTGCAGATGGTTCCCCTAACTCCTGGTCCTTAATGATCGTTGAAGCTGACTTATCCTCGGATGCGAGAGAAACGGCTGCAGATGGTTCATTTGCACTCACATCACCACCAGTAGTCACGCAAGTCCCGCTTGGTGTTTCAGAAGGTATATCTGCTTCCGCAGACACATTTGCCTTTACCTCTTGCTCTGCTGACTCTTTCCTCGCATACTTCGCTTGCCATTCGTCAGCAAGAAAGTCCTGTTCAGACACGCGAGACCATGTTCGAGCACACTTGAGAATCCAGTCGGGTGTCACAATCAGCACCTCAGGAAGTAGTTTTGCCTGCCGCCACATTTTCCAAACGTCAGAGCCCAATGTTGTTAATTGACTCAAACAGTGCAACTGACAAACCTGAGCGTGCTTTTCAGTTCCTAAACGTTCTGGGTGGATTACGAGGTGTGTCATTGGAAAATCTTTCAACGTCACGCTGGGAACAGCGCCCAAATCGACCGATAGACGCCACAAATGATGGGACCCATGACTCCGGGGGCCAACAATCGGGAACACTCCGCTGAATACGATCGAGCAGCCATGCAAGATTGCGCGTTTTCGCTGCACCACATCCTCTACGTAAGCTACATGACATCAAGCCGCACATTTTTTTTCACAACGCACCTCGCTCAGAATCGCTTTAACATCCCGACCGTTGCCAGCCATCTGGTTTTCAACGGTCGTACCTCGCATCCCCGTTCCGTGACCCTCGTAGAAAGCATTGTGGACATCCTTCAATTCATACGTACGGCACTGTGAGCTACACCAATGCCAGTCTTACTCATCGCTACAGCAACTACATCGTACCGTTAAAATGGCTACTGCCTGTGCAAGGTACCCGTCTTCAGTAGCCTCAGCATCGTGCTGGTCAGCCACACCACGCCCCGACGCGTTGTTGATTTCAGCAGTGCACTTGAAATAGTGATACGGCTCGATGAGAAACACGTTTGCTTCATTGTCCTTCCACACGTCGATCCGGTCATCAAGGACAAGGATCATTGAGTCATCACACGAAGGAAATAGCAGCTTGAGCGACTTGTGAAACATGTCTGGCGTATCAGTGCGTGCCACAACACGGTTCTTGAAATACGTTTCATCCGGATCAATAATCTTGACAATCTCCTCAGCATACAGTCGCGTGCCATGTGTGTAAATGAACAAATCGTAGAGCGCCGAAAGCTCGGTCAAAAACTCCGTCAGACCTGGCCGTAGTTTCACCACATGCTGCTGGTCGAGGCCCGAAATGAAGAAGAAATGAATGTCGTCTACAACACCATCCACAGCGCCCATCAGCTATGATCCAAAAAAACTGACGTACGGCAGCACCATCACACATCGTACCTGTTGTAGCAATCTTGCCCTCCACATCATCAACACGCACAGCATGCAGCAACGTATGGTCGAGATCCAGTACTAGAGACAGCTTCTTCGCACCAAGCTGGCGACGAATGTTATCCGTGTCAAATTTTTCTAATCACGCACCAAAAAAAAAGCAAAAGCAACAACCACCGCACGGTCAGCAGTCCCTCTCTCTCACACCATCATCATATCATCAAAAAATGCCGGCATACTTGCTTCTTCCAGGTTCAGTCGAATGACCTGTCCATGAGACACGACGTTGACACTAGCTGAGCCGCCAGTCTCTCTACCACCATCTCCATCTCCATAATCACCCCTAGAACCACCACCCTCGTCCTCCTCGTCGTCCACCACTTCGAGGCACATTAAACACGTGCGACCGTTGCGCACAGGATGGACGCAGTACTCAACAACCGCCACCGTTCTCCTCATGGAGCGTGCCCCTTTGTCCCCCTGTGCGACCATCATCTCGTCCGACTGCTCCTTCGTCAAAAAATGCAATTTGCCCTTGCAAGGCGCCTGCAAAACGCGCAGAGTGCCGTCCTCCAGCCGTCCAGCCGTGCCAAGCCGCTGGCCAGCATCCACTTGAGCTCCAGCACTCGCCATCCACTCGATCGAGTCCCAAAGTGTCGCAGCTCGACACGTGACTCCTTGACGTCGCAGGTGCAGCGACGGGCCATCGTCTGCTGCTTTAAAATGGCTTGATCGAGACCTGGTTGTTGCGGTACAAATCGTACGGTCCTGACTGTCGGCAATGCGCCGATTGCGACGGCAATGGACGGCGTTCGTCACGTCTACAGGGTCCAGCGGCTTCGTCTGGATGTCCTCCGGGTGCTCGTGGGCTTCAGTGGTGACAGAGGCGGCGTCTGCAGCTGCTGTGGCGGCCGTTTGAGGCGTCGCGTCCTCGTCGGTTGACGCCATTTTGCGGTAAACTTGAACCGTGGAGTCGCTTTTTTTCGATGGTTTTCCTTTTTATTAAAAAGTACGACGAGATCATTTGCGATGTGGGTCGGTTGAGGTGAGGATGGATCAGTGTATTATTATAGGTCGAAGTGGACAAGAACCAACAAAATACGCAGGAAAAATGAGCTCAGTCAGTTTTTGTGTCACGCAAAAAAAGAGTAACCTTTCCTTGCATTTGAGCTGCCGCCACCACAAGCAGCTACCAAAAACCGGTCACACCCACCCACAAATGTAGTCTAAAACACGCAGACCTCCCACAACTAATCCCTCGTCACTCCCGATGGACGCGCTCGCCTTCGAGCACCCTCGCTCCCTCGCTCCACCAATCAAACACGCGCTGGCTCCCTCGACACCCCCTCGGCACTCTCCAGCATGCCGGCGTTCCCGCCCCAGACGATCGTGGACTTTGCGACGGCGCCAGACGCGTCGGCCACGCAGCAGCAGCTCCTGCACGTGCACAACAGTCGCGGCCTGTGTGACCAAGCCACCGTGCACGTGCTGGAGTCGTACTTAGCGGAACAGGTGCAACACACGACGGTCGATGTGGACGCGAACCTCGCGCTGCTCAAGTTGTACCAGTTGTACCCATCCACGCTCAAGGCCGCGACCGTCGCGACGGTGCTCATCAAGGGCATGATGGCGCTCCCTTCGACGTTCTTCACGGGCGCTTCGACGATGGTCCCCGAGAGTATCCGCGAGGTTGGCTTTTATATTATCCACTCGGACGCGATCTTCTCAACTGATCCTGCTTTTGTGCTGTTTGTACCTTTTGGTGTACTGTTTTTGTGCTAATGTAATTTGGTGTACTGTTTTTGTGCTAATGTAATTTGGTGTAACTATGATGTGGTTCTCGGGTGGTGGATGGCGCTACCATTTGCAGGATGCTCATGTCTCGGCGGTGCTGCGCACGGGCTTTATGCTCCAGTCGTGTCTATTCGAAGACTTTTGGAAGACGGACGTGGCGTTTGCGGACCAGGTGCCGGGCTTCTTGGAGTCTGTGCGCGCTTACATCTTGGTGGCCATCTGCCGCAGCCACAGTGTGATTTCCACGGACGTTTTCAAGGCCAAACTCAATGTGTCAGACCAGCAAGTGGCTGACATTGTCGCTGGTAGGTGGCTTTGTGATCTTTTTTCGTCTCTGGCGGGCGTGTGTTGTTGTTGTTTTGTTATGTGGTGTATTGCGGTTGTGCTTACCGTCTTGATGACGTTTTTGGGCGCTTGTTTGTCGTTGTAGCCGAGCAGTGGACAGTGGCTGGTAATTTAATTCAGATCAAGCCCAATGAGCTCAACCAGATGCAAGCGAAGAAGGTTCAGGAGAATATTCAGTACGAAGACGTGCTTAAGGCCATCCACGTTCTTTCTAAATAGACATGTCGAGATAAGAGACCGGAGCGACGGACGCAGGAAGTAGCATTGAGGTGGCGCGCACCGTGTATGCTCAACGGTGAATGCACTACGGTCATGCTGTTTTGTTGATCGTGTTGCAGATTTTGGTTGACTTGGTCGTGCGACGCTACCACTTGTCCGATGAGCAAGCGTCTGAAGCGCATGACTGGGACGAAGCAAGTGCTGAGCACACAAGTGGAAAGCTACAGCTAGCATCGTATTTTCTGAATAAACTAATTGCTGTCTTCTACGCCAACAGCGCCGTTGGTCTGGGCAGCCATGAGCGAGTCCATCATGCCCACAACAGCCAGTACCTGTCTCTGGTCGCGCAGCTCTTCGTTCAGCTTCTCGTGTAGTTTAATGAACAAGCCGTCGATAAGCATGGATTGGCTGAGCTTCGGCGCGTACAGGTCACACACGATCGTGCAGACATGGACCAGGAGCAAGGCGTACTTGGGGTCCGTTACGTATTTGATGAGGAAAGCCAGCAGTGGCTCGAGTGATTCCTCGTCGCGGTTCCCCAGTGCACGTTTAAGTCCGACCCGTAGACGCAGCTCTTCCAGCATGCTGGCAACTATGACCGGTGAGCGCGTATCGAGAGCTTCATTCAGCGCTTTCTTGTAGTCGAACTTTCGCAAGGCCTGGTCGTACGGCTGAATGCGCTTGTGACGCGTGGTCGCCACCAGGAAATCTGCAGCTGCTGGTTTCGCGTTCTTGCCGCGCAAAAAGTACTTGTACGTGCCGCCGCGGATGACAGCTTGACGAGTCCTGGTTTCATTCAGTTCCGTTCGTTTTACAGGACGGCGACGCACGGACAGGACTCCGTCCACTGTACCAGCAAAGAGGTGGCCGTTCGTGGGGGACATACCAAAGGTTAGCACGCCGCTGTTGTACTTGAATCCATGGGCCAGCTCATACGTCTTCAAGTCGTAGACCTTCAGATGGCCATCCAGCGATCCCGACATCAACCGTGTACCAGTCCCATCCAAGCCCAAACTCGTGATGGTCTTTTGGTGGCTCGAGAACGAATGCAGCAGACGTCCACCGCTGAGGATATCCCACACCTTGATCGTACTACCACCAGCAGAGAGCAGCAAGCTCCCTCCCGGCATGATCATGCACGTCTCGACTGGAGCACCGTGGTCCAGACTCGTCGTGCTCTTGGAGACAGACTGGTCCGACATGCGCAGGTCCCAGAGCTTCACTGTGTGGTCGTACGAGCCAGTGGCCCAGACGTTGTGCGATGACGGATTCGCAGCTGAAGAGCGCACGTAGTCCGTGTGATCTCCCAACAGAGCCAATGGTTTGCCCGTTGGCAAGTCCCAATACCGCGCAGTCTTGTCATCCGAGCACGAAAGCACGTGCACATTGTCAAGTGCGAAGCGGGTGCTGCGAATGGCACTTGAATGGCCTTTCAACGACCGCAGAATCGCTCGTGTGTTCGTGTCCAGGATCTGGACAAACGGGGCTTCTCCACCAGCTACGAGCAACTTGCCATCCGACCGGAACGTGCCCGAGTACACGACGTCACGAAAGCGGCTGAACGTCTTGACAATCGCATTTGTCGTCGTGCTGTACAAGTGGATGCGAGTGGACGAAGTGATGGCCACTTGATGCGGCGTCACGGGCGACACGTCAATGTGTGTCACTGCTCCGACTTGTTGGAGCTCTTCGGGCGCGTGGAACTTTTTCCAGTACGTGGACTCGGCTGTCTCGACCTCATTCGTCGGCGGGAACTGCTTGAGCACCAGTCGCTTGAACTCGCCACTTGTTGCCATTGGAACGGCGATCCCGGTAGTATCCTAAGCAGAGAAAGAGAGAGAGGAGGAGGAGGAACGAATAGACCACGTGCGACTTGCGCGATGTATCCATCTGCTATCTTGCGTGCCTGCCAGCCAATCATTTTCTTGAAGTACCAATTGAATGGTGGGGTGTATAGATCGGACAGTAACAGGTGCATTTCGGATCAGGTGGTAAGAAAGTAGTTAACCCACTTGGTCTTTGTTCTACGTTGATACATTCCTCAAGCGTAAATGCTGGTCAGTTGCTCGTTTCGATCTTGACCTCACCTCCGTCGTAATTATACGTCACGCGCTCTTTTGATCGACGGGTGAAACACGTCATGATGATAATGACAAGTGCTGCAACAGCCAGGAGAACTCCAGCCGTGGCCATCGTCGTGCTCCAGTCAATAGCCACTCCAAAAAAGATGGCACGACACTGACCGTATGGAGCTCCATTGTACACTTCACCTGGAGCTCCAGTAGCTAGAAACGACGCGCACCATTGACCCGTTACAGCAGTTCGCGGACACTTGTCTTCTGCCCACATCAGGATCCGGTCGTACTTGGCAAACGTCGTCGACATGTTGCAAGCTTCACACACTGTCTGCAAGCCACTGACCGTGCTCGAGAGCTGGCCACAGAGCGACACGATGCCAGTCACATTGGGCAATAACCCCAAGAGCTCACTCGGTGCGTCGGGGAAGAACGTCGTGTACGCCTCTTTTGCTGTTGCATTGTTGCAGTAGTAGTACCCCTCGGCATAGCAGTAGACTTGGTTAAACGTATTGGCCACCACCACTTCTCGATCGTCAACTGGATAAGCAGCTTCGTCGTAAGTCTTCATCTTGGCTCTGAACGTGAATGCAATGGCTGCCAGCACACCAAAGACCACCATGGCGATCATCACGACGATCGCATACAGCAGCAGCAGCAGGCGGTTCTGAACGATGGCGCCAATGATCCCCACGATCGCCAATGCAATGGCAGCTATACCCAGCAACTGGAGCATCCAAGTTGCAGTGTGTGCTGCATACTCGTAGTCGGTATTATCCAGTGCGTCGGTCCACCCACTGCTCTCGAGCGTCGACTTGAAGCGGAGCAGAAGAATGCCACCAACGAGGAAGCTCAAGTTCACGAGGATCAAGAGTCCGCCGGCGAGTGTGAGTTTTTTCAGCATGTGATCGGAAACTTTCGACCGCTCGCTCGCACTCGAAAGATCGGTTTTAAAAGTGGACACGACTGGAGACTTTACAGACGGGCGTGAGTGATCGTGTCGTTATTGGCAGCTGGATGGATTTCAGCCAATGAAAAGGCGGACGATCTGCGATTTGCTCTCGGCTTGAAGAGAATCAAAAGACGCTGGATTTCTGACCGATCCAGTAACAAATAACGTATGCTTTGCCCTATTTTGTTCGCTCCGTCTGCTCATGACATTCGTACGATGTGATACGAACGTAACTGTCACTTTCGTGGACATTTTGAGGAGATGACACTGACGAGATCGTCGTCGTCGTCGACGCTGCGATGTCAGCACTTTGTGAACAAACGGTACCGAAATACTAGCAAACGTAGGTCTCGCGTGCTGCTGCTGCTGACTGTATACTTCTGAGCAATCGAGACGCTAAACGACGCCAGTTAGTTGTTGAAATGTTCACATTAGCGTGAATATGTGCATGTTTTGCATACAAAAACGTGCTGTATTCATGCAAATGTACCCGCAAGTCCCTCTCTGTTAGCTTTACAGCGTCGTAATTTGCACGAACTGCTTCTTATACTCGTATCGCGCGTCTGAATGTGTGTAGACATGCACATCGAGGGTGGTTGTGGTACGGACTATAAATGAGAGGGGCACGGGTCGTTGTCACCGTGAACGTCATTTTCGATCGCTCGATGGCGACCTCGTGCTCTATGTTGCTGCATTGTGAACATTTGTGCACACCAGCTCTGTAGCATGTCTTGTGCCGACTAAGAGGACAACATGCCTTTGCTTCGTCGCAGCGAAAGACACGTGCGAGGGCCGTAACTAATTGCTACGCATAGGGCGTGCTCCTTTGCAACAGCGAGTCGCTCTCGCATTCGCTGCATCTGTCACTCCTCGAAAGGACTAGACAATCGCATCTCCTTCTTCTCGACCTGAGTCCATGAAGGGGAGCATCTTTTCCACTCTGCAACGACTTCTCAAACGTCAGCGCAAACCTGTGAGTACATCTCGACATTTTATCTGTGGTCGAGTCGTGGAACAGCCACGAGTGCGGATTGATACCAGTACATGCCTGCTGCAAAAACAAATGGATGATGATGCCGTTAGACCACTAATGCAGTAAAGGTGTTTGGGTCTTAGGACTGATGGAGGGAGTCACTACGTTCAACAGGACTCGCTGAAACGATGGCTGTGTCTGCTTTATTTGATGGATATGTTGGTGCCACCCACGAAGGAGCTTATGGTCAGCGACAACATGCGAACGACTACGTTGGCATTTGAATTTGCTGCGGTATTCCCGAACGTACCGGGATATCGACAATGGGGTTGTGTGCCTGCCTCACCAAGTGTGTGAGCGAGTTGATCCTGATTACGGTGAATTGCATCCTCGCGCTAGGGGGAGCCTTGGTGCTATATCTTGGGATATACTTACAGCACACAGGATGGGTCGGTGTGATTCAAAGCTACTGGTCTCCGATAAATGGCATTGTTACAGCACTCATTGTCATAGGCAGCGTCATTATCGGCCTCGCTGTGCTTGGTTTCGTCGCTGCGTTATGTCGGTGGCGTATTGGATTGTGCATCTACGCGGCTCTCGTCCTGTTCATCTTCACCGTATTCGTGATCGCAGCAGTGGCCGCCTTTTTGATATGGCATCGTGCTAATGACTGGGAAGACTCGGTCTATCCAGCCAGCAGGGACGAAGAATCCGTGAAAGAAACGTTTGACCAAGCGTACTGCTACGCTCAAGGTGTATATGTCTGCAATCAGGCGTCCGTCTCAGAAGCACTTGAGATGTTCGTTCCAACACTACAGTCGTCCATTGTTTCGCTATTCGAGAACGTAACAGGCGGAGTCAATGGTCTATGCGATGGGTATTTGAGTGACTACGTGGAGATATCGGGCGTGTGTGACGGCTGCAACCAAGCGCGTGAATTCAAGAACTTCTCGTCCGTGATTGACTGGGCGAACGAAAAGTGCCCACGGACTGCAGAATCGCTAATGTTTTGCGGTGGGATACTTAGCATCGGGGACACCGCGACTTCTGCCGGGACAGCGCCGTATTCAATGTGTCGCGTGGAATTCCTCCAGCTCGTGGAAAAGTACACACTTTGGCTCGGCATTGGCAGCACCATCGTTTGCGCTGGAGCCCTCATGGTCGTCACCTTTGCGTGCATCTTACGACGTCGTGATCGGCGTCCAGAAACTCACTTTGCGTATGAACGATTCTAGACATTTGTCGGCGTGAAGGTGACGTGCCGTCTGCACTGGCGAGTAAGTAAAGCGGTACTAAATATGGATGTGCCATGGTCATGAAAGCAGCCAACGTGGTCTACCATGACGTGTCGTCATGAATCTCTCTAGTCACAAGTGGGCGGCCGGCCAGGATAGAAAAGTCTCAGCAGAAGTAGAAAGTAGTGCTGTAATATTGTACAATTCCACTGTAAACGAACAACTGTTTGTTACTTGCAAAAAGAGTACCAAGCACCACATCAAGTTGCGGTTTCGTTGCCACCCTTCATTAACACTGGCTTAGCGAGTGTAGCCACAGCCACTCTCATGCTCTACCCAAGGTTCTCGATATGCATTTCGATAGTACCTCGCTGGCCGACTCTTTCCTAGCCCTACCCGATCCCTACAAATTGAGTGGAGCACACACGTCGAGAGAGACGCCGATAGACGTAGCCATGTACTCGCGCTCGAAGCTCGAGAAGCTACTGCGCCAGGCCAAAGTGACGACGCAGAGCATCCAGAAGGTCTCGCAGTGGATCCTCACGCACCGTCAGCATCTGCACGAGATCGTGGCGCAGTGGGCCGATCTGATTCGTGAGCGGGAAGCCGAGCATCAGATTGTGTATCTTTACGTCGCAAATGACGCGATGCAAGTGGGCGGCCGCAAGTTTGGGCGCCACATTGCCGCCGCTTTCGAGGAGAAGCTCGTGGACATTGTGCACTTTGTCATGACCGAGGGCGACGAGAAGGTCAAGCGCTGCATCATCAAGATCGTCGGCATCTGGAAAGAGCGCGGCGTGGTGACGCCGTCGCTGTTGGCCATGCTCGAGAACGTCTGTGCAGGCAAACCAGCCGTGTACGTTCTTCGTTCTGATTGGCAGAAAAGATGAAAGCGTGCTACGGGGACAAGAAGGAGCTGCTGACTTTGTTGATATTGTGTGGGTTTTTATTGTGTTATTGTGTTGTTGTGATATTGTGATATTGTTTGCTATAATGGAGGTAGTGAGGTGATGCCGGACGCTGAGTTGGATCCAGAAGAGACGACGGCCAGGCTGTTGCGGGAGATGACGAGTGAAGCGGCGGTGGAGCGCGTGCTGGAAGAGATGCCAGAGGTCGTGGAAGCAGCGGCGACGACGCAGTTGGCAGCGCACTTGCAGGATCTCGTGAATGCGACCATTAGTGCCGATATGCTGAGCGACCGCATGTTCCAGCTCGAGTCGAGTCTCAGTGTTTTCCATCACGCGTGCGCGCAACAGGACGAGGAAGCCGGCGATGACGACGAGATCGTTGTGGTGGGAGAGGAGGAGCGCCAGACGTATCCTGCAGCTGGTGGCGTGGCGTGGAGCAAGATGGACCAGCAAGTGTACGACCTGGACGTCGACAGCAGTCGGACCCACGTGGAGCAGTACCGCGGCAATCTCACGGACCAGGTCGCCAAACGGGAAGCACTGATCAAGAAATTGAAGAGTCTGGAGGATATGAACCTCTTTGCATTCCCTCGAGGTGCAATAGCCATCGAAGAGGCAGAGCTACAAGAGCAAGCTCTGGAGAGACTTTACGGTGTAGCCTGCGAAGCCGAGACAATCGAGATGAAGCAACTTGAGGCACAGCGCGCCGAGTTCCGCGCACGACAAGCTTCTTTGGCTGCATCCATTGCAGACCCCTTGTATACAGGGCACCAGACGGCCGAAGATTCTTATCGGCCCATTACTCCAACGGCGGTGACAAGGGATAGTGGAAACGGCCACGTAAGCTATCGCAGGTCGTCGTACCAGTACGACGAGCCTCAGCAGCATCCTCCCGTGCTTCGTCGCCACAGTAGCGTCTCGGCTGCCACGGACCGTAGCTTCAACGACCGATACAACAATCAGCAGCGACATGAGGGGCAGCTTGATCAGTACGGCGGACAGCGTGATCGGTATGGCGACCACAGCGGTCGATATGGAGTGGACTCACCTTCTGCTAGCAAGCGACCGAAGCTGCATCACTCGCACAGTATGGAGTCGCAAAACCTGCACTGGCAGGAAGCCTCTCGCCGCTCGCCGCCTCGTGTCGGAACGGTGCCGAATCCGTACGCTGCGGTGGATAGACAGCAGTTGCCGTATTCACCACGAGACACCATCTATTCGCCGAGAGATCAGTACCATGCACCAGCGCCGCAGCCACGTCAGAGCCGCCGCACTCGATGGGACCCGGTCCCTGACGATCGAAGCAAAATCCATTACAACGAACCCCGCTGGTGACAAGCCACGGACGGACACGTCCATCATCGTCATTCTAACACTATTATAATTATCAGTATTGTCACCAGGTCGGCATGCGCTGTGTAGCGCAAAGAGTAGCAAAAAACAACGAAGCTTTACCTTGCAAGCTACGCTGCAGCCTTGCCCCGTGCTATGCAGTGCTTCTTTTAGCTAAAGGTTGGAAAAAAATGAGGTCACGTGTGTGCTGTGCGTATACGTGTGTGGTTGGAAAAAAATGAGGTCACGTGTGTGCTGTGCGTCCATCGAAAAGAGATGCGCTGGATCGAGATGGACCGGTTCCTGATCAACACGCAGCTTCGCCAAAAGATGAATGCGATCAATACTTGCTCCAGCCATTACCTTGTCTTGTTTCTCATGCAATTGCAACCAAATCGCCATTTCGTCAGCGGATTAGCTTGGCTCGATTCCGATCACTACAGCGACACTTCGCTATAGCTCCACAATATCACCCTCCACCAGTACCAGTTCTTGCCGGGGTGGCAAAAGCGCTGCATGGAGCGGCATCGATCGCGCGAGCATGGGCTGCTTCTTTCCAGAGCTACGGCTAGCAGGCTTCGTTGATTGCTGCTGAAACTTGGTCGCCATTGTCTGCGACACAGCACAGTCTCCATTGTCCAATGCTTCAGGGCTCTTCGCGTCCACTCTCACTAACGTTTTGCTTACCTGCGGCTTTACGTCTTGAACATCTGAACTCTCTTCGGCTTGAGATGCGTCACGTTTTTCCTCTGTTTCATCTTCAGGTATCTCGCTCTCGTGAAGACTCGCGGAGAGCTCACTCCCGTCACTAGTAGCATGGGAATCACGTGAAGATATCACGGCGCTCTGCCCGACAGCGATCAGACGGCCAACAGGCACCTCTCGAGCTTCCACTTGAGCACGCTCAATGTCGTTCTCTTCCTGTTCACCGCGCTTCTTACCAAAGAACCCCATGAACGAGCTCGAAATGGAAGACGCCAATCGATTCACATGAAAATTTGTCACCACCCCGACGGACGGAGAGGCAAAGTACGTGTGGCAAGAACCACAACGCAGACACGCCGTTGCTGGTGGTACGTAGCACACGATGTGACACCCTGGGCACTTGACGTGAATGTTCACGCCCATATCCCGTGCAAGAAAGTTGGTACTATCACTCAATCCTGAGCTGAGCTTGTCCAGCTTGGTGCGAATCGTGTGGTCACACTGTACACATGTCGAGTTGTCTCCATCATTTAGAAACCCACATCGAGAGCAGAAAATCTGCGCCGGAGCAGCTGTCGTCACCAAGGAATACAATGGGAGACGACAGTGTGAACACTCTTGAGCCGCCCGTCGATTCACCGTCTCACTAGAGCACAAAACACACAAAATTCAATAGCAAAAGCTCAGCTCTCAGTCAAAACCGGCACTAGTAGAAAACCACCACAAATGCCCCATCTACAAGCCTTACCAGCCTCCACAATGCCAGCTTCCGTCTGCTTGGACATCATGAGTCGGCACTTTTGTCTCTGCCCTATTACATTACACACAAAATTGCAATGAATACTCACGATATGATGAAAATTAAAGAGCCAAAAGTGCAATAGAAATAAAGTTTTGGTAAAAGGCGATACAAATAACGTATGAATGGCGTCGTACCCGCACATGCCGCACGAAGTCACGTCGGCCGCGTTTAGAAACGTGCTGTATCACACAAAATAAAAAAACAAGCGAAGCAAGCGAAGCAACAGGAATGCGTAAATTACAGCGTCCGACGTAAGTAATTTATACACGACAACGCTACGACGTACCATGTCCTGCACGCCACTTGTATCCCTTTGCCTCCCGCCACAGTCTTGTTCTCGAGCACTCTGTTACTGGCAAAGTCTGCGTCCATTGTGGCGCTCATACGTTCTACCTGCGCGTCTCTTCCTCTTTTTATTATTCGTAATATATTACACACGCAAAAAACTAAATAAATTACAACAGGAGGTTCACGAATAGAATACCCCGTGTGAGTGACTACTGCAACAACTATAACATCGAGTATTATCTTTGGGTTATCCGTCGCTCGCTACTTATGGTGCACAATCCTATGCACCTTTGTCATCTTTATTTCTCCTCGCTGATCAGTTTAGTACTGTGTAGTCGGATAGCGATCATTCTGTTACATTGACTGGGTCACATGACGTCCGTCCAGACGAATGGTGAGGTTACGAGGACGTGATTGTTGATCTACCTGGTGTTCTAATTGATGTGTCAATGCAAATAACGGAGTGAAGCAAGACAACACATGAGCAGACAATGTCGTTTCCATCGTTCTTCCTGCATGTTATGATGCTGCTATAAGTAGCTTTGACTGCCTTGCTTGCTGCACTATTCCCAAACATTTTAAGTATAAATTTGTGGCCTGAAAGAAGAAGCGCAGCGTTTGCGGGATAAGCAAAACGAGACCAGCTGAGATTTACACGCTGCGTACGCTGTCGGCAGCGTGGATTTGTTTTTGCGTTAGGAGACGGAATGCTTGGATGACTTTGTAGATTTTTTCTGGAATTAAAATGGCGCCGCTGGCGTCCAAACTGACCGCTTTCATCGATCACAGCAATACTTGCAGCTGATCATATTGTGAAGACACTCGAAGAATGTCTTGTAATTTTTTATCGCAATGGAGACTGAACACGTTGAATTCGTCAGAAAGTGGATGTGGTGGAGATAGCAATGTATTGGGAATCAGACTATGGACGACGTGATGCTTCAATGTCGAGTGTTTTAACGATGTTCTCTGGGTGGGCGTCGTCATGTACGAGGAATATTGACGCGAACGACTTTGTGAAGACGGTGGAGATGTTGTGAATACTTTACAGAAATCGTGGTTGTGGAAAGCGCGGTGCCTCTGCGGATATCGATACCACCTTCAATGATCTACGTTGATTTGAATGGACTGAGCGAGTTTTTTCGAGTGCCTCACAGGAGAAAGTCTGCGTGTTACGGCGTCTTGCTACACGCCCATGTACTTCAAATAACGACAGCAAGCATGACAGTAGGTCGTATACGTCGTTGTTGAGTGGCGAGCCATACTTTGTCGACAAGGAAGTGCCTTGCAACATGTGTGTTTGTTTGTCTGGTGGAGACTGCAGCGTACAAAGTCCAACTTGTTGATATACTGTGGCATACGATCGCGTCCAGTCCTCCGAACTTGTCAAGGTGACAGTCTTCGCGAGCACCCAGTCGTGATTGTATCGTACGATCCCTGAAGTGTTTGTCTGCTTGGGTGTTTGCTGTAAAAATCGCGAACTCTACGCAGCCAAAGATGTGGTTCTGCTTTAGCTCGCAAATTAGTAGCGAGAATCACTTGTTACATGCGTATTGCTGTCGTTTTGTCGGTCATGCCATGATTGACGAGTGGGATGAAGTTGCCAAGTGCTGGAAAGAGTGCATCAGCTATCGACGACACAGCCGAAAGCGATGAAAAGGTACTAGGAAAATTGACTCTGCAGTTCAGTGGCTGTTTCAAGAAGCCGATAGAAAGCACTCGGGCTCGTATCAGGTGCTGTGCTTATCACGACGGATGTTGCAGGAGATAGAGCAAAAATTAGTAACATCGTTCAGCAAGGCTCGTTGTTGTGATGGATGAGTTCAAAAGGAGCAAACAACATTGACGACCTTGTTTATTTGCTAGGTTACACGGTCGTTTCGGCACGGATTTCATGTCCTGAGCCGTTCATTGTGAAAGCGTTGGGGAGTAAAACAAGCTGCACTTGTGCCTTTTGGAAGTTCTGCATGTGCGATTTGCGATGATGGTCGAGGCTGTCGAAGTCAGTTTCAGCGGCGCCAATCCGACGTCCTGTCTCCTGCTCATCGGCCAGAAGACCACGAAAAAATGACCGTGCGAGCTGTTGTTGGAGGCGATTATCGTGCGTTTCAGCGTTGATCTGGACGAACGCGTGGGTTATTTCCTAGGAGCTGGAAGTGATTAGTGCGTCAAAGCTGCTTTGATGCCGCAAAGCGTGCTTAACTCCCATGTACGCGTGCTCCCTTTGGTAAAATCACGGAGATTGTCTGATATAGTGCATTCATTCATTGCGTTTACACGCAGATGCCTGTGAAATGATGTTATTTCGATGGGATCACTTCGGTCAGCACTGTTGCGTCCATGCTGCTTTTACGTACGGCGCAGTTCCTAGTACCGAGGACGTCACTACGGTTTTTTCCATTTGATTAGCTGGGTAGTCGCTGTTTTGCTTTTCTAGCACCTTCAGCTTGTGAAGCTTAACCGATTGAACAGGACAAGGGCGCGATATGCTCGTTATCTCCCGAGTCACGGCTTGACATGTTTCGTCTGAGAATGGCGCCAAGGGTCGAGCAACAAGGTCAGTACAGTTGTTCACTCGGTAAACGTGTGTAATCTACAGGTAGGTGAGTTCAGTGCCAAGGTTCCGTTCATGTGCTAGCTGGAGCTTCTGATAAGCACCGGAGCTGGGCCGTCTGCGGCAGATGATGACGATGGCAATGATGATGGATAATGTATTGTCCACCCGCCAGCTCGACAGAAGCGCCTGTATCAGACTGTGCCCGTTTTCTTGCAGGCATTGTGTCCACTTCGCTGCACGCTTGTCTCACTTTATCGAAACAACTTGAAACGACGTCTGTGGACGAACTGCGCCGTCTGCCTGGCGGCAAGATACAGCGACTTTTTACGAGCTCTGAGCAGCCGGTACAGCTGCTGCGTGCAGCGAAACGAAGGGTAGCACAACTGTCAGAGTTTGGGCCGCAAGTAAAAGAGCCACCAAAGAGCTTCAAGTCAAGTGTTCTGAGCGCAAAAGGTCATGGCTGCAATATGCCAATGGAATGGCGCTGTGGCTTGAAAAATAGACAGTACGGAACGCGTTTAGGACCTGTTTTGACGGCTACTCAAGTAGCCACTGCTCGGATCTCGAGAGACAACACTAGCAGAGAGACGAGAGGAGTACGCGGGCATCATCATCAGCCAGTCAATTAATTCAAGAGAATTACTGCAATTTGATCATTTACCTGTGAACATCGTCATTTCTTCAACTTCCTCCCCAATTTTAATTCTAAGGAGGTGCTCACTTTACGCTTGTTTTCCTATATGCAATGGGTCGCTGCTCCCTCACTTACCCGCTTCGTATTTCCGCACTTTAATGAGCGTCAATCTTCTTTTCGCGTTCAGCTGAGGAAAGCGTTGCACGCTACCAACCTAGCACATAGCTGCCCTGGCTTTTCAATTACTTATTTTCATTACTGCATTCCACAGTTCACTCCCCCGCGTACTTCAAAAGTTGTAATTTCAGTCCCAATTTCACCTGGAAACCGTGCGCTATTCGTGCAATTTTCAATCTTGTAACAGCCATCTTCATTCACTTGGCCTTGGACGCAGTCCATTTCTTTTCATCCGCGCTGTGCGTCTTCGTCTTATCTTCAATCTCCAGCTAAGCCACTTCAACTTCATCGTGACCGCTTGTTCTCGTCGTAACTTTCTTAATTCTATCTGTCGTTCAATTCACCTCCGTCGCCGCGTAGTCGATTCATTTATCCTCGAGTTTCCATTCAGCTCGTGTCTTTAACATGTAATTCCACTCCACATATTTCGCCTCGGCATGTATACACCCTCGGTCCGCCCACTCTCACCATTGCTACCCACATTCTCCCACCCAGCCAGCCAGGAGTTTAATCTGTACAATCTCCTGACTAGTGCGGCAGCGTCCAGTCGTAGCACGGCAAGCCGATTCGAGATAGATGCCTAAAACGGCTCGGCTTTTGTCATGGTCCCACCATATCGTGCATCAAAGAGCGTGTTGGCGGCCGATGCGGGTCCAGCAAGCATCGCTGAAGACATACCCGCATAGTTGGCAACGTCTTGCTGCTCAACAGCCCTCTTCCTCTCCGCACGGGCTCTTGCTGCACTTGTGTTGGCATTGACAGTGATGACAGGAGGCGGTGTCGTGCTCACAGTTCCCGGCGGCTGTGCTGGGTGTCGCTCAAAGTAATGTTTTGTGCACATGTTGTCGATACGACCCGTCTTGGAGCACTCGGGTACAATGCACTTCTTGTCTGCACCATGTGTCACGCAGTAGCCGGCGCGACGATCAGTCTTATTGCAGCCTTCGACCATGCAGCGACGGCCGCCACCATGAGCACGGCACAGTCCGCGACCCTGCGAGCTTTTTGTGCAGTTAAGAACCGTGCAGCGACTACCACCGCCATGCAATTTGCATAGCCCACGCGACTGGGCTGAGTTATCGCAGCCCTCGTGCTGGCAACGCTTGCCACCCCCGTGACTGATGCAGAAGCCACCACCTTGATCGCTGAGTCCACAGCCAGCAAATCCGCAGCGGCGGCCACCGCCGTGACCTTTACAAAGTCCTCGCGAGCGAACCGTGCGGTCACAGCCTGGTACAGAGCAGTCTTTCAGCTTCTTGTTTTTGCGCACTCGTCCACCACTACTAGAACCAGACCGAGTGGACGTCGCGCTACGCTTGCCCGCACTGAGTGTCGTTGGTCTCATACGATTGTCGTGAATATGCGTGTCAATCGGCGGCGGTCTTCCACCATGAACAGGATTGGCCATGTGCATAGTGCTACTTGCTGGGATTTGCGAGGAATTCATAGAGTTTGGTGTCATGGACACGGTGTTGTTGCTAGCATCAGTGGCGCTGTTGTTCATCGTCCCACCACCACCGCCACTTCCCGCATTCATCGGTCCTTCTTCTTGCCCTGTTGAGCCTTGCGAAATGGCCGACACATGACCTGCTCCAAGACCATAGCCGATCGGGAGACTAGTGATAGTGTTCGATGACTACACCAACGCAATCAAGCATTAATACCGCACATGCAGCACAAGGAGCACAAACCATACAAATGACCGTACCTGTGCGCACATTGGACACGTTGTCAACCCTCCCCATGTATGCAGACACTGGGCGTGAAACCGATGGCCGCAATGACTCGCAATCCTGTCGCTATGGCTGCCACTGCACAGCCCACAGACATCTCTGCTGTTTGTACCAAGTTGAGACGAAGGCGGATACGAATTATTCGATGCCGCCGTCGGACCCTCCGAAGACAAGCTCACCATTGACATCGATGTTGTCGAGCTGCTCACATCTACATACAGCGAGGTCGAGGAGTGTGCAACCTCCAGCGACTTGGCAGCGGGCTGTTGCTGCTGCATAAACGACATGTGACTGGCGTTCGAAGTAACGCCAGTCGACACGTCCAAACAGCCATCTTTCAACCGCGTCGTCAACGAGGCGCCCGAAGCTCCAGGACTGAACTGCGGCATGCGCGCTCCTACGCCAAACATGCCCCCGACGCTGTTGTTCATTCCTCGTCCCATATTGACAGGAGTGCCAAAACTCGCTCCCATTGCAGCACTAGGAGGCACCAAATCCAACGGATTTGGCTGGGACGTGTCCTGCGTCCGTTGCTGTTGTTGCACCTGTTGCTGCGAGTAGTACGCGGTGCTGTCACCGTACATGTTCGAGCGCTGGTACATGGACTGCTGCTGTTGCTGCTGCTGTGAGCTACTGTTCGTTTTGAGCTGCACCACGTTCCCAGGACGCTCGACACCATGCACGTACGTGCCGCTGGAACTCAGAAACGAGTCGGTGGCGACCACGCTGTACTGCTGCTGCTGCCGGTACTTGCGATCTCCCACGTCCTTGAGTCCGATATTTACATGGTCGTGGGGCATGGCTTCGTGCGGCGCCTGGGAATTCGTTGCCGAGCTCACGAGCATGCCGAGGGGATTTGTTTCCCCTACTTGGGCATACTCTCCATGGTAGTGCTGCTGCTGCTGCTGCTGCGACGATTGCTGCTGCTGCTGGCCGTAATCTCCAGTACTGTTGTAATTCTGGGCATAGGACGCGTATCCAAACGGTGATGCAAACGATTGCTGCTGCTGCTGTTGTTGTTGTTGTTGCTGCTGCTGATTGGGGTGGGACGAGTACTGCTGGCTGGTGGGCACGTAATCGAACTTGCCTCCATTGTTGCTCCCTGCTCGATTGTCCGTCTGGCTCTTGAGATGTGGATAATTTGTGGCTGCATACGGTCCGGCAGCGGGATGGTGGTACTCGTTCACTTGCTGCAGCTGTTGCGGGTGTGACGAGTACTGTTTCCCTGCACCTTGATGGCCATTGCTGCCTCGTGGACCTCCTTGAAAACTACAGGCACAAAAGAAGAAAAAAGGAACGAGAAGAACAAAATAGCCACAGAACTGATTAGTAGCCACCCTCCATCCATTTGACCATCCAGCAGTGGTTTGTTACAGCCAAAAGGAGCGAAACAGAACGTGTGACAAACATCCGTCTGTCTGTCTGTCCGTCCGTCCGTTGGTCCCTCATTGCCTCCGTGTCGTTTCACGTTCTTCTTTTTTGTACCCATTCCGGTGGTCGTATGTCACGCGTGACTCGTACAAGTACGAGACAGGGACCGACCGACCGACCAATCGACCGACGGACTGCCTCTAGGTGAGGGGGAAGCGAGGCAACCACCAGTTTGGCAGTAGACGAACGAGTCAGGAGCGACAGGGGGGGGGGCAACGAGGGACGGGGGAAAGGGAAACAAACGAACGGGCGTTTGCGGCAACGTTCAACGACAGAGGAAACAAAAGCAGTGGGGGTGGGGGTTCTACCTCTTGCGGTCCATTGCCACGAGGTTCCCCGCGTTGGCAGGTGCTGCCGAGAACGCGTAAGATGTCGCCAGGCCGCGCGACTGCGACGGTCCCGAATGACTGGACGTGAGCTCATTCATCGGCCCTTTTTCCACGGAGACAGGTCGACCTGTGATGTCGGCAACCTCCCAAGTAAGTCAGTCGAGGAGGGACAAACCGAAAGGGGAAGAAGGGGGCGCGCCTTGGTGTTGCTGCTAGTGGTGATTGGCTGCCTCGCGGGCGTGTTTTATGGGCTGGCGTGGCGGCCACGGTGGCTCGGGCCGTGGGTGGGACTACTCGGTGGCAAAAATCGACTCTGTCTGTCTGTCTGCCGCCGTGTCTTGGGTGACCGTGGTTACGGGCGGGAGGGATCGGAACTTAGCGGACGACTGCTACTGTCGTGGCGTGCCAAGCTTCTGGGCATTTGAGGATCCCGCAAAGACGAGCCAGCAGAAGCTGCGACCGCTGCCCCGCTGCTGCTCCACACCAACCAACACGCGGACACACCGCACTTAGTCTGAGTGTCGCAGTCCACGAGATCTTGGGCGCCGCTGTCGTAGCGAATAGCCTTTCATCGAGCATGTGCTTGAAGTGGGTCCAGAGGTGGTGAGGCAACTCACGAGCTGACATATCCTTGAGTACAGCATAGTGTGCAGAAACGAAGAGTATGCACACATCTACTGTAGAGAATAAGATCCGTACGTGCCAGCTGTCGGGAGAGACGGGCGTGAGAGAAAACGTTCAGTGCGCCGCTTCTCTGGGAACAAAGGGCTGCGACTTTAACTTGGGTGTAGTATACCTCGAGCGATTGTGATGTCATCATTGCTCGCGCTCGTACCCTCGCGGTTGCGCTCGAGCGGTCGCGCACTGATGTGTATGTGTGGATGTGCGTGGGTAGGTGATTGAGGTTTCCTTTCTCGTTTCGCAATAGGTCAACCAATCTGCAGTCAAGGGCTTGTCAGTCCGAACGGCTTTGTTCCCACGAGTCCACTCGCTTCAAGGGTGACGACTGATCATAATGTTGACGACATTTGCTTGCTGCTCGATTGGCGTGCCCTATTGGCTCTTCTGCCCGACAGTGTCGTCATGACCAGTGGCAACAAGTGGCACGTAGCAGCCTGATAGACGACGCGGTCCAAACAGCTGCAGCGCCCTCGCACGAAATCGAAGCTATAACTGCAACGTACGTCCCGTAATGGCTCTACGGATGCATCTCTGTCTATCGTGAGAGAGAGAGAGAGAGGGGGAGAAATTGTGCACCTCAATAGTTGAATCCCAGGACGTGATTCGGGACAGTCTCTTGGCTTCCAGTGAGTGGAGACCGGGCAAGGCGCGACTCAATTCGGACGGGTTGGGAGAAACAGCAGTAACTCGCGAATGGCATCGATGGGGTGACGCGCATTTATTGATAACTCGCCCGTCGACGCGGCGAGTTATTTTTAGCGCGCAGACGAAGCCGTCCATACCGACGACTGTGTGCGTCTGTTGACACGCAGCGGCCGCTGTAGACATCGAGATCATTTCGTTTCACAAATATCGCAATCATTTGCATACAAACGACGCACTGTGCTCGACTATTTTTGGTACGGAATGCGTTCGCGTTACTTCCGCGAGCATGTAGCAGTCTCCGATACCATAATGTGTTCATAACGCTTGGTCTTGGCACTCGTGCGTCGCTGAAATACCAGCTACCAACCGTACAGTATCTAATCTCGTCATGAGTGGAGATTGAAGCTGTGGTACAGTGACGGCGTTGCTCCATAGCTGACGAGGGGTGGACCAAACAAACGATGCTCCTTCTGCCGCCAATGCGGTGCGCTACTGAGACGAAAGAAAGAATCGGTGCCTGGTGAACGCTAGGGACAAATAACCCGTCGAGGACACCGAGACGGCAGACAAGACGTGCTGATGCGTCAAGCCGCGCTTGAACGTCGCGCGATTTGAACGGCTTTAATCATTGCTGAAGCATTCCCATGATTGAAGTACCGTCTACAGATAGATGGCGTCATATTTTGAGACGTTTATGCTGGCTCAGCGAAGGATCGAGTGACGAATAGGGTGGTTTCGCTCATGAACGGTCTCTCTTCGTACACTGTTTCCGCAGTACAAACTTAACCAGGGCCGAGGCCGTAAACTCGGCACGCGATCGCGACGGCTGACGAGGTGCATGACGAAGATCAGTTTTCTTGCAGAGAATTTAGCCACTTCCTTGTCGCTGAAGCTGATGGTGGGTGATTAAATGGAAGGAGTGGGAAGTGGGCTTGCCCAAGACGCGTCTATGGCTACGACGGTCAGCTGCCAGCGATTTCGGGTAGCATCTGCACTGGCCAATCTTGCGAAACGTGTCGATGTTCGTGCACCAGCTCGCAGGACGCGTGGGTTGGTTCGCTTAACAAGACAGCACATGGTTGTGCCCTGCGAACACCCTGAAGAGATACGTGGGTTAATTACGCGTTGGTATGGTGACGACGCTCGAAAAGTACGGCATTCTAGCTTCTTTCGGGCCAGCTTTTCGCGCCCTCCCTACGAGTTCAACGTGACTTGGAGACATGTAGCAGCCAACCTATCGTACGAGAACGGTAGTTGGAATGGCCATTCAATGAAAAAATAATGGGAGTCAAGCTTTCGAAAAGAGCTGAGTACTTTTTGAACTGTCCGCTCTAGAGCAATATGTGCATACAAAAAGTAGCATCGCTGTTGTGCTTTGCTACAGCTCGTTTGGCGATTGCAGGGCAAATGCAGGGCGCTGCATACAAAAAATGCAGTGCTCCCTCCGACAAGTTGCCCTACTTTGGGTAAGAAGGACCTCTAGTAAGTCACCGACTGGGCAGCCATGGAGCTCGTTTGATGGCCGCTGCGGTAAAGCTTTGCGTCATAGCCAGAATGAGCAAAGTAGCTTTATGATCTAGATTTTCAACGTGGCTTGTTGCAGTATAACGGGACGCGCATCACACACTACCGCCATCCCGATGTTTTCGGGAGGATCTACTTATAGTACGAGTTCGAACGGAGAATGTGCCATGTACGTTGCGACATCAAGTTGAAGGGTGCGGAGACCTCTGCAAGTACGTCAGTTGTCCGCAACCTTCGGCATACTGACCTTTCCCGAGGTACATCAAGCAGAGAGCGGGATCACGTGCGGCGTCAATCATCCGGACACGCAGCGGCTGGAGTCTATCTCCGACACACGCTCTGCTCCCTCGAGCTCATTTGAAGCTCCTTGTTTTCCTCTCCATCTCCGAGAACAGATAGAGAATCAAGAGGCTGAGCGAGCATACTCTGGTGGATGAAGCAATCGAGAATAGTGCTGGTCGCGATCGCAATTCATGCGGGTATCGCCTGGCGCATGGGGGTAAGTCAGAGGACTTGTGGTGGTTGTCGATCTCGTCATGCTCGTCGGCATGGATCGTACACGACACATCATTGTCAATTAGGCTTCATTTGTCGGTCTGCTGCCATGACTACAGCTTCCACAGCAACGCAAACCGCATGGAAAGATGGTAGAGTACGTATCTCACATCTGTGGCCACGTGCAAAACATAGCCAGGACCTGGGAGGTAAAGTACCTTGTCAGCTGAGGATCAGTGACCTGATGGTCGAGTTTCTGACTTGCTCTAGGTGCTTTAATTGCGGTTGGGTAGCGAGGTTCCTTTTGTGTGTTACCTACCGTTTGCTGTTTGACGAGATGATTGATTTACTGCATGCATCACCGCAAAAACACCCGACATGTTGCAACTTCTGCATGGTCATCGAAGTCTCCGTCTACTGCATCCGTAACTTATCGATAGGAGCACTCTAGTATCGGGCTGATTTCATACCTAGCAGAAAATGACCTGCCATCCAGGCAAGATGAAGTTTGAGCTGAGACGTACATATGATCGATGCGTACGTTTCTAGCAAAAGTGTATACTCGTTGTAAGTCGTCATCGCTGTATCGACTGTTCAAGCAGCGTGAGATCAATCAGCTTGTCATCACAACTGCCCGATTACGTGTGCGTCGCTGATACGTTCGTCTCCATCGCTTGCGGTTGCTTTGTAGCCCAGGTAGTTGATTACTCAAGTGTGTTAATCCGGCCATCGCGATGCTAATGCGTAAACCTTTCGTCAGCGTCCATTCGCTTCGTAATGACCAGCGCTCAATCAGGACATCGGATCGGTCGTAACAACATTCTAGCGTGGATCAAAAGCAGCGCAGCAGACAGAAACGAACGAGTCATGGCCTA
The DNA here is from genome assembly GCA_921007115.2 of Peronospora matthiolae. NCBI lineage: Eukaryota > Oomycota > Peronosporomycetes > Peronosporales > Peronosporaceae > Peronospora > Peronospora matthiolae. Next base: position 261,370 of record CAKLBY020000197.1, read on the forward strand.
CATCAACGTGTCCGAATAGCAGCAATCGCTTTTTACAATTGCGCGCTGTGCACACGATCATGTACCAAAAAACACCTTGGGGACGAAAAGCCACTGTTGTGACTTGCTGCAAATTCTCGTCTGAGGTTCGTCGACGATGTGAAGTCCATTAATACGTGAGTAGCTGCCGATGCCATTCATGAGCCTCCGACAACTAACTGCTCGTTAGGACATGTAACTCTATGATCGCACGGCTGTCAGATCTTACACACGCTTTAATTGAATCCTATTGTACCGAGCGGCGCAACTTGAATGAGAATAGACCGCGTACACGTCTTGGCACAGCTTCTGGTTACTCGAGCAATAGAAAACGCATTGTAGATTTCATGCACCGGTAGACGCGTACAAAGACTGCAAACGTAGAAGTGCGTAAGCATTTAACTGATGCCGATTGCTATACTTTACTCTTCGTACCGCAATAGGCAGAGTCCTTACCTCCTTGTCTAGCCGCGTACATGATCGCTTCAAGCACCTCTATCACTAGTTAGCCCTTTGATACAGCAATTTAGCGCTTATAAAGTCATGCACGATAGTCATAGCACACTCCGACTTTTGCGATGGGCCAGAGCCACTCAAATTCTTTTTCGTGCCTGGATCTGGCTGTCGACGGTGAAGCTGCATTGCCTACCGGCGTCATGAGTGTGTGTTACAGTGCGTGCAACGTTGCTAAAGCGTCTCTTTCAATCCAAAAGCCATGTGCTGTATCTGTACACTGTCGATCCCGTCCTTTCGTATCAACCACTACCGATTCGTGGCCATCGATCGACAGCAGCCACGATCCTAACAAACAATGTTTGTGAGCATCAGGTGATGCTTCTGACCGTCGAGTGACGCTGGTAATTGTTCACAAGCAGCCTTTATTGAGAGAGATTTATGCCGCGCGGTCCTTCAGATCTGGGGTGAACTGCGAGTACTCTGACACAGTTTGAACTCCTTACAGGACCCGCACCCCTCGTTACACTATGGGGCTCTATGGCCAGTGGGGCCTCCAGCCGACCCAACTAATACACGCCTTGCGCGGGTTGGCAGGGCGGCCACTTCTGCGTGGTTGCTCGTTTACTATATCGGCCTATCTCCGGCGTGTTAGAATAGGAAGATGCCAATGCAAAATGTAGAAGTGTTATTGTCGTTACCAAGTTTCTACCATGCTTCCATCTCTTCGACACCAACCATTTTCGCCCTGATTTTACTACACCATCCCAGGATAGAAACTGCCATTCAACTGAAGTGGTCGGCCGACTGCCACGTTTTTGCAGCGACTACTGCTTCTTCAATACGGCGCCCTGTAATCGAACCCCCACCGGGTATCGATCCAGGTACCTCCCGGTCCCAGTTCCGCCAGTCAACCACTTGGCCGTCGGGTCGGTAGTAGCCTTTAAAGGCAAACAGTGTTTTGTATTAATTGCGCGTGGAAAAGACATTATGTACGAGCGCGTAACGTCTCATGACAGTGTTGTCTTAGATTCGATGAAATACCTGCACATAGATGATAAGGCGAACTTGGCCCAGTGGTTGCAACCAACAACAGCCGCACAACTTACTGATGTTGTTTCATGCTCGACGATTGATACGTGTCATGGACAACGGCATGTGTAGTTCGTTTACCCGTGCACTGCAACACAGGGTCTTCTTGTCGATTCGTAACATGGAAACCTTCTTACGGCTGCGAATCACACAGTACGTTCTCGGTTACGCCCCTTGTGCCTCGAGCTGCATTGAGGCCACAAGCAGTCGGTGTCACAACACAGCAGTAGCGTGCCAAACCACCGGGTCTTGCTCCAATTCCCCAAGGCTTTGTGATGTTCTACTGAAGATGCATGTTCAAGCGAATGCGTGTTCGGGCTGCCCGTGAGCGAGATGTGTGCTCTACTATTTCGGGCAAGTTAGGGAATTCGTGATGTACCTTTCCCCGATGTGAGATACGTTCTTTTGTCCTCCTCGAGTTGTGAGACAATCTAAACCGATCACATATCACCTTGTCATCTAATGACGAGGGACAGACTGGTTGACTATCCTCACTACATTGCCAAAAGTGTGACGTCTTCCATGCTGATTGCTGCGAAATATCTCTGCGTTGGACACTGCAATCAGCGCACGTACGTGTTTGTCACCAATGTCCCGGGAGACGATGTAGCAACGATCTCGTTGCTGAGCAGTTATTGTTGGAAGCTTTAGCACTCTTCTTTTTCTGCTGTGATTGAAGAATCAGCCGTCACGACATGTCAAGCAGGTGGTCTCCCAGTTGTCTACTTTTCACGCAAAAAGTAGAGGACAAACAAGTTGACACTGTGCGTGATGTTCGAGCATTGCGAGGAAGCAAATGCTCGATCAAGCATAAAAGCCTCCATTCCAACCATTCAACGACGTTTGTTGAAGGAATGACAGCAATCAGAATCATGCACACTGTGACACTTCTCTGATGTGGAAGATGGACGAGCTGTAAATCTACACGAAGGTTTGTTCTGTAAAGACTTGACCTAGTGCTGCACTTACAATGTTCGCGTCAGCAGCACGAAAGACTTTGTGAACGCTGTTCGGAACGAGATCAAGGAACTAGGTCGAATACTCTGGAAACCCAGCGATGTCCGTGTGGATTTTGTAGTAAACATGACCAGTGGAACACTGGCTTCTAGACCAAAGAAAAGATTTGCCCTCATCGACTGGTCCCATGACTTTGACGCCCATTCACAAAGATTCTCTAGCGACCCTACCCGAGATCTTCCGTTCACCACTCCCTTACCATGGGCACATCCTCCGTCATCGCTGCCATGAGCAAAGCCCCTAAAAGTGCGAGCACGCTAGTCGTCGTGCCGCTAGTGCTTACATCCGCTGGCATCACCGGTTACGCTCACTATACTCGCAACGCTGCGTTGGAGCAAGAGCGGGCACAACACCTCCACCAGCACGTGGCATTAGCGTGGAAGGGCACGCGATAATCGACCAAGAACGAAGAAGAAGAAGAAGTGATGAAGTCGTGCATTCTCTCCTACCACGTGACGTGGGCGTGGCCCCGATGCAGTTTCTTTACCGCTCTTCTGTTAACAAAAACAAGCAGCATTTGCAGCACTAGTCCATACTCTAGGAGAAGCTGTGGATACTTTTGTCTCGCACGTCTGTTACCAGAGATTTCAATGCAAATAAACATGCACCATTAACACCGTTTGTTGTCCAGAACTATATTTCGATGTACCAACCTAGTACCCGAGCCTTGGTCCCAAGTTGATTGGCTGGTCATGTAGCATCGTCACGATTGGAACAAACTATGCCCCTTTGTCGCGCAAGGATTTTATGGTGCTTTTAAGTCAATACTGGTGCAAGCTGATGGTATTGCCAAATAATACGCTGCAATCGGAGCATCGTCTTCCTTTTGAATGTTCGGAGCTCTGTGTGCCAGCAAGATACAAACGGCTACATACGCCATCAAATGGAAAAACGTTTGCTACTATCAAGCTCAAAATGGAAACTACACGACACAATCGTCCTCAACGGACCGACTGTCACAAGAGACCATGGCGTACCCGCAACGACATCTGGAGGTGATACGAAACACGTGTCAACTAGCTTCTCTTTTGGAGTCTAGGCAACAACCTCCGTTTTAAGACTGAGTACTTTGACGTTCGCGCCAACTGCCAACCGAGGCGATATCGAATTCCAATCCTTCATCTCCAGCACCAAGTTCGAACCAAAGTACCCTTCGTGCTTCTTGCCATCAGCGAAACCCAAACGAACACCATTGCGTTCACGGACGATAGTACGGGATGGTTGACGCTCTGGATGAACCTCACCGGTCGCCTGGTCCACACTAGGCATACCACAGCGTGAGCAAGGGCGTGCGTTGCGAAACAACACACCATTGATGGCGATTGAATTCCAATGCTCATCTGCAAACGCCGGACTTCCTTGTAGCACAATACTAACGAGAGCAAAGTAAATCGACAAAGTGTTGTTAGCCACATTTTCACGACAACAAGAGCTTACACAAACGTTCTTCACGGGAACGTACTTTGGACGAAACCGATTCATTGGAACGGGAACCTCCAGCTTCGTGTTAAATTCTTCCAGCGATTCCTCAAGTGCAAGGAGGAACGGAAATGCATCGGCAAAGTGCGTCGAATGGCCTGGTGCATACTTGGGTTTTGTATGCCGCGTGAATCCCTCCTTGGCCCTTACAAGACGAGCGCTGCAGTTCAGCCCTTCACCAAGAAAAGAGTCCAGCCACATTGCTGCCGCGTCTCCCTGATCCACTGCTTCCACTGTATCATCCCAGATAGTCACAGCTCTCGATTCGCCATCACCAGCACGTGCCACCGGCACTTCAAGATCCGACATTCCTTCCGCTGTCAATACAACCGTCTTCGACTCCTCAGTATCCAAATGAGGCAGCACTTTCGGGCGAATCAGCGCGAGTTTTGGATACCTCCTCTGCGTCATGACCTTGTTCCGCTCTCCGTCAACAATTGCCCATTCTCGATCATGCACCAAGCCTTTCACTGTCAACTGTGTCTCTCGGATGGAGATCCCAGCACAAGACTTGATTGGGTACACAAAAAGCCCCGAAACAATTGGACACGGCGACCCCGACGACGCATCTAACGTCCCAGACTTTTGGCTCAAAAGCTGCACGTCCGACATTGCGTCAATAACAATAGCGTCAATTATAATATCAATTCAGTATCGGAAATGTCGACAAATTTAGAACCAAAACGTGTCACACGTAAGTAGCAGCAGCCAATCCGTGAAAGTCGCCGCTCGCCACTAGCCGTTTCCGAACGAGGTTATGGCTTTTACAAACGTAGCCATTTCTATCGCTGTTCACGCACTTGTGACGTACTTAACCCCCTCCCAACGCCCACATCATCACTATATCGCTAATCAACCGGTTTTCCCCAGTATATAAAATCTCGCAAGCTCCGCCCCTCACTCGCTCTTCATCCCCTCACTTTTCAATTTACCACGCAGCCATGACGTCTCTCGAGCCGCGGCAGTTCCTCGTGCATTGGAACCGCACGCTGAGCGTCTCGTTGTCGCCCAGCGCCGCGACAATGGACACGATCATGTCCGTCGTCCAGCAGCGTGAAGGAGTTCCCTCGTCGCTCCTGGATCTGTACGTCAACGGCCGCAAACTCGAGCCAACCAGCCCCATCCCCGCCTTCCCGACCATCATTCGCGCTCGCTTGCGCGGCGGGTTACGCGGTGGAAAAGGCGGTTTCGGTGCCATGTTGCGGAGCATGGGCAAATCAGCAGGTGCAAAGGCCACGACGGACTTTGGGGCGTGTCGGGACCTGCACGGGCGTCGTCTACGGCACGTGAACCAGGAAGTCGCGATGCGCAAGTGGATGGAGGAGAAAGACGCGCGTGGGGAGCGGGAGAAGAAGCAGGTGGACGGGCGAGAAGTGATGGACGAAGAGACGCGGAGCGGGATCCCAGGGTGGTACTTGGCCACGCCGTCGTGGGCTGAAGGCGTGAAGAAGTCGCACATGAAGCGGCGACGCAATACCGTGCTCTGTAAAAGCTGGCTCAAGGCCCGAGAAGGAGGAAAGAGGGCGCCAAGTGGGGCGCCACGCTGGTGGGGGTGTCCACGTGGACGTGACTGTGACTTTGCTCATGGCCAAGAGGAATTACGGGGCGAAGGACTGACTGAGTTGAAACGGGTGAAGAAAGAAGAGACGGAACGGGTCAAGCAGCTGGCATTGCAGAGTTATGTGGACTTTGAACAGGACATGCCTGAGGATGTGCTGGCGGCTATTATGACTGGACTTGGTCGTCGCAAGACGAGGAGCAAAGAGGAAAGACAGCAGAAGCAAATGCAGCATGCGCGCGTGTTGCCACCACCAGATGCTACGACGTACATTAGTGTGCGCTCGGTACAACGTTCGTTGCCGGTCGTTGAACAGTGGCTAAAGCTTGCGGGTGGAGGCAGCGGGGGAGACGTGCGTGCTGGTGTTGAGACGACGTTCAAGCACGGTTTGTGCGAGCTGCGTGGTCGAGGCAACTTTGGCACGGCCTCGGCGCGACATTGTTGCGCCTTGACCCAGGGTAAATGGTACTATGAGGTGCGTCTCGTCTCAGCAGGTGTCGTACAGATTGGCTGGGCGGACTCAACGTTTGAGACCGACTCTGAATCGGGAGATGGGGTGGGTGACCACGAGCGGTCTTGGGCTTACGATGGGTTTCGACAGGTCAAGTGGAACAATGGCAAGGACGAGGAGTATGCGGCGGACGATGTGTGGAGTAAAAATGATGTGATCGGCTGTCTGCTAGATTTGGATGAGGGCACGGTTTCTTTCACTCGGAACGGCGTCGATCTCGGTGTAGCATACCGTAACGTCAAGCACTCGCCGAGTGACCGGGGTTTTTTCCCAGCCATCAGTGTCGAACAGGCGGAGATTGTACTCGTCAACATTGGTTCGCAACCGTTCTTGTACGAGGCTCCTGGATTTGAGCCAGTTATGGATGCCTTGGATGCAGACGTTACCGAAGGCATGTCCAGTGTTGCAAGCAATGGTGCTGAGTCAGCCACTGTCGTGGCCAATGACTGTGGAGACGGGAGTTCTGTTGCCGAGCAGAGCAAGGAGACACTAACAAGGAGCGAAGAGTAAAATTCAAGGAACGGCGTAAAAGGCAGTTTCGATATGGCGTGATGATGAAAGAGACTGTTGCGTCATTTGAGTGACTGGAAGTTGAGAAGGACGGAGATCCGAAACGAGAAGCGAGCTTACAGGTGACATACAGATGGCAAGGGAAAGAAGAGCGTCCGTGTTGGCAAAATGATCGGTGATACCGCGATCGATCGGGTTCATCGAGCTTCACAATCATTGGCAAAAATTGCGATGACAGAGCGTGTTTTGGTTCCAGCAGTGGTCGTGTCGGGGATAGCAGTCTACTCCATGATGGCACGTCGAAGACACGAACATCGATTTTGCTACTTCTGTACCTCAGTGCGTTGTCGTCGTTCTACATCCTCTTCTGTGCTTTTTCCACCAGGTTGCAGCTTCTGGTCGTTGTGAACGACCCAAAGGCGAGGACAGTAGCTTTGCGTTTCGCGTGCAAGTTTAGATCAATGTTACGGCGGAAAAGAACCACGCACCGCTGCTACTGCTATTGTCAATTTGTTGCTGATTCTTTCAGCTTCTCTCTCTGTGTACTTAGAAGAGACTGTCAACCTCGGCGTAGATCGACTGACATTTGAATGTTGTGGGGGGATCTTGAAAAAGACAAGTAATTTGCTTCAATATGCAAGTGGATAGCCTGTGAAACAAGTGGATTGCTCGATAAAACATGATTTAACAGCTCACGATTGTATTGTGCTAAATTAGGAAAAAAGATGGGTAAGTAAAACATCGTAGCAGAGCTACTTAGCGCTCCTTAGCAGAGGATGTCTTAGACTCCAAGAGTCTTTTAGTTATAACAAAATAACAACGACGTACAGTCGTTCAAGCATACAAGCTTAACAATCCCAGTTCCAAAGGGATTACGATTCACAGAATCACACACTAACTAGTCACTACTAGCTAAACAAGAGTAAGCGCCTCTATGAGGCTAATGCTCTTAACAACACACTACGCCTTTACTATGAGCTTGTGTCCGACGATTCAAAAAAGGGGAACTGAACTTTATCTATTCTCCAACTACGGTAATTAAACGTAAACGTTGTCTGCTTTCTTCATTGCGATCCTATGACAGAAGCCTTATTTCTTATCCCTGACTGATAAGATGCGGTATTACCGTTAGTACATGGCACCAATACTGTACCACTCAGACCCACCGATTTTCAACTGGTGTGGACACACAACATAACCGGTACAATAACCGCCATGTAACCTCGTTACAAATATCGATAGGTATTCGAGAAATCCGTTCGAAGGGGATCTTAAACAACGACCGGGTTGCACTGAATTTGTGAGTTTTAGATGTGACCATGGCGGCCACATTTATACGGCCTTGTCGAGCAAAATGTATTACCCCTATTTTGCCCTTATGCACTATTCCTTTTTCGTCATTCAAAAAGAGGAAGAACTCGTAGGGACAGTCCATGTAACGGGGCACCCTGAAGCTTGTACTGGTGACAGTACAAGCTACTTATTCTGATGACAGAATAAGGCGGCGCCTCGTAACTTCACGTACACTCGTACGTGCAGAGGAAGACGGTAAGAAGAAGCGAGTACTTGGTTAAAGTAAAAAGTAGAACTGTATTTAGTATAGTTAATGTCTGCAATAAATCACTATTTATCTTCATCTAACTATGTCTAAATACAAATGTGTAAATCAATTATCTGCTCACCACTCATTGCGTGCGTCTGTCGTGGCGCGTCTTCGTTGGTTGATATAATGGCCTATATCAACCAATTAGGAACTACTCGTAAGTGCTACAGAATATTTGTCGTTATGACAATATTCTGAGAATATAACTCTTATAGTTATATTCTATTAACAATTTCTTATAAATTGTTATGTAACGATTCACCCCGTTACATCACCCCCCCTTAACCATCAGTCACTTTAGTGACTGATTGACTAAATGGATACTCGTCCCAAATCATTTGGGACAGGGTTTGCACTTGTTGGTCCGCGTCCACTTTCCAACATCTCATCGCATGGTAAACAAGCCCATGCGATGCGCGAGCAAGGCCGCCGAGAGCGCGTCTGCACGTCTCTGTGCGGACGCCGAAGCAGAAACCACAGCAACTGATGTCTCATCGGTTGCTGAAGCGACCCAGCCTGTGTCACTTGGTGATGCAGGCGCTGGTCATGAAGACACTCGTGTCTTCACAGAGTACGAGCTCGGTGTCTCGTACTCTCCTGATACGGATGACGGATCCGTATCGACGGCGATTGAATCTAAGCCGCCTGCCAAGCGTGGCATGGACGATGCTTTGCGTCGCAGCATCTTTGGTTCATCTGATGAATCAGATGAACCATCGCCGAAGCGAAGGCGCTCGAGGTCGCGAGACTCGGGCGCTAATAGTGGTGTCGGTTCTCCTATGGACACCACTTCACAGCGAGGTGCCAGTACTTCTGTCGGCACGTCGCAGGAAGAGCGGGACCGCAATGTGTTGCGTCTCGCTCCTGAGAAGAAGGCATGGATGCCTCCTAAATCAGTCATGGATCACTTGTCGGCGACGACGAGTGATCGTTATCGAGCACGATTGTTCGATTCGTCAAGGATCCATCACCTTGACCCCAGTGCGAAAAACTATCGCGCTGAGAATGAATTCTTCATCGATGCTTTCTTTAGACATCGATGGTACAGTGGGAATCACAAACGTGATGGTCCCTCACTGCTTTTAAGCGTGGAACGCCTACATCCATAACCTCGAGGATGTAGGTCGTGACGCTTGGAACGACAAACTTATCAAAGCTCGTGATAAGTTTGAAAAGCGAACCCCGACAGGTGCACGCTACAAGCTGCATCGTCTGTCAAGGAAGAAAGGATTACCCTGCCTCTCTTGGGGAGACTCGTGCCCATGTTGTGTGAACAACTCTGCACGAGCACCTAAGGAGGCTTACCTCCTTACCAGCCCGTGGTGGCGCGTACGTGTCTCTACTGAGATGTACGAAGGGATTGACAACCTGAAATCCCTTTACAACCGTGCCGGGAAGACTTTCTCCGGCGGTCCTTCTGCGGCACAGGATGTGCCGCGTCGTACTGCTCAACCAGACCCAGTACGTCGATCATCAGTTGGGAGCGGGGCTCCCAAGAATCCCAGGACGGGGGATAGCCGCGCCACCGGACGAGATAACTCGTCCGACGTCCGTTCACGTCGCGGTGGTTCAACAGCTGCTCAACTAGATAGCGCTGGCCACCGCGAGAGTCCTCTAATGGAGGTGGAGGAGGAGGAAAGACGCTCTCCACACGATCATGTGGATCGGTGTGTACCCGAGAGCTTCTTTGATCGCGTAACGCAAGGGTTACGCGACGATCTCGAACATGAGCGGAATAGGCGTCTCCAAATGGCGGACACTGCCTCGAAGCATCGAGCTGAGTTTGCCTTTGCTCAGCTTGAGAACGAGAGATCTCTGACATCTCTTCGTGACGAGCTAAGGGTAGCTCGTGGGATTGCTGATCGGTCTCGGGATGAGATAGCTGCTCTTCAGACCCTTGTTGATGCCCACCATCGGGAGCACAAGGCTCTCTGCGAGATGCTTGAGCGCAAGGGCGTTCTTCATCGGAAGAAGCAGCATACTGATGGTACGGCTTAAGCCGACCAACGTAAAACGTGGGATGCGTTCGCATCTTACGTGGTAACTCGATCGTGTATGCATTGCCTAGGCGGTGCAATACACGAAATGGGCCAATGTACTTGGGTAGTAGTTTACTGCTACCCAAGTTAGTCACTACATGCTTTGGTAGATTAACCGTAGACAGTAGGACTAAGTCACCTTTATTAAATAAAAGAGTGTTTGCCCTTCCATTCTTGTCAGCGTTTTGCTTTTGCTTATCCACCGCTTCGGCGATGGAGTCTTGCACAAAACGGACTACCGTTTCACGAGCCAGTATGAACTCATCTGATGACTCGTTAGCTTCAGTGTGCTGTGAGCGCACTGCAGCAACATCAACATTTTCTTCAGTGAGGGCTTCCGCACTCTCACTGGCATCATCTTCTTCGATATCGATGTTATCGATATCGGCATCAAACGCAATGACTTCTTTGTCAGAGCGTGATGAGCGTGAACCAATTCGGTTTTTGCTCGCGCGAGTCCCTCCCCCCCTTAAACCAGAGTTACACTCTAGTAAGGTGGGTACACGCGGATGGCGCAAGCCATTCACGTAAAACGGCGTATGTGTCGTGGACGCATGCACCGAGTTGTTAATGGCAAACTCTACCATTGGCAAAAACTCACTCCAACTCTTAAAGGAGTGTACGTACCCTCGAAGTATCTCTTCAAGGACACGATTGGCACGTTCCGTCTGACCATCTGACTCTGGATGATCAGATGTTGACATCTACAAGCGCGTTCCGAGTGATTTGAACACGGAACGCCAGAAATCAGCAGTGAATCGTGGATCTCTGTCTGATACGAGTTCACGGGGCAACCCATGAAGTCGGAAGATGGTGTCAAGAAAGACACAAGCACAGCCACTTGCCGTGATTGTCTCTGGTACAGCCACAAGGTGTACCATTTTGCTGAATCTGTCAACAAATACGAGAATACCCGTATTCCCGCGTGCGTCTTTGGGTAACCCGAAGACAAAATCCATTGAGATGGATTCCCAGCACTCAGCCGGAACCGGTAGAGGCTGTAAAGGTGCACGCAGTGAAGGACTTGACTTCACGTTGACAGACTTCGCATGCGCGAACATACTTTCGCACAAACTGATACTGGCGGGGCCAGTAAAAGTCTCGACTCACCGTGAGATATGTTTTCTCTCGGCCACGATGTCCTCCTATAGGAGCATCATGATACTCGAACATGATCCGCAAACGCAGATCAGTATCATCTGGAATGACAACACGTGGTGTGTCACCAGAAACGGCTGTATAATACAGTAAACCGTTACGAGTAGTGTATCGATCTGATGCAGATCGATACGCAGACGACAATCGTTTCAACGATTCTCGAGATGGTTGGGAGAGATGTGTCAACAACTTCACTATCTCACCATCTTGGGCGTATGCCCGCCTCACATCATCATACAACGTTGTAGATGGGACTGAGGACGTCATAACCGCAACAGTGACTGTCTCACTGTTGGGTTTCGCGACTGTTTCAAAGTCGGGACGACGTGAGAGTGCATCAGCGACGACATTAAGTCGTCCTGGTTTGTACTCGACCGTAAAGTTGTATTCTGCAAAGAATGACAACCACCGCGCCATTCGTTGTGAAAGGTGCGGGCTGTTCACTGCCGTGCGTAATGACGCATGGTCAGTGTAAACAATGAAGGGTCTATCTCCGAATAGATAGACTCTGAACTTCGCGAGTGCATACTTCATGGCAAGGAGTTCCTTGTCATGCACTGGATAGTTCCGCTCAGCTGGTTGCAGCTGACGCGACTGATAGCAGACGACGCGTTCAACGCCTTCAAGATCGTACTGCATTAATGCACGGCCGATTGCAAAATCGCTGGCATCACAGACCACATGAAATGGCCTGTCCTGATCGGCAATTGCTAGGACTGGGGATTGTATCAAGCTCTGCTTGATACCATCAAAGGAGCGTTGACATTCAGCGTTCCATAACCACCTCTCGTTCTTTTTCAACAAACGAGAGAGGTGCACAGTCATCTCGGCGTAATTGCGTGAATACTTATGCAAATACGCCGCTAGCCCAAGGAATTTTCGAAGACCTTTGACATCGACCGGCACAGGCCAGTCGGTGATCGCCTTGATCTTTTCGGGATCAGGACGTACACCGTTCTTACCAACGATGCACCCAAGAAGTGGTATTTCGCTTGCTGCAAATATACACTTCTTGAGGTTAGCATACAATTGATGCTTTCGCATGATTGTAAGAACTTGTCGGACGTGGTACCTGTGAACCTCAACGTCCGACTTTCCATCCATAGCTCGACTATGGATGAATACGTCATCGAAATAACTCGGCGCGAATTCTCGTACTGGTCTCAACAGATGTGATACACATCTGTAGAACGTGGCAGGGGCATTACTGAGCCCTTGTGGCATTACTAGCCATTCCCAGAGCATGCCGCTAGGCGTGCTAACTGCGGTATAGGGTATATCCCGTTCCCGCATAAGAATTTGATAGAAGCCATCCATCAAATCCATGGACGAAAAGATGGTACTCTTTGACATACCATCAATGATTACGTCCTTCCTCGGTATCGGCGTCTGAGCCGGTACCGTTGCAGCGTCCAATTTGTTGAACGCGTGCACTATCCGCCACCCTCCTGTTGCTTTTCGCACACAGAAGGTCGGAGAGCTATGTGGGGAAGTTGATTCCCTCACATGGCCCGCAGCTAAACGATCGGCAAAGAACTTGTCGATCGCAAGTACTTGTTCACGAGGCAGTGGCCACTGCTTCATGACACAGTACTTCGAGCCTGGTTTAAGCTCGACCTCGTGTCGAATACCTTTATCCTTCGGTAATTCGCACGGAACAGTTTCAGGGAATACATCCTTGAATTCAACCAAATCTTCATAGAGAGGATTTTTCTTGAGCGATTCCCATGATTGGGAGTCATATCGCTCAATTCGTGTCTTTTCATCTAGGACACTCTCGTCCATAGATGAACTACTGAGAACTCTCTCGTTCTCAGTGAACACTGTTGCTGACCTTATGTCGGCTACACACTCGTCGTCAGCGACGAGTACGCAGATCTGCTTGACTTTGCCACTACGCAGATCACGCAAGAACCTTTTATGTTCGAGCGTTGGCAACTGAGTGATCTCCGAAGTTAACTTCGGAGGCGCAATCAGATCAAGTGTATAAGCACCTACACTTGATCCGTTATTGACTATGACATTCAATGTCTCTGTCATTTCCTGGGGACTTATTCCCTCAGGCTTCGAAGGACTTAGTCCTTCGGCTTCCCGGGGACTTATTCCCGCGGGTTTCGGGGAACTTATTTCCGCCGTATTTGTAATCTTGGGACTTATTCCCTTTACTTCCTCTAGCTGGGGTTGCGCAACCACAGCGAGATCCTCTACGAAAGACTCTCCAGTCGATCTAGGATTATCGTTTCGCTTAACCTGAGCGATCGATTGTTTCTCTTCTAGATGTTCCCCGCTAGGGATACATCTTTGTCCCAGTCCACCCGACTTATTCGAGTGGTGGACCTTTGGCGCAGCCTGTGTTTCCTCACAGCCGCCGGAACTTTGCTCCGAAGTGTAACCGTTTGGTACACTAAGGTTTTGTGCAGTCGTACTAACGACCGTACCACAAGTGAGGCCATCGCACTCACTCGTAGTACATCCACACGCTTGTGGACGCTCCAAAACGTTCATCAGATGGCCATCTGATGAACAAGCGGCAGGAATCGTTACTGTCCGATGTTGCCAGTTTACCCGTGGTTCGTACCTTCTGAGCCACGGTATTCCAAGGATGACATCAAATTTGTCATCCAAATCCAATACGATAAAGTCATCGTCATATTGGGTATCTTCTAGCGTATAGTGGATCTTCACTATACGCTTCATGACGGTTACGGATGCGCCTGTCGCAAGACGTACCGTCATCCTCGTAGGAGGTGTGTCACATTCACTGAATTTAAAGTGACCATCTTCTAGCGATTGGCGTCGCACAAAATTGTTGGACGCCCCACAATCGACTAGAGCTCGAAGGGACAACTTATTCGTCACTTCGAGTTTCAAGGTAATGAGTGATACCTCGTTACCTAGAGCAGCAACGCACAACGTTTGTGTGTTGGGAGCAACTTTCATCAAGAGGCCTACAAATTCTCTTGACGTTGCTAGACCAGTAGGGTGCTCCGCACCTACTGATCCTGTCCGTTTTTTGACGGTCCATCCCGTTGTTGCGTCTTTGCACCAACTGCGGACCCTCGTCCCTGTCCCTTTCTCATGGGTGGACGGTCACTACGCCCAGTGTCGCGAGACACTGGACGAGGGGCACTACACTCGTAAGCGTAGTGTCCTGTCTTTTGACATCTGTTGCATCTCTGCAACTTCTTGTAGTCTGTAGGGCGAGCCTTCTCGCTCTCTACACAACAGAGTTCCATCGGCTCTGGACCTCCGCTGTCATATCGTCTCGGTTGACGATATGATGTCGAGCTGGCGCGAGCCTGTCTCAGACTGAAGTCTTCCTGCTCCGCAATGGAAATGGCTTGTTCCAGTGAATCTAGTTCAAGCCGGAACAGGTGAGTCTTGACGGGACCATCCGCAAGACCCTGCATGAACACCGAAACCAACGTGTGTTCATCCACCGGATTGGAACTTATACAACTCGTGAGATGTCGTATATGTTGGGCGTAAGCGTGCACATCACGCTTACCCTGCTTGAGCTTCAAGAGTTCGGTTCGAGCTCTGAACTCAGCTCTAGGCGGTTCAAACGTTTGTCTGAGCCGCAACTTGAAGACTTCCAACGACCCAAACGCATATGGGTCGTGCAACTTGAGCCCCAGTGCCCAAGTCTTGGCACGTCCTGCCAGATTTGACTGGGCAAATGCAACTTGCATATCCCCGTCGTCGATGCGACGCGCCCTTATGGCGTCATCCAATTCGACGAACCATCTCAAGAGGGAGTCTTCTTCGACCCCCTATACTTTGAGATGTCAATCTTCAAAGTCTCGGGTCGACGCGAGTGCATCGACCCGCCAGCAGCAGCCTGCTGCTGTCTCAACAGTTCAAACTGTTGAGCACCTTGTTCTCTCAACAACTCTGCTTGTTGAGAACCTTGTTGGTGAAGCAAGGCTACTTTCTCGCGTTCTGCGTCAAGTTCATTTTGAATGAACTTGGCGATAGTAGCATGTTGGGCATCTCTATTGAGAGCCTCTAGCATGACGCTAACAGCATGGATGCCCATGGTCGAACCCATTCGTTCAACCGCATCCCATTCGACATCGCTCAAATGGGAGTAGCCGTCACGCGTAGCGTGAAAGCTTTGGTCATCTTCATCATCCAACATATTCATGTTGGATGTGAACGCGGTCCTTGGACGGACTACGAAGTGCTACCAGGTGTAACGGGGCACCCTGAAGCTTGCACTGGTGACAGTACAAGCTACTTATTCTGATGACAGAATAAGGCGGCGCCTCATAACTTCACGTACACTCGTACGTGCAGAGGAAGACGGTAAGAAGAAGCGAGTACTTGGTTAAAGTAAAAAGTAGAACTGTATTTAGTATAGTTAATGTCTGCAATAAATCACTATTTATCTTCATCTAACTATGTCTAAATACAAATGTGTAAATCAATTATCTGCTCACCACTCATTGCGTGCGTCTGTCGTGGCGCGTCTTCGTTGGTTGATATAATGGCCTATATCAACCAATTAGGAACTACTCGTAAGTGCTACAGAATATTTGTCGTTATGACAATATTCTGAGAATATAACTCTTATAGTTATATTCTATTAACAATTTCTTATAAATTGTTATGTAACGACTCACCCCTTTACATCACCCCCCCTTAACCATCAGTCACTTTAGTGACCGATTGACTAAATGGATACTCGTCCCAAATCATTTGGGACGGGGTTTGCACTTGTTGGTCCGAGTCCACTTTCCAACATTTCATCGCATGGTTAACAAGCCCATGCGATGCGCGAGCAAGGCCGCCGAGAGCGCGTCCGCACGTCTCTGTGCGGACGCCGAAGCAGAAACCACAGCAACTGATGTCTCATCGGTTGCTGAAGCGACCCAGCCTGTGTCACTTGGTGATGCAGGCGCTGGTCATGAAGACACTCATGTCTTCACAGAGTACGAGCTCGGTGTCTCGTACTCTCCTGATACGGAAGACGGATCCGTATCGACGGCGATTGAATCTAAGCCGCCTGCCAAGCGTGGCATGGATGATGCTTTGCGTCGTAGCATCTTTGGTTCATCTGATGAATCAGATGAACCATCGCCGAAGCGAAGGCGCTCGAGGTCGCGAGACTCGGGCGCTAACAGTGGTGTCGGTTCTCCTATGGACACCACTTCGCAACGAGGTGCCAGTACTTCTGTCGGCACATCGCAGGAAGAGCGGGACCGCAATGTGTTGCGTCTCGCTCCTGAGAAGAAGGCATGGATGCCTCCAAAATCCGTCATGGATCACTTGTCGGCGACGACGAGTGATCGTTATCGAGCACGATTGTTCGATTCGTCAAGGATCCATCACCTTGACCCCAGCGCGAAAAACTATCGCGCTGAGAATGAATTCTTCATCGATGCTTTCTTTAGACATCGATGGTACAGTGGGAATCATAAACGTGATGGTCCTTCACTGCTTTTAAGCGTGGAACGCCTACATCCATAACCTCGAGGATGTAGGTCGTGACGCTTGGAACGACAAACTTATCAAAGCTCGTGATAAGTTTGAAAAGCGAACCCCGACAGGTGCACGCTACAAGCTGCATCGTCTGTCAAGGAAGAAAGGATTACCCTGCCTCTCTTGGGGAGACTCGTGCCCGTGTTGTGTGAACAACTCTGCACGAGCACCTAAGGAGGCTTACCTCCTTACCAGCCCGTGGTGGCGCGTACGTATCTCTACTGAGATGTACGAAGGGATTGACAACCTGAAATCCCTTTACGACCGTGCCGGGAAGACTTTCTCCGGCGGTCCTTCTGCGGCACAGGATGTGCCGCGTCGTACTGCTCAACCAGACCCAGTACGTCGATCATCAGTTGGGAGCGGGGCTCCCAAGAATCCCAGGACGGGGGATAGCCGCGCCACCGGACGAGATAACTCGTCCGACGTCCGTTCACGTCGCGGTGGTTCAACAGCTGCTCAACTAGATAGCGCTGGCCACCGCGAGAGTCCTCTAATGGAGGTGGAGGAGGAGGAAAGACGCTCTCCACACGATCATGTGGATCGGTGTGTACCCGAGAGCTTCTTTGATCGCGTAACGCAAGGGTTACGCGACGATCTCGAACATGAGCGGAATAGGCGTCTCCAAATGGCGGACACTGCCTCGAAGCATCGAGCTGAGTTTGCCTTTGCTCAGCTTGAGAACGAGAGATCTCTGACATCTCTTCGTGACGAGCTAAGGGTAGCTCGTGGGATTGCTGATCGGTCTCGGGATGAGATAGCTGCTCTTCAGACCCTTGTTGATGCCCACCATCGGGAGCACAAGGCTCTCTGCGAGATGCTTGAGCGCAAGGGCGTTCTTCATCGGAAGAAGCAGCATACTGATGGTACGGCTTAAGCCGACCAACGTAAAACGTGGGATGCGTTCGCATCTTACGTGGTAACTCGATCGTGTATGCATTGCCTAGGCGGTGCAATACACGAAATGGGCCAATGTACTTGGGTAGTAGTTTACTGCTACCCAAGTTAGTCACTACATGCTTTGGTAGATTAACCGTAGACAGTAGGACTAAGTCACCTTTATTAAATAAAAGAGTGTTTGCCCTTCCATTCTTGTCAGCGTTTTGCTTTTGCTTATCCACCGCTTCGGCGATGGAGTCTTGCACAAAACGGACTACCGTTTCACGAGCCAGTATGAACTCATCTGATGACTCGTTAGCTTCAGTGTGCTGTGAGCGCACTGCAGCAACATCAACCTTTTCTTCAGTGAGGGCTTCCGCACTCTCACTGGGATCATCTTCTTCAGTGAGGGCTTCCGCACTCTCACTGGCATCATCTTCTTCGATATCGATGTTATCGATATCGGCATCAAACGCAATGACTTCTTTGTCAGAGCGTGATGAGCGTGAACCAATTCGGTTTTTGCTCGCGCGAGTCCCTCCCCCCCTTAAACCAGAGTTACACTCTAGTAAGGTGGGTACACGCGGATGGCGCAAGCCATTCACGTAAAACGGCGTATGTGTCGTGGACGCATGCACCGAGTTGTTAATGGCAAACTCTACCATTGGCAAAAACTCACTCCAACTCTTAAAGGAGTGTACGTACCCTCGAAGTATCTCTTCAAGGACACGATTGGCACGTTCCGTCTGACCATCTGACTCTGGATGATCAGATGTTGACATCTACAAGCGCGTTCCGAGTGATTTGAACACGGAACGCCAGAAATCAGCAGTGAATCGTGGATCTCTGTCTGATACGAGTTCACGGGGCAACCCATGAAGTCGGAAGATGGTGTCAAGAAAGACACAAGCACAGCCACTTGCCGTGATTGTCTCTGGTACAGCCACAAGGTGTACCATTTTGCTGAATCTGTCAACAAATACGAGAATACCCGTATTCCCGCGTGCGTCTTTGGGTAACCCGAAGACAAAATCCATTGAGATGGATTCCCAGCACTCAGCCGGAACCGGTAGAGGCTGTAAAGGTGCACGCAGTGAAGGACTTGACTTCACTCGTTGGCAGACTTCGCATGCGCGAACATACTTTCGCACAAACTGATACTGGCGGGGCCAGTAAAAGTCTCGACTCACCGTGAGATATGTTTTCTCTCGGCCACGATGTCCTCCTATAGGAGCATCGTGATACTCGAACATGATCCGCAAACGCAGATCAGTATCATCTGGAATGACAACACGTGGTGTGTCACCAGAAACGGCTGTATAATACAGTAAACCGTTACGAGTAGTGTATCGATCTGATGCAGATCGATACGCAGACGACAATCGTTTCAACGATTCTCGAGATGGTTGGGAGAGATGTGTCAACAACTTCACTATCTCACCATCTTGGGCGTATGCCCGCCTCACATCATCATACAACATTGTAGATGGGACTGAGGACGTCATAACCGCAACAGTGACTGTCTCACTGTTGGGTTTCGCGACTGTTTCAAAGTCGGGACGACGTGAGAGTGCATCAGCGACGACATTAAGTCGTCCTGGTTTGTACTCGACCGTAAAGTTGTATTCTGCAAAGAATGACAACCACCGCGCCATTCGTTGCGAAAGGTGCGGACTGTTCACTGCCGTGCGTAATGACGCATGGTCAGTGTAAACAATGAAGGGTCTATCTCCGAATAGATAGACTCTGAACTTCGCGAGTGCATACTTCATGGCAAGGAGTTCCTTGTCATGCACTGGATAGTTCCGCTCAGCTGGTTGCAGCTGACGCGACTGATAGCAGACGACGCGTTCAACGCCTTCAAGATCGTACTGCATTAATGCACAGTCGATTGCGAAATCGCTGGCATCACAGACCACATGAAATGGCCTGTCCTGATCGGCTATTGCTAGGACTGGGGATTGTATCAAGCTCTGCTTGATACCATCAAAGGAGCGCTGACATTCAGCGTTCCATAACCACCTCTCGTTCTTTTTCAACAAACGAGAGAGGTGCACAGTCATCTCGGCGTAATTGCGTGAATACTTATGCAAATACGCCGCTAGCCCAAGGAATTTTCGAAGACCTTTGACATCGACCGGCACAGGCCAGTCGGTGATCGCCTTGATCTTTTCGGGATCAGGACGTACACCGTTCTTACCAACGATGCACCCAAGAAGTGGTATTTCGCTTGCTGCAAATATACACTTCTTGAGGTTTGCATACAATTGATGCTTTCGCATGATTGTAAGAACCTGTCGGACGTGGTACCTGTGAACCTCAACGTCCGACTTTCCATCCATAGCCCGACTATGGATGAATACGTCATCGAAATAACTCGGCGCGAATTCTCGTACTGGTCTCAACAGATGTGATACACATCTGTTGAACGTGGCAGGGGCATTACTGAGCCCTTGTGGCATTACTAGCCATTCCCAGAGCATGCCGCTAGGCGTGCTAACTGCGGTATAGGGTATATCCCGTTCCCGCATAAGAATTTGATAGAAGCCATCCATCAAATCCATGGACGAAAAGATGGTACTCTTTGACATACCATCAATGATTACGTCCTTCCTCGGTATCGGCGTCTGAGCCGGTACCGTTGCAGCGTTCAATTTGTTGAACGCGTGCACTATCCACCACCCTCCTGTTGCTTTTCGCACACAGAAGGTCGGAGAGCTATGTGGGGAAGTTGATTCCCTCACATGGCCCGCAGCTAAACGATCGGCAAAGAACTTGTCGATCGCAAGTACTTGTTCACGAGGCAGTGGCCACTGCTTCATGACACAGTACTTCGAGCCTGGTTTAAGCTCGACCTCGTGTCGAATACCTTTATCCTTCGGTAATTCGCACGGAACAGTTTCAGGGAATACATCCTTGAATTCAACCAAATCTTCATAGAGAGGATTTTTCTTGAGCGATTCCCATGATTGGGAGTCATATCGCTCAATTCGTGTCTTTTCATCTAGGACACTCTCGTCCATAGATGAACTACTGAGAACTCTCTCGTTCTCAGTAAACACTGTTGCTGACCTTATTTCGGTTACACACTCGTCGTCAGCGACGAGTACGCATATCTGCTTGACTTTGCCACTACGCAGATCACGCAAGAACCTTTTATGTTCGAGCGTTGGCAACTGAGTGATCTCCGAAGTTAACTTCGGAGGCGCAATCAGATCAAGTGTATAAGCGCCTACACTTGATCCGTTATTGACTATGACATTCAATGTCTCTGTCATTTCCTGGGGACTTATTCCCTCAGGCTTCGAAGGACTTAGTCCTTCGGCTTCCCGGGGACTTATTCCCGCGGGTTTCGGGGAACTTATTTCCGCCGTATTTGTAATCTTGGGACTTATTCCCTTTACTTCCTCTAGCTGGGGTTGCGCAACCACAGCGAGATCCTCTACGAAAGACTCTCCAGTCGATCTAGGATTATCGTTTCGCTTAACCTGAGCGATCGATTGTTTCTCTTCTAGATGTTCCCCGCTAGGGATACATCTTTGTCCCAGTCCACCCGACTTATTCGAGTGGTGGACCTTTGGCGCAGCCTGTGTTTCCTCACAGCCGCCGGAACTTTGCTCCGAAGTGTAACCGTTTGGTACACTAAGGTTTTGTGCAGTCGTACTAACGACCGTACCACAAGTGAGGCCATCGCACTCACTCGTAGTACATCCACACGCTTGTGGACGCTCCAAAACGTTCATCAGATGGCCATCTGATGAACAAGCGGCAGGCATCGTTACTGTCCGATGTTGCCAGTTTACCCGTGGTTCGTACCTTCTGAGCCACGGTATTCCAAGGATGACATCAAATTTGTCATCCAAATCCAATACGATAAAGTCATCGTCATATTGGGTATCTTCTAGCGTATAGTGGATCTTCACTATACGCTTCATGACTGGTTACGGATGCGCCTGTCGCAAGACGTACCGTCATCCTCGTAGGAGGTGTGTCACATTCACTGAATTTAAAGTGACCATCTTCTAGCGATTGGCGTCGCACAAAATTGTTGGACGCCCCACAATCGACTAGAGCTCGAAGGGACAACTTATTCGTCACTTCGAGTTTCAAGGTAATGAGTGAGACCTCATTACCTAGAGCAGCAACGCACAACGTTTGTGTGTTGGGAGCAACTTTCATCAAGAGGCCTACAAATTCTCTTGACGTTGCTAGACCAGTAGGGTGCTCCGCACCTACTGATCCTGTCCGTTTTTTGACGGTCCATCCCGTTGTTGCGTCTTTGCACCAACTGCGGACCCTCGTCCCTGCCCCTTTCTCATGGGTGGACGGTCACTACGCCCAGTGTCGCGAGACACTGGACGAGGGGCACTACACTCGTAAGCGTAGTGTCCTGTCTTTTGACATCTGTTGCATCTCTGCAACTTCTTGTAGTCTGTAGGGCGAGCCTTCTCGCTCTCTACACAACAGAGTTCCATCGGCTCTGGACCTCCGCTGTCATATCGTCTCGGTTGACGATATGATGTCGAGCTGGCGCGAGCCTGTCTCAGACTGAAGTCTTCCTGCTCCGCAATGGAAATGGCTTGTTCCAGTGAATCTAGTTCAAGCCGGAACAGGTGAGTCTTGACGGGACCATCCGCAAGACCCTGCATGAACACCGAAACCAACGTGTGTATATCCACCGGATTGGAACTTATACAACTCGTGAGATGTCGTATGTGTTGGGCGTAAGCGTGCACATCACGCTTACCCTGCTTGAGCTTCAAGAGTTCGGTTCGAGCTCTGAACTCAGCTCTAGGCGGTTCAAACGTTTGTCTGAGCCGCAACTTGAAGACTTCCAACGACCTAAACGCATATGGGTCGTGCAACTTGAGCCCCAGTGCCCAAGTCTTGGCACGTCCTGCCAGATTTGACTGGGCAAATGCAACTTGCATATCCCCGTCGTCGATGCGACGCGCCCTTATGGCGTCATCCAATTCGACGAACCATCTCAAGAGGGAGTCTTCTTCGACCCCCCTATACTTTGAGATGTCAATCTTCAAAGTCTCGGGTCGACGCGAGTGCATCGACCCACCAGCAGCAGCCTGCTGCTGTCTCAACAGTTCAAACTGTTGAGCACCTTGTTCTCTCAACAACTCTGCTTGTTGAGAACCTTGTTCGTGAAGCAAGGCTACTTTCTCGCGTTCTGCGTCAAGTTCATTTTGAATGAACTTGGCGATAGTAGCATGTTGGGCATCTCTATTGAGAGCCTCTAGCATGACGCTAACAGCATGGATGCCCATGGTCGAACCCATTCGTTCAACCGCATCCCATTCGACATCGCTCAAATGGGAGTAGCCGTCACGCGTAGCGTGAAAGCTTTGGTCATCTTCATCATCCAACATATTCATGTTGGATGTGAACGCGGTCCTTGGACGGACTACGAAGTGCTACCAGGTGTAACGGGGCACCCTGAAGCTTGTACTGGTGACAGTACAAGCTACTTATTCTGATGACAGAATAAGGCGGTGCCTCGTAACTTCACGTACACTCGTACGTGCAGAGGAAGACGGTAAGAAGAAGCGAGTACTTGGTTAAAGTAAAAAGTAGAACTGTATTTAGTATAGTTAATGTCTGCAATAAATCACTATTTATCTTCATCTAACTATGTCTAAATACAAATGTGTAAATCAATTATCTGCTCACCACTCATTGCGTGCGTCTGTCGTGGCGCGTCTTCGTTGGTTGATATAATGACCTATATCAACCAATTAGAAACTACTCGTAAGTGCTACAGAATATTTGTCGTTATGACAATATTCTGAGAATATAACTCTTATAGTTATATTCTATTAACAATTTCTTATAAATTGTTATGTAACGATTCACCCCATTACATCAAAGATTGTTGATAGAGACATATCAACCAAGGTTACCACCAAAATCGCTGCTAGACGCGCGTAATGAGTAATGAGCAGATTGTCTGTTGGAAGAGCATGATGCGCTGGTTTCGACTCCAGAGATTCGACCCAAGATAGGGTATGTGTAGAATGTTCTTTAGAATTTTATGCATTATAGTAGGTCGTACAGCAGCTAGATGTATGGATAGTTCTCACTTGTAGATTGACAAACCACTGATGAGGCCCCCAGCGGGGGGCCGAAACGCGTCTGGTGCGCGGTAATATACAAGTCGTTTACTTTACTTAACTCCTACCTCTAACATTGTCGTCATGCGACAATGTCGATTAAGATAGTTAATTAAAGACTGAAGTTAGATTGATAACTTAACTATATTAATTCAAGCTCTCTTATTACCTCTACTCAGACTAGCTGTTTGAGATGATCAGCTTCCTCTGCCATACTAGTGTACGTGAAGTTTCGTGGCATATTAAACAAAGAGTGTCCCGTTACACTTTCTTAGACGTTTTCGTGCCTTTACACGGAAAGTCTCGTGCAGCGGATCAGCCCCGTTGCACAAACGTATTCTGGTTTGGTATCAGTGGGGTGCGTGCGGTGCATTTAGTAGAAGGTAGGGTGTGTTTAGCAATGCTTTTAATTTATTCACTTAAAACTTGTATCTTACAACTTGAGTGCTTTTCAGACAAGAGGACGGTCGCTAGAATTACTAAACGTACCCACTGAGCCTAAAACCAAAAAAATAGATGGATTGAGTATCGCGCTATAAACAAGCATTCGCAAATCAACAGCTGCTCGACTACGTTGTTCGCAAGCCTTTGCGACTGAGGCTGTTAATTTTAAGCAAATTACGCGACTCCTCACCCAGTCATTGGTTAATGGACCAACGTGAGTGTCAAGGCATCAAAGGGTATCTCTGAATATGATTGAAACGTATATTGAAAAATCGTGCACAAATGGTGGCATGCTGGAGGAGGCCAGAAGTCGGCTTCTACCATTTACGTCGTCCATCCTGGCATCAAAAACCTCGAGAACTTCGTGACGCTACTGTCCCGCAGAGAAAATGATCGAACAGCACGACAAAGCCGCGGTGCGTAGTGGTTACGCATAGAAGCCACCAATCTTGACAGGGACGTCAGCGCAGGACCAGTACAGTAGTAGCTGCTCGTCGAGACTTCACCGTGAGCGACAATCAGCTGAAGGACTCGGTCGTTTCCAGCCGTGTCGCCACGCATTGCCAGCAAATAAGCAGTCGCTTGACTATGGCTTCAAGTAGATATCACTTCCATTCGAGATACGCTGGGTCGCTTCCAGCCATCGACGGGCGACTCCAGGGCGCTGGTAGCACGAAAGCGCCGTAGATGCTTTCTTGAACTGGGACAATTTTGTCCCCAAAAAGTAGCAGAACGTGCGATCTCCACGACGTGCACCACTTGCAACTGTAGATTGAGCAGCAAGCTGGAGGTGGATGTGAAGCAGGAGCACCAGCTTGACGTGAAGCAGGAAGCAGCATACCGCTACTTCTTTTGGCGAGTAGTCGTGACTGACACATACGACATGCTGGGCTTGAAAGTCGACTGCGGCAGGGGAACACGGAAAGGAAGAGGAGGCATGCCCGCGGGAAGTTGCGGCTGTTGGCCGATCGGTAAAATACCTACGGGAGCCATCGGTGGCGGTGGACCGCCGAAGCCGCGAAAACCTGGCGGGCAAGTGCTGCTACCCTTGTTGTGGAATTGCATCGCGAGCGCAGCAACATCAAAAGCGCCACCTCCACTGTTCGACGGGGGCAGAGGGGGAGGTGGCGGCTCCACGTAACCACGTGACTGCATCGCATCAGGCGTAGCGTTTCCTCGCGAGAAATGCATGGAATTTAGCGGTGGCATCGTTGGGGGCATGGGATATCCCTGCGGCCCGCTCATGAATTGAGCATTTGGCATGGGAAGCATGGACTGTCCAAACATCGCTCTGCTGTGCTCTTGCTGATCTAAAAGCTGGTGCTGCTGCATCTCTTGTTGCTGCTGCTCCTGCGGAGCTGGTGGTTGGTGAAAAGACGGTAGCGGTGGGGCGACACCAGGAGGGAGTGGTGGGCAGCTTGCTTGCACGGACTTGGCAAACTCGGCAAAGTTAAAGGTACCCGCATCGTCGCGTTTGCGATCAACGACATATTCGGTCTCGGACAAGCCTGGAGGAGGTGCTGATCCGGACGGCCGTGATGATTTGCTACAAAACGGGATTCCGTCGTCCAGACTGACAGAAGCACTTGGAACTGATAGCGGTGTAGGTAACGTCTCCCGAGCGAATCCGAAGCGCGATTGACTTACAGTCTCAGCATGCGCATCAAACTCCTGCTGCTCGTCTTCACCGATCGTATTGGTGTGCGCATGACGTCCCTCCTCAGTAAATTCACTTTCACACTCATCTTCTTTGTCGGCTTGCGCCTTGTCCTTGCGCGGAAAGACCTCCTCTGTCTCTGAAAGGACAACTTCCCTTTCAACCGGCTCCAGTTCAACCATCTCATCCTCTGCTTGACCACCCAGCAAAGCCTGTAGGTTTTGCTGCACTGCTGGATCATGATATTGTGCGAGCCGCAATTGTGCGTATTGTCGGAATTCCAGTAGCCGCTTCTGCTGTGCGTTCTCAATTAGCACAAGTTCGTCAGCAAATACCTCGCGAAGACGTAACCTCTTGATAAATGTTGTTGCCACGTGGAACTGTCCACCCTCAATGGCTCTACGAATGAGCACTTCCACATTGTACTGTGGCAAATACTCCGTGTCATCTTGCTCTGTCAAAACTGGCTCTTCACCATTCGTAGCAGCAGCAGCAGCACCATCTAGCGGATTATTGGCCAACTTGAACTTGATCGCGTACTTGATCGCCTTGTAAAACTCACCATGTGCAAGCATCGTATCCACCAAGGACCGCAGCAAGTGCCTTGTCGCGTCGGTACTTCTCTCATCAAGCTTAAACTCGCGCAAATACCGCAACGACGTCACAAAGTCTCCCACGTCTGCTGTTGCGCGCACGAGCGCTTCATAATACTCACTTTTCCTCGCAACAGTGTCCGACATTTTGTTCACGCACTTCACAGCCAGTGACCACTGTCGATGTTGCAACATCTCAAGAGCGAGTGACGCCATTGGAAACTCCCGAAACAGCTGCATCTCAATAATACTCGAGACCGCTTCGTCCCAGCTCCTGACCTCTAGCATCCCAGCTACCAACTGAGGGGCGGGAAACAACTCCAGCAGTCCAAATTGCTTGGCAAACTTCAACGCGGCTCGATACTTTCGAGCACGCACCATGGCTTGAATCAACGCCACCGGCGTCCAGCACGGCCGCTCCACAGCAGCAGCAGCACCACCACCACCCAGCTGCTGCTTCTTCTCCTGTAGCTGCTCAAAGTCAGGCACCATCTCCTGTGCAAGGCGAACGGCAGCGCTACACTGCTGGGCGCGCACCAGTTCATTGATCAGCAGCGTCACGAGCGCGTCGTTCTGCTGTAGCTTGAGGTCCCGCACCAGCTGCGCCGCTTGTTCCAGCGCGACAGGAGACTTGGCTTGGTCCAGCATCAGCCGCGCGACGTCCGCCGTCTCGAAGCGCGCGCTCAAATGCGTGCTGGCTGCAATGAGGAAGGCCGCGTCCAGGAACTGGTGCTGACGGAGCAGCTGCTGGAGCCGCGTCTCGAGCTCTGTGGCCGTTGCCGTGGCCGTGAACGAGCGCGCTCGAGCGACGCCGCGGTCATAAGCAGAAGGAGCGGCTTGGACCTTGACGTGGCTGGCTGAAGGCGGTGGCTGCGTCTGTTTCTTGGGCTGGGACTTGGACCGTCTGGAGCTGCTGCTGCTGCTGGTGGTGGTGGAGGACGCGCGCGGGGCCTTGGCGTCGGCGGTGGGCAGCGAGACGTTGCGCCAATTGGCGGCCGCCGACTGCGTCGTCATGAGTGACGACACGAGGGGGATTTCAAGAGTGAGGGACGGGGAGGTGGGGCGAAGGTGACGCGAGGGTATGTGTTTGTAGAGGTAGTAAAGGGGGGAGGGTACATGTTGTTGTTGTTGTTACAAGTGACAAGTGGGTACGTATTCGGGACGAACTGACGAGACGACGTCTCCTCGATCTAGACGATGGCAGAGAACTTGCAGACTGGACATTGGGGTTTCTCCAGAAGCCAAGGGTCGATGCATTCGAGATGGAAGCGGTGGAAACACGGCAGGAGCCGCACGTGGCTGTGGACTTGGAACGCACTCAGACACACTGGGCAACTGGCGTTCTCGGACGCTTGCACCATGCTCGCTCTAGAGTTAGAATACATGGACACATACATCAATGTACACAGACAGACACGCACAAGTACAGCAAACGTCAATAGCGTCCTTGCACAGCTCTCATACCGCTGCTCTCGAAGCGCTGTACAAGCGATGAACTATCAATCACGAGATGCAGAAAAAACTCTCAGAACGTACGTCACTGTAACAACCGGCAGCTGCTGAACCTGCTGCAGCGTAGCACCAACAGTTGGACGTCCGTTCATTGCTTCGAGTCGCATCAAGCGCTCGTAGTCATTGCTATCGAAGTTCCGATTGCTCATGAGCAGCTCGAGCAGCTCGCCGTCCAGCTGTTCGTACAAGACTCGACTCAGCTCTAAGACACGGCGCGGCGCTTGTCTCCGTCTTTGCTGCATCCAGCTGCGCTTGGTGCTCACGATCATCATCTCCAGTAGTGCAATGATGCCGTATATGGCCATAGGCAGACCGACTAGAGTACAACACAGCGATAGAGAAGAGAGAGAGCGAGACGTTAGTACCGTATGGCAATGGCTACAGTGCAAAGCACAGAGAGGAGCTCGAGTACCCAATCGTACCCATGAGAGCAAGAGGCGCTAACGCCTGTGGAAAGCAAGTGGCCATAGCGCCAACAGCAGCAGCAGCAGCAGCGAGAGAACTTGTCGCCACGAGCGCCCCGTCCATCTGATCGGCGGTCCGTTGCCATAGCGACCGCATGAAGGTGTGGAGGTTGCACGAACGAAATGCAGGTCGCGGGTTTGTTGTACCCACGTGCCGCATGCGATTGGTGGAAATTCGGCTCATTGGCTTTTCCCCCAATCGTCGTCCCGTCCGCACCCTCTTGGCGTCTTTTCTCGACATCGCCTTTCAGGCGAGGGCCCAGTAAGAGAACAACACAGAGAGAGAGAGAGAGAGAAAGAGACTCAGAGACGAGAGCCCCAAAGCGTCTCGGTCACTCGGTGCTGCTGCTGCTTCTTCCTCTCCTCCTCCTCCTCGTCCTCGTCCTCGTCCTTCTTCTTGCCGTCTCGTGCCGCTCGTTCGCCTGTGGCCAATGTGTGATAACAAGGAGTACAAACTGGTACGAGCGACAGCTGTTGGGGCGGTCGTTTTGCGTGTCGGTGTCGTTGTATACCCGCGATCCACACGCCGCGGGCTGCTGAGTTTCCCTGTTGCTATCATGTTAAAAAACCTCACGGATGTTTTTTGGTTTTCTCTGTCGGTTTCTATTTCTATCAACCGCGTTGTGGGTGGGTGGGTGTGTGGGTTTTTCTACTGCTTTTGTGTTGATATCTTGTCCAGGTGGTGCTGGGCAGTGGAGGTGTTGGCAAATCGGCACTGACGATTCGTCTCGTGACGGATAATTTCCTCGAGGATTATGACCCTACTATCGGTGCGGCCTGCCGGGCATTCATGAGCTTTATTTCATGATCGTGTCCCACATGTGTGTAACGTATTTGAGAGCGTACCTTTTCTGTCTTTTCAATTCCTTGGAAACAGAGGACAGTTACCGGAAGCAGACGACAATTGACAGTAGCCCTGCGCTGCTTGATATTCTGGATACAGCTGGCCAGGAAGAGTACACGTCCATGCAAGACCAGGTACGCTACTGTCACGAGACGCTGGTGGACAGACACTAACGGGACGTTGCTAATGCACGGTTGCTGCTCTTTTTGTTGCAGTGGATGCGCGAAGGAAAAGGGTTTCTGCTGGTCTATAGCATAACCAGTCGCAGCTCGTTTGACGACATTGTCGCGTTCAAGGACAAGATCCTGCGCGCGAAGGATGTGGACAATGTTCCGATCGTGCTGGTTGGCAACAAGTGCGACCTGGAGGTGCAGCGGCAGGTGGTGGTTGATGAGGGCAGGTCTCTTGCGCGCCGGTGGGGTTGCGCGTTTATGGAGACGAGTGCCAAAGAGAGAGTACGTTCGACTCTTTTTGTTTTGATACTGTGGGAGCGAGGGCTGATATCGCTTCTTGTCGTCTGGCAGATATTGAATGAGGAGTGCTTCTACCAAGTGGTGCGTGAGATCAGGAAAGCTGAGCGTCCCGCGCGCGTGGAGCGACCTCAACCTACCCAGAAGCCACAAAAGAAGTCTGGCGTGAAGTGCAACATCCTATAGAAGCGCACGAGACTCCTGAGCTCTCGCCATGCATTGTCGCGTTCTACAAACCCCATTGCTACGACCGCCTCGTCACAGTGTTTGCTGCTTACATAACATCAGCCAGTCTAGCCCAATTCGAACCAAATTAGCCATATCGCTGCCTCATACTGCTCATAGTGCCAAGTCATCGACGTGCCCCCCTTTGAACATCTTTGTTCGTCGTCTAATTCGTTCCGTTTTCGCTTCTGTTAGCGGACCAGTACGAGCGGGGTAATCGATACAAACGCGATTCAAACCTCCAGCGAAAACGCCTCGTTCAGATACTACTCCACGGACACAAGCAAAAACAATTTGACACTTGTTAGCATAGAAAATGCACGTTGCAACTCGCAAATCGGTTGTCTCGCCGATCCAGCCGACGCGATATCGTTGGAAACGCGTCCGTGGCTTGGTCGAGTCCCAACATGCACCACACAGGCTGATCACTACGACTTGGCATTGCTCCACCACACGTGATCCACATAATCGCTGGGACCCCCGCGCGCCTGAACAAGACTGTGAGCAAAGATGCGCGCTTCCGTCCATGTCACAACTGCAGCGCACATCAAGAGAGCGCCACGTCAACGCTCCAATCACGACGAGATGCCAGTCCGATATCTGACGCGATAGTTCACAAGATTGGCTGGCACGTTATCCATGTACTGCTCCAGCCACGACACCATTTCAGCTTCCGAAGACCCAAAGTCGTCACGGAAGATACGAAGTACACGCGGCAGCACGATCTCCCCGGCTCGCTGGTCAATTTCAACCAAGCGCTTACAGAATTTCTCCGCTTGTTCCTCCAGGTCCGTGTCCGTCCGCCCGGGCTTCAGGATCGGAACATCCTCAGCGTTTGGAAGAGGTTCTACACAGTCGATCAGCACTAATAACGAGCGAGGATCACGAATGTGCAGTCGAAACTGCAATTTTGGGTCCTGGGCCTGCAGCTGCCGTTCCCAGTAGTTCGACGGCGGCTTGCGGTTGCACCGCAAAATACCGTGCTTAATGTCACCCAATGTGAAGTCCAGACCGCCAAACGTGTAAGCCACGTCTCTCTCGAAAGCCTTGTACTGGCCGATATTCTGCGGTACGCCAAACTCGATCAGGCCGTGAAGCACCATGACATTGTAAATGTTGATGAAGAATGGCTGGCGCTCATGCTTGGGAAGACCACCAACGTCCACCTTTTGCAACTTCGACGCGAGCTTCAAGAAGCGACGATACTTTTGACACAGCGGGGCATCGAAGTATACGGTGGCTTGGTTTCCCGTCATGAACAAATGATTCGACAAGCTAAATCCGGTAGCAATTCCGCGCGGGAAAGACTTCAGCGCATGCAATTCCGCAATCGCTTCACGAACTCGCAGGCAGACTTCCATGGCGCTCTGCCGGACATCTTCAATGCACACATACTTCATGTTGAGCGGGACGAACAGCTCATCGACTTGAAAACGCAGGTACGTGTCCTGAGCAGCTAAGTCCGGATGCGACATATCTTCCGCAAAAACGATATTCAGTACGCGATTTTTCCAATACTCAGACAAAATCGAAGCGGCCTCCTCATTTGTCTTCTTGAAATTTGTCTTCAGTACATTTACTAGCTCACTCGCAGAAACGCACGCCGTGTATGTAGTGAAAAGTCCAACACGAACGTCGCCAATAGTTACCTGTGCGCGCAGCTTGTCGGCAAAAGTATCCTCTATGTATCCTGGAGAGTCCGCCGAAATTTTTGCTAAGTCACTATTTTGCAGCGGACGGCCAGAACTAGGGACCGGTTTGGCAGCAAGTCCAATGGCAACAGAAGCAATCGCGGAAGTGCGCAAATTTCCATTGTTGAATCCAGCTTTGTTCGAGCCATCACTACGGGTCGAAACAGGAGAAACCGACTCTAAAAGTGAGTCGCCAAACCCGTTCGATGGCGTTTCGCTACTACTGTTGTGATTGCGGCGACGTAAGCTTGGTGATACAGGCGAAACGGGTGGATTGCCTGCACCCATGCTGTACAAAGAAGGCTGGTGCAGTTTAGCCTCGAGCTCCAGCGCTTCCTGGAATTCCGACACATGTTCGGACAGAAACGCCTGGATGGGCGCTTGCACAAACGGAAATCGACAAATGTCTTCGATCGATGGACGCTTGGACGCATCTTGCTGCAGCATCAGCTGCACGAGAAGACGTAGTTCGCGCGAGAACGACGGGAAGATCGATGGAAACTCGCCCTTGCAAATTTTGGAAAAAATTTCGGGAAGCGTGGACGCCTCAAATGGCCGTCGTAACATGATCATCTCGTACAAAATGCACCCCAGTGACCAAATATCCGACTTCTTGCCGTACGGTTCACCTCGACAGATTTCAGGCGACATGCTCTCCGGTGTACCACACGCTGTATTCGCTGTATCATCTCCAGCCAAGGCTTTTGAAATGCCAAAATCACCCAATTTCACCACGTTCTTATGCGTCAGGAAAACATTCTGCGCTTTCAAATCGCGATGCAGTACGTTCTTGCCGTGGATATACGCCACGGCAAGCACCAACTGGGCAAACCAGCTCATAATCACTGGCTCTGGAAACGGTCCCATTTTCTCTCGTGCGCGCAACTTTACCAGTTGCCGCAAGTTCCCACCGTCCGAGTACTCCATGACAATATTCAGCTCGTCGTCAGCTAGAAAGTGGTCGTAAAACCGCACAATGTTCACGTGGTAGAGCGACTTGAGCAAAATCACTTCATTGTCCGCTTGTTTTCGTCCATTTTCCGAAATTTGCGAAATCCGGACGCGCTTCACCGCCACCACCGCGCCATCTAATTTCCGCCGCGCGAGCACAACAGTACCGTGCGTGCCTTTCCCAATTGTCCGCAGGATCTCAATGTCCTGCCACATGCTCCGATTGGACGTGCGCTCCAAGCGCCGACTGAGCCACACGTGCCGCACCAGTGTCTTGGCAGTATTGACTTGAATTGGCTTGATCAGGTAATCTTTCGAGCCTTTGCTGAGACACGACGTGACCACGTCCATCTCTTCGTTACTGGACGTCATGACAATGGGAATGTGGCCTAAAGTTGCACTAAGCTTTTGGATTTCATCCAATAGCTCGATGCCGGTCATCACCGGCAGCATCACGTCACAAAGGACCAAATCGAACTTAGCGTGGTTTGCGACCAGGACGTCGAGTGCTTGCTGCCCGTTTTCCACGGCAAAGACCGTATAGCGACACGACTTGAGGATGTCAATGGTCGCCATGCGCGTGAACTCGTCGTCCTCGACCACGAGGACCGTGACTTCGGATGGGTCCATGAGCTTCTTCTTGTGCTCTTCTTCTTGCTGCTGCTGCTACTGCTGGGAAAGAGCTCGTGGGGGAAGAGCTCGTGGGGGAAGAGCTCGTGGACGGAGGGGGAGGGAGAAGTGGACGGGTGACGGTCCGAGCGATTGATGGGATTTGTTACGGAGAGAGAGCAGAAGATCTGTCAAAGCTGATAAAAGGGGGTCGCGATTATTAGCTTAAACAGCACGTTTCCGATACATGATAAATGAGGATGGGGAAGTTAGTGGATTTTTGTGGTCGATAGTAGATTGAGATAGGTCGATGTTTTTATTTGTGAGAAAGAATTCGATGAGCGGCGTTTCTAGATTTAAAACTGGAGCTGGACTTTTGATCATATCGTCTTAGCCACGGAGTGATGATGCATAAAAGGGAACGATGATTATCGTCGAAGCCAGATGGACCTGGTCAGGAAGTAGGTCGGAGGAGGTCGATGATAGAAAACAAGACGATGACTGGCAACCATACTCGGCCATAAATAATTTCCTCGATCGATCGTAAGTATACCCGATGCAATGATGTATTCGGCTTGCACAGAATCCAGAATAGTCTATGCGTGCACAACTTGGTGAAGATCGGCGCGATGTCGACGCAAGACCAGGCGATCCACATGTCCAACTTCACTCCTATGTATCGTCAATGGCATCCCGATATTGTGTGACCTTAATTAGAGTGTTGCATCATAAGATCAGCTGCCTCGCGTGTCAAGTTCTACCATGTAACCCTTTACGTTAGCTCATCCTTAGTGCGAGAGTAATGCCTCATTGTAAAGTCTGTAAATCCTTTTACTCCGGATACAATAGCGTTCGCAAAATTGCAAAATGAACACAAGCACTATTGCCTGTCAGTGCGTGTGCGTGTGTGCTGTAAGGAGATGTAACGGGGCAGTTCAAGCCCATCGATTAGCTAATGTTTTAGAAGAAGGGCAACAGTTTAAGGGAATGAACTTTGATTTCAGCGAGAAGACAACTTCCTTCCAGCCATATACCAGCTCGTACATAGGCGACATTATGGCGGAGTATGTGGTCGCGGTGCGAAATAGTAAGAGATGTGACCGGTGGTGTATAATTTGTTGACCTCAAAAGTTTTTCTCGCAGAGAGACAGAACTGTGACAGTAGTGTATCAAAAGTACACTGCCATCTCGATATCCGTTAGCGACAAAAAAAATCTTTCCAAGCTTCGTACATCGTCCATGCTCTGTGTAGGCGCATGATTGACGTCATGTGTAAGCAAGCTCAGATGCAGATACCACATCGTTGGAATCTGTAGCTCTTACATTCCACAGGACAGCATCGTCATGGGTACGACCGCAGCGCATCACCACGATCGCTTTCATGCTATTTTGTAGACCTATCTTGTATTGCAAATGCTCCTGATTTTTATCGGCTGCACAGTATCTTCCTAAGTAATCGAACATACTTTTCCAAACCCGAAAACAACATGCTTGCATATTGTTGTCCTAGGCATATCTGCTGCATTTGATTGGGCTTTGAACCTAGCGATACCTATTTCGATGCAGCAAGACCAACTGAAGGGCGCTTCTGCATCTATTGTGCTCACTATGGATGCAACAGCACTGCTTCTTGGATTCTATATGCACGAATGTTCACGAGTACGATATCGACGACGGGGGCCCGGGACTACTTGATCGCTACTTCGTCATTTTGCAGCGACTCAGCTAATCTAAGTTTGCGTCAGCCTTTGTATAACGCGTCGTCTGTAGAGCATCTACTACGATCTTATCATGTTGTAGATGTCAACGTTTTCTCGATTCGTCAGGCCGTTGCTTGCTGCGATCGATAGCACTCGTGATACAGGTCACATTAACTGGACAAGGAACTCGTGTAAAGTGTAGCAGGCACATAGTATGATGACAGTGTTGCACGTATGTACAATAACACTGGACTGTGCTAGAAGCTTCAACTGATCGATCGATATCATTCTAAATTAGTACATTGTTGCCTTCTCGATTACACGCTGCACTTGCTGCGACTCGCCATTTAGTGTCTTCGGAGTTTCATGTCTATTATTACACGAGACCGAAATGTGCGAACCCGGTGTCATCCATGCGGCTACAGCCAGCGCTCGTTGCAGATATACAGGTAGGCAAGAAAGAATACTGCAGTTTAGTACACGATGTCAGCATAGGCTGTTGTAGTAACCATTCATCTCCGTTCGTTGTCGTTCGAGTTCATTAGCACGCAATCCGTCCGCTGCTCGTGCTCGGTACCGTTGTGCACACTTGGGTGAGAGTTTCGTCCTGTCTCTGCGAGACATGAAATGTATAAAGTATGCTTTCTAGAGACGCTCCCGGTCTGGTGAAGCTGGTATTCAGCATCTGGCTTTAGTCATAATGTTTCAGTCGTATCGCAGTCGCAACGTATGATCCATTCGTAAACCATGTGGCGAAAGCTGGATGCGAACCAGTACTCGTGGCAAGGGAACGCGTGGCTATGTTAATAAAGGTGACTGTGACTGATTGTACCTATCCACAAATGACAGAGAGTGCGATAAGTGGTAGAGGCGATCCGTGTTACCTTACAGATACGCATGATTTGTATGGGCACGTGGGTACGGGGCGACAGAGTCAGACACGTGCTGACTTTATCGTTTGTTTGCGCGACATCAAGGATTTGGTGCATATCCCATTTCCAGATGTGGTCAAAGTACATTTGCGGACCCTCCCTGCCCAAACTGGGGGTTGGTGTTTACAACGGCTGCGCTCCACGAGTGCCTCTGACCTGGACGCCACCTCCTTTCTCTCACAAGACATAATTAGAGCAGTAGCTGTGGTCTTTACAGGTATCATCGGGCTTTAGTTTGATGAGAAAGACGGTACAGGTAGAGTCTGAATTTCATCAGGTCTTTGCCAACGAAATCCATTGCGACCTCCACAATGATTCATACATCTTGTGATGAAAAGTAACTCGCTGGGGTTTGCGTGCTACAATAACCTTCGTGTCCATACATCTTAGCTCGTTCACATGCCGCCTGTACGTGCCAATCCGCCGAACCAATCTGCCGCCGTGTGCGCGTACAACTACTACTGACCTACGTCCTGTCTCGCTTGCTCCACTACCGGGTCGAAAGACCTTGTTTTGATACACGATCGACATGCCTGGTAAAAGCTTCCTTTTACGTACTTCAAGGAGGCAATACCATGCTTGCTGCTGATACGTGCCGAAAGTCTGGAGTCGGGTAGAAAGACGGACACCAGCAGTGCAGAGTTGGTAGGAGTTGGCAAAGTGATCACTTGATACCGACAGAGCGCGTTGAGCTTCGCACATGTTGAGCTTCGTGATCTAGACACCACAGCAAATCAAGCTTTAGTGAACCGCAAGATCAGCAAGCGGCTGAGTCGGACATAAAGATTAACGACAAGTTGCATGGGAGGATATGAAGTGCAAAAGGAATGCGGTCTGGGACTATCGATCCGTACAGTCAGCAAGAAGACGGAGTAGTACACTACAAATTTGAATACAACGAGGGGATTCATTGTATCGTTGTCCTAGAATTTTGCAATGGTCGTGACATGTACACCGTAGACGGACATTTTCAATCTCTCAATACCACAATCGCACAACGAAATGTCATTTTTTGGGTGCATCCGGCGCGCTCAACAACAGACACAAAACAGTTGAGGAATTCGATCTGAATCGAAAATAGCAGCAAGGCCAGCAAGTGGAAAAAAGAAGACTCTTTACATTAAGACTGAAATGTCACATCCGAAGACGAAAATACTTGTGGATGACGTTTATAATGTCCATTTATTCAAAGTAGACCGGAGCACAAATTAATTGCTCGCGTTGACTCGGTGTCATGGTGACCAGAACGAGGCGCACTGCTGGATACAATAACCTCATTGTTTCCTGAATGACGAGCTACTGATTGCTTGATTCCGGGAAAAGAGTAGAAGATTTTTAGTACCAATCCATTGCGCCTCAAGATCACGTGCTGCGGGTGCGATCATACCTCTAGCTAATGTAACAAACTTTCATATACTTCGCGCGAGTACCAACTTATGGTTGGTACTAAGGTTGGAGAAAGATTGTCTCGATGCTGGCAATCTGCATCTATGCATTGACAAACTATGCTCAGCCTCAAGCGAACGTACCCAGGGTGGAGAGGTACCGTCCGTTAAGGGAGATGCGTGATGCCAGAGTTCAATATAATTGAGTATGCACCTGCAGGTGCCATACCTGCATCCACACGGTAGCAGTCTTATAGGCCGGATCCGATCAATGCAATTTACATCATGTTCCGCGTTATGTGCGGTAAGACGAATGCCTGCTGCTAACTCCCGGTAGCGTTACCGGCGTCTCCATATACTAAGCCATTTGGGGTACCTATTCTCCTACCACCGGACTTGTACTTCGATGTGATCCGTCTTACCGCTGTTCTCATGCGCGTTGCAATTGAATCGCCACCGTCGACCGAGGACTGAATCATTTGAGACTCGGCCAGACCTGGCGATATCATGTGAGCAACTGGTATTGCGGTAGTACATTGAACCGACAAACGATGACGCACGATCTACCTTTACCCACAAATCAGCTTTCTGATACATGAAGATCCACAATTTGCATACTGAGCGCTGCCTTGAGCAAGTTCGTCTGGAATGTGGAGTGGAGGAAGAGCTACTGGCCAAGCTAACAACACGTGGGCAGCACATTGTCCTTTCTCATTGCTACTGACGCATTTTAGATTGTGGGTGGCAAACCAAATCTTGCATCAGCTGCGATCCGGATCGTCGGAAGTATCAAATGTGCCGAAATGATTGCTAATTCATAGATGTCAACGCAACTCTGCACCTTCAATGTTATAGATCACCAGTACGGTCTTTATCCACCCGCATCATTGTAGTGTTCAAACGGCACCGTCCACTCGATGACGAGGCGACGGGCGTAGTCATAGTGTCTTGACATTGACGTTGTGAGCACTACGAAAAGCATCAATAGACATCGATTAAGTATCCACAGGATGACTTCCGCGCTCCGATGATGAGGATTGAGTTGTCTTTATCCTGACCTCAACGATTTGCGACCGATCCACTCGAGCTTGCGTCGACCTCTTTTAATCAAGCCCGTGAGTCAAAATTCGTTGCTAGCGGACAATTGAACAACCTCTGCGATTGGGCGGAAACTATTTGACCCTTTTCACGTCTTATTTTGGCACAGACCACAGTTCCATGCCTTCAAGTTTGTAGCTCCTGTCTGTA
Organism: Peronospora matthiolae; assembly: GCA_921007115.2. NCBI lineage: Eukaryota > Oomycota > Peronosporomycetes > Peronosporales > Peronosporaceae > Peronospora > Peronospora matthiolae. The sequence goes on from CAKLBY020000197.1 coordinate 300,018, forward strand.
CTCAGCAGGATCTGTCAAAACATTTTTCCACTGACTATAACGTACTTGTTCGCTATTTGCCATAGCAAATGTCGTAGGTATCGCATACGCATGGCAGTAGATGTAACTGCATGCCGATCAACACGTATCAAGGACCAAGTGAAAAGCGCTTTTGTGCATTTCTTCCCGCAGCGTTTACAGTTCCTGCAGATGTGACGGATTGAAGTGTGCATGTAGTGAAAGGCTGGACGTATGCAGAAGAAGCAACTTGTGGAGTGCTTGTTCACATAGTAGCGAGTAGACGCGTTGAGTTAGTGGGATCGAGAAAGCCACGCCTAGTAGTGAGATCGACGGCTATCCAGGGGGGGTGAGCCTTGAGCCACGCTTTTCCAATTTATTTGCGGTTGCTGACGAACGCTTTGTTGATCGATTCGTAGCCTAATCCGTGCTGCAGCCACGCAAGATACAGGGTCATGACGACAGCAGAAGTGAATGGCAAAGAAGGACAGCATGCGGTCGCGATCCAATAAAATGACGATGACGATGATGATGATCGACGACAGGAATGAAGGTGCAAAGAAAGAGGGACGAAAGACATGGCTACCAGACGGCGAGGTGGCGTCCAAAAAGGTCGCCCGTGCCACCGTCACGATCTCGCTGGCAACGAGACTGCCACTGCATATGTGCACTGGGCTCGACGATGGTGACGTGGAGGCATGAGATCTGATTATTCAAGGGAGACCTTGAGGTTACACCCAACATCGAGGCTCCGCTTGGCCGACGTTCTGTTTACTCCTGGCGTCTTCGGTTGAGGCTCGTGTACCACAGTCTGCTTGGAGTATCGTGTCACCTGTGCTATGGATCAGAGCACCACGTCATCGTGCCAGATATCAGAGCTAGTAACGTTCAATGAGCATCTTGGAGGAAAGGCCAACCCAACGGCTTCCGTTAAAGGCGCACGCACCCGCGGTGGCAGAATCCAGTGTTGCTACGTATGCTGCGGCACGGCTCACGTAATGTTCCATGAACTGGAACCGCAGACCGACGGACTCGGAAAAAGACGATTTTGTGGTCGTCACAACTCCTGATGATGATATATCGAAGCATAAAGAGTCAATTATTATCCTTCGTCACTTTACACCGCAGCGAATGAGCGGTGGGCATAGCTCGCTTTGTCGTTTTCGGCCTCGGGACTTTCGTGACGACTGGTGCCTTGGATCTGTCGGGACAGGCGCGGAATCACCAGCTCAGCGTTATTTTATCGGATGCGCGCGCGGATTGGTCAATTTACGGATCAAAAATGATCCGGATCATTTTTACGCACAGCGGATTCGGTCGCTGACCAATCCACGCGCGTCAAGCTTAAAACAACGGGACTGCGCGTGCCGAAGACGAACGGCGGTTACACGTTGCTCCCCTACCCGCACAGCAGCTCCCAGTTTTACGCCGAAAAAGAGCGCTCGCAATGCTATTTCACGGCAGGGTCCTTTTCGAGCTATAGTCCGGTCGATCGCCCTTTACTTTGCGTAATTGCAGTGCAAGTTCTGCTCGCGTTGTGGACAATCTAGAGCCTCGAGGTATTGGCGGACTACTGACTGTACAGTAGCGAGCAAGTGACACTTCGTTAAATAGAAATTCGAACATGTTTTCAACGACTCCATCAGCCGTTTAAGGCAGCGCCCGTGATGCGGCGCAGAACTACTGCTTTCGCAGATGGGACACCAGCGGGGCTTGCAGTTGGCCGTAGGTACGCATCCAGGCCGCTTTTGCGTGACACACTAGGGGGCGCCATTGCTTTGCCAAGCTCAACTGCCGACTGTTCGACAACCTGCACTTTAAACCTGCCATTGAAGCGCGTGGCAATGAGATTTTGGTACTACTGCTACTACTACTATTGCTCGTTCCTACTGCTCCTACTGTCTGCCGTTCTTATCGGTACTTTCGGGCGTTTGTCGGTAGCACAATCATTTCAGGACATTTTGGCTGTCTCGAGTCCTTCTCCTCCTGCTCCCTCTCTTTCGAATGTGGCGCTTTGTCCTCCATGTCCATCGCGTCTCTCATTGTTGAATTTGCTCCCAAGCGAAACAACCATCCGCCTGACTTAAACGTCCAGCTCCCGATCCCCACGGCTTCCGTTACAGCAGCTTGAGCCAGCGTCGACTATTCCTGTTCCCCCAACGTACACACCAGCAGCCACGAGCACTCACTTTCGCTTTTGCCGTGTCAGTCTCCATAACATCAAGCTGCCGACTAGAAGACCGCCTTGTGCTCCTTTTTCTTTTCGCACTCACCTCCCACCTCTCGATCGTCCCTAAAATGAGCGCCACTGTCGTCCAGTACCCGGTTTCGCCCCGTGCTCCGTGCTCTCGACTCGCCAACAAAGTCGCAGCTGCCAAGAAGTGCAGCGGGTCTCACGTGCGCGTCCCGTCCGAGCGCCTTGCGCTTGTCCTTGACATGGACGAGTGTCTAGTGCACAGTAAATTCCGGAACGAAGTGGAGGATTACCGCCAACAAGAGCACCGGCCCGAGCAGACGGAGCAGTACAGCGACTCGTTCGAGATCGTCTTGGACGACGGCGAGCGGGCTATTGTCAACAAACGACCGGGTCTCGACCGGTTTCTAGAGGAAGCAGCCAAACACTATGACGTGTACGTCTTTACCGCCGGCCTTGAGGCGTACGGGAAGCCCATTCTCGACGTCCTTGACCCAAAGGGCACGATCTTTGCCGGTCGGTTCTTCCGCGAGTCCTGTCGGCAGCACAAAGGCATGTTTCTCAAGGACCTTCGGGTCATCCACGGTCGGGACTTGTCGCGTGTGATTCTTGTGGACAACAACCCCGTGTCGTTCCTCATGCAGCCGAGCAACGGCATCCCCGTGCCAAGTTTCTACGACGACAAAAAGGACCGGACTCTTGAGTCTCTTAGTAAAGTACTGACGAGTTTGCAAGATGTGGAGGACGTGCGGCCGCGGCTGCACCAGCTCTTCCGCCTAGCAGATCTATTGGCCGAACATCAGCGCATGATTCTTGGGTAATTTTGGGACGACGAGGCCGCGTGTGTCACAGTCAGGGCGTGCTGGTTGTATCTGTGAGTGGATGATTGGATGTGAGTGCAAGTGGATGGATCAAGTAGCCCATCGGGTGGGGCGACGAGCCGCCGCGTATTAGTAGCAAGTAAACATGTAAGTCAAGGTGCCGTGTAGTAGTAATGTGGAAGAGTACGAGGTGAACATTAGATAGCGACTGTATTTAAAGACAGAATGAGGAAAAGGACAATGGAGAACGAATGGCTCGAGTAAATAGACGGACGGACGTGTCTGCCGTAGCGTAAATAGCCCATGGAATGAACACGAGTGTCAATCACTTTGCCTTTGTGTAATTGCTGGGCTTTGTCTCAGATTACAAGTGACGCTGCACTCGGTCGGTAAGCTCCGTCTCCTACTATCGTACGCGCTATGTCTCGATCGCCTTGTTTTTCACACACTGTCGTCACTTTCGCAGCTAATATGCCAAACGAGAGGTCTGTCGCCCTCAGAGACTATGGAACAGACTGAACAACTGTGTGCCAATCCGGCAGAGCGCGGTGTGGGACGCACCACTCTTTGCCTCTTAAGTACGAACACTAAACGATCGAAGCGGGATGTCAGCCCGGACGTTCCGACGAGGTCATGCAGCGATGTACGGAGCCCTGCCCAGCACGCCCGTTTCGGAGATTCGAACGCGTAAATGGACAAAAGAGACCAAGACAGTGGGTCACCTGAGTATCCCCAAGTGGGTTCCCGGTACGATCATTGAGACCGATGGGAGAGGAAGTGTACTGACGTGCTGTGGATCGATTCCCCTATAATTGGTCGTGTGCATTAGATCAAGAGGTTTGCCCACCAGTTTCATCGTACAACTTGATCACATCGTTTTACAGTACAATATCGCAGCTGATACGCCTTTTTGCGGGTTGAATCCTGACGTTTTGGGGAACAGAACCCTACGGAAGCTCTTCAAAGGGGGGCGAGTAAGAAGCTGAAAGGTAATACGAAAGAGACGGGGGAATGCATTTATCAATGACTGGAGTGTTAATGTGTTTTTGTTGCTTTATAAACGTATAGGACGCAAGCGGGGAGCCGGTGAAGGAGGGCGAATGACGCGCAGCGTGCGACAGCATCTGGACGCACCGTTGGAGCTGCTGTCTGAGTACCCCGTGCGCGTTGTACGTATACGCTGCTTCCATGGTTTGTGTGCAAGGTATTGTACAAAGGAAATGACTTACCGTTAGTATGTTTGTCTTTTGTAGCACCCACCACGGGCTCCGTCGTCACCTGCTGAAACGACAACGGTTGCATCATCCGAGAAGTCCAAGGTAGCTTCGTCTTTTGCTGATATGATGCCAACGGATGGTGCTTCGTTCCTTGGACCACAGGCAGCAGCTACTTGTGCAGTCTCAGTTGCTGTCCAAGGACCCGCCGAGGTGAAACACACGGAGACTGCGCTTATTGTTAAGGAAACTACGCGATCAATGCAACCACTCGCTAATATCGTGGAGAAAGCATCAACTGCTGCTTCGGCAACAAATGCATCTTCTGACTCGACGATGCAGGATATGTCAGTGATGCCCCCAGTGTCGAACCAATTGATTACTGATGTACCATCAGATGAACAACTGGAGATGGTGCTGGACGATCTACCCATGCTCGATGCAGACGACGCTTTCGATTTGGATGCCTTAGATCCTGCTTTCTTGCCGGCTCCTATACCCTCAGTGCTATCCGCGACGAACGTTCTGCATTCTGGTGGTATAAGTTCGAAACAGCAGTCGACTGAGGACTCATCAGCCTCGATCAGTGAAGACGATGCGTCGGTGAACTCGGGCTCGTCAATGCCGTCATATTCCCCACAGTCGTCGCCTAGAGTGATGTCTCGCTCACCGTCGCCGTAAAATACCAGGCGAAAGTCCATGGAGATGTTTGACAAACTGCAAGCAATACGAGAGATTGAGTACGTCTTGTGGTTTTCGCAAAATGAAAAGCCGATTGAAAGAGTCGAGTGCCGTATCCAGCAGACCTATGTACGATCGTAGTTCGATCGTATAAGCACACGCGTACAATTCGACAGCCCGATGGACACGAAAATTTTGTATACAAAGCTTATAGTGGGTGCATCATTGCTGACGAACAAACATAAAATTACGCACCTTTAAGCCAAATCTAGCACCGCACTTTGTTGCAAGCAAAACTACAAGTACAGGCAGGCCCATCTTTTTGGTAGTCGCTGAAACGGGGTGAATCGTTACATAACAATTTATAAGAAATTGTTAATAGAATATAACTATAAGAGGTATATTCTCAGAATATTGTCATATGGACAAATATTCTGTAGCACTTACGAGTAGCTCCTAATTGGTTGATATAGGCCATTATATCAACCAACGAAGACGCGCCACGACAGACGCACGCAATGAGTGGTGAGCAGATAGTTGATATACACATTTGTATTCAGACATAGTTAGATGAGGATAAACAGTGGTTTGTTAACAGACATTAACTATACTAAATACAGTTCTACTTTTTACTTTAACCAAGTACTCGCTTCTTCTTACCGTCTTTCTCTGCACGTACGAGTGTACGTGAAGTTCCGAGGCACCGCCTTATTCTGTCATCAGAATAAGTAGCTTGTACTGTCATCAGTACAAGCTTCAGGGTGCCCCGTTACCCCTGGTAGCACTTCGTAGTCCGTCCAAGGACCACGTTCACATCCAACATGAATATGTTGGATGATGAAGACGACCAAAGATTTCACCCTACGCGTGACGGCTACTCCCATTTGAGCGATGTCGAATGGGATGCGGTTGAACGGATGGGTTCGACCATGGGCATCCATGCTGTTAGCGTCATGCTAGAGGCTCTCAATAGAGATGCCCAACATGCTACTATCGCCGAGTTCATTCAAAATGAACTTGACGCAGAACGCGAGAAAGTAGCCTTGCTTCACCAACAAGGTTCTCAACAAGCAGAGTTGTTGAGAGAACAGGGTGCTCAACAGTTTGAACTGTTGAGACAGCAGCAGGCTGCTGCTGGTGGGTCGATGCACTCGCGTCGACCCGAAACCTTGAAGATTGACATCTCCAAGTATAGGGGAGTCGAAGAGGACTCCCTCTTGAGATGGTTCGTCGAATTGGATGACGCCATAAGGGCGCGTCGCATCGACGATGGGGATATGCAAGTTGCATTTGCCCAGTCAAATCTGGCAGGACGTGCCAAGACTTGGGCACTGGGGCTCAAGTTGCACGACCCATATGCGTTTAGGTCGTTGGAAGTCTTCAAGTCGCGGCTCAGACAAACGTTTGAACTGCCTAGAGCTGAGTTCAGAGCTCGAACCGAACTCTTGAAGTTCAAGCAGGGTAAGCGTGATGTGCACGCTTACGCGCAACATATACGACATCTCACGAGTTGTATAAGTTCCAATCCGGTGGATGAACACACGTTGGTTTCGGTGTTCATGCAGGGTCTTGCGGATGGTCCCGTCAAGACTCACCTGTTCCGGCTTGAACTAGATTCACTAGAACAAGCCATTTCCATTGCGGAGCAGGAAGACTTCAGTCTGAGACAGGCTCGCGCCAGCTCGACATCATATCGTCAACCGAGACGATATGACAACGGAGGTCCAGAGCCGATGGAACTCTGTTATGTAGAGAGCGAGAAGGCTCGCTCTACAGGTTACAAGAAGTTGCAGAGATGCAACAGATGTCAAAAGACAGGACACTACGCTTACGAGTGTAGTGCCCCTCGTCCAGTGTCTCGCGACACTGGGCGTAGTGACCGTCCACTCATGAGAAAGGGGCAGGGACGAGGGTCCGCAGTTGGCGCAAAGACGCAACAACGGGATGGACCGTCAAAAAACGGACAGGATCAGTAGGTGCGGAGCACCCTACTGGTCTAGCAACGTCAAGAGAATTTGTAGGCCTCTTGATGAAGGTTGCTCCCAACACACAAACGTTGTGCGTTGCTGCTCTAGGTAATGAGGTCTCACTCATTACCTTGAAACTCGAAGTGACGAATAAGTTGTCCCTTCGAGCTCTAGTCGATTGTGGGGCGTCCAACAATTTTGTGCAACGCCAATCGCTAGAAGATGGTCACTTTAAATTCAGTGAATGTGACACACCTCCTACGAGGATGACGGTAAGTCTTGCGACAGGCGCATCCGTAACCGTCATGAAGCGTATAGTGAAGATCCACTATACGCTAGAAGATACCCAATATGACGATGACTTTATCGTATTGAGTTTGGATGACAAATTTGATGTCATCCTTGGAATACCGTGGCTCAGAAGGTACGAACCACGAGCTAACTGGCAACATCGAACAGTAACGATGCCTGCCGCTTGTTCATCAGATGGCCATCTGATGAACGTTTTGGAGCGTCCACAAGCGTGTGGATGTACTACGAGTGAGTGCGATGGCCTCACTTGTGGTACGGTCGTTAGTACGACTGCACAAAACCTTAGCGTAACAAACAGTTACACTTCGGAGCAAAGTTCCGGCGGCTGTGAGGAAACACAGGCTGCGCCGAAGGTCCACCACTCGAATAAGTCGGGTGGACTGGGACAAAGATGTATCCCTAGCGGGGAACATCTAGAAGAGAAAAGATCGATCGCTCAGGTTAAGCAAAACGATAATCCTAGATCGACTGGAGAGTCTTTCGTAGAGGATCTCGCTGTGGTTGCGCAACCCCAGCTAGAGGAAGTAAAGGGAATAAGTCCCAAGATTACAAATACGGCGGAAATAAGTTCCCCGAAACCCGCGGGAATAAGTCCCCGGGAAGCCGAAGGAATAAGTCCTTCGAAGCCTGAGGGAATAAGTCCCCAGGAAATGACAGAGACATTGAATGTCATAGTCAATAACGGATCAAGTGTAGGCGCTTATACACTTGATCTGATTGCGCCTCCGAAGTTGACTTCGGAGATCACTCAGTTGCCAACGCTCGAACATAAAAGGTTCTTGCGTGATCTGCGTAGTGGCAAAGTCAAGCAGATCTGCGTACTCGTCGCTGACGACGAGTGTGTAACCGACATAAGGTCAGCAACAGTGTTCACTGAGAACGAGAGAATTCTCAGTAGTTCATCTATGGACGAGAGTGTCCTAGATGAAAAGACACGAATTAAGCGATATGACTCCCAATCATGGGAATCGCTCAAGAAAAATCCTCTCTATGAAGATTTGGTTGAATTCAAGGATGTATTGCCTGAAACTGTTCCGTGCGAATTACCGAAGGATAAAGGTATTCGACACGAGGTCGAGCTTAAACCAGGCTCGAAGTACTGTGTCATGAAGCAGTGGACACTGCCTCGTGAACAAGTACTTGCGATCGACAAGTTCTTTGCCGATCGTTTAGCTGCGGGCCATGTGAGGGAATCAACTTCCCCACATAGCTCTCCGACCTTCTGTGTGCGAAAAGCAACAGGAGGGTGGCGGATAGTGCATGCATTTAACAAATTGAACGCTGCAACGGTACCGGCTCAGACGCCGATACCGAGGAAGGACGTAATCATTGATGGTATGTCAAAGAGTACCATCTTTTCGTCCATGGATTTGATGGATGGCTTCTATCAAATCCTTATGCGGGAACGGGATATACCCTATACCGCAGTTAGCACGCCTAGCGGCATGCTCTGGGAATGGCTAGTAATGCCACAAGGGCTTAGTAATGCCCCTGCCACGTTCAACAGATGTGTATCACATCTGTTGAGACCTGTACGAGAATTCGCGCCGAGTTATTTCGATGACGTATTCATCCATAGTCGAGCTATGGATGGAAAGTCGGACGTTGAGGTTCACAGGTACCACGTCCGACAAGTTCTTACAATCATGCGAAAGCATCAATTGTATGCAAACCTCAAGAAGTGTATATTTGCAGCAAGCGAAATACCACTTCTTGGGTGCATCGTTGGTAAGAACGGTGTACGTCCTGATCCCGAAAAGATCAAGGCGATCACCGACTGGCCTGTGCCGGTTGATGTCAAAGGTCTTCGAAAATTTCTTGGGCTAGCGGCGTATTTGCATCGGTATTCACGCAATTACGCCGACATGACTGTACAGCTCTCTCGTTTGTTGAAAAAGAGCGAGAGGTGTTTATGGAACGCTGAATGTCAGCGCTCCTTTGATGGTATCAAGCAGAGCCTGATACAATCCCCAGTCCTAGCAATAGCCGATCAGGACAGGCCATTTCATGTGGTCTGTGATGCCAGCGATTTCGCAATCGGCTGTGCATTAATGCAGTACGACCTAGAAGGCGTTGAACGCGTCGTCTGCTATCAGTCGCGTCAGATGCAACCAGATGAGCGAAGCTATACAGTGCATGACAAGGAACACCTTGCCATGAAGTATGCACTCGCGAAGTTCAGAGTCTATCTATTAGGGGATAGACCCTTCATTGTTTACACTGACCATGCGTCATTACGCACGGCAGTGAACAGCCCGCACCTTTCACAACGAATGGCGCGGTGGTTGTCATTCTTTGCAGAATACAACTTTACGGTCGAGTACAAACCAGGACGACTTAGTATTGTCGCTGATGCACTCTCACGTCGTCCCGACTTTGAACCAGTCGTGAAACCCAACAGTGAGACAGTCACTGTTGCGGTTATGACGTCCTCAGTACCATCTTCAACGTTGCATGATGATGATGTGAGGCGGGCGTATGCCCAAGGTGGTGAGATAGTGAAGTTGTTGGCACATCTCTCACAACCATCTCGAGAATCGTTGAAACGATTGTCGTCTGCGTATCGATCTGCATCAGATCGATACACTACTCGTAACGGGTTACTGTATTATACAGCCGTTACTGGTGACACACCACGTGTTGTCATTCCAGATGATACTGATCTGCGTTTGCGGATCATGTTCGAGTATCACGATGCTCCTATAGGAGGACATCGTGGCTGGGAGAAAACATATCTCACGGTGAGTCGAGACTTTTACTGGCCCCGCCAGTATTAGTTTGTGCGAAAGTATGTTCGCGCATGCGAAGTCCGTCAACGAGTGAAGTCAAGTCCTTCACTGCGTGCACCTTTACAGCCTCTACCGGTTCCGGCTGAGTGCTGGGAATCCATCTCAATGGATTTCGTCTTCGGGTTACCCAAAGACGACCGCGGGAATACGGGTATCCTCGTATTTGTTGACAGATTCAGCAAAATGGTACACCTTGTGGCTGTACCAGAGACAATCACGGCAAGTGGCTGTGCTTGTGTCTTTATCGACACCATCTTCCGACTTCATGGGTTGCCCCGTGAACTCGTATCAGACAGAGATCCACGATTCACTGCTGATTTCTGGCGTTCCGTGTTCAAATCACTCGGAACGCGCTTGAAGATGTCAACATCTGATCATCCAGAGTCAGATGGTCAGACGGAACGTGCCAATCGTGTCCTTGAAGAGATACTTCGAGGATACGTACACTCCTTTAAGAGTTGGAGTGAGTTTTTGCCAATGGTAGAGTTTGCCATTAACAACTCGGTGCATGCGTCCACGACACATACGCCGTTTTTATTACGTGAATGGCTTACGCCATCCGCGTGTACCCACCTTACTAGAGTGTAACTCTGGTTTAGGGGGGAGGGACTCGCGCGAGCAAAAACCGATTTGGTTCACGCTCATCACGCTCTGACAAAGAAGTCATTGCGTTTGATGCCGATATCGATAACATCGATATCGAAGAAGATGATGCCAGTGAGAGTGCGGAAGCCCTCACTGAAGAAGATGATCCCAGTGAGAGTGCGGAAGCCCTCACTGAAGAAAAGGTTGATGTTGCTGCAGTGCGCTCACAGCACACTGAAGCTAACGAGTCATCAGATGAGTTCATACTGGCTCGTGAAACGGTAGTCCGTTTTGTGCAAGACTCCATCGCCGAAGCGGTGGATAAGCAAAAGCAAAACGCTGACAAGAATGGAAGGGCAAACACTCTTTTATTTAATAAAGGTGACTTAGTCCTACTGTCTACGGTTAATCTACCAAAGCATGTAGTGACTAACTTGGGTAGCAGTAAACTACTACCCAAGTACATTGGCCCATTTCGTGTATTGCACCGCCTAGGCAATGCATACACGATCGAGTTACCACGTAAGATGCGAACGCATCCCACGTTTTACGTTGGTCGGCTTAAGCCGTACCATCAGTATGCTGCTTCTTCCGATGAAGAACGCCCTTGCGCTCAAGCATCTCGCAGAGAGCCTTGTGCTCCCGATGGTGGGCATCAACAAGGGTCTGAAGAGCAGCTATCTCATCCCGAGACCGATCAGCAATCCCACGAGCTACCCTTAGCTCGTCACGAAGAGATGTCAGAGATCTCTCGTTCTCGAGCTGAGCAAAGGCAAACTCAGCTCGATGCTTCGAGGCAGTGTCCGCCATTTGTAGACGCCTATTCCGCTCATGTTCGAGATCGTCGCGTAACCCTTGCGTTACGCGATCAAAGAAGCTCTCGGGTACACACCGATCCACATGATCGTGTGGAGAGCGTCTTTCCTCCTCCTCCACCTCCATTAGAGGACTCTCGCGGTGGCCAGCGCTATCTAGTTGAGCAGCTGTTGAACCACCGCGACGTGAACGGACGTCGGACGAGTTATCTCGTCCGGTGGCGCGGCTATCCCCCGTCCTGGGATTCTTGGGAGCCCCGCTCCCAACTGATGATCGACGTACTGGGTCTGGTTGAGCAGTACGACGCGGCACATCCTGTGCCGCAGAAGGACCGCCGGAGAAAGTCTTCCCGGCACGGTCGTAAAGGGATTTCAGGTTGTCAATCCCTTCGTACATCTCAGTAGAGACACGTACGCGCCACCACGGGCTGGTAAGGAGGTAAGCCTCCTTAGGTGCTCGTGCAGAGTTGTTCACACAACATGGGCACGAGTCTCCCCAAGAGAGGCAGGGTAATCCTTTCTTCCTTGACAGACGATGCAGCTTGTAGCGTGCACCTGTCGGGGTTCGCTTTTCAAACTTATCACGAGCTTTGATAAGTTTGTCGTTCCAAGCGTCACGACCTACATCCTCAAGGTTATGGATGTAGGCGTTCCACGCTTGAAACAGTGAGGGACCATCACGTTTGTGATTCCCACTGTACCATCGATGTTTAAAGAAAGCATCGATGAAGAATTCATTCTCAGTGTGATAGTCTTTTGCACTGGGGTCAAGGTGATGGATTCTTGATGAATCGAACAATCGTGTTCGATAGCGATCACTTGTCGTCGCCGACAAGCGATCCATGACGGATTTGGGAGGCATCCATGCTTTATTTTCGGGAGCGAGACGCAACACACTGCGGTCCCGCTCTTCTTGCGACGTGCCGACAGAAGTACTGGCACCTCGTTGCGAAGTGGTGTCAATAGGAGAACCGACACCACTGTGAGCGCCCGAGTCTTGCGACCTCGAGCGCCTTCGCTTTGGCGATGGTTCGTCTAATTCGTCAGACGAAATAAAGATGCTACGACGCGTAGCATCATCCATGCCACGCTTGGCAGGCGGCTTGGTTTCAACCGCCTTCGATACGGATCCCTCTTCCGTATCAGGAGAGTATGAGACAACGAGCTCATACTATGTGACGACATGAGTGTCTTCATGACGAGCACCTGCATCACCAGGTGATACAGACTGAGACGCTTTAGCAAACGATGACACATCAGTTGTAGCGGTTTCTGCTTCGGCGTCTGCACAGAGACGTGCAGACGCGCTCTTAGCTGCCTTGTTCGCGCACCGCTTAAGCTTATTTACCGTGCGATGAAATAAATGGACTGTGGACTCGGACCGACAAGTGCAAACCCCGTCCCAAATGATTTGGGATGAGTATCCATTTAGTCAATCAGTCACTAAAGTGACTGATGGTTAAGGGGGGGGTGATGTAACGGGGTGACCCGTTACATAACAATTTACAAGAATTTGTTAATAGAATATAAGTATAAGAGTTATATTATCAGAATATTTTCATATGGACAAACATTCTGTAGCACTTTCGAGTAGTTCCTAATTGGTTGATATAGGCCATTATATCAACAAACGAAGACGCGCCACGACAGACGCACGCAATGAGTGGTGAGCAGATAGTTGATATACACATTTGTATTTAGACATAGTTAGATGAAGATAAATAGTGATTTATTGCAGACATTAACTCGATAAATACAGTTCTACTTTTTACTTTCACCAAGTACTCGCTTCTTCTTACCGTCTTCCTCTGCACGTACGAGTGTACGTGAAGTTCCGAGGCACCGCCTTATTCTGTCATCAGAATAAGTAGCTTGTACTGTCATCAGTACAAGCTTCAGGGTGCCCCGTTACACATCTCATCTAAAAGTTCAATGTTTGCGTGGACAAAGCATAACCTTGCCATTTGCAACTCTTTGATGGCGCCTCGTGCATTAATTCCTGGATCCTTAGCTACTGCTCATGTTCAACAATACGTTTAGAATGAGTTGTCGTTAATGATGTAGAAATTGACTTGATAACGGCGGCGTTCACAGTGCAAGTCGTATTCACAATGGGATACAGGAACTCGCTTGTAATGAATGAATGTGCCGCACTTCCTGCTGGTTCTCAACTCAAATTGTGATACTACAAAAACGGATGGCAACGATTCGCGATCTTCTGCGTCAAGACCCGGATAATTAAGGTACGAAAGCTACGCATCAAGCATGCCCCTTCGACACCCTCTCGATCGTCTCATCAGTTTGTGCTCCACCCAAAGAAATACCCTCTCATATTTTTTAGCGCAACATTCATTTTCAACGAAATGTAACCATTATCACACACCGGAGTGACAGTCTTTAGCTGCTGATCCATTCCATAATGAGTGTAAGTCAAGGCAAGTTGTTGTTGAAAGGGGTAGCCCGTTACATGATATTGACACCAAACGGTGTCAATAGAGAGATTGTCTAGCGTGACAATATCCTACTAATATTATCCAAGATGGATAATGTTGAAGGAATTTTATCCCTTTTTGGATAAAATTCATGCGCTGCTCAAAGGTTGCTTGATATAAGACATATCAACCAATTTTACCACCAATCGCTGCTGGACGCGTGCAATGAGTGGTGAGCAGGTTGTCCTCATACGACGGCGTAGTTTAATATAGTTAGAGAAAGACTGAAGTTATATTGATAGCTTAACTGTATTAAATACTTTTCTCCTATTACCTTTACTCGACCGAGTCGTTCAAGTAGATTAGCTTCCTCTCCACGTACTAGAGTACGGGAAGTTTCGCGGCACCCCAAACAAAGGGTGTCCCATTACACATGGTAGCACTTTGTAGTCCGTTTAACGACTACTCAGTGTCCGTCCAACATGAACATGTTGGACGTAGAAGAAGACAGCTTTCACGTCACACGTGAAGGCTACTCCCATCTGAGTGACTTAGAATAAGAGATAGTCGTCCGCTTGAGTGTGCTCATGGGCGAACCCGCGATCAGTGGCATGTTGGAGTCTCTACGCAGAGAGCAGCCACATCCTGCTATCAACAAGTTCCTACAAGGGAAACTTGCCGTCGAACGGTAGAAGATAGCCTTGCTACAGCAGCAAGGCTCTCATCGGTCGATGGGTGGGCCGACGCTCACGCGTCGACCCGAAACTTTGAAGATCGATATCTCAAGGTACAAGAGAAACGACGAAGATTCTCTTTTTGGGATGGTTCGTGGAATTAGAAGACGCCATCAGGGCCCGTCACATCGAGGGTGACGAGATGCAAGTCACCTTCTCCCTGTCAGTATTGACAGGTCGAGCACAGACTTGAGCCTTATGGCCTAAGCTTTACGACCCAAACGTGTTTGAGTCGTTGGAGATCTTGAAGTCTCGGCTCAAAATGACGTTTGAGCCGCCGCGAGCCGAGTTCAGAGCACGCTCTGCACTCCTGAGGCTCAAGCAAGGTAAGCGTGACGTGCACGCTTACACACAACACCTACGCTACCTTGCGAGTAGCGTTACGAGAAACTCTGTTGGTGAGCACACACTCATCACCGTGTTCACCTACGGCCTTGTAGATGGACCGGTGAAGACCTACATTTTCCGAGAGGACTTCCATGCGCTAAAAAAGGCGAGAGCTTATGCGGAACAAGAAGGCTTCAGCCTGAGACAGTCTCAGGCTAACTCGTCAAACTATCGCCCGACGAGGCGACAGAAAACGGAGATCCTGGAACAATGGACCTCGGTTACATCGAGAGCGAGAACTATCGCTGTCTTAGTCACAAGCAAACGGCAAGATGCCATCGCTGTTGTAAGATTGGACACTACGCTCATAAGTGTAGTGTCCCGAGCACATCAACACGTCCAAAGACAGGACGTGATGACCACCACAGGAAAGGTCCGAGGCGTGGGTTCGATCATGTCGCTAAATTGCGACAGCAAGTCGGACCGTCATAAAAACGATCAGGGTCAGTAGAACCGGAGCACCCTGCTGATCCAGCAACGTCAAGAGAATTTGCAGGACTCTTGATGAAGATTGCTCCCAACACACACAGGTTGTGTGTTACTTTCCCTAGTTATGTGTGGTCCCTCACCACTTCGAAGATCGAAGTGAAAAGTGGAATGTCACTTCGATTTCTAGTTGAATGTGGAGAGCTAAGCATTTTTATTGGACGCCAGTTGCTAGAATATAGTAGGCTCATCTATGTTGAGCGAGAGTTCCTTCCAACGAGGATGACGGTGTGCCTTGCTACAGGCGCATCCGCAATAGTGAACAAACGTGTAGTGGGAATCCACTACACGCCAGTAGAAAAACAGTACGATGATGACTTCATCGTACTGGATTTGGATGACAAATTTGATTTCATTCTCGGTCTGCCAATGCTTCGAAAGTACCAGCCATGGACCAGCTGGCAGCATCTATCCGTGAAGATGCCTGCCGTTTGTTCATCGGATGGTCATCTGATGAAGGTCTTGGAGCGTCCACAAGCGTGTGGATGTACTACGAGTGAGTGCGGTGACCTCACTTGTGGTACGGTCGTTAGTACGACTGCACAAGATCACAGTGTAGAAGGCCACTGCACTGTGAAACCAGCTTCCAGCACCTGTGCAAAGACACAGGCTGCGCCGAAGGTTCTCCACTCGAAGCGATCGAGTGGACTGAAACACGGAATCACACCAAGAAGGGTGCATCCGAGAAGAGAGCTTAGTGTTGTTCAGGATGAACAACAAGGTGAAGCATAATCGACTATCAGAGAGTCGATCGTAGAGCACGCCCGATCTACTGAAAGAGATTTGATCGAAGAGGACGTGACCTTGGCAGTACACCTACACTAAGTGCACCTATTGGAAAAAAGTTCCAGTGTTACTGAGAGTGACAACTCCCGAGAGAGTTATGTTGAGGGTGTGGATCCCTAACGACCTGTCGATGTGTTTTCCCAGGAAATTCCCACTACAGTGAATATCTTGGTGAATGACGAATCAGGTGTAGGCGCTTATACACTTGATCTGGTCACGCCCCCGAAGTCAGCTTCGGAGGTAGTCAAGTTGCCAACACTGGAATCTAAAAGATTCTTGCGAGATCTGCGTAGTGACAAGATCAAGCTGATCTGCGTACTCGTCACAGAGGACAAGTACGTCGCCGATATTCGGTTGGCACAAGTATTTGCTGAGAACGAACGGGTTGTCAGTAGCTCATCGATGGAAAAGAGCGTCCTCGACGAGAAGACCCAGTTTGAGCGGTACACGTCTCACTCTTGGGGGTCTTTTAAGACAAATCCTTAGTAAAAGGATTTGGTCACATTCAAGGATGTTTTCCCGGAATCCGTGCCATGCAAGCTGCCTAAGGAAAAAGGCACTCGACATGAGATCGAACTGAAACCCGGTTCGAAATACTGTGTCATGAAGCAGTGGCCACTGCCTCGTGAACAAGTACTTGCGACCGACAAGTTCTTTGCCGATCGTTAAGCGGCTGGTCACGTGAGGGAATCAAATTCCCCACATAGCTCTCCGACCTTCTGTGTGCGAAAAGAAACATGAGGGTGGCGGATAGTGCATGCATTTAACAAGTCGAATGCTCAATGGTACCGGCTCAGACGCTGATACCGAGAAAGGACGTCATCATTGATGGTATGTCAAAGAGTACCATCTTTTCGCCCATGGATTTGATGGATGGCTACTATCAGATCCTCATGCGTGAACGGGACATCCCGTACACAGCAGTAAGCACCCCCAGTGGTATGTGCTGGGAATGGCTAGTAACGCTACATGGTCTAAGCAACACCTCTGCAACATTCAACAAGTGTGTTACGAATCTGTTGCGATCGTTGCGCGATTTTGCACCGATTTACTTTGACGATATCTTCGTTCATAGCCGGTCTATGTATGGAAAGGCGGACGTGGAGGTTCATAGAATCCACGTCCGGGAGGTTCGTACGCTTGTGCGAGAGCAAAAGTTGTTCGCGAACCCTAAGAGGTGTACAATCGCGCGAACGAGATACCACTTCTTGGCTGCGTCGTGGGTAAAAACGGCGTACGCTTTGATCCGGAAAAGATTAAGGCGATTAGCAACTGGCCTGTGACAGTCAACGTTAAGGGACTTCGAAAGTTCCTTGTCTTGGCGGCGTACTTGCACAAGTACTTGCGCAACTATGCCGAGATGACTGTACATCTCTCTATTCTGCGAAAGAGAAACGAGAGGTGGTCATGGAGTGCTGAGTGTCAGCACTCTACTAAAGGTATCAAGAAGAGCTTGATGCGATCGCCTGTGTTGCCAATTGCAGATCAGGACAGACCATTCCATGTGGTCTGTGACGCCAGATATTTTGCAATTGGCTGCGCGTTGATGCAGTACGACTACGACTCAGACGGCGTTGAGCGCGTCAGCTGTTATCAAAAGCGTCATCTGCAAGCAGCTGAGCGTAACTATCCAGTTCATGACAAGGAACTTCTTGCCATGAAATATGAACCGGATAAGTTTCGGGTGTATCTCGTGGGAGATAGACCCTCCATCGTTTATGCTGACCATGCGTCGTTACGCACGGCCGTAAACAGTCCACACCTCCCGCAACGAATAGCGAGGTGGCTGTATTTCTTTGCGGAGTACAAAAAAATTCCTCTGTCGAGAATAAACCAGGAAGACTTAATGTCGTCGCTGATGCTCATCCGCGTCGGCCCGTTTTGAATCCGACTACTCAACACAACAGTAGGGGTGACCCCACTGTCGCGACACTAACAGTGAGTGTTCCGTCGTCGAATCTGCTCGACAACGTGCGGTAGGCATACGCAGAAGATGACTCTCTTCTGCGATTAATGTGTTACGTGTCTAATCCATGCAGTCAAGCTTCGAAAAGATTGTCGTCTCAAATCCGCTCTTCAACCGAATGGTATCCAGTTTGTGATGGACTGCTGTACTATACAGCAGTCAACGGCGATACACCTCGTGTGGTCGTTCCAGATCATGATGATAAGCGATTGCGCATCGTGTATGAGAGTCACGATGCTCCAGCAAGTGGGCACCGCGGTGAGAAAAGACTTACCTCACGGTAATTCGTGACTTCTACTGTCCCCACCAGTATGGGTTTGTGCGGAAATACATTCGCGCTTGCAAGGTTTGCCAACGGGTGAAGTCTAGTCCTTCACCCCGCGCACCCTTGCAGCCTCTTCCGATTCCGGCAGAGTACTGGCAGTTCATATCGATGGACTTCGTCTTCGGGTTTCCCAAAGGCGTTTACAAGAATACTGGTGTTCTTGTGTTCGTTGATTGGTTCAGCAAGATGTTACGTCTTGTTGCTGTACCGGATTCAATCACAGCCCAGGGCTGTGCTCGTGTCTTCGTCAATACTATATTTCTTACTTCACGGGTTACCCCGCGAACTCGTGTCTAATGGGGCACCCGCTTCACAGTAAAGTTCTGGCAATCCGTATTCCGTTCACTTGAAACACATTTGACGACTTCGACTTCTGACCATATAGAAAAAGATGGACAGACGGAACGCGTCAACCGCGTCCTCGAAGAGAAACTTCGAGAGTATTTCCACTCGTTTACGAGTTAAAGGGAGTTGCCGATGGCGGAATTTACCATTAACAACTCGGTTCATGCGTCGACAACGCATACACCATTCTTCGTGAATGGCCGACAACATCCGCGTTTACCTGCTTTATTAGAGTGTGACTCTAGTTTAAGGAGGGGTGGTGGACTCGCTTAAACGATACCGATCTGATTCTTGCTTATCACGCGTCGACAATGGTCTGGAAGTGATGGATGACGATGTCGACGCGATCGACATCGATGATAATGACAGCAACGATACTGGTGTATTCAGCATCGCTAATGACCGCCAAATTGAGGACGATGACTCCCTCAATGGTGAAGACAAAGTTCTTTAAGCAGTGCACACGAAGCGCACTGCTGTTGACAAGGATGAATTAGCAGAGGAATGTCTGCTGACTCGCGAAGCGGTTGTCCGCCTCGTTCAAGACTCTATTGCAGATGCACTTGACAGACGGAAGAAAAACGCAGACAAACATGGAAGAGCAAATGTTCTTTCATTTGATGAAGGAGATTTAGTTTTACTGTCTACAGTAAATCTACCGAAACACGCAGTGACAAACGTGGGCAGCAGCAAACTACTGTCCAAGTACATCGGTCCATTTCGTGTGTTGCGCCGAATGGGCAACGCATACACGATTTAACTGCCCGGTAAGATGCGTACGCATCCTATGATTTACGTTGGACGTCTCCGCCCGTACTATCAGTACGAGCCCATTACGAGAGGGGAAGAAAACCTCCGCGGTCGAGAGCTGAGACCACCTTCGAGTGGTCCCATTTCGACGAGCCAGTCTGGTCGCCTAGCGAAGCGACCTGTTCACCCATCTCAGCGATGTCTCGACGAGCAGCAGCCAGCTCATTACGAAGAGAACGAGTCGAATGTTGGTTCTTAAGTTGCATGAACGGAAAAGCGGCACGATCGTCCGAACGATCCTGCGTTAGGGAATTATACTTTTCCCTCACAAGATCCTTAAGCCCATAACGCCGAGATCGTTTATGAGCCAGGTCATCTTTCATCTGTTCCATTACACGGTTCAGCTCCTGAAGATCAAGCTGATCCGACCTTCTAGCCGTATCAGGTGTTCCCGCCGCCGCCACATCCTTTGGTGGACAGCGGTGGTCCACGCTTCCTAGTTAAGCGTATTTTGAGCCACAGCGATGTGAATGGCGTCCGGACGAGCTACCTCGTCCGCTGGCGTGGCTATCCACCGGCGTGGGACAGCTGGGAGCCTCGTGCCCAGCTGATTGTTGATGTCCTTTGTCTGGTGGAGCAGTACAACGAGACCCACCCGCTGCGTTTGAAGAAGGGCCGTCGAAAAATGACCTCCCCGAACGCGAGTACAGGAATTGCAAACTGTCAATCCCATCGGCCATCTCGGGATCATAGGGAGGAATGCATCCTAAGAGGCAAGGCTCGAATTGTCCAGGCAACCTAGACACGAATCACCCCACGAGAGACAGGGTAATCCTGCCTCTCTTGAAAGCCAGTACAACTTGTACCGCACCCCGGCTGGGTTGCGCTTCTCAAACCTGATGCGATCTGCATCAAGTTTACCGAGCCAGGCCTCACGGCCGACGCACTCGATGTTGTGGATGAGGGCATTACATCCCTGCACCAAGGCTTTGCCGTCTCGAACACGGCTATTATTGTACCACCGATGGTTGAAGAACGCATCGGTGAAGAACTCCTCCTCAGCACGGATAGCTTC
Organism: Peronospora matthiolae; assembly: GCA_921007115.2. Taxonomy (NCBI): domain Eukaryota; phylum Oomycota; class Peronosporomycetes; order Peronosporales; family Peronosporaceae; genus Peronospora; species Peronospora matthiolae. The sequence goes on from CAKLBY020000197.1 coordinate 320,679, forward strand.
CGTGCTGGAATCAGGTGGGCAAATCGTCCTGCAATCGAACAACGGGATTTGGTCCCGTTCGATAGTCGTGCCGGTCAACCGGTCCTACTCTCTGGATGGCGGCATCCACGGAGACTCCACTTGGGGAGCGTGGCGCAGGACATTTCAGTCCCTGGCCTCTTGATTGGTGCCAGCATGAGCACTGGCACCAGTGTTACCCCGAAACCTTGAATTACTTCGCTCGTGGTGATGTAAAGGTGCATCACCACCATCCCCACGCGTCCTATCGCTAAAAGGACTTGCGTGAGGCGGAGATTCATCGGAATAATCACTCGATCCGAAGATCTCGGTCATGATACCGCCGCGTTGACCAGAGCCAGTCAACCTGGCTCTTGCAGAGTCCGCCCCGGGTAATCCGGAGGCGTGAGGAGTCGCCTTTTTTCGTCGGATGCATCACTCAACTCGATAGAATATATGTGCTCGATCTCAGACTCGTCTTGATTACGACTCAAGGTACCCGCTGCAGACGCAACGGATGTACCTGTCGCACCTGGAGACTCACCACGTGGAGGATTCACAACAACAGGCGACGAATCGTCTGATGCTGAGGTGTGAGAGGCACTTTCCACGGCTGCACGCATCCGTGCTGCCGCCCTTCTTGCTGCTGCAGTAGCAGCTCGCGTGGTTTTTTGAAACCATGCGTTGCATTAGCAAACGAATGGAGCTTGACCAAAAAGTGCTCCCTATCCCAGAGCGATCCAACGGTGGTCACCCTGTCCCAAGCAATTGTAATTCAATCAACGGGTGATTAGGGGTTATGGGGGGGTGATGTAACGGGGTAGCCCTTTACATGATATTGTCCAGCATGACATTATTCTACCAATACTATTTGAGATGGATAATTTTGAAGGAATAGTATCCCCTTTGTAGGATTAAGTTCATGCGCTGCTCCAAGATTGGTTGATACAAGACATATCCACCACATATTGCCACCAATCGCTGCTAGACTCGCGCAATGAGTGGTGAGCAGGTTGTCTTCATACGACGGCGTGGTTTAACATAGATAGATAAGGATTGAGTTACATTGATAGCTTAACTGTATTAAATACTGTTCTCTTTTTACCTTTACTTGACCGAGTCGTTCAAGTAGATTGACTTCCTCTGCACTTACTAGTGTCATGAAGTTTCGTGGCAGCCCGAACAAAGGGTGCCCCGTGACAAAATTAATGTTAATATCTTGCCAATTCCATCATTCACCGTATCAGCCAAACGATTGGGCTTTCTAGGAGGTAAAATCTTTTATTTGTTACAAGAGCAAGTAATTATTTTATTTTTTTAAGAATGTGCCAAGTATAAGTGCATGCAGAGGTCCAATAGGTCAGAACTAGGCTTTTTAAGACCGCGCAAGAAGTGGAGTAGAAAAGCAATATTCGAAAATCCATGCATCATAGTGGGTGATACGCTTGAGATTATACCGAGTCTAGGAGCAACATATTAAATTGCTTGATGGACATCAGGTATCGCTTATAAAAGCACTTTAAATTATTGCATCAGATAGGATGCTGAAAGCCGACAAAAGAAATGATAATGTGACATGAAACTCTCTTGGCCTCCCGCAGTTGCGTAGTTGATCTTTTTATCTCCTTGTACATCTAATAGGGTAAAATTGACCCTTGTGATGATGTAAATAGTTTTGTATTGTTTTAAACAGGATCTATGTTGAAGCGCATTTAGAAAGTGAGCATACAAGCATGAGCACGAGATATAAGACGTTAGATTTTTTTAGACCGCCAGACATATATGTCTGTGTTTGAATTTGCTAAATTTAAATGCAAACACATTTGTCTGGCCGTTCGATGGTATACATACAAATAGAATCTATAAAAAGCTGTCTGTAAAGCTATCCAGGGTCTTTAACGTGTTCTACCGTTGCCGAAAATTGATGACGGTGATCTCTATAGTATTCTGTGTGTTTAACAACCATTACTAAAAAACAATAGTATAAGTGCAACAAAAAAGTCTATCATTAATTTTTGATATGTCTGGCTGTGTTGTTAAGCCGGCATTATGGCCAAATATTAAAATTAATGCTGCAGCCATATACACTGATACTACGACCACTTATGCCGTAAAGAGATCACAATATTCTACCGCCGAAATTTAAACACCTACGTACATCCTCAAATTTTACTTTTGATACTAAATGTGGTTGCTAACCTCAGTCATCTTTTGATGACAGATTGATGCACCAATATCAATCTTTGACATAGCTAAGTAAGACTCTTGGAATTCGTTTATCCATTGTAAAATTTTCTTTGTACGAGGTGTACTAAGGATAACACTTGGGAAAAATATGTCAGTTCCCCTTTTGATGTTTTGTAAACACGTGTCGAGCGTAGACCTTGGTCAATCGAAAAATGTAGTAGCCATCCTGTGGCGCATACTCTAAAGCGCATTGTGCGTACGGTTTTAAAATTGTTGAAGTTCATAAATAGTACTTGATACCCTATGAGCAAATAGCCCCTATGAATCTTTGCTGATTAGATTTAAAAACTGTAGACCGGTAAGAAATTAGTATTACTTAGTTCTTTAGAACAAGGATACTTGGGAGTCGTAAGTCTTTACCTGACTAAGAAATTTGTTGTTCCGCTACACTTAGTAGAACTCTAAGTTAGACATATACCACAGTCTATAGCGACTCATCGTCTGCTGGTGTAAAGAGCCTATCTAGAATCTCTGAGGCGCAACGCCTCGCACTTGCTAAGCTCAAAACGTTGATTGTGATCAAAAACATCGATCGTATTGTGGACCAAGGCACGTAATTTCTCGATTCGCTGCTAGCAGCCTGAACGAAATGCGAGGTCACATCAATAGGACAGGTATTACCGTGCGGCGTAGCCTATGCCAATGCGCCACAACCCCTTTTGTGGTGTAGTAAACTCTTAAATAGTACCAATGAATTCTTAGCAGACGAGCACAACAATCTTCGAGTTAGTTCGGCGAAATGGGCTGACATGTGTAGAAGCGAGTTTTCGAAAATGGCGAACTCAAGAGGCGAAGAGCTCGATGGACACGAGACCTCACAGCTGTAAAAGGAACCGGAGACTTGGGGGTCTCCGGTAAGAAGCGGCCGTTGTGTCCAACCGTGACGAGCAGTTCAGGCTACCGCTGACAGGGTCATACCGACCGACGGTATCATTTCAACGGTACCGATGTTTATTGCTATCAACCACTCGTCTATCGGTCTGGTCGCCCAAGTTGGGCCTCGGTCGCCTGTAGGCCGACCTGGCCACCCATAGGTCGACTTGGCCTCTCAAGGTCTGGTGAATCCTGGCCACTCATCATAGCGAACCCAGGTGCAAGACAAAGATAGAGTAAAGGGGATTAAAGGATAGGACAATCTTGATGCTACTCAATTTGCGATATAAGTAGCACGACGTGTCTTTCGCTAATAAACTTGTAAGTAAACCGACCTGTTCCGGGCCAGGGATCTGTTTGGACCACCCGTCGAATACATAGTTGTCATTAAGACACGAGCGGAAGTAGAACCCCAGGAAGTACATTGTCCCGTAAGTCCGTGGAGTAGCACCCCCCCTTTCAACTCAAGCCCGCTATAGGAAGCGGCCTCCATTCCCTAGTGGTAAGGGAGAAGACACGCAAAAGCCAGGCGTTTACCGGCCCTGAGACAAGTAAAGAACAGGATCTACCAGCACCTGATACAACTGGTTGTAAGACCACTCTAGACCAAGTAGATCGACCGGCCGCCTAAATTGAACCCGACGAAAGCCTGCTCATTCGGCCCCTCTCAGGTCAACCTCCATCAAGGCCGACGTCTACATCATCACCAAGTCCTCCAAAGAGTGAAACCCGCCAGAAGACGGGTACAAAAGGTGAATTAAAGACCACAAGCGGCATCAGATTACCCCGTCCAACAGTCGGTAGTCCAGCATAGAAAGTGGTGTGGGGTCTCGTCAAACAGTTTTAGCAACCCATTCCACCACAATGGTGAGCGTGCCCGGATATTCGGAATACGCGGGGTTTTCAGCGCGAGTCCCAAGATAAAGAAGAAGTTAAGGTCAAGATAGAATCGGAGACAGAAGAACCACAGGAAGACAGATCGCCTGTGACACAAGAAGACAAAAACAAACAGTCGAAGGACTGATCGGATTTGGGAGGGGTCCGGTCAAAAAGGTCGAGGCTAAAATTAATAAAGAAAACATTTTTTCTTTACTAATTTTCCATCCCTACATCCTCTTTGAGTAGTTCTTAGGTCACAAAACCTATCATACCCCAGAGGACCAACAGCCGACGGTGTTAACCGAAAATTAATGGTCTCCGAAAAAGCAAACTTCTACATTGGCCAAATCCAAGCCGAAGAAAGCCCGGATAAAAGCGCTTGGGGACACTGAGTCGATGAATACCGACCCATCCGGACCATCGACCAGGTCGGAACGTCAGCCGAAGACAAAAAACGGAAAGCTATGACCCCTAAGGAACAGATCCTTAATGTCGCCAAGTCCAGGCCGAAAAACACGAAGAAGACGACGCCAGCAGACACCAAGTCGGTGGGCCCTTCCGAAGCAGATCCGCTAGGCTGGTCGGAAGATGTAGTAACCATTGCCCACCACCGACGTAAGCTGAACACACTCTTGGCAAGCGACCCCGTTGCAAAATCCCTTGAGATCCAGCTACTTGGACTACCAGGGACGCCGGTGTCGCCCCTTCCACGACTTCGCACGGTCACCGAGGCGGTCAACGTGTTAGTTACGCTCCTCCGTGAGGTAAACAAGGCTGCAGGAATGTAACGGGGTGAATCGTTACATAACAATTTATAAGAAATTGTTAATAGAATATAACTATAAGAGGTATATTCTCAGAATATTGTCATAAGGACAAATATTCTGTAGCACTTACGAGTAGTTCCTAATTGGTTGATATAGGCCATTATATCAACCAACGAAGACGCGCCACGACAGACGCACGCAATGAGTGGTGAGCAGATAATTGTTTTACACATTTGTATTTAGACATAGTTAGATGAGGATAAACAGTGGTTTGTTAACAGACATTAACTATACTAAATACAGTTCTACTTTTTACTTTAACCAAGTACTCGCTTCTTCTTACCGTCTTTCTCTGCACGTACGAGTGTACGTGAAGTTCCGAGGCACCGCCTTATTCTGTCATCAGAATAAGTAGCTTGTACTGTCATCAGTACAAGCTTCAGGGTGCCCCGTTACCCCTGGTAGCACTTCGTAGTCCGTCCAAGGACCACGTTCACATCCAATATGAATATGTTGGATGATGAAGACGACCAAAGATTTCACCCTACGCGTGACGGCTACTCCCATTTGAGCGATGTCGAATGGGATGCGGTTGAACGGATGGGTTCAACCATGGGCATCCATGCTGTTAGCGTCATGCTAGAGGCTCTCAATAGAGATGCCCAACATGCTACTATCGCCAAGTTCATTCAAAATGAACTTGACGCAGAACGCGAGAAAGTAGCCTTGCTTCACCAACAAGGTTCTCAACAAGCAGAGTTGTTGAGAGAACAGGGTGCTCAACAGTTTGAACTGTTGAGACAGCAGCAGGCTGCTGCTGGCGGGTCGATGCACTCGCGTCGACCCGAAACCTTGAAGATTGACATCTCAAAGTATAGGGGAGTCGAAGAATACTCCCTCTTGAGATGGCTCGTCGAATTGGATGACGCCATAAGGGCGCGTCGCATCGACGACGGGGATATGCAAGTTGCATTTGCCCAGTCAAATCTGGCAGGACGTGCCAAGACTTGGTCACTGGGGCTCAAGTTGCACGACCCATATGCGTTTAGGTCGTTGGAAGTCTTCAAGTCGCGGCTCAGACAAACGTTTGAACCGCCTAGAGCTGAGTTCAGGGCTCGAACCGAACTCTTGAAGCTCAAGCAGGGTAAGCGTGATGTGCACGCTTACGCTCAACACATACGACATCTCACGAGTTGCATAAGTTCCAATCCGGTGGATGAACACACGTTGGTTTCGGTGTTCATGCAGGGTCTTGCGAATGGTCCCGTCAAGACTCACCTGTTCCGACTCGAACTAGATTCACTGGAACAAGCCATTTCCATTGCGGAGCAGGAAGACTTCAGTCTGAGACAGGCTCGCGCCAGCTCGACATCATATCGTCAACCGAGACGATATGACAACGGAGGTCCAGAGCCGATGGAACTCTGTTATGTAGAGAGCGAGAAGGCTCGCTCTACAGGCTACAAGAAGTTGCAGAGATGCAACAGATGTCAAAAGACAGGACACTACGCTTACGAGTGTAGTGCCCCTCGTCCAGTGTCTCGCGACACTGGGCGTAGTGACCGTCCACTCATGAGAAAGGGGCAGGGACGAGGGTCCGCAGTTGGCGCAAAGACGCAACAACGGGATGGACCGTCAAAAAACGGACAGGATCAGTAGGTGCGGAGCACCCTACTGGTCTAGCAACGTCAAGAGAATTTGTAGGCCTCTTGATGAAGGTTGCTCCCAACACACAAACGTTGTGCGTTGCTGCTCTAGGTAATGAGGTCTCACTCATTACCTTGAAACTCGAAGTGACGAATAAGTTGTCCCTTCGAGCTCTAGTCGATTGTGGGGCGTCCAACAATTTTGTGCGACGCCAATCGCTAGAAGATGGTCACTTTAAATTCAGTGAATGTGACACACCTCCCTACGAGGATGACGGTACGTCTTGCGACAGGCGCATCCGTAACCGTCATGAAGCGTATAGTGAAGATCCACTATACGCTAGAAGATACCCAATATGACGATGACTTTATCGTATTGGATTTGGATGACAAATTTGATGTCATCCTTGGAATACCGTGGCTCAGAAGGTACGAACCACGAGTAAACTGGCAACATCGAACAGTAACGATGCCTGCCGCTTGTTCATCAGATGGCCATCTGATGAACGTTTTGGAGCGTCCACAAGCGTGTGGATGTACTACGAGTGAGTGCGATGGCCTCACTTGTGGTACGGTCGTTAGTACGACTGCACAAAACCTTAGTGTACCAAACGGTTACACTTCGGAGCAAAGTTCCGGCGGCTGTGAGGAAACACAGGCTGCGCCGAAGGTCCACCACTCGAATAAGTCGGGTGGACTGGGACAAAGATGTATCCCTAGCGGGGAACATCTAGAAGAGAAACAATCGATCGCTCAGGTTAAGCAAAACGATAATCCTAGATCGACTGGAGAGTCTTTCGTAGAGGATCTCGCTGTGGTTGCGCAACCCCAGCTAGAGGAAGTAAAGGGAATAAGTCCCAAGATTACAAATACGGCGGAAATAAGTTCCCCGAAACCCGCGGGAATAAGTCCCCGGGAAGCCGAAGGAATAAGTCCTTCGAAGCCTGAGGGAATAAGTCCCCAGGAAATGACAGAGACATTGAATGTCATAGTCAATAACGGATCAAGTGTAGGCGCTTATACACTTGATCTGATTGCGCCTCCGAAGTTAACTTCGGAGATCACTCAGTTGCCAACGCTCGAACATAAAAGGTTCTTGCGTGATCTGCGTAGTGGCAAAGTCAATCAGATCAGCATACTCGTCGCTGAAGACGAGTGTGTAACCGACATAAGGTCAGCAACAGTGTTCACTGAGAACGAGAGAATTCTCAGTAGTTCATCTATGGACGAGAGTGTCCTAGATGAAAAGACACGAATTAAGCGATATGACTCCCAATCATGGGAATCGCTCAAGAAAAATCCTCTCTATGAAAATTTGGTTGAATTCAAGGATGTATTGCCTGAAACTGTTCCGTGCGAATTACCGAAGGATAAAGGTATTCGACACGAGGTCGAGCTTAAACCAGGCTCGAAGTACTGTGTCATGAAGCAGTGGACACTGCCTCGTGAACAAGTACTTGCGATCGACAAGTTCTTTGCCGATCGTTTAGCTGCGGGCCATGTGAGGGAATCAACTTCCCCACATAGCTCTCCGACCTTCTGTGTGCGAAAAGCAACAGGAGGGTGGCGGATAGTGCACGCGTTCAACAAATTGAACGCTGCAACGGTACCGGCTCAGACGCCGATACCGAGGAAGGACGTAATCATTGATGGTATGTCAAAGAGTACCATCTTTTCGTCCATGGATTTGATGGATGGCTTCTATCAAATCCTTATGCGGGAACGGGATATACCCTATACCGCAGTTAGCACGCCTAGCGGCATGCTCTAGGAATGGCTAGTAATGCCAAAAGGGCTTAGTAATGCCCCTGCCATGTTCAACAGATGTGTATCAAATCTGTTGAGACCAGTACGAGAATTCGCGCCGAGTTATTTCGATGAAGTATTCATCCATAGTCGAGCTATGGATGGAAAGTCGGACGTTGAGGTTCACAGGTACCACGTCCGACAGGTTCTTACAATCATGCGAAAGCATCAATTGTATGCTAACCTCAAGAAGTGTATATTTGCAGCAAGCGAAATACCACGTCCGACAAGTTCTTACAATCATGCGAAAGCATCAATTGTATGCTAACCTCAAGAAGTGTATATTTACAGCAAGCAAAATACCACTTCTTGGGTGCATCGTTGGTAAGAATGGTGTACGTCCTGATCCCGAAAAGATCAAGGCGATCACCGACTGGCCTGTGCCGGTTGATGTCAAAGGTCTTCGCAAATTTCTTGGGCTAGCGGCGTATTTGCATAAGTATTCACGCAATTACGCCGAGATGACTGTGCACCTCTTTTGTTTGTTGAAAAAGAACGAGAGGTGGTTATGGAACGCTGAATGTCAACGCTCCTTTGAGGGTATCAAGCAGAGCTTGATACAATCCCCAGTCCTATCAATAGCCGATCAGGACAGGCCATTTCATGTGGTCTGTGATGCCAGCGATTTCGCAATCGGCTGTGCATTAATGCAGTACGATCTTGAAGGCGTTGAACGCGTCGTCTGCTATCAGTCGCGTCAGCTGCAACCAGCTGAGCGGAACTATCCAGTGCATGACAAGGAACTCCTTGCCATGAAGTATGCACTCGCGAAGTTCAGAGTCTATCTATTAGGAGATAGACCCTTCGTTGTTTACACTGACCATGCGTCCTTACGCACGGCAGTGAACAGCCAGCACCTTTCACAACGAATGGCGCGGTGGTTGTCATTCTTTGCAGAATACAACTTTACGGTCGAGTACAAACCAGGACGACTTAATGTCGTCGCTGATGCACTCTCACGTCGTCCCGACTTTGAAACAGTCGCGAAACCCAACAGTGAGACAGTCACTGTTGCGGTTATGACGTCCTCAGTCCCATCTACAACGTTGTATGATGATGTGAGGCGGGCATACGCCCAAGATGGTGAGATAGTGAAGTTGTTGACACATCTCTCCCAACCATCTCGAGAATCGTTGAAACGATTGTCGTCTGCGTATCGATCTGATGCAGATCGATACACTGCTCGTAACGGTTTACTGTATTATACAGCCGTTACTGGTGACACACCACGTGTTGTCATTCCAGATGATACTGATCTGCGTTTGCGGATCATGTTCGAGTATCACGATGCTCCTATAGGAGGACATCGTGGCCGAGAGAAAACGTATCTCACGGTAAGTCGAGACTTTTACTGGCCCCGCCAGTATCAGTTTGTGCGAAAGTATGTTCGCGCATGCGAAGTCTGTCAACGAGTGAAGTCAAGTCCTTCACTGCGTGCACCTTTACAGCCTCTACCGGTTCCGGCTGAGTGCTGGGAATCCATCTCAATGGATTTCGTCTTCGGGTTACCCAAAGACGCACGCGGGAATACAGGTATTCTCGTATTTGTTGACAGATTCAGCAAAATGGTACACCTTGTGGCTGTACCCGAGTCAATCACAGCAAGTTGCTGTGCTTGTGTCTTTATCGACACCATCTTCCGACTTCATGGGTTGCCCCGTGAACTCGTATCAGACAGAGATCCACGATTCACTGCTGATTTCTGGCGTTCCGTGTTCAAATCACTCGGAACGCGCTTGAAGATGTCAACATCTGATCATCCAGAGTCAGATGGTCAGACGGAACGTGCCAATCGTGTCCTTGAAGAGATACTTCGAGGATACGTACACTCCTTTAAGAGTTGGAGTGAGTTCTTGCCAATGGTAGAGTTTGCCATCAACAACTCGGTGCATGCGTCCACGACACATACACCATTTTTATTACGTGAATGGCTTACGCCATCCGCGTGTACCCACCTTACTAGAGTGTGACTCTGGTTTAAGGGGGGAAGGGACTCGCGCGAGCAAAAACCGATTTGGTTCACGCTCATCACGCTCTGACGAAGAGGTCATTGCGTTTGATGCCGATATCGATAACATCGATATCGAAGAATATGATGCCAGTGAGAGTGCGGAAGCCCTCACTGAAGAATATGATGCCAGTGAGAGTGCGGAAGCCCTCACTGAAGAAGATGATGCCAGTGATAGTGCGGAAGCCCTCACTGAAGAAAAGATTGTTGTTGCTGCAGTGCGCTCACAGCGCACTGTAGCTAACGAGCCAGTAGATGAGTTCATACTGGCTCGTGAAACGGTAGTCCGTTTTGTGCAAGACTCCATCGCCGAAGCGGTGGATAAGCAAAAGCAAAACGCTGACAAGAATGGAAGGGCAAACACTCTTTTATTTAATAAAGGCGACTTAGTCCTACTGTCTACGGTTAATCTACCAAAGCATGTAGTGACTAACTTGGGTAGCAGTAAACTACTACCCAAGTACATCGGCCCATTTCGTGTATTGCACCTCCTAGGCAATGCATACACGATCGAGTTACCACGTAAGATGCGAACGCATCCCACGTTTTACGTTGGTCGGCTTAAGCCGTACCATCAGTACGCTGCTTCTTCCGATGAAGAACGCCCTTGCGCTCAAGCATCTCGCAGAGAGCCTTGTGCTCCCGATGGTGGGCATCAACAAGGGTCTGAAGAGCAGCTATCTCATCCCGAGACCGATCAGCAATCCCACGAGCTACCCTTAGCTCGTCACGAAGAGATGTCAGAGATCTCTCGTTCTCGAGCTGAGCAAAGGCAAACTCAGCTCGATGCTTCGAGGCAGTGTCCGCCATTTGGAGACGCCTATTCCGCTCATGTTCGAGATCGTCGCGTAACCCTTGCGTTACGCGATCAAAGAAGCTCTCGGGTACACACCGATCCACATGATCGTGTGGAGAGCGTCTTTCCTCCTCCTCCACCTCCATTAGAGGACTCTCGCGGTGGCCAGCGCTATCTAGTTGAGCAGCTGTTGAACCACCGCGACGTGAACGGACGTCGGACGAGTTATCTCGTCCGGTGGCGCGGCTAACCCCCCGTCCTGGGATTCTTGGGAGCCCCGCTCCCAACTGATGATCGACGTACTGGGTCTGGTTGAGCAGTACGACGCGGCACATCCTGTGCCGCAGAAGGACCGCCGGAGAAAGTCTTCCCGGCACGGTCGTAAAGGGATTTCAGGTTGTCAATCCCTTCGTACATCTCAGTAGAGATACGTACGCGCCACCACGGGCTGGTAAGGAGGTAAGCCTCCTTAGGTGCTCGTGCAGAGTTGTTCACACAACATGGGCACGAGTCTCCCCAAGAGAGGCAGGGTAATCCTTTCTCCCTTGACAGACGATGCAGCTTGTAGCGTGCACCTGTCGGGGTTCGCTTTTCAAACTTATCACGAGCTTTGATAAGTTTGTCGTTCCAAGCGTCACGACCTACATCCTCGAGGTTATGGATGTAGGCGTTCCACGCTTAAAAGCAGTGAAGGACCATCACGTTTATGATTCCCACTGTACCATCGATGTCTAAAGAAAGCATCGATGAAGAATTCATGTTCAGCGCGATAGTTTTTCGCGCTGGGGTCAAGGTGATGGATCCTTGACGAATCGAACAATCGTGCTCGATAACGATCACTCGTCGTCGCCGACAAGTGATCCATGACTGATTTAGGAGGCATCCATGCCTTCTTCTCAGGAGCGAGACGCAACACATTGCGGTCCCGCTCTTCCTGCGATGTGCCGACAGAAGTACTGGCACCTCGTTGCGAAGTGGTGTCCATAGGAGAACCGACACCACTGTTAGCGCCCGAGTCTCGCTACCTCGAGCGCCTACGCTTAGGCGATGGTTCATCTGATTCATCAGATGAACCAAAGATGCTACGACGCAAAGCATCATCCATGCCACGCTTGGCAGGCGGCTTAGATTCAATCGCCGTCGATACGGAACCGTCTTCCGTATCAGGAGAGTACGAGACACCGAGCTCGTACTCTGTGAAGACACGAGTGTCTTCATGACCAGCGCCTGCATCACCAAGTGACACAGGCTGGGTCGCTTCAGCAACCGATGAGACATCAGTTGCTGTTGTTTCTGCTTCGGCGTCCGCACAGAGACGTGCAGACGCGCTCTCGGCGGCCTTGCTCACGCATCGCATGGGCTTGTTAACCATGCGATGAGATGTTGGAAAGTGGACGCGGACCAACAAGTGCAAACCCTGTCCCAAATGATTTGGGACGAGTATCCATTTAGTCAATCAGTCACTAAAGTGACTGATGGTTAAGGGGGGGTGATGTAACGGGGTGAATCGTTACATAACAATTTATAAGAAATTGTTAATAGAATATAACTATAAGAGTTATATTATCAGAATATTGTCATAAGGACAAATATTCTGTAGCACTTACGAGTAGTTCCTAATTGGTTGATATAAGCCATTATATCAACGAACGAAGACGCGCCACGACAGACGCACGCAATGAGTGGTGAGCAGATAACTGGTTTACACATTTGTATTTAGACATAGTTAGATGAAGATAAATAGTGATTTATTGCAGACATTAACTATACTAAATACAGTTCTACTTTTTACTTTAACCAAGTACTCGCTTCTTCTTACCGTCTTCCTCTGCACGTACGAGTGTACGTGAAGTCACGAGGCACCGCCTTATTCTGTCATCAGAATAAGTAGCTTGTACTGTCATCAGTACAAGCTTCAGGGTGCCCCGTTACAAGGAAGATTCAAGCCAAACACTTTGACCGACTTGGGGTTCAAAAACACCACAAGCATGCTAGAGAATTCGTACAAGCGATGGGCGATTTAAGTTGGGACCACCACCAGACACATCAATGTACCACTTACGCGGAAAATACCGACGCCGTCTCGCGATAACCAGATGACGCTCCAAATTTCGAAAATTCCCCCCAAGCGCGACCACAGCTTGACAACTCGAGGGTGATGCGCCTCCCCATCAACGACTCTCCCGACAGGTATTCAAGACACGGTCGTCACACGGTTCGTCTGATCTTGACCAATACGACACGGTGCCACTGGGACCGGCAGGAGCATCGGTGCTCAGGGCTTGTGAAAGAAGCGAAGATAACAATCAGTATGCTCACGAAACGGCGACATGGTTCCATCCGAGGGACATCCAAGCGCCTGATAGGGCGAATTTTTAATTAATGGGAATGCAGCATGGTCGTAACAGGAAGTCTGCACCGCCACGTGACGAACCTGCTGGGGGGACGCGCCTATTAACATGGTAGGTAACTTGCAGACATACTTCAACGCGGCCATGGTATGGTTTCTACAGGAACGCACGGTGCAACCATGATACCAAGATGGAAGGATGACCGCAGAGGCACAAATAGCACAGGTGACAGCGGTTCAACACGCACCGAAAATACGAAGGCAGCATCGAGGCGACATACTATGACTGACGTGAATGTGGAGTGAAATGGTGCGAGTACGAACCAGACAACATAGACTTAGAAAGTCCTTGCGAGGATGGTGACAGCTATAGTAGAACAAATGCCCAAAATGTCTCCTCTCATTAAACTTGCAGAGACATCGGACCTAAAGGTTTTTCACGGAAGCGATTCAGACGAATACTGAGCACGCAGTTGGGTGACCACGGTGAAAACCGCGTTCAAGAGAGATTTTTTAAGCGCCCAACGATAAAAAGTGTCTTGTCTTCGGTTAATTGATAACTGGACCAGCTCAGAGATGGTATCACCAACTGGGTCACTAGGTTCGATCAAGCTGGAAGGATCCCCTACAAGAGTTCCAGATGGAGTTCTGAGGGTTAAGAGTGCCAGTTGCTCGCCAGCATTACCACGCGAAGAAGAGGTCAGATGAGTCACCATTGGACTACCTGTACCGACTCAATGGGATTGGATTTAGGACGAAGATCAAGATCAAGGACGGATCACCCAAGAAAAAAAATGAAAATGTCGAGCACTACATCGAGACTTTGGGCGACCCGGAACCTGCAGACCAGCTCACGATGTTACGCCTGGCGGATGTGGACGAACTGGAAGACGTGCTGAGGGCCAGGAAGAGGGCAAGAGCGCGGCGAGGCAAGGAACTATTTGGTTCAAAAATTTTCGCAAAAGGTACCCGACAAAGAGAAGTAAACCACCGGTCGGTATATGCGGTTCAGGCGACCTGGGAAGAGTCGATTTCTGAAGATTTGAGCTCGAACGAATCAGGTGACGAAGGTGACATGAGATAAATTTACTTGATGGAAATGGAAGGGCAGAGAGAATCAGGTGTGAAGACCCCAAGAGGCCGGCCTACTCGAAAGGCCGACCAACACCGTCACCAGGAAGGTGACCAGGGACCTCGCCCGTCATTGGCCGTTCATACCAGAATTGCGCGCATTATAGTCCTCGAAAAATGGTGATTTGAGTTGCGGGAAACGACTAACGTGCGACCGCTGTGGAAAGACGGTTCAACCAACGTATCGTTGCTTGTTTGTGTGAAAGCTGTGTGGAAAGGCTCACGAGGCCGGAAAGTGCCTGGTGGAAGAGTTTTGTCCGTCAATGCTACAACCCGACCAAACACGCTGGGATGTTGCAGGCGAAGGGGGAGAAGATAATAAATTAGAACGCCCGCCAGGTTGGAATCTAGTACGAGCCGAGTGTTTTACTTGTCGTGTCTTTACATGTGTGGAGTAGAGTTTCGAAGAAGATTTAGGTACCACAGGGGAGAAGAGGTTAAGGAAGACACCGCAGCTAAAAAGATTGGGAATATATTGAAGATTGGAAGCTACCCTGTGGTTCATGTTGCCTGTTAAATGGCCCTAATGTTTTTTAAGAGAGGCAGTGAAGGAATTGGACCTACTACCAGGCGAAACCAGGGGCTATCGAAAAAAAAACATGCTCCTTTAAAATGTTTTAAGCAGCCCGAGGCCCTTTTAGAAAACTTAATAACGATCGCGCAATCTTGTTGTTTGATACTGGTGCCGAGATATCTATTTTGGATATCGCCTTTGCTCGTAAGGTTGGCTGCCAGATTGACGAAAGTACAAGACAAGAATGTGTCGGTATTGGGGGATCAATACATACCACAGAAGGGCACACTCGTCTTGGTATCATTCTGTACGAAAAAACGGCGTATATTATCAAGGTGTGGGTCGGCCCTATGGTAGGCCAAGATGCAATTTGGAGATGGACTTCATGGTCCCCGCTGGTATCCGTTTTGACCTGGGGTGTGGAGAACTTCGTCTCCCAGATGAAGTTCGTATACAACTGGCCGGACGAAGAACGCTTTACAGTGGCAGAGCGATTGAAGTGAGTCTGGGCCAATTCGTACACTTACCTTTTGGAATGTTTGTTGAAGTATACCGGAAGAGTTCAACCTCGTAGCAGATTTTACTATGGGTGACGAGAGGAGAACGGTGTGCCACCACGGTAATCCGAGGGGCGGACCGACGTCAACTCTTGAAGGTGACCAGTATCAGCACGCAATTATAAAAGGTAACATGAGGACACCAAGATCAACATGTTGTTGGCGATAGACAAAATACCGAGGACACTTAGGGTTCGTCACTGTGGGCTCTCGAAGATACGCTGAGTGTTGAAATTTGGCATACGAAGCTACCACCGAGCAGGAAGACCATCAATCGGACCTGATGGAGGAAGACGAGGGACCGTAAGAGGAATAACCTCAGTTTGAGACACTTCTGCCTATTTTGCAGCGACCGCGAGAGGTCACCCCGGGGATTGGCATCTCACCCCAACAGCTGCCAGTGGAGGAGTCACCAACATGCTAAGCAACGACTACCGTCACCCACCCATTAGAAGCCGCCGGCACTCAGCCGATGGAAGCCATGGTCACTTAGCCCATGAAGGCCGGTGTCCCTGAAGCAAGAACGAAACATGAGGACCTAGAACAAGTCAAAGACCAAGTGCGCACCTTCGAGAGAGGAGGACTCTGGGCCGGATAAATAAGCCAATGGTGGCAAATAAAACCAGGAGAAGACCCCTCTTTAGAAGGCATTAACTTGAAGAACGTAGAGATCCCTGATTCGGATGGGAACACACCTAAAGAGGTGGATCGATTAAAGCAAGTGATAGGGAAGAAGCAAAATTTGTTAGTGGAAAAGGCAACGCCTCACCACCAGCTACTAGTGGTGCCATTTGCGATATTGACGTGGGAAATGCGAGACCGATTGCACAATGCGTGCGAAAGGTAGTCCCTCGGTTAAAAGAAAAGCTTGCCGACCTAATCAAAGGTCTAATGTCAGCAAGGATAATTCAACCGTCTACTTCGCCTTGGGCCATCCCAATAGTGACCATCGTGAAGAAGAATGGAGTAGACAACAGGCTGTGCATTGACTACCGGTTGGTAAACGACTTGACTCAAATCGTGTTCTACCCCATGCCACTAATTAACGAGCTCCTGGAAGAATCGGATAGTGCGTTGTGATACTGCTCATTCGGTATGGCAAGTGGGTTTTAGGTGTTCAGGATGACTAAGAAGGCAAATTTAATTTTAGCCTTTGTTACACCTTTAGGATAGTTCGAATGGCTCCGGATGCCATTCGGACTCAAGTGTGCACCACAGATCTACCAGCGACTTTTGGACAACGCATTGTAAAGGTTTTAACCTGTACGTCCAGGTACCAGATTGTATGATCCAGAAAATTTGTTTGCGTCGGGGGAACCAGACACAAAGTCAGGCCCGTCGATATTAGGTCGTCGGTCATACATAGACAACATACCTATACACAACGAATCTTGGGATGCCAGTGGCCTTTACGATCCGGACAATCAAAGACAACGAGTTGAACTACAGCACCGTTGAGAAAGAAGTTTTGGTGCTGCAACGGATACTGGAAACTTGTTTTACGATGTTGGTCACCTGACGTCTTAAACAATAAAAGAGACACTCGACGTTGGCCTGGTTGTTCAGATCCTCTGGGTTGCAGGGAATTTTACGAAATTGAGCCGCTTTCTTGTCACAGTGGACAATGGAGAAGCATGAGGTGCAAGAAAAGCGCCAGGTGCTGGGAACATTAGCAACCAGTGTTACCACCCGCGAGAGTGTAGACTCGATTCTATCGGCTATCGCACCCAAGAAACAGGCGAAACAGAAGATTGGCCTACCTAAGCCCACTGTGGGAAAGCACGAAGATCTATATGTACTGATCTTTGATGGGTCGGCTTGTGTAAAATATGCACGAGGAGTCTGCAGCGCTGTCATTTAAAGCCTTCCCACGTGGTAGATCGTAAGCGCTGCCTCATAATCTACCAATTGTTTGTGGTGAATGAAGCCGAATACGAAAGCATGTTGCTGGGTTTCTATTCGCTAGAAACTTTGGAACGAAGGCGGATAATCATCTGTGAACATTCCAACCTATTAGTCCGTCAAAGGCGCGAAGAAGTCGAGTGCAAGGCTTCAGATTTGTCTCCGTTGCGAGCAAGCCAAGATTCAGGCAAGGACTTACCACGAGAAAATTTACGTAAGCGTGATTGGAACTAGAGTGTGGACCAGCTGGCTAGTAAAGCATTACGTAGGCAAGGAGGGGCCGAGTCGTTACCTAGGGAAGAGTGGCCAGAATCAAAAGGAATCGACCGACTGCCAGAGCTGCTGGCCCTAAAGATCGTGATCTGACCGCTAGAGTATTCGCGGTGACCCGATACAGATCACCCATCAGAAAATCCAGAGAAACGATGCAAGGAGATGTGACACAACAGCAACGAGTAGAACATTTCCGGAAGGCCTAAGAGGAGAAAAGCAGAATAATGGATTCAAAGACATATTTAAATGGGGATCAAGGCGGCCTGTCGGCAGAATCGGCACAGTCATGCATCAAACTGGCCAGAGATTATGAGACCAGAGAAGAAGGATTACTGGTGGGCTATCCCGTTCACAACTCCGACGAGGGCGACCGTGAATTGACTGCCCGACTGGTGATCCCCGAAGCCTTCGGACCGACGTGTTACATCACAACCACGCTAGTCTAGAATGAGGTCACCAAAGGGTCGGTCGCACCTACTATCGGATTCGCCAGTATTGCCACATGAGAGGCTTGTTTTGAAGTTGACAGCGGTACGTGAGCTCATGTATAGATTGCTAGACGAGAAAAGGTAGGCCCACACTTCAAGAAACAACCCCAGGTAATGTCGAGGCTTCCTACCCGTTCCAGATCATAGCAATGGACTATATCCCCTCATTGCCCAAGTCACATGAGGGAAGCACTGAGCTCTTGATTCAAGTCGACTTATTTACGGGTTATGTGATGGACAAGGTAAGTGCTTCGCGAACTGCTCAGACGGTGGCCGAAGGGTACGAAGAATGTGTTTTTCGTCGTATTGGGGCAAGCCCGGTGATACGCCACGACCGGAAACCAAGTTTTATGTCGGACTTCTTTCAAGCATTTAATTGTAGGGTGGGTCGGCTTCAACGGGCTACGATGGCTTGCCAACCCAGGCGGACGGAACCGCGGAAAGAATGGTCCGAACACTGACAAGGTCTATCAAGATTTATGTCACAGGTGTGGCAAAGCAATGTTAGGACGAACACGCAGAACGTCTGACGTTCTCACTGAACACTGCACACGATAGGGTGCGAAAAGAGACACCGTTCTATATGGCCTGCGGGTGGGACGCTAGAACCACCCTGGAAGCACCGTTGCCAGTGGTGAACACCAGACGTAAAAGGTCGGGAGATGGAAGTGGAAGTACCTCATTCATTGCTCAGTACCAGCGTGCGAGGGAACAGATTAATGATGATTTACGGTCGGCCGGCCAGTCAAGCCCGGATGTTAACTCACAATGGACAAGTCGTCGGTCACAAGGCTCAGCCAGGTATTCAAGTGTGCCTCTACCTGGATTGTGTGAAAAAAGGATTTGCTAAAAAAATAACTCACTTCGGGCATGGTCCGTTTCGAGTTTCGGAGTTATACGGTGACTAAGCGGCGCGGTTGGAAGTAAGGGATACGAAGCATAGATTATTCTCGATCGCTTACATTTCCAAGCTGAAAAGGGTCATTGAGCTCCTTGATCACCCAGGTGACCGGCTGACCGTGGACGAGGCCGACCGAATTGTCTTTGATAAGTGTTTGTTGCCGGAGGATAGCTGGACGCGTGAATTGGAAGAATTCGAATACGAATTGAAAGATGTTTTAAAAAACCGTGTCTGCAAGAAGACGCGTTACGGTCGGCAACAGTGCGACTTTTTTATCCAATAGAAGGGTCACGCGGACTCCTCATGGGGTCGACGAAGTGGATTTGAACTGTGGAGATTTGTTCCGAGAGTTTGAATGCACAGTGGCAAACTACAACCGTTTCGAGGTGATGCAGAGTCACGAAGACTAGTCTCGGGGGAATAAATCGGTCACCCGTCGGTCGGCCTGGTCGTCTGTGAATCGTACATGACCTCTGTGAGGGACCAAAGTCTTAAGGTCAATCAAGACTATGTGGAAGTCGACCTTGACTCAAAAGTAGCGACTGAGTGTTGTCTTAGACATAACGTGGTTTATCTGGAGTCGGCGGCCATGACTGTTCATGGGTGACCAAGGCAGAGACCAGGAGGATGGAAAGGTAAAATATATGGCAGATTGGTTAATATGCAACGAGCAAACGATGTGGATGTAAAACAAATTGAAAGCATGTTGTTGAGAGAAATCAAGCCTAAGAAGGGGGGATGAACTTGTTCTGAAGGCGGGCGACTTTGGTCCCCGGTGAGGCTCCGAGGTGAGTCTATACCGGGAGATCCATGGATACGTAGAGTCCGAGAGGTGAAGAGCGGCCAACAGGTAGACCGGTCCGAACTCTCTTCAAACCCAGGGAACCGATAAATCACGCGGCGAGGGCGAGGCAGGTGCCGGAATAAGGGGTCCAGGAAGATGTCGATGTCACATCGATGAACGGCCATCCCTGCGAAGATCCGACCGACAATATTACTCCACACCAAGGAGGCCCTGCTCCGCCGATTCTTTCGCGCGTTGTAGTACGAAGTGAAGAAGGGGCTAGCACGGGCTCGATCCTTCGAGATCCAGAGGCAGTGGGTAGCCACCCAGAGCGCCTGAGCGTGTTCGGCCCTAAAAGCCTAGCAAGTTTTAGCCAGGCCAGCGAACCAGCCAACCATCTTGAAAGACACAAGGGAAAGAGAGACCTCGGCTGCCAACCATGGTTTCAAAGACATCAGGCTCCTGACAATGGGAGGAGTGACCAGCAAAGATTAACGTTTTGCTGAACCATCAAGATTTTCGTCTGGTGGGACGAATAAACCCCAGGGAAACTCCAATTGATCGGTCAGGATGTCAGGCGTCATGGTGACGATCGAACAGAAGCTGACCAGACCGACCGACAAAGATGTTTCTTCACTGGCGGTTAAACCCCTCGCTTGAGTCGAATCTGGAATCAAGGTCTCTGGCGGAAGCGATTACTCGTCGTCTGGCGTAAAGGAACTGCAAGGTGCTGGGTTATTACCCGTCTTCCGATGTGGCGAATCGGTCTTGGACCCGATCGACCAGAACATGGCATTGTTGGGAGACCGAGGGGTCGGGACCTTTAACATAGGTGTTGTGGCCGCAGGTAAAAGCGGAGACGCAGGCTTTAGCCGACGGCGGGACGGACGAGATCTGGCCAAGGCGGTCCGTACCGGATTGCTGTCAGAATTGAGGCTCGCGTCAGCCGATGACGAGATAATCGGCGAAGCAGCTCCCCCGGAGGTCTTGGAAACCGCCAATTCCAACCATCGAAGTGTCCGGAGCGTTTACCTTTGCTCTATTTGATGGTTGGGATGGGGTGCGAGAAGATTTTCTTAGAATTCGCTTACCAATTGCGGAAGCAGGAAGTCGATCGCCTGTAGACAAGTCTGTTGACGTCCCTTGAACGACACCAGTGCTAACATTGAGAGTTTCGCTTAAAAAGTCGGAGTGACGGAGCTCCGCCACGAGGTGTGACATCCGACTATGTCGAAGATCGACTTGCCGCCGAATTGGCCGGTCAGAGCCATCTCATGCTGGAGCTTCTCGTGAAGCTGTGAGACGAGATCGCAGGATTTACTTAGCTTCCGTTCCAAGAGCTCACATCGTAGTGACTAGTAAAGCGGTGGCAGGAACATCAAGGCCAATCAACTCTCACAGGCCGAGGCCTGGAGAGACACAACCCCACCACATCAACCGGTGGTACGCTCATTGTTGGACAATTGCCAACGAGGTCCCTCGGTGGGGCTAAAGCTACAAAGGCGGGAGAGGTACTGGATACAGTCACGACTGGGGGCAAACTTACACCAGAGGTGACCAAAGGCAACTTCACAGGTGGCGAATTCGATCGCGGGGTCATGACAGCCTCACCAGCGTTCACCAACGATGACGGCTCTGGAGAGCCGGGGGCGACAGGCGAGGCTGCGTCTGTGTCCGCTTGGATAGAGAAGTCTGCGGAGGGTGCAGGTGTTGACAAAGAAGGAGTTGGAGCCGGACCCTTAGACGGTGAAACCGATCCAGGTGAGGACACCACTGTAAACAAAAAGATTAGACGATGACAAGATATCGGTGACAAGAGAAGTTAAAACTTACGAGACCAACGTGGTGAAGACATGCTCATGCTCGAACCACTTCACGATCGAGCAAGTGCAATGGGCGGCTTTAGTGGAGCGAGTTTTCAAAAATTTTGAACTCAAGAGGCGATGAGCTCGATGGACACGGGACCTCACAGCTGTAAAAGGAACCGGAGACTTGGGGGTCTCCGGTAAGAAGCGGTCGTTGTGTCCAACCGTGACGAGCAGTTCAGGCTACCGCTGACAGGGTCATACCGACCGACGGTATCATTTCAACGGTACCGATGTTTATTGCTATCAACCACTCGTCTATCGGTCTGGTCGCCCAAGTTGGGCCTCGGTCGCCTGTAGGCCGACCTGGTCACCCATAGGTCGACTTGGCCTCTCAAGGTCTGGTGAATCCTGGCCACTCATCATAGCGAACCCAGGTGCAAGACAAAGATAGAGTAAAGGGGATTAAAGGATAGGACAATCTTGATGCTACTCAATTTGCGATATAAGTAGCACGACGTGTCGTTCGCTAATAAACTTGTAAGTAAACCGACCTGTTCCGGGCCAGGGATCTGTTTGGCCCACCCGTCGAATACATAGTTGTCATTAAGACACGAGCGGAAGTAGAACCCCAGGAAGTACATTGTCCCGTGAGTCCGTGGAGTAGCACCCCCCCTTTCAACTCAAGCCCGCTATAGGAAGCGGCCTCCATACCCTAGTGGTAAGGGAGAAGACACGCAAAGGCCAGGCGTTTACCGGCCCTGAGACAAGTAAAGAACAGGATCTACCAGCACCTGATACAACTGGTTGTAAGACCACTCTAGACCAAGTAGATCGACCGGCCGCCTAAATTGAACCCGACGAAAGCCTATCCATTCGGCCCCTCTTAGGTCAACCTCCATCAAGGCTGACGTCTACATCATCACCAAGTCCTCCGAAGAGTGAAACCCGCCAGAAGACGGGTACAAAAGGTGAATTAAAGCCCACAAGCGGCATCAGATTACCCCGTCCGATAGTCGGTAGTCCGGCACAGTGAGTGGTGTGGGGTCTCGTCAAACAGTTATAGCAAATCACTCTACCACAGATACACGATTATAATAAATTCTTTGCGCTTAACCCCTTCGGATTTGTTTGTAAATTTTAACTACTAGATTCCTTGTGAATAACAACTCCAGAAGACTTCTTGAGCGCTGCTTATTTTAGGAAATACCCACCTGTGACTCACGCCAATGGCTGTATGTCGGCGTTTTTACGCTTGTAATGGCCACCGAGTGCAATGTACGCTTCACTGAGGATTTACATGGTCCTTGTTAATAATCACCGGCTTGTTGCTCAACGAATTGATTGCAGTGCCGATTTCTGGGCAACAATCTCGCCGATCGACGAGACACAAAAGTAACCATCAATTGGGTTGACCAGCTCGTCACTCACTAAGGCATGAGCGGCACCCTCTTATGAGTTGACCGGATTGTCACTCAACAAGACCTTTCGCAGGATTGTCTATTGGGTTGTTTGGCTCGTTAGTCGCCAAATTCGTAGCGGTACTATCTTTTGGGTTGATGGGTCGTCAGTCGTGGCTCAACAAGGCTTTAGCGGCACTTTCTACAGTGTTGACCGGATTTTTTTTGACAAGGTTTTTCTTATGCTAAGAGCAAGTATTGCCCATCCCGGACCTGCTTGAACTCTTGGCTCTTCCATGCAAAACCTCTACAATCTATACCTTTTAATATTTTGTGGCATACTCGATCCACCCACGCATGGACTCATCAAAAGCATTAAGGCTTTACTAAGACTCAAAAATTTTAGCTCTGTACTTCATTATCTCTTTTTCGGATGGAAGAAGTCTATGTGTGGCTCCCATTTATTTTCCTCTTTGTATCACACAATCTCTTAGTGTCTTGGACTACAGATCTTTCACTGCTTCGCTGGTAAATTTGAAAATACTCAACTCGGCGAGTCTCATCTCGCCGAGACATATCTTGACAAGATTAAAATTAGCAAAAATTATCTAGACGCGTAGCAGCTCGATGAGTGTCGACATTCACAATAAGCTATTAGAAGGGATCTAAACGTCAAAGTATATTTGCCGGATAAGTTACTTTAGGCTTGCCCGCTATTTCTGAGAGATAAGACTTTCGCAGTAAAAAAGATTAGCATTAGCTCATTCTTTCCTTCAAGTAGTCGAATATCATTGAAAGTAATATCTATGCTGCAATCCAGGAAGCTGATAATGATCCTGGCCGTATTGAAACTTTGCGGCAAAATTGAAAAAAACGCTCTGTAGTGTGATGCGGCTTGTAAACTCGGGTATCCCATTTAGGATTTGCTTTTAAAGAAAGAAGTCTCGCGTGTCCGCACTGTCAAATTAGGCACACGGCTTTCTTTCAACCTTTTTACCCTTACTGAAAGGAATAATTAGTTGTCCGACCATGCTCAAGCGTTGAGTACTCTTCTCAATAGAGTGAAACTGGAACCTCATCCCGATTAAGTCCGCGTAATTATAAAAATGGAAGATATTGCAATATGGTCACTGGGACGTAATTTTTTGTTTTTACACCTAATCCATTAAGTAGGATGTGGACATAGATCAAGATGAAATTATTATTACATTTAAGCGGCTCACTTAGATCTATTGGGGCCAGCCGAAACTCGTATGCTAGGGTTGAGTTCAATAATCTCTTTCACACGGATGGTGAAAAGGCCAACCTTAAGCTGTAAAACAACAACTTAAATAATGTATAGGATACATGTGCCGAATTACTATGCATTTTCATCATAAATCTCACTTCTAATAGCTCGATGTAATCGGCCGAGCCGCAATACCGACACAGATCAGAGATCCGGTACAGCGCGGGTAAACGTCGACTACCAGTAGATTTGGGGAACTCTACACACGGTATGCCCAAGGCTATGTAGAGGCTCTAAATGGAATGAGTGAAAAGGTATCAACCCTAAATGACCTCGTGAAAGTTATTACCAAGCGTGTATTTAGGCCAGGCTCGTTAAAATCTCAAAAAAATAGGGGCCTCAAGTAGCCGTAATGAGTTTTAGTTGACTCTAGGGCATCGAACAACTACGTCAGACGCCTATCTCTTGAAGTAAGCAGCAGTACGCTGGGAACCTTATGGAGAAAGAGGTGGTATTATTACGGTCCTCATGGTAACATAAGGCCATATGAATGTCCTTTAGTATCCGTTGAGCTAAGTGTAAAGTATTCATATTCTTAGAGCATTAGACGCTGTCTTTTTTGGACCTAGATTCGAACTCGAGATTTGAAACAATAGTTGTTATGGCCTAGCATGAACGGCACGAATCATGGATCGATCAAGATCTAGAAAGATTGGTGTATTGCGCAATGTCCCCTGTGAAGCTTAAAGAATCATGATCGCACCTTTGCTTGATAAATAAGGCGATTTTGGTTCAAGCTACTTAAAAATACATTGATTTTGCAGAAAATTGAAATTTCCTAGGAGATTGACTCTGATGTGTATGAAGATAGTAAATTAGCACGCTCTCGGTTGAGTGACATTATGACCAATAATGAAGAATGCAGATGTATTATTAAAGACCTCATATCAATTCAACAAGGGTTTGATCTCTTCGATACACTTGGAGCAGCACGTAAACGTCCGCAAATTAAGGGCGGCTCCAAAGCACCTCACTAATTGCCTGGAGTGACTTTCATAAAAAAAATATGCCCATTTAATCATAGCCAAGGTTATCTAATGTACGTGCCGTGGCGGCTTACTCGTCTGGTAATGGATTTGAGTTACATTATCTCTTCAGTGGAAGTTGATATTTACATCTTCGTCTCTTTTACAATATATGTAAAGAATGAAGAATGTTTTAATCTTGTAAAACCAGATGTCTATTTCTTGCTGAGGTGTTCAGTCTCGTTACAGGGCCGCCTTTAATATTTGATGACTGCTTCGATGCGTAGATCTTCTCTAATGTTTTTGAGTGATACTGGTTAAAGAAACTGCTATTGTAGTGACAGAACATGTTATAGGTGAAGTCGGCCGTGTGGACTTCATATTGTTTACTAACTTTAGATGTTAGACAAAATTTCTACAGATAAGTTTTCAGGGCTAACCAACTGGCATCAAATATGATTTGGTGGTCCTTTAAGACAACAACAGGTTAAAATCATTGTCTCTCTTGGTTAAGATGGTCCTAATGAGTGCAAAGGTAACCCTAAGTGCCGAGGTTATTTATTTATTATACGTGATCCTATATAAAATCATTTATTGAAGGAGCTTCAGGTTGTGATTTAGAAAATCTCAGCCATGCCTTTTTATGTTCCTTTGGATAGGGGTGAGTCTCAAAATTCATTTCATTCCTGAAATTGATTACTGCATTAGATGGCAGGGGCCTTTACTTCGGCAGCATCGTGACGCCATTCACAAGTTTTAAGAGCTGAGCGCGCGGCTGGAATGATACATATGGGTCTACCTCATTTAATACGCCAAGAATTTGTGCTTTATTGCCACATGGTAAGTGGCTCATTGTTCATACCTTAAAAAACCTAAATGCAGAAAATATACTGGCACACATACTAATTTCTTACATGCATGTTCTTATAAACAACATGGTGGGTTGCACAAAGTACATCGCACTTGACCTGTTCAGTGTTATTTCCCATATGACTATACAATCTAATTATATCCGCTTGCAGCAACAATTACACTTAGCAGAACTCTAGAATAGCTGTTCACGTAACATTTGCTTTATAATGGCCCTGATACGTTCAATTGTCAGGTGACGCAACTGTTTCGCCCCCACCGTGCTTAATTACCCGAATGATTTGACAGCGTATTTTTCGAATTCGATTAGGACATGGTACGTCAGATGTGAACATCCTCATAGACCACTTACGAGCTGTGCTCGAGTGCATGCGCATAAATAAGGTGTACTGCTATTCTTTTAAACGCGTGTTTTGTGCGGTAGAGATTCCAGTTCGGGGTGCTTTATTGAAAAGTGATCCACCGAGTAGATCTTTTCAAGGCGGATGCCATGATAGAATGTTCATTTCTTAAGAACTAGAAGGGTCTAAGCAAATCGCTTGGCTTTTCCAATTACTTACATTAGTGTAGCGCGAATTATGCTTATGTGTCTTGGTCATTAAGGATTTTCGTTAAAAGGGATGTTGAGCGGTGCGAATGAATTTAGAAGATGAAGCTATAGATTAGTGAAAAAAATTTCTCTTACAGTTCCCAACTTAGACTATGCCAGACCTTTTTTTGTTTTTTTTTGTCGTCTGTGACGCTTTTCCTATTTTCATGAGATGTTTTAGCCACCAATAAATTTAAGGAGACGCGAGTGCGTCATCGCTTTGGTACCCTGTCAGCTCAAAGCTGATACGAGAAGATTTAGTTTACAATCAGAATCTTCCTGCTATTAAGTATGAATTTTTTGATCAAAAGTTCATTCGATTAACTTTTTTTCTTGTGTGGTGCAAGCCTATCTTTCAACTTTACGAACTGCGACTCGATCGACTCACTTCGCGTAGAGAATGGCCCGTTGGCTATCACTTTTTACAGACTAAAACTCCTAGTTGAACTATTTGTAGGAGAGGTAGAACGATTCTGCTGATGTATTGTAAGCTATCTGTGAGCTTTCTGGCGTCAAGACTCTGTCTTCTTCTGCGCTTCTTTACTTTTTGAAGTTTTAGCCACGATTGACCAATGCAATAACTTGCTAAGAGCTATAAGAAGCGATCGAATTAAGGCACTAATTTTCAGCACGATCGCGTGTGGGGCTGCATTAGTATATAATTAAATTGGCCTGCCGTGCCAATGCACAGATGTGACAATGGCGAAGCACGTCGTTGCATCTCATAATAAAGAAATGGACTTGCAACGAGTCCATGTAATAAATAGTAGAGGTCGTATCGATCGCTAGAAGAAAAACAGCTTCTTTAGTTAGAGTAATTGTTGAGCCCAGCTTCGTACTGAGCAAGACACTAATGTGCGCACAAGTGAGACATTAAACTGGTCAACCTTTAACACATGCGACTGTGCTGCTAGCAAGTTTGAATATTTCCACACGAGTGTTGGTAGTCCACCAGCATGAAGTTGCAATGGTTCCTCAACTTGAGCACTACAAAAATCACTATTATTATCATATTAGATGAGTGATGTAGCTTAGCGGATACGTTTCAGTGGAAGATATCACTAAAAATATATTTTACGGCGTGATCCTCTCGTTAAGAGCTTCTTCGCGGTAAGCATCGCGCACATAAATTAAAGTGAAAGTGCTCCATACAATGCAATTTCTCAAAGCTTATTGATCACAGCAACTGCTGCTTCTGGGAATCGTTGTTGTCTTTTTTTTTGACGCGTCAAACCTCAGGTATCAGTTTATCACATTTACTTAAATTTAGAGTTTTAGAAGGTGGCGCAATCAAATCCACTTTTGTATAATTATTCCGAAATAAACTGCTGTAACTCATGCCTATCAGCTTTATTATTTTTAATTTTCTCTCTTTGAATACAACCGCTTTAAACTCTATTTTCACTGATTCTTGCTCGCCTCAATTTTTCGGCCATGTGCATCATTCACACATGAAATTATCGACCGCTCCACCATATTCGCTTTTGGGACTGTTCAGTACGATTGGATTTCTTGAGGCGCGTGACTGCTGAAACAATTAATCTGCTACTCCATGGAAGTGTAAATTTAAATATGCAGCACAGCGGTCACACACGCTTTTCACGTTCAGATGCTGTTACTGAAGTTGCATCTTGAGATGAAGGTGAGCACTTACAACCTTTCAATCTTTGCCCAGGTAACACAATCGATTACATTAACGCAGACGCAGGTACGTTTTCCGTAATTCCACATCCTTTTAGGACGCGCGTTATCTTCTGATCTTCACTGTTGTTGTTAAAAGACTTACAAAAATCATTTTTGCCGTCAGATTTCATGCGACTCTGTTGAAAAATTAGCTATGCTAAAAAAGGATTGCCGTTATCGTGTTGAGCACATCCCATTGTAATAAAAATAGTTACATATGCCCTTCACACCTACTACCTTTGTAGACTTTAAAGGAATTTAATGTTATGAAGGTGGAGCACCCAAAGTATCGGACATGGCGATATTGGTGCTTTGTTATCTAAAGACTTCGGGACAAATATGATTTTGCCTTCTAAAAGGTCCAGTAGCGAGATTGACGCTGCGGCCTTGGACTCTTTAAAGTAGTATTGCTTG
Organism: Peronospora matthiolae; assembly: GCA_921007115.2. Lineage (NCBI taxonomy): Eukaryota > Oomycota > Peronosporomycetes > Peronosporales > Peronosporaceae > Peronospora > Peronospora matthiolae. Next base: position 349,612 of record CAKLBY020000197.1, read on the forward strand.
TCTATCGGTGTAGTAATGGAAAGCATGTAGATAATGTGACTAGCGATAATTACGATGCTCGACTGAATCATACCACATAAGACACATATGTACAGCGTCGGGGCAGTACGTTAAACCCGTTGTAGTCGTGCAAAGGTGTTACCCTAATAGATAAAATATCACGCTTCGTACGTGATGCATAAAAAACCTGTCTAAAAAATACTTTTTACATTGGCTATTGGCCTAAAGTAACTACATTGTACGTCCAAAAATCGGGCCCATACAACACATAAAGAAGCCTCCGCAGTTTTACATATCAGTTGCAATTCAAGGTCCCATTCTTAAATTTAGTTCTCGTTTTTTATTCTTCAAAAAAACTTCTTGGTACTGTAAAATGATGTGAAGTACTACCTAAAAACACGTCCAAAGAAGTTTCGTATATCAGGCTGAACCTTTTAATTAGCAAAGATTGCCCCGACTTCGTCCATCATTTGCTGTAGTGACATTCTGAATATCTGCGCGCCACCATCCTGTTGCAGCCAGACTGCCTCAATCAACTCAGGGATCTTATAGGCAACCCCGACAGCAATTTTGGGCCACTCCTGGCTGTCACCCTGCTCATTCACAGGCTGGTTCAAAAGGTGTTCATTAACATGTTCATCCACGTCCAACATGTATAATTTAATCCGCTCATCAGGATAATCGAGCAGGTTGCGGATATTTATCGGCGTAGGATACTAAAAAATCCCATCAGATGTTCCAATCCGTTCGTAATTTCATTTTTAGAGCATTGTTCCTCGAGTACTGGTGAATCACTAAGTGGTACGGAATGGGTATTGCAGTGCCGGAAGCAGTTGTACTTAGTCTCTGTGCGGACACCGTTAGCCCACGCTGAGACTGACATATGGATAGCTCGAAGAGTGTTAAAATTTGTCGGCTTTACTACACCATTGTCGAATTCCTGAAGGAGCTTTAAATTGAAATGAGCCAATAGCATACTGTGAGGTTTCGTATGTTCCTGGTCAGAAGGCTGGAGCTTCGATGTCATAAAGGGCGGAAGGTGGTGGATTGTTGTATTGTAAAGTGTGATTCGCTGGGGAAGATCAGCAAGCGGGGCGTGTGTGCAGCAGGTTTTAAGTATTAGCAGCACCATTCGATTTGTTATCCTCCGATCGAAGTCCCTCATTCACATTAAGAAGATTTTTTGTGTCATTCAGGCCTTCTGTTGCTGCGATACTATCAGCTAAGGGTTTGTAGATTGATAAGGCGAAATCAGCGAGGAGGGCCTACTTGCCAATGATCCACAAGTCCATTTTGTCAGACCCATCACAGTTCCAGCAGACAGCCATGAGGTGATGCAGGTTGCTATAACTGTTTGACGAGACCCCACACCACTCACTGTGCCGGACTGCCGAATATCGGACGGGGTAATCTGATGCCGCTTGTGGTCTTTAATTTACCTATTGTACCCGTCTTCTGGCGGGTTTCACTCTTCGGAGGACTTGGTGATGATGTAGACGTCAGCCTTGATGGAGGTTGACCTAAGAGGGGCCGAATGGATAGGCTTTCGTCGGGTTCAATTTAGGCGGCCGGTCGATCTACTTGGTCTAGAGTGGTCTTACAACCAGTTGTATCAGGTGCTGGTAGATCCTGTTCTTTACTTGTCTCAGGGCTGGTAAACGCCTGGCCTTTGCGTGTCTTCTCCCTTACCACTAGGGTATGGAGGCCGCTTCCTATAGCGGGCTTGAGTTGAAAGGGGGGGGCTACTCCACGGACTCACGGGACAATGTACTTCCTGGGGTTCTACTTCCGCTCGTGTCTTAATGACAACTATGTATTCGACGGGTGGGCCAAACAGATCCCTGGCCCGGAACAGGTCGGTTTACTTACAAGTTTATTAGCGAACGACACGTCGTGCTACTTATATCGCAAATTGAGTAGCATCAAGATTGTCCTATCCTTTAATCCCCTTTACTCTATCTTTGTCTTGCACCTGGGTTCGCTATGATGAGTGGCCAGGATTCACCAGACCTTGAGAGGCCAAGTCGACCTATGGGTGACCAGGTCGGCCTACAGGCGACCGAGGCCCAACTTGGGCGACCAGACCGATAGACGAGTGGTTATTAGCAATAAACATCGGTACCGTTGAAATGATACCGTCGGTCGGTATGACCCTGTCAGCGGTAGCCTGAACTGCTCGTCACGGTTGGACACAACGACCGCTTCTTACCGGAGACCCCCAAGTCTCCGGTTCCTTTTACAGCTGTGAGGTCCCGTGTCCATCGAGCTCATCGCCTCTTGAGTTCACCATTTTCGAAAACTCGCTTCTACACATGTCAGCCCATTTAGCCGAACTAACTCGAAGATTGTTGTGCTCGTCTGCTGAGAATTCATTGGTACTATTTAAGAGTTTACTACACCACAAAAGGGGTTGTGGCGCGTTGACATAGGCTACGCCGCACGGTAATACCTGTCCTATTGATGTGACCTCGCATTTCGTTCAGGCTGCTAGCCGCGAATCGAGAAATTACGTGCCTTGGTCCACAATATGATCGATGTTTTTGATCACAATCAACGTTTTGAGCTTAGCAAGTGCGAGGCGTTGCGCCTCAGAGATTCTAGATAGGCTCTTTACACCAGCAGACGATGAGTCGCTATAGACTGTGGTATATGTCTAACTTAGAGTTCTACTAAGTGTAGTGGAACAACAAATTTCTTAGTCAGGTAAAGACTTACGACTCCCAAGTATCCTTGTTCTAAAGAACTAAGTAATACTAATTTCTTACCGGTCTACAGTTTTTAAATCTAATCAGCAAAGATTCATAGGGGCTATTTGCTCATAGAGCATCAATTACAATTTATGAAATTCAACAATTTTAAAACCGTACGCACAATACGCTCTAGAGTAAATCCTACCGACCGGTATATTAGGTGGAAACGGATGATACGGAGGCGAAATTAAGGTACCCCCCTAAGTTGTTCGTCTCAACGCCAATGGAGAGCTGGGATAGCTTTATGAGTAAGCATTTCCCACTCCATCGTAGATTCGCTTTTGTAAATTTTATTTTCGCTTTGGTATCAGGTCGTCATTTTACAACTGCTCTTTGATTGCAGGCCTAGTCGCATATATTAATCCTGTATGCGAAAACTAATCTTTGTCTTACCAACAGGCCTCCTTTGAAGCAACACTTCGAGCACTTTATTACCGTGCGCACACACACACCAATCATCGCGGAAAGTCGACAAAATCTCGTTTCATCGATTTGCTAGGTAAATTTAATTGTAGCCTTTTCTTCTTTGCGACCAATTTACAGGATCACAAATGTTTCTGCAGTTTCTTTTAACGTAATGACATCGCATCTTGGTGCATCGTGTCCGTCTCTTACAAATTTGATTTGTTGCCATTACAAAATCCGCCTAATTGCCAATTTTAATGCATGTCTCTATTTTAATTCGGGCAGCACCACTGTAATGATGTTGCTTATAGCCATTACCTCCATAATACCCAAGCACGCGGGTATGTTTTCGGCCTCTGCTGTAAATAGCGCAATTATCCGTTGCCGTTATAAAGCCCATGCAATGGCACCGCCGTCTAATTATATATTAAAGTCTGTAGTGCTTATTCTGTTATATGCGTTGAAATGCATTTACATCGTCCTACCTTCCAGCTTTATTTCAAATTTCTTCTTCCTTGCCAAAAATCAAAAAGGGCATTTTGCACGATATTTATATTTGCGGAGTTGATGCAAGAAACTAATACAAATCGCGTGCTTACAACAAGAGTTAATTTAACTTTGAAATACGCCGAATTCGTATCACGAGTGGACAGCTTCAAATCAACGTCGAAGTCTCCAAAATCGAAACGAAGGGTTTTTATTCGGTAAGAGTAAGGTTTTAAGTCGATTCAATATTAGACGTTTTCAATTTTTAAGCTCGACAAGTCTGGCCTTGAACTTGACCACATGTCCCTGCTGTTACTTCTGACAGACCCATCCTTTTTGGGGCGTATAGACTTTGCATCACGAAGCACTTAGTTTGAGCAATGTTTTTTGTACTTGGTTTGCCAAAAGTAATTCCATTTCGTCTTGCTGTGCCTGCATCCTAAACTGTTCAAATTTTAATGTTTAGATTCTCGACTACTTCGTAGTAACGACATATTAAAACCTCGGCTAGTCTTACCATTGTGGTTTACTAAAAAGTTTGAGTAGTAAACGCATTGAAGTCAACCCAGCGCGCCTCGGGCGCTTTTCGTTAGCCATATGGTCGACTGCGGCAAAAGATGACGTATTGCTGCATTCTTGACACATCCGCCCTATCACGAGATCATCGACCATCGTCACCGTATAGTCATTTAATTGGCTCGTTTCCTTCACACCAAATTTAAAACCCTTTTGTGATTTGGTGTAAACGATCATGTACATAGAGCCATCGCATTTTGACTTCGCAACTTCTGCGGTAAATCTATAGGTACTGCCTGACGTCAAAATTATTCTGACGGATTCCCTTTGTGTATCTGTATCGCAAAATTGCTTCTTTATTATTTCTGTATGGATCCTCATCTATTGCAGCGAGTAAGCATTTACCAACAAAACATACTCCTTGCTGCAGCGATCGTTCCACCTTGAAAGGTTCCGCCACATCATCTGCTCTTCTTCATGCACTTCATCCGTACAAATAGCGTCAATCGTATATGTATCAATTTAGGCTCCAAAAATAGATGCAATTTTTTTAGTGAGGTTGTTATCCAGAACGTGACCGTTAAAGACGATCAAGCTGTGTGTTACTGCTGTCGCTCCGCACGACGTAATCCAGAATTAATAATTGTATACACAATAAATCATTAGAATCTAAAAGCCTGTCTTCATTAGCATGTCTATCTTTGTATAAGCCCCGCTCGTCGACACTTAGGCAAAGAAGCCATTTATACGTAAGCTTCTTGAACAAGTATGCTTAGTAGCCGACATGGTCATATTTTAGACCACGTACATACCCAGGATTGCAGGTGCGCCATTTTTAGCCAAGACGTGGAAACATGGAGTTCACGTAACCTTTTTTTTGGTCCGCGTAAACCAATTTACATGACAGTCATCTTATCTAGCTTGTTTACCACGGCGTTCTTTGCCGATATGACAGGTCTTACATTTCTAGTTTTAATTTTTACTAAGTAGCATACCGTCAACCATCCCTCGATCTGATATAATCTTCCGAAATGAGGCCAAGACGGTCGTACCGCACATTTAAAGGAGGCATGGCTTTGTCGGCAGTGCATTCAAATTTTAGCAAGTAACGAGTCTTCCATGCGAAAGACTTTGGGTCTTAATAAGTGTAAGTGCTGTATATCGCGTAGAATCCTCACATTCCGTATTCTTACTTTACATCGACAAATACTTCTTGTGTAAAGCAATTTTTTTCATAGAATATAGGTCATTTTGCCCCTTCCCTGATCTATACTCTGCTTAAAGACAAACAAGCCCGGTCTGCACACAAAACACGACATTTATCTCCAAGGTTTAACGTTCGTCATGCCCAAAAATCGTCGCATGGACAATATCCGTAGCATCCTTCCACTTCTACTTCCAACCTTGGCGATAATTTTAGTGGGTAAATGCTAGTTTGTTGAACTTTAGAATTTCGCTGTGCAAAATAAAGTCCGTCAGTCCCCATTAATGCATGCATGTGACGTGAGAAACTGGAAGTAGAAGTAACACACCACCAAGTTAATTGTAAAAGTTACATGCGTTTGCTCTTGACTATTTAACTGGATCTAAACCCGTCTTTTTTCCATCCGTAAGGTCGACCTCATTTTCTTAATTCTTCGACTTGATCGCATTTTTCTACGTCCATCTTCAGTGTGGCTTCGTGATCTTTTTTTGGAAGAATCACTCTCGAGACTCATTTTCAAAAAATAGATTATTATTGCGATGCTCAGAGCTCACTTTAATTATATTTCCAGTCGCTCCTTTCTAGCCGTAAAGACTGGACAAGCATATTTACGGGGCTTCACAGAATTGCATACGAAGCATAATTTGTCGCGCTTGCGCTGTGCAATCAACTCCTTCTTGTCACTAGACTTTCGGTCGCTCTTCGGAGCCTCGCCACATTGTCATGACTTTTTTCGCGACCATTGCAAGCACGGAATTTTTTTACCACCATTGCTTTAACGGTACGAAGACGCTTGCTTCTTAGTCTGTTGTAAAAATTAGTTTTAACTAATTTGCGAACCTGTTAAGGGGTATTATCCACTCCTGGCTAGATTTTTTAGCCTACTTAACGTTTGATGGTACCCACTTGACAAGCAGTCGAACATGTATCTAATCATGTCCACGTTACAATTTAGTACTTGCACTCATCTCTGTCTTTAAAATGTACACATTCTTGTGAGATAATCGACAACATTTAACCCAGTCCAATAATTTAGTATCTGTATGTCATATGTTAATTTTCTAGCCATGTGGGCCATAAGTCTTTGGATGGACTTCTTTTTTTATATTGATTCCATGTACGCCCTTTTGTCTAATTTAGTCTAGCATCAGTACAGTTGATTAAGCTTTCCTTTTTTCAGGGTGGTTCCCATCATCTAAGTGTCTCTTTCTCTACAGACTAAATTTATTAAATGCCATGATTTTCCTGAACTGCGACACACATACTTTTATCCATGGAGTTCATCAATCCATATTCTTGAAAAAGCTTTAAAGTCGTCCACTTGCACCACACAAAGTCCTTCCCTTCTTAGTTTTATAGAATTCCAACGAACCTGCCTTTATTTCTGTCTCGTTTAGATGCTTGATTCGTCACATTGTAGTACAACTCTGAAACTGAGGCAACGCTCGTTTCAGTGCAAGTGCAAATAGTAAGTGCATCCAAGACGTTTACTTTTATACCGTTGTCAAGATTAGTCTCATTTCCTTTAATATTTCCTGATTAATTTTTGGTCTCAGGCCTTCAGTCTTTTGGGAATCTCCAACTGCACGCCCAGTCGCATACACTTTCATGTACGCGGATGCTTAACTGTTACCTACCCAACATTAACAATAACGGCTTTAAAGGGGTAAAAAATAAACACGTAGCAATACTAACAAACTTTATTGCAATAATAACTGAAGCAACTGAGCAAAAATACAACGAATACAACAGTAGCAATGTATTCATCATGTGTTACTAGATCGCTGCCACCTTTTAGTTCCTTCGACGGCATTTCTACCTATCAGGCAATCATAACTCATAAAAGGCAAAAAACAAAATAAAATGTTTACCGCAACTATAAAACAGACACTTTTGCGGCAAAATTTAACATCACTTTACTTATTTTTAGATGTTTGCTCAATTAACTTCGTTTGAAAAAGTCGTAATTACGTATCTTTCTTCTCCAACATATTTTAGTTTTTTCTGTCTTCCTGGCATTACTCAGATCATCGTGTGGCCAACATAAGCAAGCAGGTTATCGCTTTATGTCCAGCATGACGGCATATGAGACAGAGATTTGGAGTTATAATAAGTGCACACATGTGAATTCATCGGATACATTTATAAACACCTTTTAAAATATGTTAAAGTTTACATAATGTCCAGCTTACTTAAAGTAATGGGGATGAAACCTCCAGAATAATTCTATGCAAGGTTATTTTTTGTAACACGCAGCGGTAGATGTGGTGCATATTGTTTACGGATCGAGTTTTGTGCGATTCCACTTAACACATCCTTATATTAAAATGGTTGGCGGTAATATCGTTCACCGTAAAAAAATACAGGCATTTTTTTCTTCGGTGCTGTCAGAAAAGTAATGTGGTTCGAAATAACACGTTATTCTTTGTGCAGGTGTCATCATCTGTGGCCTGACGATGTATTCGTCATTACATAAATAAGAGCTACCACATTCTATTTTGCTAAAATAAGTCGATACATAAATACAGAGTTTGTTTACCTCATCTAAGCTTTACATTATTTCCTGAACATGGACGAGAAAACTGCGCCGATTTTTGCTCGCAAGCCCCACCTTGTATCCAAACTGCGGGTTTATAACTAGTTTTTCTGGATGCATCATAATTGCAACGCATGCGGTATTGTGATTATGTATCAAGTCGGAGTTAAAATTGCGCATCTGCTGCACCTCAACTGCCTATCTCGATTTCAGATCATGATGATAGCAGCCGCGCCGTCGGCTAGAAAGTAGCAGATGTTAAATATTCCACGCATTGTCTTCGGCTCAGCAGCACACTCTCATTTAAATAAATCTTACAAGCAAGCACTGTCATATAAAAAGCAACATTGAAACAAAAATCGTGTATCGCCGCAAACGTGTCTGTTTCAAAACTAGCGCAAGCCAAATTCTTATCAACTTAAACTCGGGTCGCATTTTCTTTATTGATTAAAAATGCCTTAGACGCGAAAAAGGTGGCGGCAATTGAGTATTACCCTAAAGTCAACATAATCAAAAACACAAACAGCAATTTAAAACTAAAGAACATTTTCATCAATAAACGTCAACATTAGAAGACGCGACTAATGAAATATTGACGTGCGGCATACTTTTCCAATTCCACCTGCGCGCACCTAGTGACTGCAGTAGCAGTTCACCCGCGGCATGGATCTTACTGGTCTTCTTTCAAAGACTCCCTCTATAAGACGGGGTCTGTGCAAGACCCTTAAAATTTAGACAGGAGAAGAACCCAAAATGTATGTGTATGTGCGCCCCGTCATCATAAATCCACTTTGATGATATTGCGCACAATTTGGGTAACTTGCTTATTATCTGGGGCACGTTTTTTTCGTAATTAGTAAATAAATACTGTTGTATTACTTGGTTGAATGTGTACATTTATTCAAAATATCTTTTACCGACCACAGTCAAAACATCGTTCCACAAAGTATCACTTTTGAAGTATTTCGTCGCCGATTGTCAATCCAGCTACTTCGAATCTGAATAGAGCTGTGATATAAGAAACACAAAACGCACATGTAGTTTAGGCGAGGATCGGAAGCACAATTGTGTGGCCGAAGATAGATGAAGTGATTAAAAATTGGCAGTGACTGACTCCACCGGTCAAAGTCAGAATCGTGGTGAAGTGCTTTTAAAAGAAAAAGTACCTGGGGACCATCATGATGACAGGACACGAGGACAGCTTCGGGGAATCGATATTTGAAGGAAAAGGGCGCAAAAAAGACTGTATCCTCAGCAAAAAGGAACCTGCTGAGCCGATCAAGCAGAAGACCCTTGCCAAATACCAGTAAAGAGGAACAGAAAGATGATAATTTAAGACCTCATTGGTCGACCCGGTCCACAACATTAAACTGTGATTTTAATTGGTTGATCTCGGTTATTGAGATAGATCGCGACCCTTCATTTGTAGACCTGGCCCCTTGTCGGTACACCTGGGTCGTTCATTGGTACACTTGGGTCCCTTGCTAGTAGACTTGGCCCCTCATCGGTAAAAATTGGTCCCTCACCGGTGGAACAATGTCCTTCGAACCATTGGCTGCTCCTGACCAATTACAGATCATAAGGTAAGGATAAAGTGAAGAAGGTATCGGATAAGGCGATATTTACATATTACACAATTTGTAATCTACGTGGCCCAACTTCGAAGTGCTTTAGAGACTTAATAAGTCTACTCGCCTGTTCCGGGGAAGAAGATATACTCTGTCCTCTCCTTGAATACATTTGTGAGGTAACACTCAAGTGCAGATTGATCCCTAGAAAATAATTGGTTTGTGGTATCGACGAGTAGTAACATTACCACAAGACCCGCTATCAAGAGCGGTCTCCGTACCTTGCGGTTGAGTAGCAAAATTGATGAACATGAGGTTTGAACACCCAAGACAACAAGGAAAAAGTCAGAAGCGAAAATATCTCAAAAGAACTTGGTTATAAGGCCGCTTATTATTGGGTCGATTGAGTGGCCACATACTGGCCCACCCAGAACAGAACATTTTTTGTGGCACAGGCACCTCATTCATGAGCCGATTATTTTTTCCCTCTCCAACCAAGTACACCTAAGGGTGCAACATGGTAGCCGAAGAAAACACAGAGTTTTTAGAAGTTTATACGCGGAATCCGGAACCCCGTCCCGTAAGTAGGCAGTAGGCACAGTGAGTGTTTCAGAAGCTCAACGCGATTGTTTTGAAGAGAAAAAATAAACCCTACCACGCAGTGGCGATCAACTATAGACGGTAGCAATCAACTTTAGCATCCTATATGGTCTTAGCTCACTCACCTTCTAAATATTAAAAGGCGTTGTTAAACTCATCATGTATTTCCAAGTCCGACTTCTCTATTGGACCTCTTTACAGCTTGCGCGAATAATAAACTAGAGCAGTCACGTACCAGGCTACACAAAGCCTGTAATTGTAAATAATAAGTTTCTTCCACTGACATAATTGTTAGCAGGTGACTAAAACACTTAACGTACACGTACGTGCAGCTACAATATATGATAATTAGAAGATGCATCAATGAAAGATAAAATTTGCTGTGTATTTAGTATAGCTACTATTCAACAGATGGTGCACTTAATCTCATTTGTGGTATATCTGAACATGATTGTGTATTGTTACTATCTGCCACTGCTCATGTGCACGTCTGTTATGGCCCGATGTTAATTGCTACCATAGCTATTTATTTTGTTATGTAAAAAAGATCATCGCTGCAAAACAAACATTTCTGCCAATTTTTATTAGTATAAACAAAAAATATTTGCTACCATTATTGCAATCCCGGAGAGTGTAGACATTAGTTACCGTGCGCATGTTTAACACCGAAACTGTAAATCATGCTTATCTAAGTGTGTCTGCGTGTCTGTACATAAATCTAAATGTACCTTAAATGTCGTGCTAAGAGCAATTGAGAATGTAAGCCTCTCAAAGGTTAAAGTCGTATCTGAATTCACTCTTTAGCTTGCTCACTTTTGTGACTCACGCAGTTGATTTGCTACAAATCGATTAAAGGTGAATATGATTATATAAGCTTTTTTGGATCCAGGATGCGCCAATTCAATTCGGATTTATAAATATTAGAATGTACCTGGAAAAGGCCGATCGCGTTTCCTGGTTATACTGTTCAGGATTTACGTGCATCGAACTCATCGTCATCATTATTCTGTGACTGTTGTCGTATTTCATTTCGCATTCAAATTAATTAAGGACGGCCTAGGCGTACACTTCCTAATAACTACGCGCACCCCCCCCCCGTGATATCTAATTTTTTTTCCGACTAAATGCGAGCTATCCTCCATTCAATCATTTTATCTCTCTGTTCCTTGCTCTTCCGGCAATGCTAGCACCACCTCCCAAGCATACTGATCCTTCTCTTGATGATGCTCAGTTGGCAGTAGGGCGGTTTAAACTTGACCCTTGCTACACTGTGGGGGTCAGCACCACAATTTTACCCCATGAGTATCTCCATTCAATGCCAACACTGTCATCACTCACCGCACAACAAGAAATCCTACAAAGTTTTAGTCATCTGCCCCAAAAAACAGCCATATCCATACCCTTTCCATCGCCCTTCAAGTGGCCGAATAGCGTCTTGCAAAATGCTTGTGCCAACCTGTTGTCGTGCACCTCCGGAACCATTTCCTCATCTACATACCATCATCCAGTAACACCATTCACACGTGACGCCCACAGCATACCATGCCAAACCATTTAAAAGAGCTCCTACCTTCACTCCCGTAAACCTTCAGATTGACATACTGAACATCTACTCCGTCCGACTCCCTACCAGCCCATACAATTGTCCAGTCAATACCTCCCATTCCCTCACCATCACCCCCACAGCACAACCACAACCGCAATGACTTGACATCGTGCAGACACGTGTCGCTGCCTGTCGCGTCAATCACGAGCCCCAGATTCACTACAGACCCTGAGCGCGTGCCGACAATCATTTGCTCCATCACCACCGACGGCGCGTGACTCTTTCGACTGAAAAATGGATCTCTTAGCTAATAAACAACAGCACAAAAAAAGAGAGACACACGAGAGCGTAAGCACGGGCCACGCCGCTGACGGAACAGCATCTCAAGTACATAGACGCGAGCGGGGCGCGCATGTATAAACGCGGCGCGCTCTTGAGGCGCGTTGTGTACGGCAGCGTGCGCGCGGCGTCCCAGCGCAGCATCTTGCGCTTGGCTGCGCGGGTGACCGCGCCCTCGCTGTTAATGCTGTGGCTTCAACACAGTGGAAAAGAGAGTGATGATCTCTTGTGGCTTCTTCCGCGCGCTAAATTTAGGTTGCTGGTCAGCGCGAGAGAAAAATTAATCTCGCTTTGTAGAAAACGAGAGGGTACACAGAACGATTAGACGATTAGACATACGGAGGATGGTGTGCGCGCAGTTATTAGGGGGTGTACGCCTAGACAGCCCCATTAATTATACGAACTGATGTACATAAATAGAAGGGCAAACATTAAGGCTTGCTTTCCTATTTTAAATCCATTGAAGTTAACCGCAATGAAAAATTCTCTTGTGTATACGTTATGTGACGAACGTGCTCCGTTAAAGATCTCTTTTGACGACTCCACGTGCAGACTTGCACCTTTGTACTCCAACAGAAATTATTTTATTTCGCTTTCTCTAATCGGAATCAGCATTTACAGCGGGTGCCGCAAAGATCGTTACCAATAGATAAAAAAATTTCGATAGAATTAAATGAAGAAGTGTGTAGTGTGTCGTCGTCCTTGGATTTGTATCGTTTGTAGATCTGCCATTTGCCGAGACGTATGCATATCACGACTAAACCTGACTCATAATATACGCGTCTGTACTTAAGCTATAGCGGAGTTAAGTACAAAGTACCTAAAGTCATTTCTTTGATAAGTAAAAGGGTTGGTGAAGACAATTATTATGAATCTGCGAAGTCATGAGTTAAGCAGGCTTTCAATACGTAATAATGTTCTTTTGAGGTAAGAAAAATCACTTGTTTACAATTACCATTCGTATTTTAATATTTACACGTCTAATTTTACTGTCATCGATGCACAAATGCTCAAATTTGTCAGCAGGAGACCTCAAATATTATAAACGAGCCAGTGTGTAATATTGAAGTGAGCCTTTAACAAGTTTGGACTTTAGACCACCCTGCTAACTATCTCTCAAATGATTTATCAGCTTGCTAACATTAAGATGTGATACGGATAACGAGCTTGCCGCCAAACGCCCGAGAGTCGCTTGAAAGTCAAAAACAGATTTAAAGTGTCAACTCGGGTGCTTTTATTTCACACAAGGGATATAAACTTAATTGGAGAAATTATTGAGGCCGAAGGAATGTTGTTTATTGAACGCCTTAAAGTGCACAGTTCAATATTCAGCCCTCCAGTGGATATTCGCTACGTCAGCAGCAGCGACCCAAGGTACACAGCATCTGGATTCTAGGCAATAGGGTTGTTAAAAGTGAGGTGGCCATGAAAGCAGCATTGTTTAGACTTCGGACTGTGATTACTCGTTAATAGCTAGAGGATGTTAAATCATTGACGAAACCAATATTTTGGGAATCGAGATTGTAATTCAGGTTGATGCTTTACAATGCTAAAACTGATTTAGGTCCACAAAGAATACATATTTTAATAAATTGGTTGCGTACAAAGAGATTGAGTGTCAGGATCTTGTGAAACAGAAGGTCAAGATTAATTTACATCTAGAAAGGGAGATAAATTGTGTGAAGTTGTCGGTCTGATATTAGTTTACATCCCTAATTTTTAGGTAGGTATCTCTATTGCCTAAACGGCCAACGAGAATAGTAATTCAGATGACCACCTGAACGGCTGCCACTACTCAGAGCACCCTACTTTCTTGTATTCACAGATTTAGTACACTCAGACACCAAGTCACCCTCAATTGTGCATTATAATACAAACATACAATTTTCTTAGCTTAGAAGCATGATAGAAACTCATAATTTTCCGATAGTTAAAAGTTACGAGTTTTGAGTTAGCGACCGTAGAACGAGCATGGAGGAACGTAATTGGTACAAATTATATGAACTAGGAGGATGTAAGTTATGTGTGGAATAACCGTGTTGATTATGATTACCGCTCTTACCAGTGTAAAATAATAGAATAAGCTCTGATGTAACGGGGCACCCTGAAGCTTGTACTGGTGACAGTACAAGCTACTTATTCTGATGACAGAATAAGGCGGTGCCTCGGAACTTCACGTACACTAGTACGTGCAGAGGAAGACGGTAAGAAGAAGCGAGTACTTGGTTAGAGTAAAAAGTAGAACTGTATTTATAATAGTTAATGTCTGCAATAAATCACTATTTATCTTCATCTAACTATGTCTAAATACAAATGTGTAAACCAGTTATCTGCTCACCACTCATTGCGTGCGTCTGTCGTGGCGCGTCTTCGTTCGTTGATATAATGGCTTATATCAACCAATTAGGAACTACTCGTAAGTGCTACAGAATATTTGTCCTTATGACAATGTTCTGAGAATATAACTCTTATAGTTATATTCTATTAACAATTTCTTATAAATTACTATGTAACGATTCACCCCGTTACATCACCCCCCCCCTTAACCATCAGTCACTTTAGTGACTGATTGACTAAATGGATACTCGTCCCAAATCATTTGGGACAGGGTTTGCACTTGTTGGTCCGCGTCCACTTTCCAACATTTCATCGCATGGTAAACAAGCCCATGCGATGCGCGAGCAAGGCCGCCGAGAGCGCGTCTGCACGTCTCTGTGCGGACGCCGAAGCAGAAACAACAGCAACTGATATCTTATTGGTTGCTGAAGCGACTCAGCCTCTGTCACCTGGTGATGCAGGCGCTCGTCATGAAGACACTCATGTCTTCACAGAGTACGAGCTCGGTGTCTCCTACATCCTGATACGGATGACGGATCCGTATCGACGGCGATTGAATCTAAGCCGCCTGCCAAGCGTGGCATGGACGATGCTACGCGTCCTAGCATCTTTGATTCATCTGATTCATCAGATGAACCATCGCCGAAGCGAAGGCGCTCGAGGTCGCGAGACTCGGGCGCTAATAGTGGTGTCGGTTCTCCTATTGACACCACTTCACAGCGAGGTGCCAGTACTTCTGTCGGCACGTCGCAGGAAGAGCGGGACCGCAATGTGTTGCGTCTCGCTCCAGAAAAGAAGGCATGGATGCCTCCCAAATCAGTCATGGATCACTTGTCGGCGGCGACGAGTGATCGTTATCGAACACGAATGTTCGATTCGTCTAGGATCCATCACCTTGACCCCAGCGCGAAAAACTATCGCGCTGAACATGAATTCTTCATCGATGCTTTCTTCAGACATCGATGGTACAGTGGGAACCACAAGCGTGATGGTCCCTCACTACTTCAAGCGTGGAACGCCTACATCCATAACCTTGAGGATGTAGGTCGTGACGCTTGGAACGACAAACTTATCAAAGCTCGTGATAAGTTTGAAAAGCGAACCCCGACAGGTGCACGCTACAAGCTGCATCGTCTGTCAAGGGAGAAAGGATTACCCTGCCTCTCTTGGGGAGACTCGTGCCCATGTTGTGTGAACAACTCTGCACGAGCACCTAAGGAGGCTTACCTCCTTACCAGCCCGTGGTGGCGCGTACGTGTCTCTACTGAGATGTAAGAAGGGATTGACAACCTGAAATCCCTTTACGACCGTGCCGGGAAGACTTTCTCCGGCGGTCCTTCTGCGGCACAGGATGTGCCGCGTCGTACTGCTCAACCAGACCCAGTACGTCGATCATCAGTTGGAAGCGGGGCTCCCAAGAATCCCAGGACGGGGGATAGCCGCGCCACCGGACGAGATAACTCGTCCGACGTCCGTTCACGTCGCGGTGGTTCAACAGCTGCTCAACTAGATAGCGCTGGCCACCGCGAGAGTCCTCTAATGGAGGTGGAGGAGGAGGAAAGACGCTCTCCACACGATCATGTGGATCGGTGTGTTCCCGAGAGCTTCTTTGATCGCGAAACGCAAGGGTTACGCGACGATCTCGAACATGAGCGGAATAGGCGTCTCCAACTGGCGGACGCTGTCTCGAGGCATCGAGATGAGTTTGCCTTTGCTCAGCTTGAGAACGAGAGATCTCTGACATCTCTTCGTGACGAGCTAAGGGTAGCTCGTGGGATTGCTGATCGGTCTCGGGATGAGATAGCTGCTCTTCAGACCCTTGTTGATGCCCACCATCGGGAGCACAAGGCTCTCTGCGAGATGCTTGAGCGCAAGGGCGTTCTTCATCGGAAGAAGCAGCGTACTGATGGTACGGCTTAAGCCGACCAACGTAAAACGTGGGATGCGTTCGCATCTTACGTGGTAACTCGATCGTGTATGCATTGCCTAGGCGGTGCAATACACGAAATGGGCCAATGTACTTGGGTAGTAGTTTACTACTACCCAAGTTAGTCACTACATGCTTTGGTAGATTAACCGTAGACAGTAGGACTAAGTCACCTTTATTAAATAAAAGAGTGTTTGCCCTTCCATTCTTGTCAGCGTTTTGCTTTTGCTTATCCACCGCTTCGGCGATGGAGTCTTGCACAAAACGGACTACCGTTTCACGAGCCAGTATGAACTCATCTGATGACTCGTTAGCTTCAGTGTGCTGTGAGCGCACTGCAGCAACATCAACCTTTTCTTCAGTGAGGGCTTCCGCACTCTCACTGGGATCATCTTCTTCAGTGAGGGCTTCCGCACTCTCACTGGCATCATCTTCTTCGATATCGATGTTATCGATATCGGCATCAAACGCAATGACTTCTTCGTCAGAGCGTGATGAGCGTGAACCAAATCGGTTTTTGCTCGCGCGAGTCCCTCCCCCCTTAAACCAGAGTTACACTCTAGTAAGGTGGGTACACGCGGATGGCGCAAGCCATTCACGTAAAACGGTGTATGTGTCGTGGACGCATGCACCGAGTTGTTAATGGCAAGCTCTACCATTGGCAAAAGCTCACTCCAACTCTTAAAGGAGTGTACGTATCCTCGAAGTATTTCTTCAAGGACACGATTGGCACGTTCCGTCTGACCATCTGGCTCTGGATGATCAGATGTCGACATCTTCAAGCGCGTTCCGAGTGATTTGAACACGGAACGCCAGAAATCAGCAGTGAATCGTGGATCTCTGTCTGATACGAGTTCACGGGGCAACCCATGAAGTCGGAAGATGGTGTCAATAAAGACACAAGCACAGCCACTTGCCGTGATTGTCTCTGGCACAGCCACGAGGTGTACCATTTTGCTGAATCTGTCAACAAATACGAGAATACCCGTATTCCCGCGTGCGTCTTTGGGTAACCCGAATACGAAATCCATTGAGATGGATTCCCAGCACTCAGCCGGAACCGGTAGAGGCTGTAAAGGTGCACGCAGTGAAGGACTTGACTTCACTCGTTGGCAGACTTCGCATGCGCGAACATACTTGCGCAAAAAACTGAGGGGCGGAGCCAGTGAAATTCTTGTCTCACAGTGAGATATGTTTTCTCACGGCCACGATGTCTTCTTATAGGAGCATCGTGATACTCGAACATGATCCGCAAACGCAGATCAGTATCATCTGGAATGACAACACGTGGTGTGTCACCAGAAACGGCTGTATAATACAGTAAACCGTTACGAGCAGTGTATCGATCTGATGCAGATCGATACGCAGACGACAATCGTTTCAACGATTCTCGAGATGGTTGGGAGAGATGTGCCAACAACTTCACAATCTCACCATCTTGGGCATACGCCCGCCTCACATCATCATCATACAACGTTGTAGATAGGACTGAGGACGTCATAACCGCAACAGTGACTGTCTCACTGTTGGGTTTCGCGACTGTTTCAAAGTCGGGACGACGTGAGAGTGCATCAGCGACGACATTAAGTCGTCCTGGTTTGTACTCGACCGTAAAGTTGTATTCCGCAAAGAATGACATCCGCCGCGCCATTCGTTGTGAAAGATGCGGGCTGTTCACTGCCGTGCGTAATGACGCATGGTCAGTGTAAACAATGAAGGGTCTATCTCCTAATAGATAGACTCTGAACTTCGCGAGTGCATACTTCATGGCAAGGAGTTACTTGTCATGCACTGGATAGTTCCGCTCAGCTGGTTGCAGTTGACGCGACTGATAGCAGACGACGCGTTCAACGCCTTCAAGATCGTATTGCATTAATGCACAGCCGATTGCGAAATCGCTGGCATCACAGACCACATGAAATGGCCTGTCCTGATCGGCTATTGCTAGGACTGGGGATGTATCAAGCTCTGCTTGATACCCTCAAAGGAGCGTTGACATTCAGCGTTCCATAACCACCTCTCGTTCTTTTTCAACAAACAAAAGAGGTGCACAGTCATCTCGGCGTAATTGCGTGAATACTTATGCAAATACGCCGCTAGCCCAAGGAATTTTCGAAGACCTTTGACATCGACCGGCACAGGCCAGTCGGTGATCGCCTTGATCTTTTCGGGATCAGGACGTACACCGTTCTTACCAACGATGCACCCAAGAAGTGGTATTTTGCTTGCTGCAAATATACACTTCTTGAGGTTAGCATACAATTGATGCTTTCGCATGATTGTAAGAACTTGTCGGACGTGGTATTTCGCTTGCTGCAAATATACACTTCTTGAGGTTAGCATACAATTGATGCTTTCGCATGATTGTAAGAACCTGTCGGACGTGGTACCTGTGAACCTCAACGTCCGACTTTCCATCCATAGCTCGACTATGGATGAATACGTCATCGAAATAACTCGGCGCGAATTCTCGTACTGGCCTCAACAGATGTGATACACACCTGTTGAACGTGGCAGGGGCATTACTGAGCCCTTGTGGCATTACTAGCCATTCCCAGAGCATGCCGCTAGGCGTGCTAACTGCGGTATAGGGTATATCCCGTTCCCGCATAAGGATTTGATAGAAGCCATCCATCAAATCCATGGACGAAAAGATGGTACTCTTTGACATACCATCAATGATTACGTCCTTCCTCGGTATCGGCGTCTGAGCCGGTACCGTTGCAGCGTTCAATTTGTTGAACGCGTGCACTATCCGCCACCCTCCTGTTGCTTTTCGCACACAGAAGGTCGGAGAGCTATGTGGGGAAGTTGATTCCCTCACATGGCCCGCAGCTAAACGATCGGCAAAGAACTTGTCGATCGCAAGTACTTGTTCACGAGGCAGTGGCCACTACTTCATGATACAGTACTTCGAGCCTGGTTTAAGCTCGACCTCGTGTCGAATACCTTTATCCTTCGGTAATTCGCACGGAACAGTTTCAGGGAATACATCCTTGAATTCAACCAAATCTTCATAGAGAGGATTTTTCTTGAGCGATTCCCATGATTGGGAGTCATATCGCTCAATTCGTGTCTTTTCATCTAGGACACTCTCGTCCATAGATGAACTACTGAGAATTCTCTCGTTCTCAGTAAACACTGTTGCTGACCTTATTTCGGTTACACACTCGTCGTCAGCGACGAGTATGCAGATCTGATTGACTTTGCCACTACGCAGATCACGCAAAAACCTTTTATGTTCGAGCGTTGGCAACTGAGTGATCTCCGAAGTTAACTTCGGAGGCGCAATCAGATCAAGTGTATAAGCGCCCACACTTGATCCGTTATTGACTATGACATTCAATGTCTCTGTCATTTCCTGGGGACTTATTCCCTCAGGCTTCGAAGGACTTATTCCTTCGGCTTCCCGGGGACTTATTCCCGCGGGTTTCGGGGAACTTATTTCCGCCGTATTTGTAATCTTGGGACTTATTCCCTTTACTTCCTCTAGCTGGGGTTGCGCAACCACAGCGAGATCCTCTACGAAAGACTCTCCAGTCGATCTAGGATTATCGTTTCGCTTAACCTGAGCGATCGATTGTTTCTCTTCTAGATGTTCCCCGCTAGGGATACATCTTTGTCCCAGTCCACCCGACTTATTCGAGTGGTGGACCTTCGGCGCAGCCTGTGTTTCCTCACAGCCGCCGGAACTTTGCTCCGAAGTGTAACCGTTTGGTACACTGAGGTTTTGTGCAGTCGTACTAACGACCGTACCACAAGTGAGTCCATCGCACTCACTCGTAGTCCATCCACACGCTTGTGGACGCTCCAAAACGTTCATCAGATGGCCATCTGATGAACAAGCGGCAGGCATCGTTACTGTTCGATGTTGCCAGTTTACCCGTGGTTCGTACCTTCTGAGCCACGGTATTCCAAGGATGACATCAAATTTGTCATCCAAATCCAATACGATAAAGTCATCATCATATTGGGTATCTTCTAGCGTATAGTGGATCTTCACTATACGCTTCATGACGGTTACGGATGCGCCTGTCGCAAGACGTACCGTCATCCTCGTAGGAGGTGTGTCACATTCACTGAATTTAAAGTGACCATCTTCTAGCGATTGGCGTCGCACAAAATTGTTGGACGCCCCACAATCGACTAGAGCTCGAAGGGACAACTTATTCGTCACTTCGAGTTTCAAGGTAATGAGTGAGACCTCATTACCTAGAGCAGCAACGCACAACGTTTGTGTGTTGGGAGCAACCTTCATCAAGAGGCCTACAAATTCTCTTGACGTTGCTAGACCAGTAGGGTGCTCCGCACCTACTGATCCTGTCCGTTTTTTGACGGTCCATCCCGTTGTTGCGTCTTTGCACCAACTGCGGACCCTCGTCCCTGCCCCTTTCTCATGGGTGGACGGTCACTACGCCCAGTGTCGCGAGACACTGGACGAGGGGCACTACACTCGTAAGCGTAGTGTCCTGTCTTTTGACATCTGTTGCATCTCTGCAACTTCTTGTAGCCTGTAGAGCGAGCCTTCTCGCTCTCTACATAACAGAGTTCCATCGGCTCTGGACCTCCGTTGTCATATCGTCTCGGTTGACGATATGATGTCGAGCTGGCGCGAGCCTGTCTCAGACTGAAGTCTTCCTGCTCCGCAATGGAAATGGCTTGTTCTAGTGAATCTAGGTCAAGTCGGAACAGGTGAGTCTTGACGGGACCATCCGCAAGACCCTGCATGAACACCGAAACCAACGTGTGTTCATCCACCGGATTGGAACTTATACAACTCGTGAGATGTCGTATATGTTGAGCGTAAGCGTGCACATCACGCTTACCCTGCTTGAGCTTCAAGAGTTCGGTTCGAGCCCTGAACTCAGCTCTAGGCGGTTCAAACGTTTGTCTGAGCCGCGACTTGAAGACTTCCAACGACCCAAACGCATATGGGTCGTGCAACTTGAGCCCCAGTGCCCAAGTCTTGGCACGTCCTGCCAGATTTGACTGGGCAAATGCAACTTGCATATCCCCGTCGTCGATGCGACGCGCCCTTATGGCGTCATCCAATTCGACGAACCATCTCAAGAGGGAGTCTTCTTCGACCCCCCTATACTTTGAGATGTCAATCTTCAAGGTTTCGGGTCGACGCGAGTGCATCGACCCACCAGCAGCAGCCTGCTGCTGTCTCAACAGTTCAAACTGTTGAGCACCCTGTTCTCTCAACAACTCTGCTTGTTGAGAACCTTGTTGGTGAAGCAAGGCTACTTTCTCGCGTTCTGCGTCAAGTTCATTTTGAATGAACTTGGCGATAGTAGCATGTTGGGCATCTCTATTGAGAGCCTCTAGCATGACGCTAACAGCATGGATGCCCATGGTCGAACCCATTCGTTCAACCGCATCCCATTCGACATCGCTCAAATGGGAGTAGCCGTCACGCGTAGCGTGAAAGCTTTGGTCATCTTCATCATCCAACATATTCATGTTAGATGTGAACGTGGTCCTTGGACGGACTACAAAGTGCTACCAGGTGTAACGGGGCACCCTGAAGCTTGTACTGGTGACAGTACAAGCTACTTATTCTGATGACAGAATAAGGCGGTGCCTCGTAACTTCACGTACACTCGTACGTGCAGAGGAAGACGATAAGAAGAAGCGAGTACTTGGTTAAAGTAAAAAGTAGAACTGTATTTATAATAGTTAATGTCTGCAATAAATCACTATTTATCTTCATCTAACTATGTCTAAATACAAATGTGTAAATAAACTATCTGCTCACCACTCATTGCGTGCGTCTGTCGTGGCGCGTCTTCGTTGGTTGATATAATGGCTTATATCAACCAATTAGGAACTACTCGTAAGTGCTACAGAATATTTGTCCTTATGACAATATTCTGAGAATATACCTCTTATAGTTATATTCTATTAACAATTTCTTATAAATTGTTATGTAACGATTCACCCCGTTACATCTGAGGCCTTGCTGTCTTTAAGGAGGGGATATGCTACGTACTAGGACGTCATGTAAAGTACACCTAGCGTTATATACATAAAAGCACACTCAGAAAGGGACAGTCTACATCGCACTTAGTACAACGTGTATTGTACAGTTAGCGTTTTATGTAGACACTCTTCAAAGGGAACGGTAAAATTACATCAAGTTTGACGTGCAAGGCACACTCAGCGTACTGTATAGATCCACATATCGTAGGTAGGTTACTAAAGTTCGGCATTTTCTCGCCACCAGTCACAAATAGCTTCACTTCTAGGGCTTGCCAAAACTAAACAGTCTGACCAATCAGTAGCCTCCAAAGCCAAGAACTTATTTTACGCCTGAGAGATGAAGGTACAAAGTAAAAACTGAATGCTCATCATCAGCTCCGCATGTTGACAGAATAAGACGGCAAAAAGTATAACATGTTCTAAAAAGGCTATAAAATGAAGGGCGAGATTTTTCCAAACATCTATACTGTAGTGAGACGTGGACACTGGCAGCCTTCAATCGGAGATGTGCATCTCGTCCCCTAACTCGAACCCACTAAACCCTGATTTAAATTCAAGATTCTGATTTATGCTCTTATTTTGGCACAACTCTTGTTCTTTGTATGATGGATGCATCCTGTCCAGTCGATAGGCCCACGACTGCGCGTCCGGTCGTTCGGCTCTTACTATTCAACTTATCAGTCCGCCTTTTGACTAACCGAGTACATCAAGGAACGGTCACCGCCTCCAATGAAGGTCTTGGGCTATCTTTCCGCGGCTGTGGCCGCAATCCATTGCAATTTGGCGGTCAGTCAAGATTGTTCTAAGGCGTACCGCTACGAATTTCTTCCCGACATGTCGAAGAACGCTGCAGCTGCCGCTTGCGTAGGCAGCCCAAACCACCGTGCATGCTGTTTTGACGAAGTGTTCAAGAGAATTTGCGCTAAAATCCACATTTGCGACGACGACATATCGATCATACAGGTATCAAGTGAATGTGCAGGCGACTATCAGAGGATGGGACAAGAAGCATTTCAAAATTGCTGCAATAGAAAGTGCAATCCCCCGGGCTAAACAGGCGTGATGGACGCAGATCTACCTCATCATTGGGTAACAGCATACTTTGATGATACTGAGTCGCGATCAGTTACACGGCGGTGATCATGTTGGCCACCATCGCTGCGTGAGCACATATTCCCATTGTCGACAGCGCATTTACTGTTGCGTTTGTTCTAATGAACCAGAATGGCTGTTACTTGCCTCCCTTTTGTGTTTTCTTAGCATGGCTCATATTATTCATAGTCGCGCATCAACGTCTTTTCGGCTTGCCTCGTTCAAATTGACTTTAAAGCTTTTAGCTTTGGTTTCGACTAGTTCACAAGAAGCAGTACTATTAGAGTCGTAGGACTTACGAGAAAGAGATGCATTTGCCAAGTGGCTGTTCAATCTGTCTTCGCAGGTGACGACACAACCCGCGACGCGATCCAGATCATCACCGCTGCGCCGCACGAAGCAAAAGTAGCAAGTAAGTCGACAACGATGATGACCGCAATGTCCATCGATCAGGATGAACCGTATTCGACGACCACACAGGTGGGTCTCCTTTCCTTTCATCCCCCTCCCTCTCTCTCTTCCGCACTTCTGACTGTGTATCAGTCAGGCCCATAACACGCAGACGCTAGTAGATGGCCAGACACTACTCCACGAATGCCTCTATACCTCATGCAATGCATCAGCAGCGGTGGCTTGTCGTCGTCATGCGTCCACCATGGACCCCGTCCACTCATTCTTTCCTTTATGTACCTCATCTCCCTCTCTCTCTTTGCTCTGTCATCACCAGCTCTTTGGACGTCCACACGAGCGCCACGTGGCTATGGAGTTTGTCCGTCAGCAAGAGCTCAACACTTTGACGCGCGGGAAGCAGCTATTTTCAGTGACCGGTTTGCGGCTCAAGCTTGTGCTGGTTGGTGCTCGACGTTATGGCAGCTCGATAGAAAAATGGCGTCCACTTATGTCGGTCACTATCGTCTGCTTCTTGTGCTGCTCCTACTGCTTTCAGCGATGCGTCTGCTGACAACGTCCGGGGGACGAAGACTAATTTCGAGTCGTGCTGAAGCTCCTAGGGCCTCCCGTGCTCGAAGTGGGACGGTAGGGTTCGTGGCGTCAAGTGCTCAGTGGAGCGTCAGTCCCTTGGAATCTGACACTGCAGCTCTTGAACCGCACACGGCAAATGTCTGCTCTTGATGTACTTGTGGCAAGGACGCAGTAGACACCTGGAAGCACTGGAGGCAGGACGTGGATCGACCTGATGTGACCGAAATGTTGGTAACACCTGTGTCTTTACCAGACATACGGCAGATGGTGGTGCATCTTTACGGAGGACTAGCTTTCTCCATGACCAGGGGCTCATCCACGCAGACGTTATGCCAGAAACGTGGTGCAGTCCAGTCCAGAAGCTCCGCTGCGACCGCCGACGTGGGCGTCCTTGGCACCAGTCAAGTAATGGACTTTGGCAACTACTTGGAGGCGGACAAGCTAGCGGCGTATGCTGACGTGGACGCTCGTAACGGCTTTGACGTGCATACCGCCACGTATCGTCCTCCAAAAGTGGACGCAGGTCTCTTGCTCTGCTCGGTCATGGATATATGGTCGCTCAGCTGCCAAAACGGAGACACCGGCTCGTAATAAGGACTTGCGTCAAGTGCTTAGAGCTATACCGCGACACCGCTTGTCACTTCTGCCACACTGACGTCCGGCTATAGCGCCAACTGGATGATAATGTCGTCGTCTGCTGTTGCCAGCACACGGCCACCTCACGGCTTCATAGTCCAGGAGTCCGAGTCTGCGGTGGCTGGGGCTCCTCGAGCGCGCTTATACCATGCGGCCTCGAAAACTTGTACACACACTGTCTTTGCCTCGACACTTTCGCGGAGGGCGCGAAAGACCGCCTCCGTGCAGAGTTCTGCAATGTCAGCACCCGTGAATGTTTGGGAGCTACGATGAAGAAGCATCACGAGATCAGTCGGGTTAGTATTGAACGCTGTTCAGCGGTAGCAGTTGACACGAATGCAGTGTACTGAATCCTCTTGGTCGCGCCGCAAGTCCTTGGATGTACACGTCTGAAGCGAGCGGCATTTCTCTCGTGTAAGCATAAAGAATTCTTGGTTGGCACAAGCATCGCTTTGGCACTGTAGTCTCACAGATGACCACTTGTAATGGTGCAGCGTACCTCAGTGTCTTCTTGCGTTTAAAATCTCGTCTCGACAGTCGTGCCGATTCGACCAGGACGGATCAGGGCAGCGTTTAGCGCATCGTTCCGGTTTGTTGCAGCCACGAAAAGGATGTCACAGCTATCGACAGCAGGTGACTTCTTGACACGTGAAGTGGATACGCCTACTCGTTGTGAACCCACACAGTCCATTTCGTTCAGGAAGGTGGAAAGCACTCGGGAGTAGACTCCTCCACCACTGCTGCCTCCATCGTTTCCAACAAACGATCGCTTGCGAGCGATGGAATCAATTCGTCAAAAGTAAGAGACACGATGACGCGGCACGTGCTCGAGCTGCAAGCAAGCAGCAGTTGTAAGCACACAGCAAGATCTTCTGAACAGACTTGAGTACGGTACTTCAAAGACGTACCGAAAAGCTGGCGAACTCCTTTTTCGCTTTCTCCAAAGTACATGGACAGCAACTCTGATGACTGACTTCGGACAAAAAAACCGATAGGGTGAGCCAACTACTGGTTGTTGCCACAAAGGTTATAATGACAATGTAGCTTAACTCACCTTCACAGATACAAAGTTGACTCGAGCTTGAGCAGCCACAATTTACACAAACAGCGTCTTACCGCAGCCTGATGGACCTGACAGCAATATCCCTGACGCCTCGGATATGGTCTAGCGCTACAAAGATCAAGATCGTCAACAGATAAACGATGCGATACCCAGTGTGAACGAAAGAAACATCAAACGTACGCTCATCGCTGCGGTCGGGTGGAAGTTTCGAGTGATGACGTCTCGCAGTTGCTGTTGAACAGCAGCATAGCCAGCAAAAGCAAGATTTCCATCCCTTTGTGCACCACGCGATGACACGTTCAGCTCTCGCAGCCGAGAAGGTTTGATGTGTTGCTAAGCTCGCAACAGATTGGACCTGTGACAGATGACTCGGTGAAATTGCCATCAAGAGTCGATGTGGCACGCGCTTGAGCAGTCGCATATCGACAGATACGACCAAGATCTTTTGCCACGTGGCCCCCCTTTAATGCCGCCAACCGCGACGCTAGACTTCCTGCATGGTCATCGCCTTAATTATTTGTTTCACTTTCTAGTGGCAGCCCGACCAAATGCCGCTGCAAGATGTTTCGGCTGGCTTGTTCCATCGTGACGACCAAGTCCACAATTTTGCCGAACCGTCCAGCGCCTTAGCCGGAGGTGGATTGTTCACATCAGCACTTGCAGTCGTCCCAAACACAACAAAACATGTGGAGCACAAACTGAGTTCGTCAATCAATCAGAGAAACGCACTGCCGAGTGATGTAAGCTGCGTCTCGAAACCGTCGGCGAGCTGGCCATCAACCGATTAGAAGAGCACGTCTAAGTCATCGATCAGCACGACGCCAACACATGATGATGTACCGCGTTCTTTCTCGACGTCAGCTAGATATCATAATTTTTGGAAGCGCTGCTTTAAAGCGTAGACCAAGTACCCATAAGCCGTTGGAAATTTCTACCGCCGCCATGAGCAACGGCATAGCGTCAATCCGCTACGTAACAATCCGCTCGTGAACAAGCTTTCGCTGCAGAGCCACTGGTGCTAGCGATTTTTCCACACCTTGTACACCCGAAATCAGTAACCAGTGGCAGCTAATATGGCCCATATCCACGCCGGTATCGAGTCTCCTCTAATCGTGCTTCAGCACGAGTGCAAATTGAAACAAAACGTCTCGCACAAACGCAGTGTATCCTACAAAGCCAGCCTGCCACAGCCGAGTGGTGAGCTCACGCTCGTACGAAGAAACTGACGCTCTAGTGGAATGCTGATCAGTGTCGCGACCTTCTCCGTCATTGCTGCTGTAGACCGCTCGTCAGTCGACACTTCCTTTGTCGCACTCCATCCGTTCACAACAAACGCGTGCAACATTCAATGCAAGTCTCGCTTCTTCTCGATCCCGTCCATCCAAAAGACGTACGTTTCTTCCGGGAGTCTCAACGTCACAAGTCGTCCTTCCTAAAGAGCATTAAGCACTCGTGCAGCACACAGCTGACGATGCACTGCTTTGCCCAGATCAATCTGTCGCTGACAAACGCTCTCGGGCAGCCGCTGAACGGGAGATCCGCCATTGTCCACGCTTCCAGAGGTCGCAATGCCCTGAAGTTGAGTCTGACGCTGCGCGTGTCGCCGTTACTCCCCCGAGCGTGCCGAGCCATGACTTTGGAGCACAAGGCGGGAGGAGGTGAGTGGCTAGAGACAAGCATGACAATATTCTACCAATATTATTCGAAATGGATAATATTGAAGGAATATTATCCCTTTTTGGATAATATTCATGCGCTGCTCCAAGGTTGCTTGATATAAGACATATCAACCACATTTTGCCACCAATCGCTGCTAGACGCGTGCAATGAGTGGTGAGCAGGTTGTCCTAATACGACGGCGTAGTTTTATATAGATAGATAAGGATTGAGTTACATTGATAGCTTAACTGTATTAAATACTGTTCTCTTTTTTACCTTTACTTGACCGAGTTGTTCAAGTAGATTGGCTTCCTCTGTAACGGGGTGAATCGTTACATAACAATTTATAAGAAATTGTTAATAGAATATAACTATAAGAGTTATATTCTCAGAATATTGTCATAAGGACAATATTCTGTAGCACTTCCAAGTAGTTCCTAATTGGTTGATATAGGCCATTATATCAACCAACGAAGACGCGCCACGACAGACGCACGCAATGAGTGGTGAGCAGATAACTGATTTACACATTTGTATTTAGACATAGTTAGATGAAGATAAATAGTGATTTATTGCAGACATTAACTATTATAAATACAGTTCTACTTTTACTCTAACCAAGTACTCGCTTCTTCTTACCGTCTTCCTCTGCACGTACGAGTGTACGTGAAGTTACGAGGCACCGCCTTATTCTGTTATCAGAATAAGTAGCTTGTACTGTCACCAGTACAAGCTTCAGGAGTGCCCCGTTACACCTGGTAGCACTTCGTAGTCCGTCCAAGGACCGCGTTCACATCCAACATGAATATGTTGGATGATGAAGATGACCAAAGCTTTCACGCTACGCGTGACGGCTACTCCCATTTGAGCGATGTCGAATGGGATGCGGTTGAACGAATGGGTTCGACCATGGGCATCCATGCTGTTAGCGTCATGCTAGAGGCTCTCAATAGAGATGCCCAACATGCTACTATCGCCAAGTTCATTCAAAATGAACTTGACGCAGAACGCGAGAAAGTAGCCTTGCTTCACCAACAAGGTTCTCAACAAGCAGAGTTGTTGAGAGAACAAGGTGCTCAACAGTTTGAACTGTTGAGACAGCAGCAGGCTGCTGCTGGCGGGTCGATGCACTCGCGTCGGCCCGAGACTTTGAAGATTGACATCTCAAAGTATAGGGGGGTCGAAGAAGACTCCCTCTTGAGATGGTTCGTCGAGGTGGATGACGCCATAAGGGCGCGTCGCATCGACGACGGGGATATGCAAGTTGCATTTGCCCAGTCAAATCTGGCAGGACGTGCCAAGACTTGGGCACTGGGGCTCAAGCTGCACGACCCATACGCGTTTGGGTCGTTGGAAGTCTTCAAGTCGCGGCTCAGACAAACGTTTGAACCGCCTAGAGCTGAGTTCAGAGCTCGAACCGAACTCTTGAAGCTCAAGCAGGGTAAGCGTGATGTGCACGCTTACGCTCAACATATACGACATCTCACGAGTTGTATAAGTTCCAATCCGGTGGATGAACACACGTTGGTTTCGGTGTTCATGCAGGGTCTTGCGGATGGTCCCGTCAAGACTCACCTGTTCCGGCTTGAACTAGATTCACTAGAACAAGCCATTTCAATTGCGGAGCAGGAAGACTTCAGTCTGAGACAGGCTCGCGCCAGCTCGACATCATATCGTCAACCGAGACGATATGACAACGGAGGTCCAGAGCCGATGGAACTCTGTTATGTAGAGAGCGAGAAGGCTCGCTCTACAGGCTACAAGAAGTTGCAGAGATGCAACAGATGTCAAAAGACAGGACACTACGCTTACGAGTGTAGTGCCCCTCGTCCAGTGTCTCGCGACACTGGGCGTAGTGACCGTCCACCCATGAGAAAGGGGCAGGGACGAGGGTCCGCAGTTGGTGCAAAGACGCAACAACGGGATGGACCGTCAAAAAACGGACAGGATCAGTAGGTGCGGAGCACCCTACTGATCCAGCAACGTCAAGAGAATTTGTAGGCCTCTTGATGAAGGTTGCTCCCAACACACAGACATTGTGCGTTGCTGCTCTAGGTAATGAGATCTCACTCATTACCTTGAAACTCGAAGTGACGAATAAGTTGTCCCTTCGAGCTCTAGTCGATTGTGGGGCGTCCAACAATTTTTGTGCGACGCCAATCGCTAGAAGATGGTCACTTTAAATTCAGTGAATGTGACACACCTCCTACGAGGATGACGGTACGTCTTGCGACAGGCGCATCCGTAACCGTCATGAAGCGTATAGTGAAGATTCACTATACGCTAGAAGATACCCAATACGACGATGACTTTATCGTATTGGATTTGGATGACAAATTTGATGTCATCCTTGGAATACCGTGGCTCAGAAGGTACGAACCACGGGTAAACTGGCAACATCGGACAGTAACGATGCCTGCCGCTTGTTCATCAGATGGCCATCTGATGAACGTTTTGGAAGCGTCCACAAGCGTGTGGATGTACTACGAGTGAGTGCGATGGCCTCACTTGTGGTACGGTCGTTAGTACGACTGCACAAAACCTTAGTGTACCAAACGGTTACACTTCGGAGCAAAGTTCCGGCGGCTGTGAGGAAACACAGGCTGCGCCGAAGGTCCACCACTCGAATAAGTCGGGTGGACTGGGACAAAGATGTATCCCTAGAGGGGAACATCTAGAAGAGAAACAATCGATCGCTCAGGTTAAGCGAAACGATAATCCTAGATCGACTGGAGAGTCTTTCGTAGAGGATCTCGCTGTGGTTGCGCAACCCCAGCTAGAGGAAGTAAAGGGAATAAGTCCCAAGATTACAAATACGGCGGAAATAAGTTCCCCGAAACCCGCGGGAATAAGTCCCCGGGAAGACGAAGGAATAAGTCCTTCGAAGCCTGAGGGAATAAGTCCCCAGGAAATGACAGAGACATTGAATGTCATAGTCAATAACGGATCATGTGTAGGCGCTTATACACTTGATCTGATTGCGCCTCCGAAGTTAACTTCGGAGATCACTCAGTTGCCAACGCTCGAACATAAAAGATTCTTGCGTGATCTGCGTAGTGGCAAAGTCAAGCAGATCTGCATACTCGTCGCTGAAGACGAGTATGTAACCGACATAAGGTCAGCAACAGTGTTTACTGAGAACGAGAGAGTTCTCAGTAGTTCATCTATGGACGAGAGTGTCCTAGATGAAAAGACACGAATTGAGCGATATGAGTCCCAATCATGGGAATCGCTCAAGGAAAATCCTCTCTATGAAGATTTGGTTGAATTCAAGGATGTATTCCCTGAAACTGTTCCGTGCGAATTACCGAAGGATAAAGGTATTCGACACGAAGTCGAGGCTTAAACCAGGCTCGAAGTACTGTGTCATGAAGCAGTGGCCACTGCCTCGTGAACAAGTACTTGCGATCGACAAGTTCTTTGCCGATCGTTTAGCAGCCAGGCCATGTGAGGGGAATCAACTTCCCCACATAGCTCTCCGACCTTCTGTGTGCGAAAAGCAACAGGAGGGGTGGCGGATAGTGCACGCGTTTAACAAATTGAACGCTGCAACGGTACCGGCTCAGACGCCGATACCGAGGAAGGACGTAATCATTGATGGTATGTCAAAGAGTACCATCTTTTCGTCCATGGATTTGATGGATGGCTTCTATCAAATCCTAATGCGGGAACAGGATATACCCTATACCGCAGTTAGCACGCCTAGCGGCATGCTCTGGGAATGGCTAGTAATGCCACAAGGGCTCAGTAATGCCCCTGCCACGTTCAACAGGTGTGTATCACATCTGTTGAGGCCAGTACGAGAATTCGCGCCGAGTTATTTCGATGACGTATTCATCCATAGTCGAGCTATGGATGGAAAGTCGGACGTTGAGGTTCACAAGTACCACGTCCGACAAGTTCTTACAATCATGCGAAAGCATCAATTGTATGCAAACCTCAAGAAGTGTATATTTGCAGCAAGCGAAATACCACTTCTTGGGTGCATCGTTGGTAAGAACGGTGTACGTCCTGATCCCGAAAAGATCAAGGCGATCACCGACTGGCCCGTGCCGGTCGATGTCAAAGGTCTTCGAAAATTCCTTGGGCTAGCGGCGTATTTGCATAAGTATTCACGCAATTACGCCGAGATGACTGTACACCTCTCTCGTTTGTTGAAAAGAACGAGAGGTGGTTATGGAACGCTGAATGTCAACGCTCCTTTGAGGGTATCAAGCAGAGCTTGATACAATCCCCAGTCCTAGCAATAGCCGATCAGGACAGGCCATTTCATGTGGTCTGTGATGCCAGCGATTTCGCAATCGGCTGTGCATTAATGCAGTACGACCTTGAAGGCGTTGAACGCGTCGTCTGCTATCAGTCGCGTCAGCTGCAACCAGCTGAGCGGAACTATCCAGTGCATGACAAGGAACTCCTTGCCATGAAGTATGCACTCGCGAAGTTCAGAGTCTATCTATTAGGAGATAGACCCTTCGTTGTTTACACTGACCATGCGTCCTTACGCACGGCAGTGAACAGCCCACACCTTTCACAACGAATGGCGCGGTGGTTGTCATTCTTTGCAGAATACAACTTTACGGTCGAGTACAAACCAGGACGACTTAATGTCGTCGCTGATGCACTCTCACGTCGTCCCGACTTTGAAACAGTCGCGAAACCCAACAGTGAGACAGTCACTGTTGCGGTTATGACGTCCTCAGTTCCATCTACAACGTTGTATGATGATGTGAGGCGGGCATACGCCCAAGATGGTGAGATAGTGAAGTTGTTGTCACATCTCTCCCAACCATCTCGAGAATCGTTGAAACGATTGTCGTCTGCGTATCGATCTGCATCAGATCGATACACTACTCGTAACGGTTTACTGTACTATACAGCCGTTTCTGGTGACACACCACGTGTTGTCATTCCAGATGATACTGATCTGCGTTTGCGGATCATGTTCGAAGTATCACGATGCTCCTATAGGGAGGACATCGTGGCCGAGAGAAAACATATCTCACGGTAAGTCGAGACTTTTACTGGCCCCGCCAGTATCAGTTTGTGCGAAAGTATGTTCGCGCATGCGAAGTCTGCCAACGAGTGAAGTCAAGTCCTTCACTGCGTGCACCTTTACAGCCTCTACCGGTTCCGGCTGAGTGCTGGGAATCCATCTCAATGGATTTCGTCTTCAGGTTACCCAAAGACGCACGCGGGAATACGGGTATTCTCGTATTTGTTGACAGATTCAGCAAAATGGTACACCTTGTGGCTGTACCAGAGACAATCACGGCAAGTGGCTGTGCTTGTGTCTTTATTGACACCATCTTCCGACTTCATGGGTTGCCCCGTGAACTCGTATCAGACAGAGATCCACGATTCACTGCTGATTTCTGGCGTTCCGTGTTCAAATCACTCGGAACGCGCTTGAAGATGTCAACATCTGATCATCCAGAGTCAGATGGTCAGACGGAACGTGCCAATCGTGTCCTTGAAGAGATACTTCGAGGATACGTACACTCCTTTAAGAGTTGGAGTGAGTTTTTGCCGATGGTAGAGTTTGCCATCAACAACTCGGTGCATGCGTCCACGACACATACACCGTTTTACGTGAATGGCTTGCGCCATCCGCGTGTACCCACCTTACTAGAGTGTAACTCTGGTTTAAGGGGGGAGGGACTCGCGCGAGCAAAAACCGATTTGGTTCACGCTCATCACGCTCTGACGAAGAAGTCATTGCGTTTGATGCCGATATCGATAACATCGATATCGAAGAAGATGATGCCAGTGAGAGTGCGGAAGCCCTCACTGAAGACAATGATCCCAGTGAGAGTGCGGGAAGCCCTCACTGAAGAAAAGGTTGTTGTCGCTGCAGTGCGCTCACAGCACACTGAAGCTAACGAGTCATCAGATGAGTTCATACTGGCTCGTGAAACGGTAGTCCGTTTTGTGCAAGACTCCATCGCCGAAGCGGTGGATAAGCAAAAAGCAAAACGCTGACAAGAATGGAAGGGCAAACACTCTTTTATTTAATAAAGGTGACTTAGTCCTACTGTCTACGGTTAATCTACCAAAACATGTAGTGACTAACTTGGGTAGCAGTAAACTACTACCCAAGTACATTGGCCCATTTCGTGTATTGCACCGCCTAGGCAATGCATACACGATCGAGGTTACCACGTAAGATGCGAACGCATCCCACGTTTTACGTTGGTCGGCTTAAGCCGTACCATCAGTACGCTGCTTCTTCCGATGAAGAACGCCCTTGCGCTCAAGCATCTCGCAGAGAGCCTTGTGCTCCCGATGGTGGGCATCAACAAGGGTCTGAAGAGCAGTTATCTCAGCCCGAGACCGATCAACAATCCCACGAGCTACCCTTAGCTCGTCACGAAAAGATGTCAGAGATCTCTCGTTCTCAAGCTGAGCAAAGGCAAACTCAGCTCGATGCTTCGAGGCAGTGTCCACCATCTGGAGACGCCTATTCCGCTCATGCTCGAGATCGTCGCGTAACCCTTGCGTTACGCGATCAAAAAGCTCTCGGGAACACACCGATCCACATGATCGTGTGGAGAGCGTCTTTCCTCCTCCTCCACCTCCATTAGAGGACTCTCGCGGTGGCCAGCGCTATCTAGTAGAGCAGCTGTTGAACCACCGCGACGTGAACGGACGTCGGACGAGTTACCTCGTCCGGTGGCGCGGCTATCCCCCGTCCTGGGATTCTTGGGAGCCCCGCTCCCAATTGATGGTTGACGTACTGGGTCTGGTCGAGCAGTACGACGCGACACATCCTGTGCCGCAGAAGGACCGCCGGAGAAAGTCTTCCCGGCACGGTCGTAAAGGGATTTCAGGTTGTCAATCCCTTCGTACATCTCAGTAGAGACACGTACGCGCCACCACGGGCTGGTAAGGAGGTAAGCCTCCTTAGGTGCTCGTGCAGAGTTGTTCACACAACATGGGCACGAGTCTCCCCAAGAGAGGCAGGGGTAATCCTTTCTCCCTTGACAGACGATGCAGCTTGTAGCGTGCACCTGTCGGGGTTCGCTTTTCAAACTTATCACGAGCTTTGATAAGTTTGTCGTTCCCAAGCGTCACGACCTACATCCTCGAGATTATGGATGTAGGCGTTCCACGCCTGAAGTAGTGAGGGACCATCACGTTTGTGATTCCCACTGTACCATCGATGTCTGAAGAAAGCATCGATGAAGAACTCATGTTCAGCGCGATAGTCTTTCGCGCTGGGGTCAAAGTGATGAATCCTTGACGAATCGAACAATCGTGTTCGATAACGATCACTCGTCGTCGCCGACAAGTGATCCATGACGGATTTAGGAGGCATCCATGCCTTCTTTTCTGGAGCGAGACGCAACACATTGCGGTCCCGCTCTTCCTGCGACGTGCCGACAGAAGTACTGGCACCTCGCTGTGAAGTGGTGTCCATTGGAGAAACGACACCACTATTGGCGCCCGAGTCTCGCGACCTCGAGCGCCTTCGCTTCGGCGATGGTTCATCTGACTCATCAGATGAACCAAAGATGCTGCGACGCAAAGCATCGTCCATGCCACGCTTGGCAGGCGGCTTGGATTCAATTGCCGTCGATACGGATCCGTCATCCGTATCAGGAGAGTACGAGACACCGAGCTCGTACTCTGTGAAGACACGAGTGTCTTCATGACCAGCGCCTGCATCACCAGGTGATACAGGCTGAGTCGATTCAGCAACCGATGGGACATCAGTTGCTGTAGTTTCTGCTTCGGCGTCCGCACAGAGACGTGCAGACGCGCTCTCGGCGGCCTTGCTCGCGCATCGCATGGGCTTGTTTACCATGCGATGAGATGTTGGAAAGTGGACGCGGACCAACAAGTGCAAACCCCGTCCCAAATGATTTGGGACGAGTATCCATTTAGTCAATCAGTCACTAAAGTGACTGATGGTTAGGGGGGTGATGTAACGGGGTGAATCGTTACATAACAATTTATAAGAAATTGTTAATAGAATATAACTATAAGAGTTATATTCTCAGAATATTGTCATAAGGACAATATTCTGTAGCACTTCAAGTAGTTCCTAATTGGTTGATATAGGCCATTATATCAACCAACGAAGACGCGCCACGACAGACGCACGCAATGAGTGGTGAGCAGATAACTGATTTACACATTTGTATTTAGACATAGTTAGATGAAGATAAATAGTGATTTATTGCAGACATTAACTATTATAAGTACAGTTCTACTTTTTACTTTAACCAAGTACTCGCTTCTTCTTACCGTCTTCCTCTGCACGTACGAGTGTACGTGAAGTTACGAGGCACCGCCTTATTCTGTCATCAGAATAAGTAGCTTGTACTGTCACCAGTACAAGCTTCAGGGTGCCCCGTTACATCCTCTGCACGTACTAGTGTACGTGAAGTTTCGCGGCACCCCAAACAAAGGGTGTCCCATTACACATGGTAGCACTTTGTAGTCCGTCCAACGACTACATAGTGTCCGTCCAACATGAACATGTTGGACGTAGAAGAAGACAGATTTCACGTCACACGTGAAGGCTACTCCCATCTGAGTGACTCAGAATGGGATTTAGTCGGCCGCATGAGTGTGCTCATGGGCGAACCCGCCATTAGTGGCATGTAAAGATCTCTAAGCAGAGACCAGCAACATGCTGCTATCAACGAGTTCCTACAAGGGGGACTTGCCGTCGAACGACATAAGATAGCTTTGCTACGTCAGCAAGGCTCTCATCAGTCGATGGGTGGGCCGACGCATACGGGTCGACCCGAAACCATGATGATAGGAATCTCAAGGTACAAGGGAACCGATAACGATTCCTTTGTGAGATGGTTCGTCGAGTTGGACGACGCCATCAGGGCCCTTTGGAACGGGGCACCCTGAAGCTTGTACTGGTGACAGTACAAGCTACTTATTCTGATGACAGAATAAGGCGGTGCCTCGTAACTTCACGTACACTCGTACGTGCAGAGGAAGACGGTAAGAAGAAGCGAGTACTTGGTTAAAGTAAAAAGTAGAACTGTATTTATAATAGTTAATGTCTGCAATAAATCACTATTTATCTTCATCTAACTATGTCTAAATACAAATGTGTAAATAAACTATCTGCTCACCACTCATTGCGTGCGTCTGTCGTGGCGCGTCTTCGTTGGTTGATATAATGGCTTATATCAACCAATTAGGAACTACTCGTAAGTGCTACAGAATATTTGTCCTTATGACAATATTCTGAGAATATAACTCTTATAGTTATATTCTATTAACAATTTCTTATACATTGTTATGTAACGATTCACCCCGTTACATCATCCCCCCCTTAACCATCAGTCACTTTAGTGACCGATTGACTAAATGGATACTCGTCCCAAATCATTTGGGACAGGGTTTGCACTTGTTGGTCCGAGTCCACTTCCCAGCATTTCATCGCATGGTTAACAAGCTTATGCGATGCGCGAGCAAGGCCGCCGAGAGCGCGTCTGCACGTCTCTGTGCGGACGCCGAAGCAGAAACCGCAGCAACTGATGTGTCATCGGTTGCTGAAGCGACCCAGCCTGCGTCACTTGGTGATGCAGGCGCTGGTCATGAAGACACTCGTGTCTTCACAGAGTACGAGCTCGGTGTCTCGTACTCTCCTGATACGGAAGACGGATCCGTATCGACGGCGATTGAATCCAAGCCGCCTGCCAAGCGTGGCATGGACGATGCTTTGCGTCGCAGCATCTTTGGTTCATCTGATGAATCAGATGAACCATCGCCGAAGCGAAGGCGCTCGAGGTCGTGAGACTCGGGCGCTAACAGTGGTGTCGGTTCTCCTATTAACACCACTTCGCAACGAGGTGCCAGTACTTCTGTCGGCACATCGCAGGAAGAGCGGGACCGCAATGTCTTGCGTCTCGCTCCAGAAAAGAAGGCATGGATGCCTCCTAAATCTGTCATGGATCACTTGTCGGCGACGACGAGTGATCGTTATCGAACACGATTGTTCGATTCGTCAAGGATCCATCAACTTGACCCCAGTGCGAAAAACTATCGCGCTGAGAATGAATTCTTCATCGATGCTTTCTTTAGACATCGATGGTCCAGTGGGAATCACAAACGTGATGGTCCCTCACTACTTCAGGCGTGGAACGCCTACATCCATAACCTCGAGGATGTAGGTCGTGACGCTTGGAACGACAAACTTATCAAAGCTCGTGATAAGTTTGAAAAGCGAACCCCGACAGGTGCACGCTACAAGCTGCATCGTCTGTCAAGGGAGAAAGGATTACCCTGCCTCTCATGGGGAGACTCGTGCCCATGTTGTGTGAACAACTCTGCACGAGCACCTAAGGAGGCTTACCTCCTTACCAGCCCGTGGTGGCGCGTACGTGTCTCTACTGAGATGTAAGAAGGGATTGACAACCTGAAATCCCTTTACGACCGTGCCGGGAAGACTTTCTCCGGCGGTCCTTCTGCGGCACAGGATGTGCCGCGTCGTACTGCTCAACCAGACCCAGTACGTCGATCATCAGTTGGGAGCGGGGCTCCCAAGAATCCCAGGACGGGGGATAGCCGCTCCACCGGACGAGATAACTCGTCCGACGTCCGTTCACGTCGCGGTGGTTCAACAGCTGCTCAACTAGATAGCGCTGGCCACCGCGAGAGTCCTCTAATGGAGGTGGAGGAGGAGGAAAGACGCTCTCCACACGATCATGTGGATCGGTGTGTTCCCGAGAGCTTCTTTTGATCGCGTAACGCAAGGGTTACGCGACGATCTCGAGCATGAGCGGAATAGGCGTCTCCAGATGGTGGACACTGCCTCGAAGCATCGAGCTGAGTTTGCCTTTGCTCAGCTTGAGAACGAGAGATCTCTGACATCTCTTCGTGACGAGCTAAGGGTAGCTCGTGGGATTGTTGATCGGTCTCGGGCTGAGATAACTGCTCTTCAGACCCTTGTTGATGCCCACCATCGGGAGCACAAGGCTCTCTGCGAGATGCTTGAGCGCAAGGGCGTTCTTCATCGGAAGAAGCAGCGTACTGATGGTACGGCTTAAGCCGACCAACGTAAAACGTGGGATGCGTTCGCATCTTACGTGGTAACTCGATCGTGTATGCATTGCCTAGGCGGTGCAATACACGAAATGGGCCGATGTACTTGGGTAGTAGTTTACTGCTACCCAAGTTAGTCACTACATGCTTTGGTAGATTAACCGTAGACAGTAGGACTAAGTCACCTTTATTAAATAAAAGAATGTTTGCCCTTCCATTCTTGTCAGCGTTTTGCTTTTGCTTATCCACCGCTTCGGCGATAGAGTCTTGCACAAAACGGACTACCGTTTCACGAGCCAGTATGAACTCATCTGATGACTCGTTAGCTTCAGTGTGCTGCGAGCGCACTGCAGCAACATCAACCTTTTCTTCAGTGAGGGCTTCCGCACTCTCACTGGGATCATCTTCTTCAGTGAGGGCTTCCGCACTCTCACTGGCATCATCTTCTTCGATATCGATGTTATCGATATCGGCATCAAACGCAATGACCTCTTCGTCAGAGCGTGATGAGCGTGAACCAAATCGGTTTTTGCTCGCGCGAGTCCCTCCCCCCCCTAAACCAGAGTTACACTCTAGTAAGGTGGGTACACGCGGATGGCGCAAGCCATTCACGTAAAACGGTGTATGTGTCGTGGACGCATGCACCGAGTTGTTGATGGCAAACTCTACCATTGGCAAAAACTCACTCCAACTCTTAAAGGAGTGTACGTATCCTCGAAGTATCTCTTCAAGGACACGATTGGCACGTTCCGTCTGACCATCTGACTCTGGATGATCAGATGTCGACATCTTCAAGCGCGTTCCGAGTGATTTGAACACGGAACGCCAGAAATCAGCAGTGAATCGTGGATCTCTGTCTGATACGAGTTCACGGGGCAACCCATGAAGTCGGAAGATGGTGTCAATAAAGACACAAGCACAGCCACTTGCCGTGATTGTCTCTGGTACAGCCACAAGGTGTACCATTTTGCTGAATCTGTCAACAAATACGAGAATACCCGTATTCCCGCGTGCGTCTTTGGGTAACCCGAAGACGAAATCCATTGATATGGATTCCCAGCACTCAGCCGGAACCGGTAGAGGCTGTAAAGGTGCACGCAGTGAAGGACTTGACTTCACTCGTTGGCAGACTTCGTATGCGCGAACATACTTTCGCACAAACTGATACTGGCGGGGCCAGTAAAAGTCTCGACTCACCGTGAGATATGTTTTCTCCCGGCCACGATGTCCTCCTATAGGAGCATAGTGATACTCGAACATGATCCGCAAACGTAGATCAGTATCATCTGGAATGACAACACGTGGTGTGTCACCAGAAACGGCTGTGTAATACAGTAACCCGTTGCGAGTAGTGTATCGATCTGATGCAGATCGATACGCAGACGACAATCGTTTCAACGATTCTCGAGATGGTTGTGAGAGATGTGTCAACAACTTCACAATCTCACCATCTTGGGCATACGCCCGCCTCACATCATCATCATACAACGTTGTAGATAGGACTGAGGACGTCATAACCGCAACAGTGACTGTCTCACTGTTGGGTTTCGCGACTGTTTCAAAGTCGGGACGACGTGAGAGCGCATCAGCGACTACATTGAGTCGTCCTGGTTTGTACTCGACCGTAAAGTTGTATTCCGCAAAGAATGACATCCGCCGCGCCATTCGTTGTGAAAGATGCGGGCTGTTCACTGCCGTGCGTAATGACGCATGGTCAGTGTAAACAATGAAGGGTCTATCTCCTAATAGATAGGCTCTGAACTTCGCGAGTGCATACTTTATGGCAAGGAGTTCCTTGTCATGCACTGGATAGTTCCGCTCAGCTGGTTGCAGCTGACGCGACTGATAGCAGACGACGCGTTCAACGCCTTCAAGGTCGTACTGCATTAATGCACGGCCGATTGCAAAATCGCTGGCATCACAGACCACATGAAATGGCCTATCTTGATCGGCAATTGCTAGGACTGGGGATTGTATCAAGCTCTGCTTGATACCATCAAAGGAGCGCTGACATTCAGCGTTCCATAACCACCTCTCGTTCTTTTTCAACAAACAAAAGAGGTGCA
Source organism: Peronospora matthiolae (assembly GCA_921007115.2). Classification (NCBI taxonomy): domain Eukaryota; phylum Oomycota; class Peronosporomycetes; order Peronosporales; family Peronosporaceae; genus Peronospora; species Peronospora matthiolae. The sequence goes on from CAKLBY020000197.1 coordinate 390,321, forward strand.
CAGTCATCTCGGCGTAATTGCGTGAATACTTATGCAAATACGCCGCTAGCCCAAAGAATTTTCGAAGACCTTTGACATCAACCGGCACAGGCCAGTCGGTGATCGCCTTGATCTTTTCGGGATCAGGACGTACACCGTTCTTACCAATGATGCACCCAAGAAGTGGTCTTTGGTTGCTGCAAATACACACTTCTTGAGGTTTGCATACAATTGATGCTTTCGCATGATTGTAAGAGCCTGTCGGACGTGGTACCTGTGAACCTCAACGTCCGACTTTCCATCCATAGCTCGACTATGGATGAATACGTCATCGAAATAACTCGGCGCGAATTCTCGTACTGGTCTCAACAGATGTGATACACATCTGTTGAACGTGGCAGGGGCATTACTAAGCCCTTGTGGCATTACTAGCCATTCCCAGAGCATACCACTGGGGGTGCTAACTGCGGTATAGGGTATATCCCGTTCTCGCATAAGGATTTGATAGAAGCCATCCATCAAATCCATGGACGAAAAGATGGTACTCTTTGACATACCATCAATGATTACGTCCTTCCTCGGTATCGGCGTCTGAGCCGGTACCGTTGCAGCGTTCAATTTGTTGAACGCGTGCACTATCCGCCACCCTCCTGTTGCTTTTCGCACACAGAAGGTCGGAGAGCTATGTGGGGAAGTTGATTCCCTCACATGGCCCGCAGCTAAACGATCGGCAAAGAACTTGTCGATCGCAAGTACTTGTTCACGAGGCAGTGGTCACTGCTTCATGACACAGTACTTCGAGCCTGGTTTAAGCTCGACTTCGTGTCGAATACCTTTATCCTTCGGTAATTCGCACGGAACAGTTTCAGGGAATACATCCTTGAATTCAACCAAATCTTCATAGAGAGGATTTTCCTTGAGCGATTCCCATGATTGGGACTCATATCGCTCAATTCGTGTCTTTTCATCTAGGACACTCTCGTCCATAGATGAACTACTGAGAACTCTCTCGTTCTCAGTGAACACTGTTGCTGACCTTATGTCGGTTACACACTCGTCGTCAGCGACGAGTATGCAGATCTGCTTGACTTTGCCACTACGCAGATCACGCAAGAACCTTTTATGTTCGAGCGTTGGCAACTGAGTGATCTCCGAAGTTAACTTCGGAGGCGCAATCAGATCAAGTGTATAAGCGCCTACACTTGATCCGTTATTGACTATGATATTCAATGTCTCTGTCATTTCCTGGGGACTTATTCCCTCAGGCTTCGAAGGACTTATTCCTTCGGCTTCCCGGGGACTTATTCCCGCGGGTTTCGGGGAACTTATTTCCGCCGTATTTGTAATCTTGGGACTTATTCCCTTTACTTCCTCTAGCTGGGGTTGCGCAACCACAGCGAGATCCTCTACGAAAGACTCTCCAGTCGATCTAGGATTATCGTTTCGCTTAACCTGAGCGATCGATTGTTTCTCTTCTAGATGTTCCCCGCTAGGGATACATCTTTGTCCCAGTCCACCCGAATTATTCGAGTGGTGGACCTTCGGCGCAGCCTGTGTTTCCTCACAGCCGCCGGAACTTTGCTCCGAAGTGTAACCGTTTGGTACACTAAGGTTTTGTGCAGTCGTACTAACGACCGTACCACAAGTGAGTCCATCGCACTCACTCGTAGTACATCCACACGCTTGTGGACGCTCCAAAACGTTCATCAGATGGCTATCTGATGAACAAGCGGCAGGCATCGTTACTGTCCGATGTTGCCAGTTTACCCGTGGTTCGTACCTTCTGAGCCACGGTATTCCAAGGATGACATCAAATTTGTCATCCAAATCCAATACGATAAAGTCATCATCATATTGGGTATCTTCTAGCGTATAGTGGATCTTCACTATACGCTTCATGACGGTTACGGATGCGCCTGTCGCAAGACGTACCGTCATCCTCGTAGGAGGTGTGTCACATTCACTGAATTTAAAGTGACCATCTTCTAGCGATTGGCGTCGCACAAAATTGTTGGACGCCCCACAATCGACTAGAGCTCGAAGGGACAACTTATTCGTCACTTCGAGTTTCAAGGTAATGAGTGAGACCTCATTACCTAGAGCAGCAACGCACAACGTTTGTGTGTTGGGAGCAACCTTCATCAAGAGGCCTACAAATTCTCTTGACGTTGCTAGACCAGTAGGGTGCTCCGCACCTACTGATCCTGTCCGTTTTTTGACGGTCCATCCCGTTGTTGCGTCTTTGCACCAACTGCGGACCCTCGTCCCTGCCCCTTTCTCATGGGTGGACGGTCACTACGCCCAGTGTCGCGAGACACTGGACGAGGGGCACTACACTCGTAAGCGTAGTGTCCTGTCTTTTGACTTCTGTTGCATCTCTGCAACATCTTGTAGCCTGTAGAGCGAGCCTTCTCGCTCTCTACATAATAGAGTTCCATCGGCTCTGGACCTCCGTTGTCATATCGTCTCGGTTGACGATATGATGTCGAGCTGGCGCGAGCCTGTCTCAGACTGAAGTCTTCCTGCTCCGCAATGGAAATGGCTTGTTCTAGTGAATCTAGGTCAAGTCGGAACAGGTGAGTCTTGACGGGACCATCCGCAAGACCCTGCATGAACACCGAAACCAACGTGTGTTCATCAGCCAGGTTGGAACTTATACAACTCGTGAGATGTCGTATATGTTGAGCGTAAGCGTGCACATCACGCTTACCCTGCTTGAGCTTCAAGAGTTCGGTTCGAGCCCTGAACTCAGCTCTAGGCGGTTCGAACGTTTGTCTGAGCCGCGACTTGAAGACTTCCAACGACCCGAACGCATATGGGTCGTGCAACTTGAGCCCCAGTGCCCAAGTCTTGGCACGTCCTGCCAGATTTGACTGGGCAAATGCAACTTGCATTTCCCCATCGTCAAAGCGACGCGCCCTTATGGCGTCATCCAATTTGACGAACCATCTCAAGAGGGAGTCTTCTTCGACCCCCCTATACTTGGAGATGTCAATCTTCAAAGTCTCGGGCCGACGCGAGTGCATCGACCCGCCAGCAGCAGCCTGCTGCTGTCTCAACAGTTCAAACTGTTGAGCACCCTGTTCTCTCAACAACTCTGCTTGTTGAGAACCTTGTTGGTGAAGCAAGGCTACTTTCTCGCGTTCTGCGTCAAGTTCATTTTGAATGAACTTGGCGATAGTAGCATGTTGGGCATCTCTATTGAGAGCCTCTAGCATGACGCTAACAGCATGGATGCCCATGGTTGAACCCATTCGTTCAACCGCATCCCATTCGACATCGCTCAAATGGGAGTAGCCGTCACGCGTAGCGTAAAAGCTTTGGTCATCTTCATCATCCAACATATTCATGTTAGATGTGAACGTGGTCCTTGGACGGACTACGAAGTGCTACCAGGTGTAACGGGGAACCCTGAAGCTTGTACTGGTGACAGTACAAGCTACTTATTCTGATGACAGAATAAGGCGGTGCCTCGTAACTTCACGTACACTCGTACGTGCAGAGGAAGACGATAAGAAGAAGCGAGTACTTGGTTAAAGTAAAAAGTAGAACTGTATTTATAATAGTTAATGTCTGCAATAAATCACTATTTATCTTCATCTAACTATGTCTAAATACAAATGTGTAAATCAGTTATCTGCTCACCACTCATTGCGTGCGTCTGTCGTGGCGCGTCTTCGTTGGTTGATATAATGGCTTATATCAACCAATTAGGAACTACTCGTAAGTGCTACAGAACATTTGTCCTTATGACAATATTCTGAGAATATAACTCTTATAGTTATATTCTATTAACAATTTCTTATAAATTGTTATGTAACGATTCACTCCGTTACACCCGTCACATCGAGGGTGACAAAAAGGAAGACACCTTGGACCTGTCAAATTTGACAGGACGAGCAAAGACTCGGGCCTTAGGGATCAAGCTTCACGACCCAAACGTGTTTGAGTCGTTGGAGATCTTGAAACCTCGGCTCAAAGAGACGTTTGATACGCCGAGAGCCGACTTCAGAGCACGCTCTGCACTCTTAAGGCTAAAGCAAGGTAAGCGTTACGTGCACACTTACGCACAATATCTACGCTACCTTGCGAGTAGCATCACGGAAAACCCTGTTGATGAGCAAAAGCTCATCAATGTGTTCATCTAAGGCCTTGTAGATGGACCGGTGAAGACTTACATTTTCCGAGAGGACTTCCATACGCTGGAAAAGGAGATATCTTATGCGGAACAAGAAGACTATATCCTGGGACAGTCTCAGGCTAACTCCTCAAACTATCGTCCGACGAGACGACAGGAAACAGGAGGTCCCGAACCAATGGACCCCTGTTACCTCGAGAGCGATAACTCTCGATCTCTGAATCATAAGCGAACGGCAAGATGCCAGCGCTGTCAGAAGATTGGACACTACGCTCATGAGTGTAGTGTCCCAAGCACCGCAACACGTCCAAAGACAGGACGTGATGACCACCGTTGGCCAAGAAAAGGTCCAAGGCGTGGGTCCGACCATGCCGCTAGACCGCGACAGCAAGTCGGACCGTCCAAAAACGGTCAGGGTCAGTAGGGGCGGAGCACCCTGCTGATCCAGCAACGTCCAAAGAATTCGCAGGACTCTTGACGAAAGTTTCTTTTAACACACAGTCACTGTGTGTTACTGCCCCTAGTGATGAGGAGTCCCTCATCATTTTGAAGATCTAAGTGACAAGTAAAATGTGACTTCGTGCACTAGTTGACTGTGGTGCGTCGAACAGTTTCATCCGATGCCAGTCGCTAGGGGATAGTAGGCTCGTCTTTGTTGAGCGAGAGTTCCTTCCAACGAAGATGACAGTGTGCCTTGCTACAGGCGCATCCGTACCAGTGAAGAAATGTGTAGTGGGAATCCACTACACGCTAGAAGGAAAACGATACGATGATGAATTCATTGTACTGGATTTGGATGACAAATTTGATGTCATCCTTGGTCTGCCATGGCTTAGAAAATACGAGCCATGGATCAGCTTGAAGCATCGATCCGTTAAGATGCCTGCCGTTTGTTCATCGGATGGCCATCTGATGAACGTCTTGGAGCGTCCGCGAGCGTGTGGATGTACTACGAGTGAGTGCGATGGCCTCACTTGTGATACGGTCGTTAGCCCGAATGCACAAGATCACAGTGTAGAAGGCCACTACACTGTGGAACCAGCTTTCGGCATCTGCGTAGAGACACAGGCTGCGTTGAAGGTTCACCACTCGAAAAGGATAAATAGACTGGAGCACGGATGCACGCCAAGAAGGGTGCATCTAAGAATAGATATTAGTGTTGTTCAGGATGATCAACACGCTGGAGCGAGATCGACTATCAGAGAGTCTATCAACGAGGACGTGACTGTGGTAGTCCACCTACAGTCAGCACACGTATTGTAAGAAAGTTTAGCGTTCCTGAGAGTGAAACTCCCGAGAGAGGTATGTTGAGGGTGTGGATCCCCAACCACCTGTGGATATGTTTTTCCAAAAAAGCACCGAGACAGTTGATGTCTTGGTGAATGACGGATCAGGTGTAGGCGCTAATACACTTGATCTGGCTACACCTCCGAAGTCAGCTTCGAAGTTAATCAAGTTGCCAATGCTAGAATTTAAAAGATTCTTGTGAGATCTGCGTAATGACAAGATTAAGCAGATCTGCGTACTCGTCACAGAGGACGATAAAGTCGCCGACATTCGGTCGGCACAAGTGTTTACTGGGAACAAACGGGTTCTCAGTAGCTCATCGATGGAAAAGAGCGTCCTCGATGAGAAGACCCAGTTTGAGCCGATCACGTCTCACTCTTGGGGGTCTTTGAAGACAAATCCTTAGTAAAAGGATTTGGTCAAATTCAAGGATGTTTTCCCGTAATCCGTGCCATGCGAGCTGCCCAAGGACAAAGGCATTCGGCATGACATCGAACTGAAACCCGGTTTGAAATGCTGTGTCATGAAACAGTGGTCACTGCCTCGTGAACGTGTCTTAGCGATCGAAAAGTTCTTTGCCGAGCGGCTGGTCATATGAGAGAATCAACATCCCCACACAGCGCTCCGACCTTCTTTGTGCGAAAGGCCACAGGACGGTGGCGGATTGTGCACGCGTTCAACAAATTAAACCCTGCAACGGTACCGGCCCAAAAGACGATACCGAGGAAGGACATCATCATTGATGGTATGGCAAAAGTACCATCTTTTTGTCCATGGATCTGATGGATGGATTCGACTAGATTCTCTTGTGTGAACGGGATATCCCTTACACAGCAGTGAACACCCCCAGTGGTATGCTCTGGGAGTGGCTAGTGATGCCACAGGGGCTAAATAACGCCAATGCAACATTTAACAGATGTGTTAAATTCTGTTGCGATCGGTTGGACCTTATGCACCGAGTTTCTTTGACGCTGTCTTCGTCCATAGACGAGCTATGGATGGCAAGGCGGACGTGGAGGTTCATAGAATCCACGTCCGGAAGGTTCTTACACTAAACGAGAGAATAAGTTGTTCGCGAACCTCAAGTAGTGTTTATTCGCAGCGAACGACATACCACTTTTTGGCTGCATCGTGGATAAAAACGGCGTACGCCCTATACCAGAATAGATTGAGGCAACTAACGACTGGCCTGTGCCAGTCGACGTCAAGGGACTTCGAAAGTTCCTTACGTTAGCGGCGCACTTGCACAAGTACTCGCGCAACTACGCCGATATGACCGTACATCTCTCTCTTCTTTTAAAGAAAAACAAGAGATGGTCGTGGATTGCTGAGTGTTAACACTCTTTTAAAGGCATCAAGAAAAGATTGGTACAATCTCCTGTGTTGGCGATTGCAGATCAGGATAGGCCATTTCATGTGGTCTGTGACGCCAGCGATTTTGTAATCGGCTACGCGTTAATGCAGTACGACTCAGACGGCGTTGAGCTCGTCGTCTTTTATCAATCGCGTCAGCTGCAAGCAGCTGAGCGTAACTATCCAGTAGTGCATGACAAGGAACTTCTTGCCATGAAATATGCACTGGCCAAGTTCCGGGTGTATCGCTTTGGAGATAGGCCCTCCATCGTTTATGCTGACCATGCGTCGTTACGCACGGCCGTAAACAGTCCACACCTCTCGCAACGAATGGCGAGGTGGCTGTCTTTCTTCGCGGAGTACAACTTTTCCATCAAGTATAAATCAGGAGGCCTTAATGTCATCGCTGATGCTCTTTTGCGTCGGCCCGATTTCTAGCCGACTACTCAACACAACAGTAGGGGTGATCCCATTGTAGCAACACTATCAGTGAGTGTTCCGTCGTTGAGCCTGCTCGACGACGTGCGAAAAGCATACGCAGAAAGTAAGTCTCTTCTGCGATTAATGGATTATGTATCCAATCCGTGTAATCAAGCTTTAAAAGGTTGTCGTCTCAAAACCACTCTTCAACCGAATGGTATCCAGTTTGTGATGGACTGCTGTACTATACAGCAGTCAACGGCGACACACCTCGTGTCGTCGTTCCAGCTCATAATGATTTGCGATTGCGCATCGTGTTTGAGTGTCACGATGCACCAACAAGTGGGCATCGCGGTAGAGAAAAGACTCACCTCGTGGTGAGTTGTGACTTGTACAGGCCCCGACAGTATGAGTTTGTGCGGAACTGCATTCGCGCTCGCAAAGTTTGTCAACGGGTGAAGCCCAGTCCTTCGTCCTGCGCACCCTTATAGCCTCTTTCGATTCCGGCAGAGTGTTGGTAGTCCGTATCGATGGACTTCGATTTGGTTTTCCCGAAGACGTTCGCCAGAATACTGGTGTTCTTGTGTTTGTTGATCGATTCAGCAAGATGGTACATCTTGTTGCTGTACCGGAGTCAATCACAGCCCAGGGCTGTGCTCGTGTCTTCTTCGTACTATATTTTTTACTTCACGGGTTACGCCGTGAACTCGTTTCTGGCAGGGACCCCCGCTTACCAGCGGAGTTCTGGCAATCGTGTTCCGTTCACTTGGAACACGTTTGAAGATGTCAACTTCTGACCATCCAGAAACAGATGGTCGGACGGAACGCGTTAACCGCGTCCTCAAAGAGATACTTTAAAGGTACGTTCACTCTTTTACGAGTTGGAGTGAGTTCTTGCAGATAACGGAATTCGCCATCAACAACTCGGTGCACGCGTCGACAACGCATACACCGTTCTTCGTGTTAGGCCTACGCCATCCGCGTATACCCACCGTCTTAGAGTGTGCCTCTGAATTAAGGTGGAAGACTCGCTCGAACAAAAACCGATCTGGTTCTTGCTCATCACACGTCGACGATGGTGTCGACGTAATGGATGCCGATGCCGATCACATCGACATCGATTATGATGATGACGACGATGCTGGTCTTTTCGGCATCAAGAACGACTGCCACAGAGAGGAAGATGAGGCCCTCACTGGTGAAGAAAAAACTCTTTTAGCTGTGCGCACAAAGCACACTGATGTAAACAAGAACGAGTCAGCATTGGATTTTGTGCTAACTCGCGAGGCAGTTGTTCGCTTCGATCAACACTCATTTGCGGATGCAATAGACAAGCAGAAAAGAAACGCAGGCAAACATAGAAGAGCAAATGTTTTTTTCCTTATAATGAAGGAGAAATAGTTTTACTTTCCACACTAAATCTACCAAAACACGCAGTGACAAACGTGGGCATCAGTAAATTACTGCCCAGGTATATCGGTCCATTTCGTGTGCTGCGCCGATTGGGCAACGCATACACGATTGAACTGCCTCGTAAGGTGTGCACGCATCCTACGTTTTACGTTGGACGTCTCCTCTCGTACTATCAGTACGAGCCTGTTTCGAGATGCAAAGAACACCTCCGCGGTCAAGGGCCGAGACCACCTTCGAGCGGTCCCGTTCCAACGAGCCAGTATGGTCGACTAGCGAAGTAACCTGCTCACGCAGCTGAGCGATGTCCTGACGAGATGCAGCCAGCTCGTCACGTAGAGAAATAGTCGAATGTTTGTTCTCAAGTTGTGCAAACGCAAACGCTTCACGATCGTCCGAATGATCGCGCGCTAAGGAAATGTAATTGCTCTTTGCAATGTAATGGAGCTCATAACGCCGAGCCCGTTCATGAGCCAGGTCATCTTGCAACTGTTCCGTTACACGGTTAAGCTCGTGAACATTAAGTAGATCCAAATCTCGATCCGGATCAAATGTCCCCGCCACCATTACATTCTTTGGTAGATTCTCGCGGTGGTCAACGCTTTCTGGTGGACCGTATCTTAAACCATCGCGACGTGAAAGGCGTTTGGAAGAGTTACCTCGTCCGCTGGCGTGGCTATCCACCGGCGTGGGACAGCTGGGAGCTTTGTGGTCAGCTGATTGTTGATGTCCTGGGTCTCATCGAGCAGTACGACGAGACCCACCCGCTGCGTTCGATCGAAAAAGCCGTCGGAAAACGACCTCCCCGAACGCGAGTACAGGGATTGCAAACTGTCGATCCCTTCGACCATCTCAGAAGAGATGCGCGCCCTCCAGTAGGGATCACTAGGGAGGGAGGCCTCCCTAGGGGCACGGTTTGAGTTGTACAAGCAACCTGGATGCGAATCACCCCTCGAGAGACAAGGTAATCCTGCCTCTCTTGAAAGCCAGTGCAACTTGTATCACGCCCCGACTGGGTTGCGTCTCTCAAATCTGATGCGGGCTGCATCAAGTTTGGTGAGCCAGGCCTCACGGCCAATGCACTCGATGTCGTGGATGAGAGCATTCCATCCTTGCACCAAGGCCTTCCCGCCACCCCACAGTTGCCATTATACCACCGATGTTTAGAAAACGCATCAATGGAGGATTCTCCTACATTCGAGCAACAGTATTTTAATCCCGTTCGGTGGTCGTACCGGCCACTTAATTGTACTCCTTGGATGATGGCATCCACGGAGACTCCACTTGAGGACATGTCGCGGGAAATTGCGGTCCCTAGCCTCTTGAGAAGTGTCAGCTTGGACGCTGACACCGGTAGCAACTCGATACCTCAATTTGCTTCTCTCACGTTGACGCACAGGTGCGTAACCGCTATAACCCAAAATCCCAGTAGCTGGACTTGCGTGATGCGAGGATTCATCAGACGAATCTTTCGGTCCAACTATCTCGGACATGATGGCACCACATCTCTCAGAACCAGTCAACCTAGCTCTATCAGGGGCTGACCCGGGTGATACGGAGGCAGGAGGCGCCGCCTTCGAATCGGATACATCATCCGACTTGCCCGAATAGATGAGCTATATTTCAGGCTCATCCCCATTTCGAAATGTAACACCCACTGGAGACGTAACGGATGAAATTGTCGCAAGTGGTGACCCACCACGTGAACTAGTCGCAACGGGCACTGCCGGTCGCTCACTTGCAGCAGCAGTCGAGCGGTTACTTGATGTTAAGGCTTGAGTGGTATCGTCATCTGTTGCAGGCATGCGTGCAACCACCCACCTTGCCACTTTAGTAGCGAGTTGCATGGACTTAGACACCATGCTTTAAATTAACGAAGTACTTGGATTTTAAGCATAAGTTTGCCCCTTTCATTGGGTGATTTAACAGTGGTCACCCTGTCCCCGACCACTTATATTCAGTCAACGGCGTGATTGCTGGTTAGGGGGATAATGTAACGGGTTAGCCCGTTACAATTAATTTAGACGAAACGGTGTCAATAGGAAGATTGTCTAGCTTGACAGTCCCCTGCTTATATTACCTGGGATTGGTAAGATTGAAGGGATACTCTAAAGGTAATATTCACGTGCTGCTGAAGACTGGTTAATATTCACGTGCTGCTAAAATTAATTGATATTAACATATACTAACCATAAAAAACAGCAATCGCTGCCAGACGCGCGTAATAGGTGGTGAGCAGGTTGTCGTTATATGACAATAAAAAAGAATTAGTTAAATAAATATTGATTTACATTGATAGCTTAATTAATATCAACGGTTATATTGTCACCTATACTGAAACAAATTGTTTAAAAAATTAACTCTCTCTTTGCACGCGCTAGTGTACATGAAGATTCGTGGCACCCAACCAGAGGTTGACCCGTCACATCTTCCCACCTATCGCTTGAAAAGAATAGATAGAAAGCTTGAAGCACGAACAACACGGGATCACTATCGCATTCCAGCTGCGATGCTTTGGTCATGTGGGATCCGATCTCTTGGTGATGTAGGTGGACTGATGTAGACTTGGACTTGGACCTTGTACATGCTTGTGATTATATTCCGGCCTACATCATGTGTAGTGTCATCTAAAACTGTCGACTGCTAATGCACAAGAAGTCGTCAAAGGTGGATCCTCAAGCTCAAATCTTAAGCAGGGTTCTCTCTTCGGTTCAATGCCTGTTTTATCAAACTTGGCTTGCATAAAGTCAGTCAATCATCCAGATTAGGAGCTGGAGAGCTATATTAAGGTAATGGTAGGTTTTAGCATCCATGCCCTCACAATACATGTCCACCTTTACACAATTACTATGCTTAAATTTTCAATAAATTGCAAGGAACATATGAATCCCGGATGTTTCGGACAAGAAATTATAGTGAGAATGTTTTCACCACAGCAGGGATACCAAAAACTCACATTTCTCTTGCGACTATTCTTTTTGCACAACTGGGTTAACACGTCTCTAGCCATCCACATAAAAGATTGCAGAGCATTTAACAATCTTACGCCTTCTTAACGTTGCGGAAGCTATGCCCATTCAGAACGTAATGCCCGTAAAATACACGCAGTCGTCAACGCAAATTTTGAAACAATGGACAATATCGAATCAGCGGATGTGTGATTAACCTGTCAGAATACCTGCTGCACCAACGACAAAAACTGGTTTATATCTATGGGTCTTCTTAATGTGCCAATCTAAAAAAAAAACAGGCTACGTTTAGAATAGCTACTAATCACTTGTAAAATTTCTTATAGACTACAGCTTGTTTTATCTACCATTACACAGTCTTAATTCGCGCTTTCTCATTTTGCTGGTTCAAGACATAATCCTTAGCGACGGGAAATCCCACAAGGGTCCATGTATCAGTACACTGACCAACTCCAAGGTTAGCTTCAGAAGTGCACTTTGATTCGGATGGCTAAGCGGATTTTGCTCTTGGGTCATTTAATTCAGGGGCCAGCAAAATCCTGACTAAGAGTTTAATAATTACTGTAAGTCCCACTGAATCTTTTATGGCGTAATATATGGCTCCTTCCTTGTAGTTGACTTCGTCTTGCCCCCAAATCGAAATCTGAGGTCCACAAAGAACTCAATCTATCCAGACGAACCATCAAAAGTACATAGTATGGCCATGTGCTACTGAAAGATGAACAAATGGTACACTAACTTATAAGGGTCATTGCGGTCTTAAAGGAGTCCTTTGCGGGACCTGGCTCAAGCTCAGCATAGGGTCCAGCGATTTATTTTATCTTTCAACATTATTTAAGGGATTGTCACTTTACCTTTTTTTATTGACCACTTAAAGCATTGACAGGTGAAATATGAAGGTTTATTGCAAAGGGGGTGAATGCTAAACGGTTATCAACATTATTTTATAAAGCATTAAATGTAATTTTCAGAAGCAAGTGGCCGCTAAATTTAAAAATCAATGAAGGCTGACCAATTTCCTTTTGTCTTTGTCGCTTTGATACGTTAATGTAGTCGATTCTAGCGACAGCACCAGATTCATTCCAGAGAACCGGCAAATTGTGCCGGACTCCCCCATAAGACCTTATGGCTAGCACGAAAACTTCGTCGATTCTGATTTGTGGCGTTGTCGCACCTTGAAAATAATAATCGTCTCGAAGTTTCAACAAAATATGGCCCGTTTTCTACGGCCTTAGACGTAGCTAAAAAGTTATTTAGACCCAAGTATATGGTGCTCGGTGGTGTAGAAGCATAACCTGCTTGTCATTTCCCCGGCCGTTTGCCACTTTAATTGCTTTAAAATCGCCACTTTAGGAAGGACTTATGGTTGGCTTGATACATCTGCCACACAGTCATGTCTTGGTTATAGATAAATTGGCCTGGTGACGCATTCTATTGTGATAGCTTTCCCTAACTGCAAAATTCTGATCGTCTTGTTTTTTTAAAAAAATTTTTGACGAAGCGCTTTAATTCGTTTTAGAGTATAACAAAATGTAGAAAAAAATCAGTGCATATTTTTATGATATACATTACTAGTTTTTGTCGTGCAACTCACAAGTTTTCCTCCAAATTTTTTAATATTTGGAGAAATTAAACAATTGTTAATCATTAATTTATTTTTATAAGAGAGATTTAATTTCTGATTTACAATGGTATAGCTTAAACACATAAGCCTCTTTACAAGCGACACCATTCCATCACAGGATGGTGTTGAGAAGCTTATTGTGTACGGTTTTCACAGATGGCATTTGCCAGCGGATTTTTGGCGTTATTGGTCGGAATATCATCTCGTATCTCTATAGCAGATCTATTTATCGATGGATACATTCAGCTAAAGTCATTAAAGTTTTCTCTGGGACTGCAACTTCTTGCCATCTTGTGGTTCGATTACTAATCATAAAAACCAAAAATTTTATAATACGGATGGATAGATCAGCATGAATGAGGTGCTAATAAACAGTTGATCGTTGAGTTTGCGGTATAAGTGTCCATAGCTTATCTTTCCACCATGCAACTAAACTCGCTTGCACATCAAATAATGGGCAATGAAAAAACGATCGATGCTATACGCCCGGCAAAAAACAAAAGTGTTGTATCGTCTTGTATTGACGATCGGGACCTGGATGACTAATGTTCTGAAGAAATTCATCCACCGTATCTTCTCAAAGACTGTCTGAAATGTAGACCTTTCCGAGACACATGACGAGCGTGCAATTAAATAAAGTTAGCAACTTTTAGTCCTGGTTGTTCTGTCATGACCTCCATTCCAATTAAATGTGTATTGATGTCGAATTCTTTTAATGCTGTGTGCTTACCGATAGATGCAGTAAACATTGCGGATGTACTGGGGTCGAGTGAAATTTCCTTATGAGTGATGAACCTTCACTTTTTTTAACACATGCGAGATTTCAGCAACGGTTTTATAGTCTTTTTATTGTAGTAGAGATAGAGTCGATTGCAAAAAGTACGCCGTTCGACCCGAATACTAATATTACTTAAATATCAAATTGTTTTGGCCCGTTGAACACATAAAGGAAACCCAAGAGGCATAATGCAGTACTCTCGGATAGACTCCTTAAAAGATATTAGCTCGATTTTCATTGTAGTGTAATTCACTTAATGTTTGCTCAGGGTTTTTGAGTAGCATGCAAGGATACTTATTGATGCATGATAATCCGTACTAGCTTGTGTCACATGCGTCGACGTATGCAGGAAAGGATAGATGTAGCGGAGCTACACAGCTCCTTAAGTCAGAGGAAGACTTAACGCTCTACGAGCAACTTAGTTCTAAAGAACTAACGACTTTACGAGTCAACAAGCTTTATAGCTTCAGATCCCTGTTCCAGGGGACCTAACGATTCAGTGAATCGACAGCACTTAGTGCTCAAGAGTAGCTACCTCAAGGAGGTGTCGCTAACTCTTAGTGATCAGAGATCAACGATCAAGACGGCTCGCAAGCCACGTGTCTTTCAGATCAAAATGGGAACTGATTTTATTTTTGTTAAAGCCTATAGAATATCTTAATCCTACTCAAAGATCTTTCGTATCTAATGGCTAACACTCGTCAGCCCCTACAAACCGATAAGATATTCTATATCACCTTCACAGAAGCGAACCCTCAGGTGTGTAACACCTCTGGTACAAAGTACCATGATTTCTTGCAACCCCGTTACACCCTCCCCCACCAGACTGACGTTTGCCAAAACGTCAATCGAGCTCGTGTTCTCAGCGAGAACAGTGCGCGTACGGTGAACCTCACGGTAACGTACGCTCCAGCACGATGTCCTCATCACCAAACGAGTCAAAGGCTCTGTGTGACTACCTCGGAATAGAGGAAGAGGTGGACTATGGTAGCGATACCAGTGTCCGCGGTGGCACAGGGACAACTTCCGGCTCACTGATGCCTGAGGCACAACTTTCGAACACCCCAAATCCGTTCGCTGAACGTGGAGGTGCGAGCGCGCCGCCAGCGCAGCATGCAGCATCTGGTTCTGATGAGACTATCATCACGAACTCGCTCGATGAGCAACAACAACTGCTTATTCAAAGAGAAGAAAACGCTCAGCGTTATGCACAGATGACTGCAACCCTTGAACGCCAGCGTGATTATGTGTTCACCCCACCCAGTGTGGAGGAACGTCTGCGTCAAGCGGCCGGCCAAACATTGGCAACGTGGGTCATTGGCCATGGGCCTAAGACTCCTGAGGAGGTGGTGAGCTGCCAGGCACTTCGTGAGAGGTACCTGGAGCCGCACCTAACGACTCAAAGTCAATACAAGGCACGCCTTGACATGCAAGCACGTGGTGCACCAGTTCCACCGATGAAGGGTATACCCATTCTCCTGCTCGCAGACGAAACAGCGAGTGAAGAAGACGATGCCTTTGTTCACTGGGTGCACTATGTGCGTCGCCTCAGCAACATTTTTGCTCTAAGGGCTAGTGCCCATGCGGCGGATGTGCGTCTCGAACGCAAGCTTCGGTATGATTATGCCAAGCTTAAGGCCAGAGGCCAATTGCGCACCGACACGCGCTATGCTTCGGCTACTAAGGTAGCCGCGAGTGCTGGTCAGTCTGTGAACAACAACCCGCCAACCCGCACCACTAGTGGTGGTGAACGGCCTCGGCCTCGAGATGACCATGGCCACGATGCTCAAAAGCCTCCAAAGCATATGGGCAGTCTTGCCGAAGGGGTGCCTTAAATTCCCATGAGTTTTCAGACTCAGGGTACCCACGCCACTTTACCAGATACTGGTATTGGCCCTGACGACGACGAGAGTAGTCTCTCGACATGGAATTGACGACACCCATGCTCATCGAGCAAAGTCGGTGGCGGCCGGTGTACCGGTGGAGGCCCACGAGAAATTGGTTCTCGAAGTGAAGGGTCTTCAAGAGGCCTTGGGTAAGTCCCAGTGCATGCTGGATGCGATGCAAAGCCGCCTTCAGGCGATGGAGCAAGCTCAAACTCGGAGCGAGGCTCAGTTGGACTTGCTGATTCGTCTACAGCAATCCGGGGCAGTGCCCTTGTCGTCGGCGCAAGCGCCTCCAAGTTCACATGGGAAGGATCCCGGTACGGCTTAAGTAAGCCTACGTAGAACACTGGATGTGTGCGCAATTTGCGCGGGAGGTTTAGTGTATACGCAAGTCCCTTCTTGGCCGTGACCGTAAACGGTCCAATAAAGCGTGGACGCAACTTTGTCTTAAAGACAGCAGACACTACATTTGTAGGTAGATTTTTAGCATTGGGTAGTACTTGGTCTCCGACCTCATAACGTTCAATACAATTTCTGCCTTTGGCATCAGCTTATTGTTTTTGGGTATTTTGGCTATCAGCCATTGCGTCACGCACATGTCTTAAGACATTTAATCGCGTTGCGAGAAACTCGCTTACCTGTTTTTGAACAGTAGCAGGGCTGATATCAGCAAGCCGATCGGCAACCTCTCCCCCACCAAGCCCTGATTCACGTAGTGATAGCGTTAACGGAACGCGAGGGTGAGTGAGACCGTTTATATAGAACGGAGTAAAGCCTGTTGAGGCATGAACAGCGTTATTCAACGCAAACTCAAAAATAGGGAGCATTGAGCTCCAACGCCTAGGCGTATCAGCGCAAACACTGCGCAAAATGTCGTTGATGACGCGGTTTACACGCTCAGTTTGACCGTCGGTCTGCGGATGATCCGCTGTGGACATGTCCAACCAAGTGCCAAGCACCTTGAAGATAGACTTCCAAAACTTCCCAGTGAAGCGGGGGTCTCTTTCAAAGATAATTGCCACAGGCAAGCCATGTTGGCGAAACACACGGTCGATAAACAGATTTGCGTTACCTTCAGCATCGATGGTATCCAGAACAGCCGCTAAGTGAGCCATCTTGCTTAATCGGTCAACAAAGCCCACAATACCAGTGTTGCCTTCAAAATCTTTTGGTAGGCCAAACACAAAATCCATGCTCATGGATCACCAATAACCAGTGGGTACTGGCAAACTAGCCAGCGGCGCCGCCGCATGTGCTGAGGGTTTAACCCGTTGACACGTTTCGCACGTATGTACCTAGGTGCTCACCCACTTATAAAGTTTGGGCCACCAACAACTTTGGCTCACCGAGCTACAAGTCTTCCCACGACCGAGATGACCACTAAAAGCAGTATCATGTGCCTCATGGAGGATTCGATACTTTAGTTCCTCATCATGAGGTATAGCGATACGAGGGTTATCCTCAATATCCGTGCGATAGCACAACAGGCCATTATCGATGGAATATTGATGTAGCCTCGCACGTGTACGTGCCGACAAATCTATGTCCGAGTCTTTTTACTCATCGCTCCCAAGAGCACGTAGCAAAGCTACACACTGATCATCCTTGGCACATGCCGCACGGATTAAGTCAGTGACTGACGACGACAGAGTTGTAACATGCGCAAGCTTATAGTCAGGTCGACGCGATAGCGCATCGGCCAAAGCATTTTGCTTACCTGGCTTGTGCTTCACCTCGAAGTTATATTCGGCAAAGAAGGAAAGCCAAAGAGCCATTTTCTGTGAGAGATGAGGCGACTGTGTCGCTGTGCGTAATGACGCATTATCAGTATAGATCATAAACGGCTTTGAGCCCAACAGGTGTACCCTAAACTTAACAAGGGCATACTTCATCGCAAGTAGCTCCTTGTCATAAACTGGATAGTTTTTTCAGCAGCTTTCAGCCGCCGAGACTCGAATGCATTGACGCGTTCGCGTCCATCGACATCTGTTTGTAACAGAGGACTGCCAATGGCAAAGTCAGAAGCGTCACATACGACACTGAAAGGGCGATCAGGATCAGGCAAAGCCAGAATTGGCGCCTGAAGGAGACTCTCCTTAATGGCTTCAAAAGCCTCGTGATGTTTGGTGTTCCAACACCATTCCACATCCTTTTTAAGGAGATTGGACAATGGCCGAGCCATATCTGCGTAATTCGCACTGTACTTATGTAAGTAATTGGCAAGGTCAAGCCACTTACGCAAGTCCTTTTGGTCCTTGGTAACTGGCCAATCGACTATGGCTTTTACCTTAGCGATATCCGCTCGAAGGCCTCGCTTCCCAATGAAGCACCCTGGAAAGGGAATCTCTTCTGCACCATAGATGCACTTAGATGCGTTGGCATACAACTTATTCGTCCGCATACACTCGAGCACCGCTCGTAAATGATCGATGTGATTGTCCACATCTGATCGCCCATTCATTGCACGACTATGGACAAAAATGTCATCAAAGTACGTTTGTGCATAGCCTCGATGAGGTCTGAATAGTTGCGTTACCAACCGGTTAAATGTTGCAGGTGCGTTAGATAGCCCTTGGGGCATCACTAACCACTCCCAAAGCATACCGCTCGGAGTGCTGACCGCTGTCAGCGGGATATCACTAGCTCGCATGAGCAGTTGGTAATATCCATCGACTAAGTCGAGGGCACTGTACATTGTACATCCCTCCATATTGTTCTGAAGAACATCCTTGCGAGGAATCGGTGTTTGAGCCGGGATAGTGGCTGCATTCAGCTTATTGTAAGCATGCACTATTCGCCGCTTCCCATTAGGCTTTCTCACACAAAATGTGGGCGTAGAGTGAGGATACTTACTCTCACGCACCATGCCAGCCGCGTGCTTTGCACGAAAGAACTCGTCAATGACGTCACATTGTTCTCGTGGCAGCGGCCACTGTCGCGTCACACAGTATTTGGTTCCTGGAACCAAGTCAATCTCATGACGTACACCTCTATCCGGAGGTAAGGCAGAAGGTGGGTTGTGACACACCACATCATGAAATTCCTTGACTAAAGGATAGAACGGATCCAAAGGATCTTTAAGGATCGAAGATCCACTTCGTGCACTAAGTGCCGCCTTTGTATCCTCTAGGACAGACTCATCCATTAACGAGGAAGAATTCAACTCAGTATCAGGTCTAATGATTGCTAACTCGGATAACTCTCCTGCCTTCAAGGCCTGGCTAAACTCGCCATCAGACATTTCGTCTAGCTCACACAGAGCGTCCACAGATGGAAGGGTTTCGAGGCTCACATTGCCATTAACCTGACCAGTCACTCCATTAACAAGTGTATATAGTGCATTGCTAATCTCACTATGTGACTGTGAGGACGCCTGGCGCTTTACAGCTGCTACTCGGCGTCTCGATTGTCTCTTCGAGACCTTACACCCCTTAGGGGTCGGGACAATATTGTCCCCATGGTTACTACCAACCATAGTACGCTTTACACGAGAGCTTTTGTCTTGACCGACATTAGGTGTGGTGCCCTCACAGCCGCCCACACTATACGGCGTATCGCCAACAGTGTCATTAATCACATTAGGTGTGGTGCCCTTACGGCCGCCCACACTATACGGCGTATCGCCAACAACGCCATTACCGGCATTAAGCGTGGTGCCCTCACGGCCGTCCACTCTATACGGCGTGTCGCCAACAATATCATTACTGACATTGGGTGTGGTGCCCTCACGGCCGCCCACACCATATGGCGAATCGCCAACAACGCCATTACCGGCGTTAAGCGTGGTGCCCTCACGGCCGCCCACACTAAATGGCATATGGCCAAAAATGTCATTACCGACATTCAGTGCGGTGCTCTCACGGCCGACCGCACTCGGTGTAATTTCACGTGCCACCATACACACATCAAAGGAATCACGTCCTTGATCACTCGGCCCTAGGCCAACCATGCTTTCAGCATGCAGTGACTCGTTATCACAACGAGTACCAATCAACGGAGTACGTGCCGTTTCACTAGTTTTAGACGAGCTAGGCTCGAAACTTATGTTTTTAACATTGGAGTTAGATAACTCGGACATTCCAATATCCAGCACATTGACATCTTCTGTCAAAGGCTCGCGCCAATAGCGCTTCTGCTGCCTAGCAAAGGTGGGTTCATGACTCTCCAAAGCTTCGCTAGGAACTATGCGCGTAGCGCCTAAGGTCTTAGACCTCCAATCAATCCATGGCTCATGGCGCTCAAGCCAAGCCATACCTAGAATGAGATCATATCTCGAGTCCAAATCTAGGACAAGACAGCGCTCAATACTGTCAAAGTCTAAAAACTTTATACCTAAGTTCAATGGAACTTTAGGCACAGTAACGCGACTTCCAGTCGCTAAACGAACCGTGATAGAATCACCCTCATGCGCTGTAAGCGCCTCAGCATAACGCTGACTTCCCTCAAGGGAACGGCGTCGAGCATAAATGCAAGACGCTCCAGAATCGATCAATATCGACCAAGGCTTCTCGAAGCCCTTAATTTTCGCCTCGGCGACCAACAAGCCAGACTTGTATCCACGCACCATACCCGTAGGTATGGTACTCTTTGGGGCTAAGCCCTGCATTCCTTTACCTTCTAAAGGTGTAACAGAACATTATTCTTCCCCAGTAGGGCGCCCCGCGCCTACTGGGTGTCGGCATTTCCCCGTGCCATGCCAGACTTCTGACTCGGGCTCGAGTTTTGGCTCGTAGTCTGGCGTTGCTTACGCAAAGGGCAACCAGGCCGCAAGTGTTTAGTGCTTCCGCACGTAAAGCATCGTCTTACAACGTGTTTCTGCTCAGCAGCTTGAAGCTCAGCTTCACCTCCATCTTCAGCATAGCTGAGATCCATCGGTTCCGGCCTATTATAGGCAGTGGTACCCGAATAGTTTGCTCTCACAGAGCGAGGATTGTATCCGTTCCAACCAAGTCTGGCCGACTTGAAGTTATGCTCAGCATTAAGAGCAATTCTCACAGCCTCTTCAAACGTAGAGGGGTGAACCCGAAAAACTTCGGTTCTGGCAATGCCAGTACGTAGACCTTCCATGAAGATAGTCACATGGACTGCTTCAGGCAAAGGGTCAGACTGCATTGCAGCCATGAGCGTTCGCAGCTCTTGGACATAGTCCGATAATTCATTCTTACCCTGGCGGGTAGAAAGAAAGCGTGAGCGCACGCGGTAAGCCTGGTTAGGTGGAGAAAACACCTGTACCAATTGTAACTTGAGCGACTCCCATGTGGGAAACGCTATGTCCACCGACGTGCTACACGTCAAGGCCCATTCTCTAGCTCTACCATCGAGCTTCGAGATAGCCAGCGAGACCTGTTGATGGTCAAGCGTGATCAGGCCTGATCTCATGGCCATCTCGATCTCACGGATCCAGAGGATGAGGTTCTCGCCCTCCTTACCGGAGTAGTTTTTAATTCCACTCTAAGTGGACGAGGCTTAGCCTCTTCGTCTGGTACAGACACGTAGCGTGTAGGCATAGCCGACGCTATTTGGTCTTGAACCTGCCCTAAAAGGGTCGCTTCATACTGCATGAAGCTTTCAACACGTGCATTAAGCACTTCAGGACCTTGTGAAACAAGGAACTCCACGTACTCTGGACCCAAAGATGCGGTCAGCTTATCAAGCGCGACCTTTTGGGCCTCAGATAGGGGAGTGATGTTTTCCATCCTCACAGAGGATCAGTCTAAAGACTCAGGCGTTGATTGACTACAAGTGCTACCAAGTGTAGCGGAGATACACAGCTCCTTAAGTCAGAGGAAGACTTAACGCTCTACGAGCAACTTAGTTCTAAAGAACTAACGACTTTACGAGTCAACAAGCTTTATAGCTTCAGATCCCTGTTCCAGGGGACCTAACGATTCAGTGAATCGACAGCACTTAGTGCTCAAGAGTAGCTACCTCAAGGAGGTGTCGCTAACTCTTAGTGATCAGAGATCAACGATCAAGACGGCTCGCAAGCCACGTGTCTTTCAGATCAAAATGGGAACTGATTTTATTTTTGTTAAAGCCTATAGAATATCTTAATCCTACTCAAAGATCTTTCGTATCTAATGGCTGACACTCGTCAGCCCCTACAAACCGATAAGATATTCTATATCACCTTCACAGAAGCGAACCCTCAGGTGTGTAACACCTCTGGTACAAAGTACCATGATTTCGTGCAACCCCATTACAATAGATTAAAGTCTGGATATGCAATTGGCAATTCTTCGGCGAAGGCCAAGATCACATGGGTGCTAAGTCACAAAAAGATTTTAACACGCGTTTTGTACAGTGTAATCTGCGTCACTGTCAACTTGAAACCGCGCAAACGTAGTTTTTAAACTTGTGGAAGAATCTAAGGAGGAGCAGAGCATGGTTTGGTTATGAAATTTTTTTCACGGTAGTCATCGATCACTCCAAGAAACTATCTCGAATCTTTAATGTTAAAAGTATCGCAATCTGCTATCTTACTTCGATAAATTTCGCTGGGGGCTAAATGCCGTCAGAAGTCAGTGTATGTCAAAAATTGTAGCTAACTTTTGCAGCAGGTGGTTCTCCCTACCGCTAAGTATCGCATCAAACTTGTGTAGGTGTTTAAAGGATGCACACAGATGTTCAAGGTGTTGCACTACGTTACCCAAAAATTCTTTAAAGTGTCTAGGTAACTTACTACGAGCGAGCGATCGCGGACGATGGTCTTCAAACACACTTGATACTCGTTTCTTGCAGACAGTTTTGAGAGCAAGACATTTAGTTTCGTACACGCGCTTTACTTCGCAAGGTGCCTCGTGTGTCTCACGTGTTTGCATTAAGGTCGATCGACACCTAGCAACATCCATTTGCATGAATAATTTTCGGATCTTTAGCAGTAATACGGACTGCAAAGTAAAAATTTAGCATTTTAAATTCTATTGGAGGACATAGTGCACCGCCAGGCTTCATGAAGACGAACACTGGTAACTCCATCATATTTATTAAACCTACTCGATCTCGTCCGGTTTGATTAGTCGTAGGATTTAAAATGTCACCTTCTTTTTCATGATGCAAAGAATGGCATATTGTTTTGCTTGGACTGGCCTTAGCTTTTGAGTCATAAGGACGTGATCGGTGAACTGCGATGATGACAGCTCCGATGACGGCCTTACAGCTTTTGAAATATTACAGCAAAGTTTAACGCTCGACCAATTTATCCCTTGTAACTTCATGCAGCGGCAAACTGTAGTATGTGTCAATTAGTCCCCTACTTTCTTGTATCCTTTAAGTATAAATGAATTTCAATCACTTTCTTATGGCTGCGTTAAGTTTGCTGCAGTATTAAAATAAGTTAAGTACCCAGTTTAATGTACAAATTGCTCGTTAAAATTTACATAAACATGAAGGAACTCATCGGGCCAATGAAATTACCTTAAAATATGGCTAATGTCCTGTATTTCATATCGTGCGCAATCGTGGTTGATAAATTTATATGTGAAAATGAAACTGAATGAATGTAGCCCCGCTACTTCTCACGCATCCGCCTATTGTGGCAGATGTGGTGTATGACTGGTTGCATACTGGTTTTGAGTAGCATAAGCCATCATCAGTGCTGCGCTTACGATGCTTTTCGATACTTGCCTATCCTATAAGACATTGCTGTGAAGTCGTCTTGGTGGATCTTCACCTGATTTTGTAGAATTGCAAACCAAGCTTCAGCCTCCATTTTAAATTAGCTCAGCTGAATTTAGCCCTTCTTTAATGTCACTGATAGCGTGTATGCAAAAAGACGGTCAGGTCTGCACGTTCTCTTCCACGTCTGTGTTCTGTAACAATTTTACAGAGCTACACCAACCTCTTGTCAGAGGAAGACGTTGGCTTTCATCTGCTTAGTCCTAAGGAGCTAGTAAAACCAAGCTGAAGAGTGTGCCTGCTTAATCCAACCAGGCTAGACTCTACCTTCACTTCAGATAAACGTTAAACAGTTCCGAGGGAAATAAAGCACAAAATCACTAAAGTGAAAATTCAGGGATGCTTTTTACTTTTTGCTTAAAAAGTAAATTGATCTTCATTAAATATTATAAATCACTGATTAATTGCTTTCCAAGTACCCTACATAAGGTTATTTGCAATGACTGTCCGTACAAAGAAATTGCGAAAGCTACATAACGGTCAAAACGTAGTGTGAAAAAGCAAGACTTCTTCTGGCAATTAGTCAAAAATTCTAAATGAGTTTTTTTGTTTAAATTCAGTGGAGGAGGTGGATGAAGAAAGTGAATTTTACTAAAAGAAATAGAAGGTGTTAAGTCTAGTACTCATATCTGCGATGGAGCATCTCGTTGTGTTGTCATTTTATATCCATAGGTCTTGCTTAATGCTGCGGATACGCAAATAGCGTCGCACGTACAACGAGACGATGCGGGGTTCGTGATAGCCGTGATCCTGTGGGTGAATACCACAACGGCTTGTATACCAAAGGAACCGCGTGCAGAGGCAATCAATGATTAGGAATGCATTTTATGATAGATAATACTATACATTCACGCCTCTAGGCTTGGAGGACCGTCTCAAACACAGTGTTGGACAGCCTTAGGCATCATGTACTATTGGTTCTAAGGCATAAACGGTCGCAGACTTCACGACGCGCAAGACTTTCAGCATATTTTAATGTAGCCTTTTGTTACGACCTAAACTAATTACAAGGCTAGTTTTGTGCAACAGTCACAAGAAACTCTTGTGCTTTCTATTTAGAGCGCGCCCATTTCTTAATCTAGTAAATTTAGACTTCGAGGAGGACATCATGTTTTTCTGTTAAATGTAAAAAGCACGGAAATTGCGCGGCATGATAAATGTAAGGGCAAGCATTCGATTTTCTTGTGCGCCTGAATTACAAGCTTCGCTTGCGTTTTCAGAAGTAAATGGCCAAATGACAGTTGTGATCGTCATTTGGATAAGGCTGTGCGCTTCGTAAGGTTCATCACCTGTGTACTTTTGTTACTGATGTCTAAATGTGTTCTCGACATGCTACGGACGTGGAACCGTCTAATTTCATCATTGCTAGTGGGCAGCAACGTGGGTCGAAATGTGTCCCTGACTGCGTTTTTAAAAACATCCACGATGGCTGAGATTTCTTGCTGAAGGAATACGTCGCATTTCATTGGCATTTTATAAAGTCAGGATACCTAAGTCACTCACCAGATACTGGCATCATCCGTGCCGAAGACGACGCTGATGGATTTATCGCATGTATCAGTTAGTTCTCATGGTGATCAAATAGCGCCTGTGTAAGTCGGTAGGTCGGCAAAAGCACACACGGAGCTGCATTATGGAGTCAGTAGCCATCGGGGGAGTTTGTAGCAAAGTCAGAGTGCCTTTAGGGCGGGAAAGACTCGTCAAAAAAAGACGAAAGGAAGTAAATCCAGATGAGTTCGAAGCTGGGTCTCTTAGTGAGGCTGATACAGCCGCGACAAGAATGCCGTCCTCGGCACAAGCGACTCCGCTTGAAAAAGATTCCGGTCATGATATATATTAAGCATGCACACGTAGAACAAGGTGTTTACAGACTTTGCGACATAACTTTAGCACATGCGCTAGGTACTTCTTGGCGTCAAACTTTTAAAAGGTCTAATAATGGCTGGAGCAGCTTTATTTTAAGGCAAGCAGAAACTACGTTTGTAAGTAAGATGTTTGCGCTAGGATAAACTTGGATTACGACCTTATATCTTTTAATGCAACCTCCTCCTCTAGCTTTCCGCTTGTTACTCTTGTTTTTACTATCTTATCTATTGAACCACGCACATGCATTAAGACACTACTGTGCGTAGGCAAGAACACGCATACCTGCTTATAAGTAGAAGATTGTCTAAAATAATCTAGTAAATCAGAAATTCTTCCTTACCAGATCCAAAACCTCGGTGTATAAGTAAAGCAGGTTGGCGCACCTGCTTCAGACCGTGGACGTAAAGTAATATATAGCCCGAAGAGGCGTTCAAAGTGTTGTTAAACGCAAAATCACAACAAGAAGCGTAAAGCTAAAAGTCTAGGCTCATCTGCACAATGCTACAAAAATCTTTTCTTACAAAACGCGATTAGCACAATTAACTTGACGATCAACCTGCAGATGATTATTTGTATACATGTCCTAATACTTTGCCAAGTGTCTAGACGACGGACTAGTATTCCTTTTTTGCGGAAGGCGGGTCGTGTACAGAGAATGACCGAATAAAAAATTAATAGCGAAAATTTTCATCAAAAAGTAGCGTAGATCTGCCTTCACCATCTATAGCATACGTCGCAGTCTCTAATTGATTCGTCTTGCTCAAGCCGTTAACAAATACCAAAATAATAGTGCTGCCAATCGAATCTTTAGGAAGGTCAAACAATTACCCGTGCTTTAATTTTCAACTTCTTCGGGAACGGGTAGACATGCTATTGGTGCAGCCGCATGTTCGGAGGATCTAATTTATTCACACGTTTCGTACGTGCGGATATAAATACTTGCCTGCTTATAAAGTCAAAAGCATCGATAACCTTGTGCACTAAAGCACTGCTCGCAAGTGGCCAATGCTATTAATCACAATCGTCTTTCTCAGTCTTGCTTGACTGTGGACAAAGATGCCAATAATAAGTGTGTGCGTACCACATTGAGAACGATGAAGTTGTGATAAGAGACAAATAAAAGTCGTTAGGGCAATTAAAATTTCCTTAGATATGACCAATGTACTACCTAAGCATACCACTCGAGATGCTAATAGCTGTAAGCGGGATATTGCTTGGTCTCATGAGAAAGGGGTAGGATATATCGACCAGGTCAAGTGAACTGTACTTTGTGCAGCAGACCATGTAATTCTAGAGAGCACAATTCATAGGGATCATTGTTTGCGTCAGACTGGTAGCAGAATTGAGTTTATCCATAGCATGTACAATGCTCTACTAAAAATTTAATATCAATATAAAGAGAATAAGCGCAAAGCAAAAAATTATCTTGCGAGACGTGCCTGTCGCGTGCTTTAAACTTAAAGGTTAAACCGATACCATCGATCTGTTTGTTAGGCAAAGACCTTTGACGTGTAGCACAGTAATTATCACAAAAACCAGGTGAATTTCGTTAAGAACACTCCCGACGAGATGTAAGATGTGAAAGGTCATGTGGTAAAGTCGCTAATATATTTTTGAGACGTAAATCAGTGACCACCCAGTTTATACACCACTAACTGGTAGAAAACTTAGACTAGGTACTCTAGCGATTCAATCGGAGATGAAGGATGACCCCAACTAGAATCGGCGATCCGATCCAAGGTATGATAGTGACGAAGACGGTAAGATGTCTGAGATAAGACGACAAATTGGAATGATTTTTATGGATCAATCTGGGACAAGACTTCTACGGAGCATTTTAAAATAAGACAGCGGGACGAGGTCATACAACTCGTCTGAAAGTTGGTATGACAAGAATTATACGTATATTGCAGCAGGCGAAGACCAAATCGCAGATCGACATGCTGTGACGGCGGCCCTCTGGAGAATTGATCTCTGCTGAATCGTAGCGCGATCAGAACTGAGCTGCAATCGCGGATCATCCAGGCACATCGATCCTTCGTCTAACCGGCTAGCTTATCGTTCTGTTGTATGTTTAGTTCAATGCATTTTTGAGCTCCATTTCGTTTCTTCATGCTGTTTTTATATTGATACTCCTTTGAAATCTCTTCTTCTTTTTATATTTTCAGAATCGTGGACCGCGATCTTGTTTCGATCGCCACACATACTTATAAACAGCCAATCTTCCTTCATGCATCACCTCCTGATGCAATTGTTTCCACCTTACAACATATGCAACCCCCTTGCATACTTCCGCCATTCGTCAATTCTCATACACCGGCTCCCAGTATACTCTGAACCGCCTTACAACCGTATGCAACCTCCTTGCATACTTACACATTCCTACCATCCCAATTTTGTCCAGTCCCCTATCTCTTTCTTGTGCGTTTGCATAACTTCAAATTGATTCTGACTTATCGATGCAATCGATTCTTTGCAGTAAAGCTCCATATTTTAGATCTGCTTTAATCACCCTTGAAGGATTGTTATGACAATTCATTGTACTGGAAAATGACGGTGTACTTGCCCGTAGCGTGTTTTTCGACCTGATTGCACAGCCACAAGTTTCTTTAGCTAGAATTCGTCGTCGTCCGATTCAACCTTCCCACTATCATCCGGTAGAAGAGCTTCATTATAATCAACTCGATCAGAATCGTCTACATTCGCGCGGCTTGAGGTCGCTCTGGGAATACCTTTACTGGTTTACGTTTGGATACATGAACGACCGGAACAACATATAGGGTGTGCCTGCAATCGCACATTTCACTGCATGGTCTCCACATTTAACAACTACTCGGAACAGTCCGTGCGACATATAAGCTAACTTTCGAGCAATTTGTCTCTGACGCAATCTGGATACAACCATACTTGTGATTCTTGGTCAATCTCCAGCAGAATGCGGCCTTCGTTATGACGATCCACTCGGTCTCGTATCGCTATCTCCAGGCGATCGCTCATGATCGCCTCGCTTGTTTATATTGGTGCTGCATATTATTACATATATCTTCTGGGGTTGCAATCGCGAGTTTTAACACTCCCTAGCAGCAAAGTCTGTTTCAGCATCGATCGAGGGTACCAATTATGGATCAAATAATAAATCGTTTCCCCGCGGACTCGATCTTCCGCGGTATTGATTGCGTAGGTCGATCGTTCTGCGTATTCTCCCCATGTCTCGGGCTTTTATCAGAGACATACATTTTAATTGATCGTGTCAGAGTTTAAACCTTGCGTGCCGCAGTTCCGTTGAATTGAATTCGATAAGCCATTGTGGCTCGTTGACTCTGTCCTGCGATCTTGTTGAATGCCCGAAAGGAATCAGACATAAATCTTGGCTCTCGGTCATGACGGATGATTTCACTCGCGCCGAATCTTCGAAATGCACTTTCTTAATAGTTGCTGCGAGTGTCTGTGAAAATCGAAATGAGCTCGCATTTGTGATCACACAGACCGAGAACAGATCGTCCCACAGCAGTGACTCTATATTCCCTTTAAACGATCGCGGTAGAGACTGAATATAATCCATTACCAAAATTTGGAAAGGGTAAATCGCTTTAATTTCCTGGCTACTTACTTTGATCTTGCGGGCGACCCTTGTCGGTTTCACAATCCACACACTCGCCAGCATAGCGTTGCACGCTCCGGTGAAAACCTCGCAAATGAAAACTCGCCCTGATCCGCTGGTAAATAAGGCCCACTCCTTGATGTCCTCTTTCCAAACGAGTTTGGTAGTGGTACAAAGACGTCTTGTTGCAACAATTTAGGAATCCCCAGACGAACCGGCTCGCTTCGATCTTCGCTTTTTGCTGCTGCCCTTAGACAAAAAAAAACATTACGCTTTTATCGACTTCGTAGTCCTGTGTAATTACAGAGCAAATCTTTGCGTCTCTAGCATTCAGCGCGGCTGTATCTCCGATCAGGTATGTTTTTAATTCCAGCATCCAACTCTCCCTATATTGCGCCTGCTTTATACGTTCGATCCTGACCTGTTGTACAACTTCCTCTTTTAGAACTGTCGGGGGCATCGTCTTCGCGTCGCTGATCGAGTGATCGTTGCCACTTTGACTGGGCGGTTAGTTTGTCACGGTATCCGCAACTCATTTAGCCGATTAAGGGTCATGAGATTGTTTCGCTCGTGGTCTGCTACCACGACATTCTCTTTCTCTTGCGGTACAGCCTCGCTCGCTATCCGATCAGCACTCTGGTTTCATCCCCTTTTCATTTGTAGGAATTCATGTTTTGTCAACGAGCGGAGTTTCTCCATTGCCTTATGTTTTGATAACTGCAAATTGGATGCTTTACAATCGATTTCGCTGCGCATCTCTGACTTATAGCCAAGTTTGAATCACCACAGAAGATTAGCACCCTCTAGTCTGATTGGAGAGTGAGTCCAATCCAAGGATTAGTCTACGATATTTCGCTTCATCCACTGTCAAATCCTTTGCAAACTCAAATTAGTCGCCACAATTGTTTACTCAGGTAGCTTCCGTATTATCGTTTTGTAAGCTCCGCCTTTATTATTGAACCTAGCCGATCCACTTAAACTGACCACTAGAAGACCCTCGTCTACTTCGACTGTGAGTGGCGGCATGTTATGGATTGCCGTGGCCGTTTTCTTGGGGCGATCGCCATCAGCAATTCGTTCACGTCTTTGTGGGGTGCCACACTTGCAGCTAGCGTACTCAGCATTTCGTCTTCGCCTATTTCGCATCGTCAAATCTCTAACGTACAGTTTGATAGTGACGCTTCCAATCTCCCTAGTCTTTTGTTGAGATCAGACGACTGGAATAGCCAACGTTGAATATCTCGTAAGCACCATAATTTCTCGTGAGACCAACATCGTGTAACTGTAATGATCCACCCCATTTAACAAGTAGTTTTGAATAAGTTTACATGTTACTTAAGTAGGGATGCTACTTCCGAGGTAGCGGAAGTAGCACATCGTATACTATAGCTGGTTGAATGGGCTTGGTCCCATTATTAGCCAGTAAGGTATAGGCACGTAGATTGAGTGGTTCCCATGGGTCCAAGGGACCATTCGTATTTAGGATTATCTAAAAGAATCACTTATAAACAGAATTAAAGTTACTTAATACCTAAAACTTGGGTCTAGGCTTCCTAAGCATAGACACTGTAAGTTAGTACAAGTTGTTCTATCCCTGATACAGTAACAGCTGTTTAATATTTGAAGGAGAGCCATCACCCTTTCTTCGATCATTCCGTAATTGACTTCATTGGGCTTCAGCGTGCGGCTAGAAAAGAGTGACTGGCCAATTTGTGTCGTCACATTCCTAATGCAGTGCATCTGCTACCGCCCACTTACTAGGTTTACCACAAACACAGGTGCTCGATCTGGGTCGAAATGTCTTAAGATCGGGGTTTCAGCAATTTTGGCTATAAGCAAAGTAAAATCTAATATTGCTTTCTTCCATCGACTTCTGCTTCCAGAAAAAGGATCGCCGCCATCATTTTTATCCAGATCATCCTTTT
Organism: Peronospora matthiolae; assembly: GCA_921007115.2. NCBI lineage: Eukaryota > Oomycota > Peronosporomycetes > Peronosporales > Peronosporaceae > Peronospora > Peronospora matthiolae. The sequence goes on from CAKLBY020000197.1 coordinate 421,234, forward strand.
ATGTTTAAGTCCAGATCGTTCCCGGTATCTAGCCAGGTGGATATCCGACCTATCTCGTAAATCGCGATCGCGATCGGATTCGACTCTGATATTGATAAATGAAGTTCTTTATCTTGGCTAATCTCATGGAAATCTGTCTCCCGCAGCATATAAAGCACAGATGCATGCATCGCAAAGTCTTAAAAAAAAGCGGCTGTAGTAATTCAGGCTATTCAAGAATGACTGTATTGATCTCAGAGTTCGAGGGAATGGAATACTCACAATTAAGTCTAGATCTTCAAGTGGGCCTCCAACCCCTTGAGCGACACTTGATGACCTGGGTAGTTATCTTTACGACGCCCCAGAAACTTTTGACTACACTTATCGATAAGTTCCATCTGTCACACACTTCTGAGAGTCTTACCACCCTTTCATGTAGGGCCTCCATGACGTAGCAGGTATTTAGATGTCGTCGATATATGACTTTCGAACTAGAACTGATGGTCTTGGGTCCGTGTCTGAAACCGTAGTGAACATTTCAGTCAACATCGAAGAAAGTGGTACATGCTAGTTGGGTGTTGGGCCGATCTTCCAATTCTTACAAATTGCAATGTCGATGAGTCTTTGATATATCTGGGAAGCGTTTTTAGCCCAAGAGGTATTCGTAACCATTCAAACAAACCCGAAGGTGTGATGAATGCGGAAATCGCTCTTGCTCGTTCTGTTTTTTCCACAATCAAAAATCCACTCGCCATGTCTAACGTGCAATACCACATCGCTTTATCCCATTCTTGCAGCAACTCCTTAATCAGTGTCATGGGGTAAATCATCAATCTTGTCAGCTGATTAGCCTTCCTACAATGGATGCGCAGCCGTATTTCTTCATCATTTATCTTAAGGATCACCACTATAGAGGAAGCTCAAGGTGAGGTGGACGATTGAATGAGACGAGCCGATATTAATCCCTTGATCAGTTCCATCAGTTTTTATCGATATTTAGGTGCCACCGGTCGTACTCTGCGCGATCAGTTTTGCACTTTCGACATCAATATCGCAAACAGCTCCACGGTGGCTAGAGGTAGGTTGTCCCATTTACCTATAAGTAGATGGCTATATTTCCAGATCATTTTCCTCGACTTCTCTCGATCCTCTGTCAGTGGCACGCCCAGATCGTCAACATGGATGTTATCTATAGCCAATTCTTCCGGGGGAGCGATTACCTCTTTTAAGAGGGCCATATGTTGGTCCACATCTTCCGCAAACAGATCGCCCGCGTCATAGCGCTACATAGCAGGTTTCTTCGGATTATTATCGGTTGAGTCTTCTACGCACATCGATAATGTAACGTTTTTCTTTTTTAAAAGGGACAGTTTGAGCTCCTAATCGCCCCAGTCGAGCAGTAATCATCGCCTGCGATCACTTGAGCTTTTCTGGGCGCTTCGTCCGACCGATTCTATGTCAGATCGCCATCATACTGACCGCAGCTGGCAACTCTAGCGGTTGCTGCTCTTCCTTGTCGGAGCGATCTTCGTCCTTAATGTTGTGCCCTATGATCTGCCACCTCTGCTCGTGAAAGAAAACGCTTTGGGGTAGAATGAGATGGGTGGTCCTTTAGGGGCCCTAAATACCCGATCGGATGTTCTTGGTTAACGCCGTTGTAGCCTTAAATGCCGATTCTGCTATTCCTTATACCGGCGTGATCCGACCGACACATATCCCTAAACCGATGTATCATGTCCATAATCCACCACCCTAAAGGAGTGTCGTGATCGAGAATTACTTGCCGATCGACGACGTTAGTCATTATCATATGGCCAGGCCCAGTAGTAAGCGTCGGTACCCACTTAATGTCTCGCCTTTCCCGTGGTTTGGATGTGGAGAAACCTGTTTAAATCCTCCTTTCCGTGGATTCTTCAGCAGTAATTACCACACATTGCTCTGGGGCAGTAATCGGCTGCATATTTACTCTGTACGGAGGTCGTCGCCCTGCCCAAAAATATTTTCAACTCATCAGGCAAACACAGCGCACCGTCCACTCGATCCCATTGTATTCCTGCTGGAACCATATAATCCCTACCTAAGATTACATTTTGGCCAACTTAATCGCCCACCTAAATATCAAAATAATATACCGGCGATCCATTCAATGTGATTTTAATCGAAATACGCCCCTCAGTCATGTAAGTGTTTTCTCCTACCACACAATCTTCGCCGCTTATTGTTATCGATCGTACATCCCACCTTACGAGCGAAGGTAGCGTCTATGATTGAAACTTTATCTCCACAGTTAAATAGCATCGTGGCCTTTTTAGTTGCTGCTCTTGCCCACTGCAAAAGCCTTTTTTAACCACTTTCCCGGTGTGTGGTTTTTCAATAACCTCGCGATTCTTCCGGTGCTAGATCGAGCTCCATTTTAACGGGAGATCACGAATATATACCCACCCCTCATACTTATAATACGACGTAGACGGTGGGTTCCCAAATTACATGTATCAGCAATCGGGCCGATCCGACTCATACCTCCTTGATCGATCCTTTCCGTCTCCACAAATGCATAAATGCATAGCCTAGAACGCTCTGCTCGTGCCATTTTCTAACCTAGCGATCTTTCTGGTTTAAAATATCCTCAGCTTCGGTCGATAGTGGTCCCGCGTGCTTCGCTGGGACGTACCACTTGCGGATCAGGTTGTAGAACCCTTCTATGGGGTATTAATCGCTCTCATGAACCTCCCCACAGGCTGGACACACATGCGGCACTTGTCCGAGGGATGGCCTTTGCGGACACACTTTTGACAGATCAATCTTTTCTAGCATCCGCAATCTTCATGTCTTTTCGAGCCACAATGTGTGCAGACGTTCGAAACTCCGCCGAAATAGCGATCATCATCCCGGTCCGTCTTGTGCAATCTGTCTCGTTGTTCTTCCAGGCCTGCAGCTTGATCAGATGTAGTCGTCACACAGACTTTGCGGCAAAACCCTTCTTCATCCGATCCGTCCGAGTTTGAGTTTGAATCGCTTTGTCACTTTCCATACAACCAGCTTTTACTACTCGCGGCATTTTTTAAATATACCGAGTCCGACACTGTAGCTGATCGCGATCGATACTTGTTCGGTTCGGTCGGATCTTTGTTGTGCCGAAAACTCATACTTTGCTACGCGTGTAGAGTATCTTGCATCGTGTCAGCTTCATGCACTCGCAGTCGAGTCAGTTGTTTCGCCAACTCTTGATCGTCCAGAGTATCAATGAAATGTTCCACATGTACGCATCGGCTTGCAGGCGATCCATCTCTATGCGCTATTTCCGCTCGCATCCCTGTCACAAACGGCCGATGAAGATATTTTAACGGGGTCTTGAGCCTGTACATTCGTCCTTCACGTAGCGGCCGATCGACTCGATCACTTGGTCCAGGTGCTCTTATTTCACGGTTCGGTCGATTAAATAACAAATTTGTTCGGGATCCTCTTCTTCCCTAATCTGTTGATCCGTCGGGTCAGAAGACCCCGTTCGTGGAAATAACTACTCAATTAATAACCGTCTTGCCTTGATCATCCGATCGTGGTTGCACTCTAAAAGTGCTTGTGCAATAAAAGCTCCCGCCGTAGATCCGGCGTCGCTTAGCAGTTGAATTAGACGATGTATTGCCTCCAGCATATTCGTGGTCGCTTTCGGCGGTGAAATCGGACCATGAACCGACCCGATCAGCTTAGGCCTCAACACCTTCTAGGACTATTCTTTTGAGAGAAGCTACTTCAGTTGCTGCCGAAAAAATTACCAGGTGATCAGTTCCAGCTGCCAGCCTTCTAACTTAGCATCAACTTCCGCCTTGATCGTTTGCTTGTTCCGATGTGTCTCCGCCGTCTTCGACTTTGACCGGGACAATCTGGGTGTGTGTTTATTCGCCTTTGATTGAGCGGTAGTTTTAGATAATTTCTTTCAGTTTATGCTGAAGAGCTTTCATTTAGCGGATCTTGATTTGCAGCACGATCAACGGTGGTCCCCGGAGGGACCTCATGAGGGGTTTGAGGTTTCTCTTTTGGATCAGCTTGGCGATTTTACTCTTTAACGTTTCTTTCATCGTAGCCCCTCCCAAAGTGTAATGATCTTACGATCTTTTTTTAATCGCGCGTCTGCGGCTCCCCATCTTCCGCTGGCGCTCTACTCCAGGTTCAGTCTTGATCTTAGCATCTCATTATGGGACTCACGGTAAGATCCCGAGTCACCAGATGATCCGGGCACGCGCACCATTGCGGTAAAATGGGTTTCGCTCATTTTATGAGGCGATCCCGACTCTCCACTGGCGCTCAGACAACCGACTAACAGAGGAAAGGGGGGTACTCCGATTCCGTTTGCACTTGTCTCCTCCTACCTTGTGTACTCTTCGGTAGGGTGGGTTGCACACTTCTAGGTGGACTTGACTCGATGCTGAACTTGACCGTTATAAAGTTTGGTGTCGATCGGCGGAAAATTCCTCACCCGATCGCGTGTTCTTGGTTGCCGGTCTCCTAAAGTCGCCGCTATCAGCCTTGATTGCGTTGTGCCAAAATTGGGTTACTTGTGTCGCGAGCCTTCTGACTACTTGAGCCGTCTCGTGATCTTGAACTTCAACCAGTAAGGCTGCTTGCGTCCGATAGCAGTTAAGGTGTGCTGAGAGTTCTTGCACTCCTGGACAAGTAGCTCCAGAAGTGATCTTCCTGTCCTTGGTGTTGAAGTTCTCTGACGTCGGGAGGCCACCATCCAACCCGGATGAAGAACGACACGTATGTGAATAGAAGCAAATTGAACTCTCTTAATGTTAACCAAACAAAACCCGAAACCATAGCCACGCATACTCCCTACATCAGGATTGGCCGCCACGTGTCTTCTTCATGTCGAATATATTTGCACTCCTTGTATAAGACGTGGCCCACGCCAGATCCCGGTCCCTGAATCGCGGTTCCTTAATCTCTGTCCCTGGATTGCGGTTCATTGATCGCGGTACTTTTTCTCAGTCCGTGGATCGCAATACTTTTTGTGGTCGCTGGATCGCGGTCCCCTGATCGCGATCCTATGTATATCTACAGTGTGGGACCGTGCTACAGTCTGGGACCGTGAAATTAAATATGGTTAAGCCCGTTTGATCATCCCACCCGTGACATCTAAATAACTGGCTATCATTCCACGAGCGATTAAGCCTATACAACCTCGTGCTTAGCTGAATCGCCTAGGCTGTTGGATTCGATCTCGATCGGCTTTACCATAAAGCTGTGACACGAAAGCGCAGGAGTCACCTAACTCCCGCTCCAAGCGCTCACATCTGAGAGACTAGCAATGTGGTGAAGGAAACATCAAAGCCGTCGACTTTCACAGGCCTCGACCCGGCGAGACAACGCCACCACATCGACTGATTGTACGCTTTGTATCGGGAAAAAACCGATGGGGTCGACCGGTGTGCCCAAATTAAAATCGACGGGAGCAGTACTGACAGGAAAACAGAAGAAGCAGTCACTACTGGGGGAGACCTCACACCAGAGTTGACCGAAGAGAATCCTCCTGTTGCGAAGTTGACAGCGTGGTCATGAATGCTTTACCAGCGTTCAATAACTATGGCGATTGTGGAGAACTATGGGCGACAGGTGATGATGCAACTGAGATCACTGGGACAGTTACTTTTGCCAACGGTTACTGTGTGTCAGAAGCGGGAGGTGACGCTGCAACTAAGTCTAGCTGGGTAGTGACCTCTGCCTAGGATGCAGGTGTTGGCGATGTAGGAGTTGGAGCCCTTCTCTCATACGGTGAGTCGGATCCAGGTTAAGACAGCGAAACGAACACACAGATTAGACGGTAACGAGATATCGACAACAAGAAAAGTAGGATCTTTTGGGACTGGCGTGGTAAATACATTCTCGTGCTCGAACCTCTGTACGTTCGAGCAAGTGCAAAGGGCGTCTGTGGTAAATCGAGTTTTGTTTATGATGTACTTAAGTTTCAATGAACCATATGGACGTAAGACCTCGCGGTCGGGAAAGGGATTGGAGACTTGGGGGTCACAAGGTAGGAGCGGCCGTTGGATATAACCGTGACGAGTGGTAAAGGTTACCGCTATCGGGGTCATACCGACCCACAGTACCAGTTGAACGGTACCGATACGAATCGTACTTAACCACTCGTCGGTCGGCCTGGTCACCCAAGGTGGACCTTGGTCACCCGTAGGCCGACTTGGACACCAATTGGCCGATCAGGTCACCCATAGGTCGACTTGGCCTCACAAGGTCTGGTGAATTCTGGCCACTCATCATAGCGAACCCAGGTGAAAGGCAAGAATAGAGCAGTTTAAAGGATAGGATCACATCAATCTACTAATCAATTTGCAATCTGAGTAGCACGACGTGTCGTGCGCTAAGATACTTGTAAATTTACCGACCTGTTCCGGGCCAGGGATATGTTTGGCCCATCCGTCGATTCGACAGTTGTCAGTAAATCTTAAGTGTAAATAGAACCCCAGATAGTACAATTGGCCTGTGGGTTCGTAGAGTTGCAACCCTCCACTCAATCTCGCTATAGGAAGCGGCCTCTATGACCTAGTGGTAAGGGAGAAGACACGTAAAGGCCAGGTGATTAACACCCTGAGACAAGTAAAGGCCAGGCGCCACCAGCACCTAACACAACTGGTTATAAGACCACTCTGGACCAAGTCGATCGAGTGGCTGCACAAGGTGAGTCAACGACCACAAGCGGCATCATGGCACCCCCCCCCAACGCATCATGGCACCCCCCCCCAACAGTCGGCAGTCCGGCACAGTGAGTGGTTTGGGGTCCCGTCAAACAGCTTTGACAACCCACCCCACCACATGAGGTCTTGCGTGATTTTCACACAAATGCTGCAACGATGCTCGTTTGAGGTATACACAGCTCGAATTTTGTCAGACGAACGCTGTAAAGCTTCAGTTTGCCGTAACACACATTATTGGCGAATCCATCGGACGCAATGCTATCGCTTTCTCGGGCTAGCCACAATTACTTCAAAGTTACCGTGCAATGCAACGAATTTACCAGTGCCAACCACTACTAATGGTACAACGAAGACGATTAAGTTAGCAGACCATTTTAACTTGGCCTGACTTTATTTCTGAGGACCAATCATCATCCGAGAATAGATCCAATCGATCATCGATTCACCAAATAATGTACCAGCGAGATGGCCACAGAACAGAAGCCATCAACTCGTGTTGTAACGGGTTAGCCCGTTACACGATATTTACACCAAATGGCGTCAATAGGGAGGTTTTCTGGCGGGGCAATCCCCTGCAAATGTTATCCGAGATAGGTAAAATTAAAGACATATTATCCACTTAAATTAACATTCACGTGCTGCTCGAAGATTTGTTGATAAAAGACACATCAACCAAGATTATCATCAATCGCTGCTAGACGCGCGTAATGAGTAATGAGCAGGTTGTGGTCATACGACGATATAATATAATATAGTTAGAGAAAGACTGAAGTTGTATTAATAGCTTAACTATATTAATTACAGTCCTCATCTAACCTTTACTCAAACTAGTTGTTTGACTAGATTAGCTTCCTCTGCACGTACTAGTGTACGTGAAGTTTCGTGGCACCCCAAACAAAGGGTGCTCCGTTTCAGTGGTCGCAAGGCCGCGCCATTTCAGCCGGCGAGTATACGACACCTCTATTTATTTTGCTACAGAGTGGTAAAGGGATATTTTGCCCATCTACGAATTCATTTTAGACAGATTGTTTGTGTACCGGCAAGACCACGTGCCTTGACCGCGTCTTAACATTCTTTCACGACCGTGGCTTTCGCGTATGTTATGCTTGAAGCGTCGACTCTGTTGCAGACAGGCAGTGCCTTCTTTTTCTATGTGGATTAAAAACAACAAGCTGGTTTTTTCTGCGGTATCGGCAAAAAAAGAGATGCTGTTACACTCGTGATCAATCAGGAATTTTGAAGAGAAGGGTATTCAGACCCAATGACAGATCCTGAATCCACAAATGTCACTTAAAATTTTATAACTCGCTGGCTTAACAAAGTGGCAGAGAATGTGTTATCCTCTGTTATTGAGGAGTGAAGCGTTTATGACACCCAAACAGTGGGAAGAGCTCTAGCTTGAGTATGATCTGGTTAACTTCACACTGCAAGACACAAATGTCGAAAGGTTTGCTCAAAATCATCGAAGTCGCTCGCATTAAGATCTTCATTAATGTGAAGATCCTGTTATGCAGCCGCCACATTGATATTTTCTACCTTGTGACGACTATCAACGGCGCTGAGAAAGTACACCCGCTGAAGAAATTTATTTTCGCAACGATTCGGTTAATCAGGCTTAAGTTATCGACACACGTGTATATCAGAGCTACACAGCTCCTAAAGTCAGAGGAAGACTTGGTGCTCAACGAGCGATTGTAGTTCTAAAGAATTAGAGTCTATGATTTAACAAGCGCAAAGCTTAAGGCTCCATTTTCAGGGAACGAACGATTCAGTGAATCTACAGCACTTAGTGCTCAAGAGTAGCTATCTCAGGGAGGTGTTGCTAACTTCTAACGATTTACAATCAGAGAACGCCTCGCAAGGCACGTGTCTTAGACAAGATCAAAGGGGAACTAAACTTTATTTACGTTTAACTCTATAGAATATCTCAATCCTAATATCACCTAATCTAGGTACTCATGTCCTGAATGAATATCTTCCAGATCTCATCTATCTTGTAGCTGACACACGTCATCCCCCATAAACCGATAAGAAGTTTCATATCTCTTTTGGTGGGATAATATCCTTGTGTCTAGGTGGCAGGGTAACGAGTACCCTACGATGTGTAACTCCTTCACAGTAAATCACTCTGAATTTGTACGACAGATGTAAAGTGTCGTGCGTAAGTGGTCATACACATGTATGATGACGCGATTTTTGTCATACAAGCCATGATGTGGTGTGGTATAAGTGTTGTTTATGCGGCGTAGTCAGAAAAAAGTGGGGTGTACTTAACACCCTAACTTTAATGATTTTAGCGAAATTCCGGATTCTTGCGAGATTGAAGCACTGCTGATGGCCATTTGGTTAATTCACGACACGGAATCCACACAAGCATCAACAACGTGGCTCGGCGCCGCATCTGCTTGGACTATACACTACGCTTACCGAGCGTTCAACATGACTGTACTAAACCACAGTGCATAAGGCCGAATAAAGACATGTGATACAAATCAGGATCCACTCAGTCACTCTCCGCCCTGGTGTCAAACCGCGCGCAAACTTGTCAGCATTCTCTCTTATCAAACTGTGCCGCTTTTGGAATCACCAACGGTTGCAGTAACAAGCTACTACCGCACCAATCCTTGTGTCCTCACCTTTATTGAGCGCATGCGGCCATCTCCTGCACAGCAGTTTGAATCGACTTGCTAAATTGGCACAAACGCAAAAACTCGTCCTGCCGCTGCCTGTCCAATTTGCGAACTTCTTCCTCTCCTTGAGCAATGCCAGCCCCAAGACGTGTAACCTCTGCGAACGCGTCCTTTTTCATGTTGATCAACTCCTCCATATCACGCTGGATTCTTCGAATGTTCTCCAAGTTTTGGCGAATGGTCGCCTCCAGTGTGGCGCATTTGCGGTGACACGCAGTTTGCGCATACGAGACTTCTGCGGTGCAGGTTGCCAGGAACTGTTTGAGGTCGTCCGGGTCAGACTTTAGATAATAGACGACATTGGCCACTACTCCGTCTCGAGCCTTCTCCGACTCAGCTTTATCCTTGCGTAGTTTATTTGCCAATACGCGAGCCTTCGTAACCTCCTGCATATCAAACGGCTGTGTGCTCGACAGCTCTTTCGTCTTCTTGCGAACACTGTCAGCTTCCTGGTCAATATCGAAGATCTTCGCACTAAGCTGATTGTATTCGCTGATCATTGACCGCAGGATCGGGTCTTCGTCTTCTCCCATTGTTTTTTCCATCAATTCGTCAATGTTAAAGGCCAGGTTATCGTGAACAGCTGTGGCTGAGTTCAACCACGCATTTTCGGCTTTGATCCGTATCTCTTCCTTAATCTGCGGCTGAGTCAGTTCCCGAGAGGACGCGCTAGTAGGACTAGCTTCACCTCTGTCGTCAAGTGTCAGATCGACGATTGATGACGTAAATGCGCTTATCGATTGGTTCGCTTTGATCTTGACTTGTTCAACTGCAGGTTGCGGTGCATCTTTAGGGGCAGCAGATTCGTCGATGACCAAATTCTCTAGTGCCATAGTTGTGTCGCCGGTCGCCGACGCTGCAACGGCTTGCTCTGTTTTAACATGCGCGGATGCTGAGCTGCTAGGCTTCGTGCTTGTCTTATCCTTCATAGGTTGCTGAGCCACGGCTACCGCCGCTTCTGTGGCTGCAGCTCTGTCCTGTAAGTCACCCTTACTCATCTTGACTGTTTCCGCAAACATCAAGTTCCAGCTAGCAAATGGAAACATTTTCGGTGACGAGCCTTCGATCCGTCCCGACAACGTATCAGTCAGTACTTCAATCACATCCCCATACCATTTATAATCTCTTTCGTCTTACCTTCGACGCAAAAGAAGAAATGTGGCCCCAGCTGTCGATGCTTCGATGCGCAGCAGTTCTCGCACTGGTACATGCTGCAATTGAGACAAAAGAACTCCAGCGTATTCTCACCACACTCCTGACAAGCTAAAACCAACATCAGCGTTGTCAGCGAGTACCGTGAGTATGCCTCACAAGAACGAACAATTGTCCGCACCGCTGATCCACTTGAGAAATTCCTGATGTGGTCGGCCGTCGCTTTTGCTCTCTTCACACTTCAGCGCTAAATCTTCAAGTCGGTGGTGAATCGTCAGCTCGCACTGTCGGCAGAAGCGCTGATCACAGCGTTCGCACTCGTAGTCGGCAATAGCGACGAGGCATTGGTCGCAATGGGGCCGCTGCAGCGCTACAGAAACGCCAGAAAAGCACAGCACGCACACACATAACAAGCCAATGCATACGTTAATTCAGCAGTGTGAGGTGTTATAACAGTGATGTAGCGAGCATATTCGTACGCGCGGGTTCTGCCACGGACGCGAACGTCGGGTCCTCTTGCTCTTCCAACGGCTGCATCCTCGAGCTTGACAATGTCTTTTTCAGCGAATCATGAACGACGGCGAGGATAAATCGAACGGCGCCGTCTGATTGGGCGAGTTTGACAATGTCTTTTTTTCCAGCGAATCATGAACGACGGCGAGGATTAATCGAATGGCGCCGTCCGATTGGACGAGGAGTAACATTCCCGCATGACCAGCTACAGTTGTGGATTGTCACTACGACTCACTCAAACGACTTCAACAAGAAGAATCGACACGAAATGGAGCTCACGCTGCAAGAGGCCGAGATCCTATGGCTGGCAAAGCCTCCAAAGGTGCAACGAGACAGCTCTCAAGATGCGCCAACACACGCTCGCTTGACTGTCCTTTTGCCAGCTGCTCACGGTCAAGACGACGAAGTGTCGTTACCGTGCAGTATTGTCATCCCGGCGGAAGACTTAACGACAAAGAACAAGACTTCTTTGTTGGACCAGGATGTGAAGTTCAAGCTTCTAGACGATACAGAAGTGGTGGCAACACACGTAATGAAGCTTCGATGGTGCATTCCTGTGCTTTCCGAGGGGTCCGTCCATTGGACCCAGCCAGTTTTGCACCGAGATGTATGAGTTAGCCGTTGGTGGTATTGTGATGCATCTGACATTTACAGGAGCATTTACAAAGCATAAGTAATTGTTATCGCTCTTTGGTTAGGTGCATTGGGATGTAGAGATACGCATACAAGTGAAGACGGACCGACGCCCTCGCGCTTTTATCTCTAATGCGCTCGCAGTCAAGAACACAGCGAGCAGTGTTGCACACCAGGTAAATGGGACGATCTTGTAGCTAGTGCTCTTTTTGCAATGCGTGGTTGACATCGCATGTTGCTTGCTTTATCTGGTATGGTATGTTGCTAAAAGATGTTGCTGCATAAGAGCAAGGCAGCGGTTGGGCTGCTGCCAGTAGTTGCGGCCTGTTTTATTGGCATTGTGGGAACATCTCCTGTATGGCTACCGCTGACACTGCTTGTAGGCATGCTAGGCTTTCCTATTTGGGCCATCGTCGGTGTCGCGATGTCGCTGGCGACGCTCTTGTCTGCTATTTTGGCTGTTGTGACTATCAAGCTCGTGCAGTTGGAGCGCATGAAAGGTGCTTTTCAGCACTCGTTGACCAGTCAACAGGGCCAACTGCTGCTGTTCCAGGGTATGCCTGGAGAAGAGTCTCTCTCACCTTCAGCGCTGTCCGACCGCATGAAGGACTTTGTGCTTGATAGTCCATCTCGCAAACTTGTGGCAAGTTTGGCCATCGACTTTGTAGGAAATGCGACCTTTGTGGTCCCTGGCCTAGGTGAGCTAGCGGACTTGGTGTGGGCACCCGTGTCGTCCAAACTGGTGGACGTACTGTACAAAGATTCGTCGCCGCGTGCCAGATACGTGGCCTTTTTGGAGGAAGTGCTGCCTTTCACGGACATAATCCCCACTGCGACCCTAGCCTGGTAGGTACAATGATTGCTGCGAGATTGTTGTGATGATGCTACTGAAAATCGCTGTCTGTCACTGGTAGGATGATGGAGAATCTAAGCTCGTCAAAGGTGGAATAAGTCCTCGTACGTTAATTAAGTGCTCGCACGTATCCAGTTTCGCAAGCATGCGGTTTGTGAAACTGTACTCGTTCTTGGTTGTGTAGCGGACAATAATTGTAGCTCCTTTCAGCAAGGAAATGGAAAGAATTGGGTTGCTGTGACACAGTAGCACTCATCGAAGCGATAGCGGAGAAAGACCATATCATGTATTGATGGAAGTACACGTGACGTGTATTGATCGAATCATGGAAGTCTTGACGATATCGCTATCAATTCACATGTTTTGTGTAGCTGCGGCAATTTATGAAGGGTGTTGTAATGCCATGTCAATGACCGATCCCAAAAGCCACCTAACCTCAGCAATAACAGCCGCGGTCCAGGCAGAAATGGCTTGGCAACTCGACTTCATCGACTGCTGCAACTCGATAGTGCCGACAAATATGCGACTTCGTCCAAAACGATACGATAGTAGAGAACGTGTGTCTCTTTTCTCTTCGATCGCTATAAGGAAAAGGAGGTGGTACATTGTGATCTGACGTGTTGTTTTTTAAGCCAACGTCGCCCCCAAGGATCAGACAGTTTAACTCTGTCTTGACAAATATTTGATATTTAAGAATGCTATGAATCTCAAAAAATGATAAATAATAAATTCCAGCAGTTTTTAATGGTAATAGAAGCTGTTTTAGATATTTTAATTTAGTTTGATTAAAAGTAGAAGCAAAACAATTTGTTAATTACGAGCCCGAAGCGTGAAGCTATTAGTGACTGTGCACAAGGTATATGCTAGGCTTTTAAACCGTACTTATCTGTGTGCGTGTTGTGTTCGTCTGTTGTGGTTAGGTGTACCTTGAACGTACAAAGTGCGATCTAGCCTGTGCCCTTCTCATAGGTACAAGGGTAGATTCAAGTCACTCTTTGGTTTGGTCCCTATTGTGACGCACGCACGTGATTGACTTAAAATCGTGCAAAGGTGAATATTATCATGTAAGCAAACAGTGCACGCTCGTAAGCTAAGGCTGTTGCGTTGCATGAGTATATTCTGAGTTAATTCATACAATTACAGCATTACACACCTTCTTCAGTGGCTGCTGCTGCTGTACGGCGTTTTGCAACTTGATTCAGTTCTTTGAACTGGATTACCTATATCAAAGGGTGAGCTTGAGAGCTTGCTCCCCTAGCTTTATACAGCCGACTGTTTGAGTCCCATTACTTCATGTACGAAAGGAATGGAGCGGTGAAGAGTCCAAGTACATGGGGACAGTGAATCCGAAATTCTACTTCTTTTATAGTGCGTGAGCTGCAGACAAGGACAAATGAGCAGCAGAATGCCACATTCACCTGGAACGTATCGGTTTGAAAACTGCTGCGGTCCATTTTCGATTTGATAGTAACTAATACCACCATGTTGTCTGGCGGTTTATTGTGATCGTTGGTCACGTTTGCAAGCAGGCTGTTTCAGACGAATCAATCGCCAAGACACAGCAAACAATTTTAGTTCGTATCTCTTCACCGCAATTCGGGCGGTACGGTACACAATCGCCTACCACCTTGTCCAAAACCAGACCCCTGATGGTCTGCCTGCTACGCTCGCAGGTGACACAGTTGAAGGTCACGGCGTGCCAAGGCCAACGCTGAAAAGCAAAGCCTGTCAAAACTAATGCTGTCTGAAATAATAAACGTCATAAAGCAAAGATTTGCCTTCATCCCAAAGTTTGGCAGGACCATTGCAAACAGATACGAAATTCTCTATAATTGAACGGAAAGCAAAGCCCTTGTCTAATGCATTTACACTGAGACTACTGATTCGTAAACAATTCAAAGCGCAGCTGTGTCGCACGCAGTTTAGTACCTGACGATTGACGAGCGAGCCGGCTTTGACACGTCTCTTGCCACCATAGGGTGGTTTTCAATCTCTTAAGTATACTTAGTGATTGACTTTGCATCAGTTGTTCTTGAGTCGAAATATCCAGCACTTGCTGTCGTTGTATGTGCACTCCCTCATGATGGGTTTGTCGTGCCTTTCATCAACTCTGTAACGTTAACTGCAGCTTTCCGTTCCCATGCCTCGTCTATGTAGACTTAAAACTGACATGTGGATTTCTTCCCTTCCATATGTGATGTCGTAAACAACGTTGGGCGGTCTCGGACGCGCGTCGTTGAGCATTGATAACTTCTACAATTTGATGAAGATGATAAGAAAGGTGGCCAGTTTAGAGATACGTTTGGACATCAATTTGTCGAAGTAAATCGCATCACGCGCAAACACCCGGACCCGTTGCAGCTTGCGAACATCGAGACTTGCCATTTACTGCTAATGAATGCAATACTCGCACCTGAGGACGACAGGCATATCATCAAGTAAAAGGAAAACGGTAAGTCAGCATATGTGAATGGCTATACCGCCTTGTCAGAACGAGGTCATTTGCTTCGAGTCTCCGCGAAAAGAAATGTTTGTTCTTGCCGGCCTCCTGTCCATGATTCACATGTTAATACGCCACCTAACCTCGTTCAGTGCATTTAATCTGCATTGTGCAAGTCGTCTTTTTCGTCGTAATGACCAAGTATACGGACATGGAATCTCAATAACACCGTGAGACTACCCAATAGCCACATTGTGATTACGTTTGACGAGATGTCAACATCATAAAACAGCGGGCGATGGTTCCTTTGCGTATTCCTGATGGAATGCTTTTGTCCACCTTCTCAGTCGATTCAGACCAGAGTCGATTAGAGTACAAGCAAGATGACTGCGGCACACTGGATCAATCACAGTAGCCAAAGCTCGCAATTCGTTCACCGACGGTAAACGACGAAATTCTGCCCCACTCAAAGGGGAGATGTTCATGCTGAAAGAGTCGTAAGGGTCACGGGTGGATATACAAGGCTTCAGGTAAATGTGTGCGGGATTGGTGAAGCTCGAAAGCAATCAAATGCATCCAGTCCTTTAGCGCCATCGACGTCCTCGTGGTCACCGCAAGTGAATTTCGCAAGTTTCCAAGAACGTATCAACCTTTGCACATGATTGAGGTGTAACACTGACTTCATCCCATCCCTGAGAGCCAAGCCCCTCGTCTTTGACAATGTCAAGCCTTTGAAACTGAATGTATCATCTGATCGCGACGAGGTCACTTGTCCTCACTCAACTTCGACCACAACTCGATTGTCCGACAATCGCCAAGCAGTCCACGGCCTTGCTAGAGCAGTTAACGACACACAAAAGTCCCGTGAGTCGTCGTGTCGTAGACATGACGGACTCGCCATTTCCCAACGCAACCGCGGTACAAACGGAGTTCCATTCGTTACGGTCGTCAACCTCGACGCAGTCACCCCGTAGCCCGACCCGTTGTCCGCCGTTTGCTGGCAAATTCCGCTACGCGGTCATCGCAGGGATCGTAGCGATCGCGTTGGCAGCAGCGATTACGCTTATCGTCGTGCTAACCACATCAGATGACGATGAGAGCACGGACCCATTGGTGGCAGGGAGCGCTCCGCTCGTGCTGCCTCACGTCGCTGTAGCCAACTTGACCATGGTGAGTGCAGCGTCAACTGACAGGACGCTGGAGGCGTGCGTCCAGCGTGGATGGATCCCAACGGGTGTCGACTGGGCCGCAGCAGTTTCAGCATCAAGTGGCCCATTGTGGTACTTGTGCATGCAGCAGAGCATTCAAGGCGAGGAAACTGATGTCGTGGGGGCCGTCAGTTTGGACGGTGTGTCGGTGATGCGTCGCATCGTTGTCGTGTCAGATACCGATAGCTGTCCGTCGCCCATGCAGACGGTGTCAAACCCAAGCTCCAGCGTCTTCGTCTGTGCAGAATACGTCTCGGCTACCACTGCATTCGAGACTCAACAGTACGTGGTCGACCTCATGACAACTACCGAGTCCTTTTACAACCACGAGACTCCAGGATGGATTACATGGGCTACTGACGTCAAGATGGACGCGCAAGCCACCAGTGTCTATCTCAGTGCGCGTTACCCTGTGCGTCCCATCGTTGGACTTGCTGTTCTGACCAATGCGACAAGTGGTACCATGTATTCCGCTTGTGATGAGCTACAGCCGCTGGGACAATGGGAGGCACCAGGATTCATGCTCAAGTCATCTGCTAGCAGGAGCAGCAGCTCCAGTAGCGTTGTTGTTTGCGTGCGGCGTCCGTCGTCCAGCACGACTGGTGCCTATTCCGTCTTGACTGCCCTTGATGTGGTGTTGCCAACAGAATCGTGTCCTGGATCGAGTGTCAATGGCACGGAAATTGTCAGTGAACGGATCAAACTTTGCGCTGGATGGAGCCTTGTTAACTTCGGAAACACTAGCAACTTGGTATCCATCCCAGCAACTTCATCGTTTGTTGCGGAGTTGTCACAGTACCAAACTACTGAAGATGAAGCTGCTAGTTTCAACATCTCGTCGCTCCCTGGCGATTGGGACGTTAGTGGATATGGATCTACGGGAGATGTGCGTACATTCTTCTTGACTCGACAGTACAAGCCGTTTGTCCTGAACACCACGTCCATCAGCACCGGTAACACTGCAAACGTTGACAGCGAAGTGTCGTCGTCAGTTGAGGCAGTTGCTTCTCGCTCGCTCGAGGAGCTATCATTTCGAGTGCTCCAAATCGCTGACATGCATATCACCGGTGATCCAGATCGTCGGTGTTCCGATGGCCCTAGCTCGATTCGGGATAGCATTTTGGCAGCTGCGTCCGAAATAGCTCAGCAGATGAGGGAAGAAGGCAATTTCACGCAATCAGTAGCCGCTGGCGAAGGAAATGACCCGCTGTACCGTGAGTGTCGCGAAGCGGTTACGGTCGCATTCGTCGACGAGTTACTTGACATTGAGCAGCCTGATTTTGTAGTATTCACGGGCGACAATGTCCATCAGTACTCGGATCGAAAGATGCACACGGTGGCCATGAACACGTTCACTGCTCGCATCGAGAGGAGAAAAATTCCGTGGTGCTCTGTGTTTGGCAACCATGATACGGAAGGCGGATTATCACGAGAAGAAATGCTGGAGCTGATGATACAAGGGAAGCAATACTCGCACGTGAAGTACGGTCCTCGTGACATTGGAGGTGTCGGGAACTACGAGGTTAATGTTGTGGCACCAGCAGATGGTATCTGGGGTGAGAAAGGGTCTACAGTCTTCCGCATGTATTTCTTGGACTCACATGCCCTTATCGACGCTGCAGCTTATCCGTCTGTCATTGACCCCGATGACTATGACTGGATAAAAGAGGCTCAGATCAACTTTTACCGGGAGCTCGCACAGTCTCACATGACCGAAGGAGCTGAGCAGAACGACAGTGCATTGCTGAATGGCACTGTACCGGCAGTGATGTACTACCACATCCCTGTTCCAGAGTACGGGCTAGCCTCCCCGTCGACTCGGGTTGGCGCAAGCCTTGAAACTACTTACAGCGCTGCGGTAAACAGCGGCTTATTCTCAGCGTTGGTCGAAGTGGGTGATGTAAAGGCCACTTTCGTGGGGCATGACCATGTCAATGAGTACTGCTACTTGCGTCAAGGCGTTCAACTTTGCTACGGTGGTGGTATTGGGCTTGGCGCAGCGTACGGGCAGGCCGGCTTTGAGCGTCAAGCTCGAGTACTGGAATGGAAATTCCACGTCAACAAAACCCGAACAATGCGAAGTTGGCAGCGCCATTTCTCGGATCCTACACAGATCCAGTCGCTCGAAGTTCTCTACTCGGAATAGAAAAAAACAGTTTGCACATAGCGTTGTTTGCGCAGTAAGACACAGTGCCATGTTCCACATTCGTCTGAACAGACTTTTACTTTCTGTAACTTCTCGAACTATCATCCTGTTCACAATCGATTCCCATTCGTACAGATTAGAATCCTGCCGTTGCACCTGCTAACTCTAATCGATACTAACTCTGCAAATCTCGACATCTATGAGCGTAAAGAGTCATACTCGTCCAAAGCCACGATACTCCTACAAGATGGCGTCAAGAACGTCTGTAGGTCCTCCTGCTTGCGTTTCACAATAAAGAGCATCCGATTGTGAGGAGAAGAACATTTGTTGGCTTGACGTAACTAGCACCTCCCATTTCGCTATCATCAATCCCACGCGGCCGTCATACAGATCTACATTCTCGGCTTTTATGGATTCAGATAGACGTCTTGCGCTGTCAACTACAACATTTAATCTGGCTTTGGCATAATGGTTTGCAGACCAAACAAATGCTACATTTTTGTGAGCACCGTTGACGGTGGATGCTAATCCTTAGAGCATTCAGGGGAAGCGTTATCCAGTCAAGTGATAAGCATACTTTGTATCACATACGCTAAGCAATAATACCGTTCCCTTTCAATTATGCTTAGAGGATGCATATCGAAATAGGGTCTTCATAAAGGCGACGTAGTTCCGGGGTGGTACACAAGAAGAAATATGATGAGGACTATTCGATTAGGTAGCCTAGTTTTACGGTTGAAGACGTAAGTAAGGTTCAGTATCGCTATAACTCAGTGAGTATATGCAGTTCCCCTTTAGATCAGTTCCAGACACGTGTCTTTCTAAAACGTCTCCGGTCGTGAGAGTAAGTGTATGAGTTAAGGCTAAGTACTCTTGGGCATTAGTGCCACGTGATTCCTTGGAGTCGTATTCCTCTGAACCAGAATTAGAAGCTTACAATCATGAACATACACTTGGAGTTAAGTGTCACACGGTCTGTAAGCCTTGAGACCCTTCAAGTTAAAAGCCGTTCAATTTGATATACTAAGAGATCCTACGAGTCTAGAAGTGTTCCTCTGACAAAGGAGTAAGAGTAGCCCCGAAACAATGTCTATCTCTACCACTTTTACATATAAACCTAGACATGGTAGCGTGAAACACCGACTAACCGTTGTGTGTCGTACTGATTTTGTTGAGGTAATTCTGATCAGATTGGCTAAACAAATATTCCGTTGCAATACCTCTGCATGCCTTAATTTCTAGTTCTAATGTACTTCACGAATAAAAACCTTACAGATATAAGAGATTCGTCAAGTACTATATTAGACAGTGGAGCAAGCTGTGGAGCTCACCCTTTGATACAATTAGTTTAGTTCAAAGCATGGAAGTAAGTCGCAAAACTATAAAAAGAAGCAGCAATCACTAAAGAAGCAGCATGATGCTGTTAATTCCTGCATTAACCCAGTACTGTATTATTGGAGAACATGATCAGCCTTTTCTCATAAGCGTCTATTGTTGATTACATGATAATATTCATCTTTGATCGGTTTTGATCCAATCACGTGCGTCCGAATAGGGACCTAGCCAAAGAGTGACTTTTAATACACCCTTATACAATGAGAAGAATACAGTCTAGATCGCACTTATTACGCGTAAGATACACTTTACCGCGGTATTTACAGACACATAAACACACAAATTAGTGAAGCTTGTAAGTTCGGCATTGAATTTTGCGCACACTTACTAACAGCTTCACCCTTCGGGATCGCAAATTAAGTTAATTACATTTGCGGATTAAGAACTTAGCATTAACGGCGCCTGATTGCTAAAATTCGGGAAGGGCACCACTTTTTATCGTACGGACCTTGAATCACCTTGTGTACCCGTCGTCCAGATGGTTGCACACTTCGATCGAGTGGTCACCTACCGGCCCACACAGTGTAGCACATTCAATTGGGGACCAGGCCAACCTCTATCAAGACCGATACATCTTCCTCTTCCAGTTGATAATGGACTTATAAATAAGTTCTTCATGTAGCTTGTCACTCCTTTCCTTGTTGTCGCAAGGGTTTTCACCTTTTGGACTTTACTTTGCTCCCTTATCGTGTGGTAGGGAGACCGCTTCCGATAGCGGATCTTGAGTGAGTTGTTTTGCTCGATAAACCCACAGGCCATATAATCCCTGGTGTTCTACCTTATCTTACGTTTTACCTTGCAACTGCATTCAACAAAGGGTCAAAGTGTACCCCTTCCCCGAAACAGGCGGGTAGAATTCAATATACTTAGCATACGACGATGTAGTGACACATAGATTGCAAGTGGAGTAGTATTTAATTTTATCCTATTATTAAACTTCTATACTCAACCCTGACCTTGTGTTCTGTCTCTTCAAGTGGCTGTTCAGGATTAGCCGAATTTTGATGGACCCTGTCAAACGATTAGGGACCACGATCAATGGATGAAATAATAAGGTCTACTGATAAGGTACCAGGTCTACCGATAAAGGACCGTGGTCTACGATGAAGGACCGGGTCCATAAACGAGAGCTTGCAGTCGCCTCTTTTAGCTACCGCTTATCAGGTACTCGAGCAACGGTCTTCTTCCCGATTGGCTCTGCGAATCCCTCTTCTCCGTAAATCTGGCCTCTTTCGTGTCTCCATATCCTAGACGCCCTTTACTTCAAAGTATACCATTTTACCTTAGACCCTGGGTCCAATATCTCTTTCAAACGCACTTCATCACATACACTGTTTTGCAAGCAAAGTAGCCGGTGAGTCCGCGGCCACTCATGTCTTTACACGGCTTCTTGGTCTCAATACTGGAGACCAAATCAAACCGTTGCAAGATACCGCAGAGCGTCTTTCCAGGCAGAATCTACTCGATCGTGTGCAGGTGATCGTCTTTGCCTGAGATCTTGTGCTTCAGGTCGAGCTCCACGTTAAATTTGACCAACTTCATTCAGGCTTTCTGTTTTGACTATGGCATTTTGTAGCAGACTTGGACGGAATGTAATGCAAACTTGACAAGGTAAAAAGAAAGTAAGACGATTGCTTCGTGTTATAAAGCTGTTTTTTTTTTCAGGTCAAATGAATACATTTTATAGCATAAAGTCAAATATAATGGCGACATATGGCCAACACTATTGTGTAGCGGCAGATTGTACACCTTAAAAAATACTGTCATCACCAATCCTCTTACACCGTAACAAATAATTGTCTGAATCTATTTTGAAGCCAGCTAAAAAGATAAGCCTGTGACGACGCGCGCACCCACGCCCACCCACAACTTTTCGGTCGCACCCATTCCCATAAATACCATGGGAGTCGCTGTTCGTGGTCGTCGATGCGAGCGCTTAATCGGGGACTTGATAAGAAATTACTTATCGCGATTAAGAGCAACGTGGTATGTGGTGCGGCGCACAATTATATGGTGGGTTCGGTAAAAATGTGTGGTATATTTAGCAATTACCTGTAGGGGCCATTTATCTCCATTCAGTTTTCTGGTACAATCCCAATAATTTGGTATGGCTCTACCGATTGGCAAATTTATCGACATGCTTTGAGGGCAATGTACAACTACAACCAGTTTTGCATATAATTTGTCCTAGTTCAGTGTGGTTCGCAATCGTATTTATGTCATCTTTAGGGCAAAATTCTGTTAAGATTTGTCTTCACCGTTTGCGGACTCGAATATTTTACGTCTGCAATTGCGCTCCATCGCACAAATTATTTTAAAATCGACGCCGTCTCTACAGCAGCATATAATCCCCATCATGCTTACATGTAAAGGATTATTTGGTAGTGAGTTGAAAGATAGCTTCTTTCTTTCTTTGTTATTCATTCTGGTGCTTATTCGGATCGTCTATCGCGTGCAAACGTCGCGCGTTATTTTTTATTTGTCCTGTTCGTTACTGTATAAATTACTTTATTTCTGTGCTGTTTCATATCTGTCAGCGTCAATATACGCCCGCATAATAGCACTTAAATTTGATGATCCGCTTTAAGTAAGATTTTGCTTAGCGACAATCCAGTACTGTGCTGCAGATGAAGCTGAGGATCTACATGCTCATGTAAGTAAGGGCCGATTTAAGTAAACACGAGTGATAGTGCCCACAAAGTTAAGAGACTTGTACTGAGGAACAAAGTCAAATTTATTAAGATATAAAAATGGCCTCCCTACGTTCCGTAGCTTTTGGTTGTGTTAAGCTTCCACATCGCTGTGCATTGTGACTCACCCTCATGCAAACACCGCATCATCTTCGCAAATTACAAAGAATATATTGCATCAGTAATGATATCCTTTGTTTCTTGCTTTGATTCGATAAGATGGATTTCCACCAATCACTTACTCACTCACACCTTTTGATGTTGGGACATAGCGACCTATGACTGGAACGCCGACAATGACGCTCACCACACGACATGTTTGCGCACAAAGGGCTCAATTGTAAACGATTACGAGAAAAGTCGACTTTTTAACACAACTGATATAGATATCGTTCACTCTACTCGAAATTTATTATTGTCTAATTATGTAGCGTTACATCAAACTGAGAAGATTAACTAGAAAACTGAGGGGACATTACGGTTTCCTTCTCCAAATAATTCCACAGTACGCTTTATCTTATTTAGCTTCTATGTCACGCAAAAATTTATCGTACTAATCTGTCCACCACCTAGTGCGCGTCATTCACTGATTGGACGATATGATGGTTGATGTTTCTTACTTTTAACAAATACTGCGTAAGAATCTCATACTCCTACGTAACATTCAAGAAAGTTGATTACTGAGATGAACATTTTTACCAAAATTTATTGTTGTTTCATGGAACTGGCCCCACCTTGCGACTGATGATAGTCTTCATTCACTGAAAATTACGCTCTTTCCCTCTTATCGACGACAACACTATTTGGAGATGCGTGTCCACCCTCTCGCCCTCCTCACTTTCGCTGCAATCGTCGTACGCGGCACGGACTCCTTGGGAAATCCGAAAAAAGGACGACAAACGTCAGCCTCCGGGAAAGTATTCTTTTTTGAACGACAGCCTTGATGGCACCCATGATAAGCTGCTAGTAGAGGCAGACGAAGAAGCAGCAAGTTAATGTTTGTCGTTTAATAGCGAAATTAATATCTTTCGTAATTTTATCGAAATTTTTAGTATCTTGTACTTGATTAGCATTAGATAAAAAAAGAATGAATTTGTCGTAGGTTTCATGTGTAAGTATTGTAAAATATTTAGCTTAAAAATAATCATAAGTTTTAAGAATTAGAATATAATTATTTCTAGGCTTAAAACTCAGATTTAAATTAAAAAATTATATTGACAAAAACTACTAATTTAGTAAATTATTAACAATTTTAAATAAACAATTTTCTAAAAAAATGTCTGTAGAAAAATTAAAAAATGTTTTATTTAATAATTCAATTTTATGTAATTATTTAAATTTAGAATCTTATGTAATAGAATTTGTTAATTATGAAAACATTTCATTTCCTTTCACATTAACAAACATAGATAAGTTTTCTCAAGTTTAGATTTAAAATATGAATAAAGGATGCTGGACATACCGGTTGTTTTAAGCAAAACGGTTATTTGATAGGTTGTATGTTGCACACACATTAGCCAACGCTACTTACCCTACCCGACCGTGTAAAGTAATTATAAAATTAGCTGATCGAACGCTATCTTATAATATCTCTATTTGTTGTAGGAGACATACGAGCAGATGTAAGACTGATTCAAAATATCATTCCATTGGCTAAATCGAATCGGGGCGATGACACTGACATGATTAACGAGGGTCAAGCTATGTTGGAGATGGTGGATAAGGTGCAGAACGTACGGTGAGAGAAAATGCAACAGGCGAGCTGCATCTTGTCGAAGTCATCGAAATGATAATCCCTGGCTACAGGGTTGGAGCTGCTGAAGCCAAAAAATTGGTGAGAATATCATGGCCGTAGGCAGCCGCCGACATCTCTTCAAATAGGTAAACCTTAGGGATCTGGAGAACTTAATTGAGGCATTCAGCACACGCAAATTGTAGCGGAGCTACTTAGCGCTCCTTAGCACAGGAAGTCTTTAACTCAAAGAGTCTTTTAGTTACAACAAACTAACAACGACGTACAGTCGTTCAAGCTTACAAGCTTAACAATCCCGGGTCCAAGAATCAACGATTCACAGAATCACACACTAACTAGTCACTACTAGTTAAAAAGAGTAAGCGCCTTGAAAAGGCTAACACTCAAACAACACACTATGCCTTGAATAGGCACTAGCGTCCAACTATTCAAAAGGGGAACTGAACTACATTTTTCATTCTTTCGCTACGGTAATAAAACCCTAAAATCTTGTTCGACTGACTTCTACATTGTGATCCTTTGACAAAAGTCTGATCCCTTATCCTTACCCGATAAGGTGCGGTATTAGCCTACTAACGCGGTACCAAGACTGTACTACTCAGATCCACCGACCTTTACTTGGTGTGAACACACGACATAACCGGTTCAAATAACCACGTGTAACACCGTTACACAAAGGCACAGCGCTTACTCTGTCAGGAGTGTTATTCGAAGGCTTCGGTAATGTGGCCGACCTTACATCATTTCTGTTGATGGTGAAGCATAACGCATTCAAGAAAAAAAACGCGGAAGCTGAACTGGATACGCTAAACGTAATGTTTGCTGGCTGACCATGAGATGCAAAGACGATGAAAGACTCTGCTGTTACGCTGGAGAATTCAAAACAGTTCGAGGGTGACCCTGTACGCCAAAAGACGAAGCTTCTAATCGAGTACAACACGGCACTCATCATTAGTTATTGGACCACACAACATGACATGGCCACTCTTTTGATCAACATCTTTGGCGTCGAGCGAGCTATACAGCTGATTCATAAAGTGGAGAAGTGGACCCCAATTTCAAAGATTACCAATTGAAGATGGAGCTGGATGAGATTATAAAAAAGACCGACTTCCAAGATTGTTCCGGTCATCCCCCAGGTAGATACTACAACCACATCGATTGGAGAAGCTGAAAACCCAATGCACAAGCGGATAAAGAAGTCTATTGCTGCTTATCCGTTTATATCGATTTAGAAGTCTCACGCTGCAAATTTATCTAT
The DNA here is from genome assembly GCA_921007115.2 of Peronospora matthiolae. NCBI lineage: Eukaryota > Oomycota > Peronosporomycetes > Peronosporales > Peronosporaceae > Peronospora > Peronospora matthiolae. The sequence goes on from CAKLBY020000197.1 coordinate 446,657, forward strand.
ATCGGTTGCACCAGTCCCGGTCCTTCGTGCCTTTTTTATTTGTTAGTCACCTGCGCGTGCGGCTTTTGACGCTGGGGTTTTCAAAAATGTAATGAATGACGTAAGACGTTTAAGGGTGATGGACGAAGAAAACCGGTCGTATTTTAAATCCTGACCTGCGCTGTTACTGTAACGGGGCACCCTTTGTTTGGAGTGCCGCGAAACTTCACGTACACTAGGACGTGCAGAGGAAGCTAATCTACTTAAACAGATCGTTTGAGTAAAGGGTAAAAAGAGAACTGTATTTATGTAGTTAAGCTATCAATATAACCTGAGTCTTTATCTAGCTATTTTAATCTACATTGTCGTATGACGACAACCTGCTCACCACTCTTAACGCGCGTCTAGCAGCGTTTGGTGGTAAGATTGTTTGATATGTCTTTTATCAACCAATCTTTGAGCAGCGCATGGATATTATCATAAGGGATGCTATAACTTCAATATTACCTTTTCAGGTAATATTGGCAGGAAAGATTGTCACGCTAGACAATTTTACTAATGACACCGTTTGGTGTCAATGTCATGTAACGGGCTACATCGTAACACTGGTAGGGGTGACGATCTGAAACTTGAGAAGTCAAGTAAAATGAGGCCATCTGAAGGCAGCTACGATCCGAATCAAGTTGAACGACAAGTTGTAGCAGTGACGAGAGCGACAAACTGCGCGGTGGCGACCGAGCACTGGTCATACTAGCAATTGCAGTGGACACATCCAGGAGCGAATCGATCTCATGTGGTCCCGTTGATTCAGCCGCCATCAAGCAAGTCGCTGATGAAAGTATCGGTGATTGCACAGCCAGCTGCAGTTGCCGATTCGAAGAGAGAAGGCGAGAAGAGGACTGAGGCGAATTTATTCACTGCAGCTTAACAAGATGACTGTAACGGGGCACCCTGAAGCTAGTACTGGTGACAGTACAAGCTACTTATTCTGATGACAGAATAAGGCGGTGCCTCGGAACTTCACGTACACTCGTACGTGCAGAGGAAGACGGTAAGAAGAAGCGAGTACTTGGTTAAAGTAAAAAGTAGAACTGTGTTTAGTATAGTTAATGTCTGCAATAAATCACTATTTATCTTCATCTAACTATGTCTAAATACAAATGTGTAAATCGACTATCTGCTCACCACTCATTGCGTGCGTCTGTCGTGGCGCGTCTTCGTTGGTTGATATAATGGCCTATATCAACCAATTAGGAACCACTCGTAAGTGCTACAGAATATTTGTCCTTATGACAATATTCTGAGAATATAACTCTTATAGTTATATTCTATTAACAATTTCTAATAAATTGTTATGTAACGATTCACCCCGTTACATCACCCCCCCCTTAACCATCAGTCACTTTAGTGACTGATTGACTAAATGGATACTCGTCCCAAATCAGTTGGTACAGGGTTTGCACTTGTTGGTCCGAGTCTCGGGATGAGATAGCTGCTCTTCAGACCCTTGTTGATGCCCACCATCGGGAGCACAAGGCTCTCTGCGAGATGCTTGAGCGCAAGGGCGTACTTCATCGGAAGAAGCAGCGTACTGATGGTACGGCTTAAGCCGACCAACGTAAAACGTGGGATGCGTTCGCATCTTACGTGGTAACTCGATCGTGTATGCATTGCCTAGGCGGTGCAATACACGAAATGGGCCGATGTACTTGGGTAGTAGTTTACTGCTACCCAAGTTAGTCACTACATGCTTTGGTAGATTAACCGTAGACAGTAGGACTAAGTCACCTTTATTAAATAAAAGAGTGTTTGCCCTTCCATTCTTGTCAGCGTTTTGCTTTTGCTTATCCACCGCTTCGGCGATGGAGTCTTGCACAAAACGGACTACCGTTTCACGAGCCAGTATGAACTCATCTGATGACTCGTTAGCTTCAGTGCGCTGTGAGCGCACTGCAGCAACATCAACCTTTTCTTCAGTGAGGGCTTCCGCACTCTCACTGGTATCATCTTCTTTGATATCGATGTTGTCGATATCGGCATCAAACGCAATGACCTCTTCGTCAGAGCGTGATGAGCGTGAACCAAATCGGTTTTTGCTCGCGCGAGTCCCTCCCCCTCTTAAACCAGAGTTACACTCTAGTAAGGTGGGTACACGCGGATGGCGCAAGCCATTCACGTAAAACGGTGTATGTGTCGTGGACGCATGCACCGAGTTGTTAATGGCAAACTCTACCATTGGCAAAAACTCACTCCAACTCTCAAAGGAGTGTACGTATCCTCGAAGTATCTCTTTAAGGACACGATTGGCACGTTCCGTCTGACCATCTGACTCTGGATGATCAGATGTCGACATCTTCAAGCGCGTTCCGAGTGATTTGAACACGGAACGCCAGAAATCAGCAGTGAATCGTGGATCTTTGTCTGATACGAGTTCACGGGGAAACCCATGAAGTCGGAAGATGGTGTCAATAAAGACACAAGCACAGCCGCTTGCCGTGATTGTCTCTGGTACAGCCACGAGGTGTACCATTTTGCTAAATCTGTCAACAAATACGAGAATACCCGTATTCATGCGTGCGTCTTTGGGTAACCCGAAGACGAAATCCATTGAGATGGATTCCCAGCACTCAGCCGGAACCGGTAGAGGCTGTAAAGGTGCACGCAGTTAGGGACTTGACTTCACTCGTTGGCAGACTTCGCATGCGCGAACATACTTTCGCACAAACTGATACTGGCGGGGCCAGTAAAAGTCTCGACTTACCGTGAGATACGTTTTCTCCCGGCCAAGATGTCCTCCTATAGGAGCATCGTGATACTCGAACATGATCCGCAAACGCAGATCAGTATCATCTGGAATGACAACACGTGGTGTCACCAGAAACGGCTGTATAATACAGTAAACCGTTACGAGTAGTGTATCGATCTGATGCAGATCGATACGCAGGCGACAATCGTTTCAACGATTCTCGAGATGGCTGGGAGAGATGTGTCAACAACTTCACTATCTCACCATCTTGGGCGTATGCCCGCCTCACATCATCATACAACGTTGTAGATGGGACTGAGGACGTCATAACCGCAACAGTGACTGTCTCACTGTTAGGTTTCACGACTGGTTCAAAGTCGGGACGACGTGAGAGTGCATCAGCGACAATACTAAGTCGTCCTGGTTTGTACTCGACCGTAAAGTTGTATTCCGCAAAGAATGACAACCACCGCGCCATTCGTTGTGAAAGGTGCGGGCTGTTCACTGCCGTGCGTAATGGCGCATGGTCAGTGTAAACAATAAAGGGTCTATCTCCTAATAGATAGACTCTGAACTTCGCGAGTGCATACTTCATGGCAAGGAGTTCCTTGTCATGCACTGGATAGTTCCGCTCAGCTGGTTGCAGCTGACGCGACTGATAGCAGACGACGCGTTCAACGCCTTCTAGGTCGTACTGCATTGATGCACAGCCGATTGCGAAATCGCTGGCATCACAGACCACATGAAATGGCCTGTCCTGATCGGCTATTGCTAGGACTGGGGATTGTATCAAGCTCTGCTTGATACCCTCAAAGGAGCGCTGACATTCAGCGTTCCGTAACCACTTCTCGTTCTTTTTCAACAAACGAGAGAGGTGCACAGTCATTTCGGCGTAATTGCGTGAATACTTATGCAAATACGCCGCTAGCCCAAGGAATTTTCGAAGACCTTTGACATCAACCGGCACAGGCCAGTCGGTGATCGCCTTGATATTTTCGGGATCAGGACGTACACCGTTCTTACCAACGATGCACCCAAGAAGTGGTATTTCGCTTGCTGCAAATATACACTCCTTGAGGTTTGCATACAATTGATGCTTTCGCATGATTGTAAGAACCTGTCGGACGTGGTACCTGTGAACCTCAACGTCCGACTTTCCATCCATAGCTCGACTATGGATGAATACGTCATCGAAATAACTCGGCGCGAATTCTCGTACTGGTCTCAACAGATGTGTATCACATCTGTTGAACGTGGCAGGGGCATTACTAAGCCCTTGTGGCATTACTAGCCATTCCCAGAGCATGCCGCTAGGCGTGCTAACTGCGGTATAGGGTATATCCCGTTCTCGCATAAGGATTTGATAGAAGCCTTCCATCAAATCCATCGACGAAAAGATGGTACTCTTTGACATACCATCAATGATTACGTCCTTCCTCAGTATCGGCGTCTGAGCCGGTACCGTTGCAGCATTCAACTTGTTGAATGCATGCACTATCCGCCACCCTCCTGTTGCTTTTCGCACACAGAAGGTCGGAGAGCTATGTGGGGAAGTTGATTCGCTCACATGGCCCGCAGCTAAACGTTCGGCAAAGAACTTGTCGATCGCAAGTACTTGTTCACGAGGCAGTGGCCACTGCTTCATGACACAGTACTTCGAGCCTGGTTTAAGCTCGACCTCGTGTCGAATACCTTTATCCTTCGGTAATTCGCACGGAACAGTTTCAGGGAATACATCCTTGAATTCAACCAAATCTTCATAGAGAGGATTTTCTTGAGCGATTCCCACGATTGGGAGTCATATCGCTCAATTCGTGTCTTTTCATCTAGGACACTCTCGTCCATAGATGAACTACTTAGAACTCTCTCGTTCTCAGTAAACACTGTTGCTGACCTTATGTCGGTTACACACTCGTCGTCAGCGACGAGTACGCAGATCTGCTTGACTTTGCCACTACGCAGATCACGCAAGAACCTTTTATGTTCGAGCGTTGGCAACTGAGTGATCTCCGAAGTCAACTTCGGAGGCGCAATCAGATCAAGTGTATAAGCGCCTACACTTGACCCGTTATTGACTATGACATTCAATGTCTCTGTCATTTCCTGGGGACTTATTCCCTCAGGCTTCGAAGGACTTATTCCTTCGGCTTCCCGGGGACTTATTCCCTCGGGTTTCGGGGAACTTATTTCCGCCGTATTTGTAATCTTGGGACTTATTCCCTTTACTTCCTCTAGCTGTGGTTGCGCAACCACAGCGAGATCCTCTACGAAAGACTCTCCAGTCGATCTAGGATTATCGTTTCGCTTAACCTGAGCGATCGATTGTTTCTCTTCTAGATGTTCCCCGCTAGGGATACATCTTTGTCCCGGTCCACTCGACTTATTCGAGTGGTGGACCTTCGGCGCAGCCTGTGTTTCCTCACAGCCGCCGGAACTTTGCTCCGAAGTGTAACCGTTTGTTACACTAAGGTTTTGTGCAGTCGTACTAACGACCGTACCACAAGTGAGGCCATCGCACTCACTCGTAGTACATCCACACGCTTGTGGACGCTCCAAAACGTTCATCAGATGCCCATCTGATGAACAAGCGGCAGGCATCGTTACTGTTCGATGTTGCCAGTTTACCCGTGGTTCGTACCTTCTGAGCCACGGTATTCCAAGGATGACATCAAATTTGTCATCCAAATCCAATACGATAAAGTCATCGTCATATTGGGTATCTTCTAGCGTATAGTGGATCTTCACTATACGCTTCATGAAGGTTACGGATGCGCCTGTCGCAAGACGTACCGTCACCCTCGTAGGAGGTGTGTCACATTCACTAATCTTGAAGTGACCATCTACTAGCGATTGGCGTTGCACAAAATTGTTAGACGCAATCGACTAGAGCTCGAAGGGACAACTTATTCGCCACTTCGAGTTTCAAGGTAATGAGTGAGATCTCATTACCTAGAGCAGCAACGCACAACGTTTGTGTGTTGGGAGCAACCTTCATCAAGAGGCCTACAAATTCTCTTGACGTCGCTGGATCAGTAGGGTGCTCTGCACCTACTGATCCTGTCCGTTTTTTGACGGTCCATCCCGTTGTTGCGTCTTTGCACCAACAGCGGACCCTCGTCCCTGCCCCTTTCTCATGGGTGGACGGTCACTACGCCCAGTGTCGCGAGACACTGGACGAGGGGCACTACACTCGTAAGCGTAGTGTCCTGTCTTTTGACATCTGTTGCATCTCTGCAACTTCTTGTAGCCTGTAGAGCGAGCCTTCTCGCTCTCTACATAACAGAGTTCCATCGGCTCTGGACCTCCGTTGTCATATCGTCTCGGTTGACGATATGATGTCGAGCTGGCGCGAGCCTGTCTCAGACTGAAGTCTTCCTGCTCCGCAATGGAAATGGCTTGTTCTAGTGAATCTAGTTCAAGCCGGAACAGGTGAGTCTTGACGGGACCATCCGCAAGACCCTGCATGAACACCGAAACCAACGTGTGTTCATCCACCGGATTGGAACTTATACAACTCGTGAGATGTCGTATATGTTGCGCGTAAGCGTGCACATCACGCTTACCCTGCTTGAGCTTCAAGAGTTCGGTTCGAGCTCTGAACTCAGCTCTAGGCGGTTCAAACGTTTGTCTGAGCCGCGACTTGAAGACTTCCAACGACCCAAACGCATATGGGTCGTGCAACTTGAGCCCCAGTGCCCAAGTCTTGGCACGTCCTGCCAGATTTGACTGGGCAAATGCAACTTGCATATCCCCGTCGTCGATGCGACGCGCCCTTATGGCGTCATCCAATTCGACGAACCATCTCAAGAGGGAGTCTTCTTAGACTCCCCTATACTTGGAGATGTCAATCTTCAAGGTCTCGGGTCGACGCGAGTGCATCAACCCACCAGCAGCAGCCTGCTGCTGTCTCAACAGTTCAAACTGTTGAGCACCCTGTTCTCTCAACAACTCTGCTTGTTGAGAACCTTGTTGGTGAAGCAAGGCTACTTTCTCGCGTTCTGCGTCAAGTTCATTTTGAATGAACTTGGCGATAGTAGCATGTTGGGCATCTCTATTGAGAGCCTCTAGCATGACGCTAACAGCATGGATGCCCATGGTTGAACCCATTCGTTCAACCGCATCCCATTCGACATCGCTCAAATGGGAGTAGCCGTCACGCGTAGCGTGAAAGCTTTGGTCATCTTCATCATCCAACATATTCATGTTGGATGTGAACGCGGTCCTTGGACGGACTACGAAGTGCTACCAGGTGTAACGGGGCACCCTGAAGCTTGTACTGGTGACAGTACAAGCTACTTATTCTGATGACAGAATAAGGCGGTGCCTCGGAACTTCACGTACACTCGTACGTGCAGAGGAAGACGGTAAGAAGAAGCGAGTACTTGGTTAAAGTAAAAAGTAGAACTGTATTTAGTATAGTTAATGTCTGCAATAAATCACTATTTATCTTCATCTAACTATGTCTAAATACAAATGTGTAAATCAACTATCTGCTCACCACTCATTGCGTGCGTCTGTCGTGGCGCGTCTTCGTTGGTTGATATAATGGCCTATATCAACCAATTAGGAACCACTCGTAAGTGCTACAGAATATTTGTCCTTATGACAATATTCTGAGAATATAACTCTTATAGTTATATTCTATTAACAATTTCTTATACATTGTTATGTAACGATTCACCCCGTTACAATGACAAAAGGCTGAGCAAGGGTTGCAATCGTAATTTTTACGGTAAAGCTGTAATTTACTTTGGTCGTATATTACGGCCAGAGCTCTTCGCTTCTGTTGCCCAACAAAATCAGCGATAAGGCGCTTGTGACTGCTTATGTTGCGCCTAGCGTTGCCGTGCCGAATGGTCCTAATTGAGGGAAGAAACAAATCCAGGAACACCGAGAACAACAAAACCGTGCCGGACGAAAGAGCACATCTCTCTACTGCCTTCTTCAAGCCTACAGAGCTTACCAGACCCCGCCATAGCTTACGAGACCCCGTCATAGCTTACCAGACCCGTTTGTTCTATCGGGAGACGTTGCTCTCGCTCTGTCCGCTGTCACTCCTGCCCCTCTCGCACTTCGAAGAGTGAAACCACGTGCAGAAAGGACACTCGACGCTTTAAAGTCGGTCGCCACGCCCCTGACATGTCTCAGACGCAAGTGCTGGACGGAGTTTGCTCGCATGCGTTGCGCTCGCTCTCGGACACGAAAGACACGGTACTGGAGTGGGGATCAAGTGTACTATCGAATCAGATCTGAGGGCGTGCATGGCTAACTTTTTCTATTTCTGGGTATTTTATGCTTGACAGCTGATTCTCGTCTGTATCGGGCTATTGGAAGCGATGGATCGTCTGCAAGAGCGTCTGCATTTTCCTACGTCTATTGTAAAGGACCTCAAGCGCCGCTTGGCCAAGATGGTGAGCAGGTCGTCGGTGAGGCTTTCGACCGAGTGTCCTAGAGCTCGGGAGCTAGGCGACGTCGTCGCAGATAGCAACGTGTGGGATACCGCTGAGCCAGAAGAAGTGAGGGGCGTCGTGCACTTCGCGCTGGCAGTTGCTGCATCGCTGCGGAGTGTCGTTGTCACCGCGTCTCTTGGTGTGTGTCATGGTATTTACGTGGTGGTAATGAGTTTGCCTGGAGTTGCCACGGCCTGCTCGTTGTTTTATGGACTACTGCAAGCAGTGGAGGACACACTGAGACTGTCGAGTGAAGAGATCATGGGAACTACGTCTGCGGAAGGATCAGGAACAGGCAGCGGACGAAGTCGGAGTTACCACCACCGCCACCGTCGCAGTGCTGAGCATTATATGGCCGACCCAAGCTGTAGGCTAATTTTTGTTGTTGATGGATTTTCGGTGCATTTTTGCTGATTGAGAATTGCTGCACGGTGTTGTTACATAGGACAGTGACGGCGGTGGTGCTAGAGTACAAAGAAAAAGAATGTATGGTGCCGCCGAGTATAGATCGAAGGATACGGCGCGTCATGCACTTCCAGATCCCGCTCCATCCATTTGAAGCAACTGTGCGATTACCTCCAGACAACGCGCAAGCCGTTTCATCATGGAGCAGATCAACTAGTGGTGGCAGCGCTGGCGAGGATGAGACCACTTCAAGCTACGCTCACCTGAGTTCCGCGACACCGCGGTCAATTCCAGTGTCACCTTCAGCTCGCAAGCGCGTGCAGCTGGCATTTTCTAATTTTTCCGATGACGTTTTATACCAAGTTCGTGATAGGTTACGACAGGAGCGCGCGGTAACGCTAACGGGTGAGCACGATCTGCGTGTGCCGCGGTTTAATGCGCACGATTGTCACGAAGACATATATTTATCCTGCGGCCGTCACTGTGCATCCAAGACTGGCACAGGCATGTACCGTAGCGTCCGCGTATCTGTGCCATTGCGGAAGAACCGGTTCGTGTATTTCGAAATGGCGCTGCAGCAGGGACGGACACCGCTAAATGCAGCAGACCAAAGCGCCCCTAGTTCTCTGCAATCGGGACATCAGTCGTCGTCTTTCTTGGGAAGCGATGCTGGCGTCAACATCAGTAGTGCGAGTGATCGAGTTGGTAGTGACACAAGCGTTTGCATCGGGTTGTCTACGCGGCTGATGCCACTGAACACTCTCGTTGGAGCGTCGAAACATTCGGTAGGTGATTTGCACAATCTGTATTTGACTATCGTACTGACTTGCTGCGATTTATGCAGATCGGATTCTACTCAGCCGGACACGTCCTCGTCGGCTCCGACAGGCGGCGCATTATTGGAGTTGGTCGTAAATACGGGTTCCAGTCCACTGTCGGGCTGTTGGCTCAACTAGTAGATCACCAGGAGGATCGGGCGGAACTTCTGCTGTCCCAGCAAACGTCCGCTTCGTTTCCATCGAGCTCGAGCGACGACGGTTCGTCTGTCGGTGTGGCATTTGTGCGCTTCACTGTTGATGGGATCCCAGTTCGTGACAGCAACAATCGTGTGATGGAGTTCACGTTACCTTTTCCATCTAAAAGTGAGCTTTACCCGACATTGACACTGCATTCTCAGGATGTCCACGTGTTTGGCCAGATGTCCGCACCCGACATCAGCGGGTTCAACTTACAGGAGCTGGATTTGCCCGTTGAAGAGCCTGTTGAGATATGGTGTCTCGACGGTTTGCGCTTAAACATTGCGGCTTAGAACACGAATCTTTATCAAATACAGGAATGCTGCCCATAGACCATCTCCGAAAATGACTGGGCTACGCAAGTACCAATGACACACTGATGAGACTCAATAGACAGTTCGCTCGGTCCAACGGGTTCTGCTTACCTGCCTGTCCAAGGCTGTAAGGTAATCTTTTTCACCATGGCCGATCGCTACGGAGTGGTTCATGCTCAAAATTCGACGCAAACAAACCGGAGGCGATCCGCTGAGCGGTTGCGATATTACAGACTGTACTTTCCATATTTGTCGCCGCCGAGGCCTACTTGCATCGTGGTTTCATCCAGGATGCGTTGTAGTTCTCGTCTCGCCTCAATCACAGAGGATTGCGTTGAACCCTCAATAGCCTACGAATTCACGAACAATGCGGTTGGTAAAGATGACATGCGACATCCAATCATCAGCGTCACGTACCAGGTAGAGCTTTCGTTCTGACGGATTGGGTTTGCGGCCAGCAGGAATGTATGATCCCCTTGTGATGACAGCTGCCCCAGTGAGCTCGGCAACTGAGTCACTTGCCTCCTTCTGGGTGACTCTCCAGCGAGCCTGCTGGGGGTAGTCGTTAATCTCGAGCTCTTCAACAAAGTGGTTCTCTCCAGAACTGCCGTCCCCGTTTCCCTTGTACTGCAAGTATAGATTTTGAATGATCTTCTGCGCCTTGATGAAAGCTGACATTGCTTTACTATCGACAGGTATCGACTTCAGACCAGCATGAGCAGACTGCTTGTCAGCCGCAATGCCAGTTTGCTCTTTGCTTGACTCGTCCGCATCGTCGTCGTCAGCGGTGCCAGATTCCTGGAAACAAAGTACACAAGCCAGACGACGTTGTCAACTGAGTCCACGCGTGGCCACAAAAATCGAGACGACAGATTGTACCTCAATCAGGATGCCCTGGTCCAGTTCATACTGACGCCTCTGAAGGTCCGCCGTGCGCTGGGTCTCGTTCTTTTCCGTTTCGTCAAACGTGAAGCCTTTGCCTTTGAAGCCACTACCGTGATATCTCGCTTCTCCGCGTGTAACCTGTGCCATTGCAAGCAAAGATTAAATCTGTAGTAGCGGGGAAAAGAGCACGCGCTAGTACATCATTACCTTTGCTTTGAACTCTTCTGCAAGTGCTGATAGTTCAGGTGGGACAATCTGCTTGGCATTTTCCAAGGCTTTCACAAGGTCGACTGAGTACTCCTCCTCCTACGGAATGATGAGAATGGGTTACATGTCGGTGTGCACGTATCACCCGACAAGAAACGCACAGCAACACACGTACATCCGGGGAAATAAACGTGTAGGCTGTGCCCTTCCGACCGGCTCGCCCGGTCCGTCCCACACGATGAACGTAGTCTTCCATGTGATTGGGACAGTGGTAATTGATGACAAGAATCAAATCTTTCACGTCAAGACCTCTACCAGCGACAGATGTCGCCACCATCACGGTTCGCACCTTTCGTTTGAAATCATCAATAGTGTAGTCCCGATCCACTTGATCTTTTCCACCTGTACCGTAATGCCCACCGCATAACATAAACTTATTGTCAACTAACTCAACAGGAACACTACCACACTGCATGACGTACCATGTAGCGAAAGTGCTGGATATCCTGCTTTCATCAAATCTTGGAAAATCTGGTCGCATGCTTGCTGCTTGTTCACAAATACAAGGATGTTTCCCTTCTCATACCACAAACCGAGAAGCTGCAAAAGCCGCATGAACTTGTCATCTTCTTCGCGAACCTCAACGTATTGCGTAATATCGCCGGAGGCCGTACTGCGTGTACCAACCGTAATTTCCACAGGTTTTCGTAGCACCTTCCGTGCCAATGATTCCACAGAGCGAGGAAAGGTTGCTGAAAATAGCAAAGTTTGCCGATCTGGCCGGATGTTCATCATAATTTTCGTGATCTGCGGCTCAAAACCCATATCAAACATGCGGTCAGCTTCGTCCAGCACCACGTACGACACACGCCGGAGCGAAACCATCTTGCCAGCGCTCATGCAAAGAATATCAATCATGCGTCCTGGTGTACAGATCACAATATCTGACCCGCGCTTTAGGTTAGCAATTTGCTCAGAGACAGATGACCCCCCGTACACTGCAGTAGCACGCAAGCCGAGGCCCTTCGAAAATTTTCGAGCCTCAACATAAATCTGCTGAGCGAGTTCTCGAGCAGGTGCCATGACGATTCCAATCGGCCCTTCGTTTTCTTGCAAAGGAGGTTGAGCAAGAATATGACGAAACATGGGAAGGAGAAATGCCAACGTCTTTCCCGAACCTGTTTTGGCAATGCCGATCACGTCACGCCCTGACATGATGGCGGGCAGAGCCTGCTTTTGAATGGCAAACGGCTCTTCGTAACCATGCTTCTTGATAAGTTGAAGCATTCGGATGCTGAAGCCACACTGAATCCACTTTTGCAGCAGACGCGGGCAATTCTTACCACGGATCTTTATCTCAGATTCCTTGCGTTGCTCCTCCACTTCTTCCTCCGACAAATCCATAATTTCTTTAGGAACGACATAAAACTTCTTTTGAAGCGACAGGTAAGTTATCTTCGCATGATCCACAGGCTTGATCTCTTTCTTCTTCTGCTGTTCTTGCAAAATTTCCAGCGCGGATCTTTGGTCCACCAGCTTGGAGTCTTCAACAAAAACGTCATCTTCATAGCCTTGATAAATTCGCCCCGTATCACCCTTCTGTAGCATCGGGTCTTCTCCAGCTTCTGATCCGACGCCATTCTGTGTACTCATCTTAGCTGTTGAGGCAACACCAGCAGCCTTCTTTTCCTCTTGTTCACGTTTTTCTTTGATCGCTCGCATAAACTCCGAGAGTTCACGCTCTTCACGAGCTTCACATTCTTCAGACGTTTCGATCATCGTGCAACTATCTGCATGGGAATCCTTCGACGGCGACAGCACAGCTACATTCGATTTTTCGGGTGCATCTGGAGGCAAAAACGTACCATAAATATTGATTTTTCCCTTTGCCTCGATCTCGGACTGCGAGATCACGTTGGCAGCAGGATTGGCGCGAGATTGATTTATAGCTGCCTCATCGACGAGACCAGCCATATAGGCATCTAGTGGGTCAATCTCTTCGACAACCTTTTGGACGCGCTCACGCTGCTGAGCTTCTGCCTCGATTCGTCTTTTTCGCTCTTCCAGCGTTTCACCTTTCTCTTCGTCTTCTGGTAGCCACAATGCCAGCTGCTTTGGTACTGCATCTTCTTCCGCTAGAAACTTCGCGCGCTCTTCTTTCTTTTGCTTAGTTTTTTCCTCCTGCAACAATTCACGTGTCTCTTCTGTTGCAATATTATTGTCCCCAGGTTTAGAGTCGTTGTTGCCTTCGTCCAACCCACTGAGGAAAATTGCAGGTTTCTGCGTAGTACTTTGACTCTTCTGCGATGTCGGATTGCCAGACTTGAACGAGATGCCGCTGAACTTGAACTTCTTCAGTGTGGCACCTCCACTCGACGCCGGTGTAGCAGTCACAGGATCGACAACTTCCCTCCTTTCCACTGAGCTAGAGCGCACGCGCTTGCCATCAACAGCGGTCTGGCTATCAACAAGTGCCTCGGGAGCTGCCTCGGCAGCAGTGCCTTGATCAATAGGCTTCACGTCCACCACACGAGCCCGTTCATTGATTGGTTTCTCCTCCTCTTCGTCTTTCGACTCGAATCGTTTTCTCTCCACCTTCTTTACCCTCACCTCACTCCTACTTCTGCTCCGTCTGCTGCTCTTCCTGGAACTCTTGTGGCTCTTCCGCTTCTCCTTTTTCTTCTTCTTGGAGCTGCCACTTGGTCGATCTAGAGAACGACTGCGCGACGCCGAGCAAGATTGTGAGTGGCGCCGATCAGTCTTGGACCGTTTCTTGCGGCGTTTGTCGCGCGACTTGGACGAGCGACGACGATCACGTGAGCGCGATCTGGAGCGGGACGCGTCGCTGGACGAAGAGTGCGACGACAACGAGTGGGGTTGAGAGCGGCCGCGATGTGCGTGTCGATGGGAGGAGGAGCGAGAGCTGCGTCCGTGGCTGTGGCTCCTGCTGCGATGGCGTCGCCGCCGGTGGCGATGGAGACTTGGCGCGTCGTGTGCCATCGGGACGAAAATGAAAACTGAGGGTTTGCTGCAGTTTCCTGTCTTGTCATTGGATGAAAATCAACCTACACACCGCGTGGAGTGGTTGAAACAAATTACAGAAGAAAATGACGACGATGACAGTCAGAAAAAGTGGACGCTATGGACAAACGCTGGAGCTTTTATCGACCCTTGGACGGATCTTCTCGCGTCTTCAAAAGTGGAGATACTCTTTTCGTTTGCGCTTCGAGAAGATAATGGCGCCAAACATGAGCGAGTCGTAGTGAGGCAAGTCGTTCGAGTTGGGCAGGTGACCGATCTCACCGAACGTTGTCATGCCCATCAGCGAGGCTCCGCCTGACCAGTCCTTATACGCACCAACCTATTGCAATGAGTTGAACTTGTGGTTAGAAGATGCACAGAAGTCAGACAACCCAATCAACTGCAAAGTACCATCTCAGCCATGCTCTTGTGGCCCAACAGTGCCTGCACTCCAGCTGACAGGAACATGAGGCAGCCGATCGTCTCGTGGATGTAAAACTTGTTGCTTTCCACGGCTTGCGCCCCCATCTGAATCAACAAGACCATCAAAATGAGTTAGATTCGTCACCGTATCCGTGAGTGGAAAAGTACTCGACAAGAACCTTGTTGATGGCGGTCTTCAACGACTGAGCAGATGTTTCCATAAGAACAACGTTCGTGCCGCAAGCGACGGAGCTGGTAGCGCTCAGTGAGCCGTCCTCGTTGATGCCGGTGATCACTGCTGTCATGTTGATCAGCTTGGACCAGTCACTTGACTGCATTGAGCACAACGAGGAGGAGGAGTGGGCGTCAATACTGCGGTCGATCTCCATTTGATTCGAAACGAAGTCAATCGTGGTGCCCAGTGGATGCAGACTGCCTAGTCGGGGAAACCCAATCGAGGAAAGCTCCGTCTGGCTCTTGTCGGATGCCACGTCGAGCCACTACCATTATCAAATTACGCGTTAGACCGGTTAGCCAATCAACAAGTATCACGACGATTGGCGTACCTCTTGATAGACCTCTGCGGCTGGCTTGCAGTCAATTTCAAATATCGTCTTGTTGGACGCCTTTGTCACAGTGCCCATGCAGTATTCGCTGTTCACTCCAACAGGGCTGTATCCGCTGAACCAGCTTACATAGGTCTCGACGCTAGGAAAACACAGCGCAAACGCGATTCCCATCTCGGTCCAGTCTCCTCGACCATCATGAACGCTCTTTGTGTTGTCAGAGCTGCTGCTACTGCTTATTTGTATCCACGACACCGATGCCTCGCCTTCTCCTTGCCGAGTAGCGTCTGACGAACAGCCACCAATGATCGGGCAGGGAATAGCCTCACGAATTCCGTCAACTGCATGCTCCACGAAGAGCGGACACGCGTAGGTTACGATGAACGCCGGCTTTTCACCAGCGTCGATATCAGTTGCCACACGGGCAAAAGCAGTTCTAGCTGCAGTATACGTCTTTTCGTGTGCATCGCTCTGCGAATACTCTGCGTGAACGACCGAATAAATTCCATGGGGATCATTGACACCCCATAACGTGACAAGACCTTCGTCGTTGTGTCGGTTGACAGACACCCAAGCATTTTCGTCACATATGCCGCGCGCGATTGTACCGCCAATGTACGGTACCCCGGGGGCTAATTGGCGAAGCAAGTTGACGATTACTTCAGCGCTAAATCCAGTGGAGAATCCGACAACCACGAAATGGACATCACCTCCAAGTTTTGTCATCAATTCCTGAAACGCCCCGGTCATGGCAAGAACGGCTGTCTTGTTTGTAGCCCAAGCTGAAGCGGCATGGACGTAGCTGCTGCTGTTTTGCACTGGAAGTTTCTCCTTGGAGCCTGATCGCTTGTCAGCTTCATTCTGGTTACCTCGGTTTGATGAATCCAGTAGCCGCGCAGGGCCTGGTGAAGGACCACGACGATCGGCTTTGCTCGGATGCCCTCTACTTGATGCTTTCTGGTTGCTAATAGCCTCGGTCGCATTTACAAGCTTATCTCGACCATGAGCCATCACAGGCCCAATACTAACTTCGGAGTGCGATCGACGTACCCGACGCATATGCTTCGATGACCGAGCCGCCTGTTCGCCGTAGCTATGGCGCTGAGGCAGCTGCGTGTTACTCTGCCGCTGCTTTCCTCCAGAAACCTTTCTTGATGTACGCAGATTCGAATCTCGTCGCTCCCTATCGGAAGGGGTATCCGGAAGCTCACGATACTGGTGAGGGCGGCTGTTTCCATCTTCCTTTTCCTCCTCTTCATTATCCAAGCTGACACGTCGATACTTACGGGGCATTCGCTCCTCCTTGGCAACGACAACTTGCTTCGGTTCACCACGTGCAGCTTTGTCCAGTTCTCCCGACAAATCCTGCGAGTGCGAAGGGCTCGGCAAACGAAGTTGCTGAGCATTCCCTACCTCGCCACCCGTGGCAAGTTGCTGCTGATCGGTACTCCGTTGAATCCAATCCTTAAAATCCTCTTGATTATTTAGCTCCCTTCCGCTCTTTGACCGGTGTTGCGATACTACACACTTACTGCACACGCGAATGCTTGGTTGGTGGCGGGACAATACCTGCTTACCTGTCTCGTTGTGTGTGAAACTAATCGAGGGTACGCGGATAGTGCTGCTGCATGACCAACATATCACTTCCCCGCACGTACGGCAGTGATGACGTCGACGGAATATCGGCGAAAAGCGCCGATTGCAAAGCACACAAAAACGACGTTCTCTGTGACAAAGTAAGTTGGCAAAGCATGCTCACCGAGTTAATCAAGGTGCAGAGCAAAAGGTGCCCCTACTCACAAGTAGGAAAAGATGCAACGTACTTGTCTTTCACCCAAGCGGACGTCTTTACGACAGATATTTCTTGGAGCTCGGGTGGATCCTCCAGCAAGTCACGTAAACCGCGGGCAAGTTGCGTGGCCATCTCTACTGCAGGGTTACTGCGAAATAGGCTCACCACAGGTGGAGGTCGCTGGAACGCGATGGAAATCGTGACAAAGTCATCCTTGTAGTCCGGTGACGACGTACGCTCAAACTTGCAGATCAGTGTATCAAATTGGGAGCGTTCCAGATTATTACCTTGTCTGTGTGGCATACCGCCTACTTCTGCAAGCGACTCCTGGAAGAGATAACACGCAACAATGTCCCCTCCCGAAGTTTCGATGCCGATGTACTGCCAGCATTACGAATAACAGACACCACACATACCCAGCATTAGTCGACTCTTCTGGTCAGCATTACCGCTGAACATGGAAGATTGCTAAACGTTGCGTGTCTGCCAGACGATGCTCCTGCAAGCCCTTACCTCCAGCACGTAGAAGTCCAAGGATTTACTGGCCAAGGAACCTGACTTAATGGCCCACCACTTGATTGCCGCCTGTTTGTACATCTCCCGGGCATCTCTCGGTGGGTTTGCACTCGGGTAGACGCCCGTGCCATTGAGGTCTTCTAGCACTTCTGCATCCAGGAACATATCACCCAACACCTTGCGCATAAAGAGCTTAAACTTATCCGACGTCTTAAGATCGTAGATCGTCTTGAGCACGTTGGGAAACACTGCATTGGCAAAGACCACGGCCTTGGCCGACACGGACTCGGACCAGTCGGAGCTGGGCTTATACACACCGATGTCGTTCTTGCACTCGTGCACTTTCCACAGCGCGTTGCTCGATTCAGCTAGCAGCCCCAAACACGAGCGGGCGCGGTTTTCCGCGTACTTATGCAGGCGGATCTTGCGTTCATACGAGAGCGACGGGCCTTGCGGCGGCGGCACAAAGTCGTCGTCCTGCGAGTGATTGTCAGCCGAGTCACTCCAGTCTGGGCCGTTGGTGGCTGCGTGCGCTACAGTCACGTCTTCCGCGATTGCAGGGTCTGCTACAGCCACCTCTGGAGATGCCGATGGCGCAATCGTGGACTGGTCCATCTGCTGCCTGTGAGTCGTCACGCGGGGCAAAACCCGTTGATGCCGGTAGTGCTCGCCGCGCGGCCTGGGTGCAAATTGTCTTGTTTCCGGTCATTTTCCATGAACATTTCGTCAGTTCCACAGCGCTTCTTGTAGTTTTCTACACAGTGTCAAGCGCACGACAGATACCGGTTCAGTCGTACATAAATGCTGCGGGTGTAATCTGCAACCGGCTTTACCGAACTCGCTGACGATGTTCTGCCCTTTCTACGGGGCACTTCGGTAGCATAGAAAAGACACTCGATGAGCCATCGCGCCCTAAACCGGCAACTAGATGCAACCCGACGATTCTGGTCAAGACAAGTGCTTCGCAGATAACTGACAAAGTTCTAAGTGATCGCAGACCATAACGTCCGTCGTGTGTGCTCGCGAGCCATACACACCGGGGCTAGCCCCATTGAGTCGTCTGAACTCTGGCTCGTCGTGGCGTTTTTTTTGGCCCTATGCTCCTCCTCTGGCCTCATTGTCTTGACACCGTAGTTTTGACCCCTCGCAGCCACACAGATTCGTGGCGACATCGCTCGGTACTTGCTACTTTGCGTCTTTCGCCGGATGAGGTCGCGTGTAGAAAGCCCTCATAGTAGTATGAACAACGGCTTACTCGAACTGCACTTGTTTTTGTATTGTGATCGGTCCTTGCTGCGCGGCAAGTACACTATCTAGGTGGAACCTACAGCTGATCTGGTCGACTCTCAAGGACTTGTGACAACGTAGATCGAACGGTTGACAGCAAGATCGTGAAATGTCAAACAGTATAAAGTGGATGATGTGATGAGGACGGTGGCGCACCGATTCGACTGCCGGTGCATTACACGGTGGTATCTGCCGTTCAGCTCGGATGGAGCGCAGTTTCTGCGGCTTTGACCACTGACTAGAGGGTGTGAATTTGATAAGTACGCAAAAAAAAGAAGCAGAAAGGGGACGGAGTTTGGGATCTGAAAGAGTGCAACCCACTCTGCACTAGGGGCAGGCCTAAGTCAGAAAAGAGTTTTGCACGACATGTTTGCAAGTGCGGACAAAAATTAGCGAACATTGCATGTGAAATCCTGCATCGGATAAAGCCGGATATGTCAGTCCATAACGTGTTACTCGAACGAAAATAGATCAGTGGCGCTCAAGTTCCTCCTCACAACTCGCCAAGTTTCGAAACGTACGGTCAAAACTTTCGATATGTATTGAGCACATTGATACAAACAGTTGTTGTCTCCTACCGATCAGGGCGACAAGTCGAGAGCCGGTGTAGCTTATCTAGCTAGTGAGAGTCATTTCTAGAGTGCGACAAAAGTTACTGTGCTAAAATGAACGACTGAACTAGCACCCCGTCGTACAAAGGCTGGATGAGCGCATAGCAAAAGATCTATCTATCTGTAAGGTTGGCGAGGAATCCTTGGTATAGTGTCAATCTTGACAGAACTTCATTTCTCTATATTAGGTACCACCTCGCAGATCAATGTATGCACCACCACAAATACTGAGCTTTCAAAGGGACTGACTTGGTAGACACCCCCCCCCCATTTATACGTGGACACCTCCTGAGAAAAGGTATCATAAATATCTTATAATGCTACTGCCCCCTTGGTAGGGTAAAATAAAAGGGAGCCAATCGCAGTGCAAGACAGAATGTAGGACCCTCATCTACTCCTCCCCTTACCCACACGTACATTGTATTGAAGTTATTGTCATCTCAGCCTAATTTAGCACACCTCCTTGCATTTATCTTGTTTCAGTTGCATGCAAGGGTCGACATCACCACTCGCCGTGACCCTATCTGCTCATAAGTATAAAGATGATAACGCACTTTATAAGAGTTCTTGAGATGCACATTTCCTTTTTATGATTGACATTCGATTTCAAGCACTCAGGTATGTAGGCTTACAGCACCGTAACAAGAACGAACCATCATGTGCAGCATCATGGACTACGAAACGATTAGCATAACTTGTCTTTTACAGGCAGATACCACCACGTTAACGTTCAAAGGCAACTGCGGTTTTGTGATCTGCAGAGCCCACCTGATCAACTCTCACTGCTTGTTAAGCCTTCGTAATCGCTCGTGCTTATATTCAATATCAGTACCTTGCTTGGTGTATCCTGCAGTTCCGACGGAGGCTTTATCACAATGTCGAGTCGACGTGCCCGTGTTCCCACGACTTTTACGTTTGAGAACATCATCGTCAAGCTCATGCGCCCTAACCCTTTTTTATTCTAAAGCGCAAAGGGAATTACTATTTTACTGTACAGCATTGTTATCATGAATTATCTATGCTCTGCTTCATATCTGGAGACGTTACAGCAATGCGCCATAAAATCGTTGAAACATCTACATCGGTTTTGATGAAAAGAAACAATTCAATGGTGAAGTATTAAGTTATCTGCATCTGTGTAAAGTTGCTCATCAACTTATCGTACCCAGATCTGGCGATTGTTATTCCGCCGGTGCAGCAGTCAAAATTGTGAAGACAATACCGACAACACTACCTTGTCTTCCTTGATTATGTGCACTGGACGCGCTGGAGATCGCTCTGTGGCTTAAAGAATCGACAATATTCATCAGGAGTAAAAAGTCACGTATTAATTTTTAAAGGGCACCAGCATTGTACTAAAAGCGTATTATGTAATGGGGGCTGCAAATGAGCCTTCACTTTTTGCCAATAAGCCTTTAACCAATTGATTAATCAAGTAATTATATTTGGAACTCCAAAAGTGTCAAATTGCTTGGTTTACTTAATGTTTTTGATTTCTGCATCTTCGCAGTCGATACTGAGCCAGTCATATCCCCAGCTTCACATAGAGCAGCCCTACGACGGGTGAGAGCGCTGAAATGTAGGCTTGCATCAGCTTATTTAAGGCAAATAAGATTCCTCCCTACACTACGTCTCTCAAAACATTGTCAAAATTACCCGTAAAGCTCCGATGACGGATTTTTGTATGTGGTACAAGCGCATTTGGACCACCCCCCACATTAATATTTAGATAGACGAGCTAGTAAGCACAATACACATGTTGTATACTGCCCACCCTCTCAGAATAATTGAGTTTCATTTTATGACTTCTTCATAAATCGCCCAATGTGGACACGACAGCATTGTATGAATAGGGCAGAGTTAGTTGTAACGGGGCACCCTGAAGCTTGTACTGGTGACAGTACAAGCTACTTATTCTGATGACAGAATAAGGCGGTGCCTCGTAACTTCACGTACACTCGTACGTGCTGAGGAAGACGGTAAGAAGAAGCAAGTACTTGGTTAAAGTAAAAAGTAGAACTGTATTTATAATAGTTAATATCTGCAATAAATCACTATTTATCTTCATCTAACTATGTCTAAATACAAATGTGTAAATCAACTATCTGCTCACCACTCATTGCGTGCGTCTGTCGTGGCGCGTCTTCGTTGGTTGATATAATGGCCTATATCAACCAATTAGGAACTACTCGTAAGTGCTACAGAATATTTGTCCTTATGACAATATTCTGAGAATATAACTCTTATAGTTATATTCTATTAACAATTTCTTATAAATTGTTATGTAACGATTCACCCCGTTACATCACCCCCCCCTTAACCATCAGTCACTTTAGTGACTGATTGACTAAATGGATACTCGTCCCAAATCATTTGGGACAGGGTTTGCACTTGTTGGTCCGAGTCCACTTTCCAACATCTCATCGCATGGTTAACAAGCCCATGCGATGCGCGAGCAAGGCCGCCGAGAGCGCGTCCGCACGTCTCTGTGCGGACGCCGAAGCAGAAACCACAGCAACTGATGTCTCATCGGTTGCTGAAGCGACCCAGCCTGTGTCACTTGGTGATGCAGGCGCTGGTCATGAAGACACTCATGTCTTCACAGAGTACGAGCTCGGTGTCTCATACTCTCCTGATACTAAAGACGGATCCGTAGCGACGGCAATTGAATCCAAGCCGCCTGCCAAGCGTGGCATGGACGATGCTTTGCGTCGCAGCATCTTTGGTTCATCTGATGAATCAGATGAGCCATCGCCGAAGCGAAGGCGCTCGAGGTCGCGAGACTCGGGCGCTAATAGCGGTGTCGGTTCTCCTATGGACACCACTTCACAGCGAGGTGCCAGTACTTCTGTCGGCACATCGCAGGAAGAGCGGAACCGCAATGTCTTGCGTCTCGCTTCCGAGAAGAAGGCATGGATGCCTCCAAAATCCGTCATGGATCACTTGTCGGCGACGACGAGTGATCGTTATCGAACACGATTGTTCGATTCGTCAACGATCCATCACCTTGACCCCATCGCGAAAAACTATCGCGCTGAGAATGAATTCTTCATCGATGCTTTCTTTAGACATCGATGGTACAGTGGGAATCACAAGCGTGATGGTCCCTCACTACTTCAGGCGTGGAACGCCTACATCCATAACCTTGAGGATGTAGGTCGTGACGCTTGGAACGACAAAAATATCAAAGCTCGTGATAAGTTTGAAAAACGAGAACCCCGACAGGTGCACGCTACAAGCTGCATCGTCTGTCAAGGGAGAAAGGATTACCCTGCCTCTCATGGGGAGACTCGTGCCCATGTTGTGTGAACAACTCTGCACGAGCACCTAAGGAGGCTTACCTCCTTACCAGCCCATGGTGGCGCGTACGTGTCTCTACTGAGATGTACGAAGGGATTGACAACCTGAAATCCCTTTACGACCGTGCCGGGAAGACTTTCTCCGGCGGTCCTTCTGTGGCACAGGATGTGCCGCGTCGTACTGCTCAACCAGACCCAGTACGTCAACCATCAGTTGGGAGCGGGGCTCCCAAGAATCCCAGGACGGGGGATAGCCGCGCCACCGGACGAGATAACTCGTCCGACTTCCGTTCACGTCGCGGTGGTTCAACAGCTGCTCAACTAGATAGCGCTGGCCACCGCGAGAGTCCTCTAATGGAGGTGGAGGAGGAGTGAAGACGCTCTCCAAACTATCGTGGGGATCCGTGTGTTCCCGAGAGCTTCTTTGATCGCGTAACACAAGGGTTACGCAACGATCTCGAACATGAGCGGGACAGACGTCTCCAAATGGCGGACACTGTCTCGAAGCATCGAGCTGAGTTTGCCTTTGCTCAGCTTGAGAACGAGAGATCTCTGACATCTCTTCGTGACGAGCTAAGGGTAGATCGTGGGATTGTTGATCGGTCTCGGGATGAGATAGCTGCTCTTCAGACCCTTGTTGATGCCCACCATCGGGAGCACAAGGCTCTCTGCGAGATGCTTGAGCGCAAGGGCGTACTTCATCGGAAGAAGCAGCGTACTGATGGTACGGCTTAAGCCGACCAACGTAAAACGTGGGATGCGTTCGCATCTTACGTGGTAACTAGATCGTGTATGCATTGCCTAGGCGGTGCAATCCACGAAATGGGCCGATGTACTTGGGTAGTAGTTTACTGCTACCCAAGTTAGTCACTACATGCTTTGGTAGATTAACCGTAGACAGTAGGACTAAGTCACCTTTATTAAATAAAAGAGTGTTTGCCCTTCCATTCTTATCAGTGTTTTGCTTTTGCTTATCCACCGCTTCGGCGATGGAGTCTTGCACAAAACGGACTACCGTTTCACGAGCCAGTATGAACTCATCTGATGACTCGTTATCTTCAGTGCGCTGTGAGCGCACTGCAGCAACATCAACCTTTTCTTCAGTGAGGGATTCCGCACTCTCACTGGCATCATCTTCTTCGATATCGATGTTATCGATATCGGCATCAAACGCAATGACTTCTTCATCAGAGCGTGATAAGCGTGAACCAATTTGGTTTTTGCTCGCGCGAGTCCCTCCCCCCCTTAAACCAGAGTTACACTCTAGTAAGGTGGGTACACGCGGATGGCGCAAGCCATTCACGTAAAACGGTGTATGTGTCGTGGACGCATGCACCGAGTTGTTGATGGCAAACTCTACCATTGGCAAAAACTCACTCCAACTCTTAAAGGAGTGTACGTATCCTCGAAGTATCTCTTCAAGGACACGATTGGCACGTTCCGTCTGACCATCTGACTCTGGATGATCAGATGTTGACATCTTCAAGCGCGTTCCGAGTGATTTGAACACGGAACGCCAGAAATCAGCAGTGAATCGTGGATCTCTGTCTGATACGAGTTCACGGGGCAACCCATGAAGTCGGAAGATGGTGTCAATAAAGACACAAGCACAGCCACTTGCCGTGATTGTCTCTGGTACAGCCACAAGGTGTACCATTTTGCTGAATCTGTCAACAAATACGAGAATACCCGTATTCCCGCGTGCGTCTTTGGGTAACCCGAAGACGAAATCCATTGAGATGGATTCCCAGCACTCAGCCGGAACCGGTAGAGGCTGTAAAGGTGCACGCAGTGAAGGACTTGACTTCACTCGTTGGCAGACTTCGCATGCGCGAACATACTTTCGCACAAACTGATACTGGCGGGGCCAGTAAAAATCTCGACTTACCGTGAGATATGTTTTCTCTCGGCCACGATGTCCTCCTATAGGAGCATCGTGATACTCGAACATGATCCGCAAACGCAGATCAGTATCATCTGGAATGACAACACGTGGTGTGTCACCAGAAACGGCTGTATAATACAGTAAACCGTTACGAGTAGTGTATCGATCTGATGCAGATCGATACGCAGACGACAATCGTTTCAACGATTCTCGAGATGGTTGGGAGAGATGTGTCAACAACTTCACTATCTCACCATCTTGGGCGTATGCCCGCCTCACATCATCATACACAATTGTAGATGGGACTGAGGACGTCATAACCGCAACAGTGACTGCTTCACTGTTGGGTTTCGCGACTGTTTCAAAGTCGGGACGACGTGAGAGTGCATCAGCGACGACATTAAGTCGTCCTGGTTTGTATTTGACCGTAAAATTGTATTCTGCAAAGAATGACAACCACCGCGCCATTCGTTGTGAAAGGTGCGGGCTGTTCACTGCCGTGCGCAATGACGCATGGTCAGTGTAAACAATGAAGGGTCTATCTCCTAATAGATATACTCTGAACTTCGCGAGTGCATACTTCATGGCAAGGAGTTCCTTGTCATGCACTGGATAGTTCCGCTCAGCTGGTTGCAGCTGACGCGACTGATAGCAGACGACGCGTTCAACGCCTTCAAGATCGTACTGCATTAATGCACAGCCGATTGCAAAATCGCTGGCATCACAGACCACATGAAACGGCCTGTCCTGATCGGCTATTGCTAGGACTGGGGATTGTATCAAGCTCTGCTTGATACCCTCAAAGGAGCGTTGACATTCAGCGTTCCATAACCACCTCTCGTTCTTTTTCAACAAACGAGAGAGGTGCACAGTCATCTCGGCGTAATTGCGTGAATACTTATGCAAATACGCCGCTAGCCCAAGGAATTTTCGAAGACCTTTGACATCGACCGGCACAGGCCAGTCGGTGATCGCCTTGATCTTTTCGGGATCAGGACGTACACCGTTCTTACCAACGATGCACCCAAGAAGTGGTATTTCGCTTGCTGCAAATATACACTTCTTGAGGTTTGCATACAATTGATGCTTTCGCATGATTGTAAGAACTTGTCGGACGTGGTACCTGTGAACCTCAACGTCCGACTTTCCATCCATAGCTCGACTATGGATGAATACGTCATCGAAATAACTCGGCGCGAATTCTCGTACTGGCCTCAACAGATGTGATATCACATCTGTTGAACGTGGCAGGGGCATTACTGAGCCCTTGTGGCATTACTAGCCATTCCCAGAGCATGCCGCTAGGCGTGCTAACTGCGGTATAGGGTATATCCCGTTCTCGCATAAGGATTTGATAGAAGCCATCCATCAAATCCATGGACGAAAAGATGGTACTCTTTGACATACCATCAATGATTACGTCCTTCCTCGGTATCGGCGTCTGAGCCGGTACCGTTGCAGCATTCAACTTGTTAAATGAATGCACTATCCGCCACCCTCCTGTTGCTTTTCGCACACAGAAGGTCGGAGAGCTATGTGGGGAAGTTGATTCCCTCACATGGCCCGCAGCTAAACGATCGGCAAAGAACTTGTCGATCGCAAGTACTTGTTCACGGGGCAGTGGCCACTGCTTCATGACACAGTACTTCGAGCCTGGTTTAAGCTCGACCTCGTGTCGAATACCTTTATCCTTCGGTAATTCGCACGGAACAGTTTCAGGGAATACATCCTTGAATTCAACCAAATCTTCATAGAGAGGATTTTTCTTGAGCGATTCCCACGATTGGGAGTCATATCGCTCAATTCGTGTCTTTTCATCTAGGACACTCTCGTCCATAGATGAACTACTGAGAACTCTCTCGTTCTCAGTGAACACTGTTGCTGACCTTATGTCGGTTACACACTCGTCGTCAGCGACGAGTAAGCAGATCTTCTTGACTTTGCCACTACGCAAATCGCGCAAAAACCGTTTAGGTTCTAGCGTTGGCAATTGAGTGATCTCCGAAGTTAACTTCTGAGGCGCAATCAGATCAAGTGTATAAGCGCCTACACTTGATCCGTTATTGACTATGACATTCAATGTCTCTGTCATTTCCTGGGGACTTATTCCCTCAGGCCTCGAAAGACTTATTCCTTCGGCTTCCCGGGGACTTATTCCCGCGGGTTTCGGGGAACTTATTTCCGCCGTATTTGTAATCTTGGGACTTATTCCCTTTACTTCCTCTAGCTGGGGTTGCGCAACCACAGCGAGATCCTCTACGAAAGACTCTCCAGTCGATCTAGGATTATCGTTTCGCTTAACCTGAGCGATCGATTGTTTCTCTTCTAGATGTTCCCCGCTAGGGATACATCTTTGTCCCAGTCCACCCGACTTATTCGAGTGGTGGACCTTCGGCGCAGCCTGTGTTTCCTCACAGCCGCCGGAACTTTGCTCCGAAGTGTAACCGTTTGGTACACTAAGGTTTTGTGCAGTCGTACTAACGACCGTACCACAAGTGAGGCCATCGCACTCACTCGTAGTACATCCACACGCTTGTGGACGCTCCAAAACGTTCATCAGATGGCCATCTGATGAACAAGCGGCAGGCATCGTTACTGTTCGATGTTGCCAGTTAGCTCGTGGTTCGTACCTTCCGAGCCACGGTATTCCAAGGATGACATCAAATTTGTCATCCAAATCCAATACGATAAAGTCATCGTCATATTGGGTATCTTCTAGCGTATAGTGGATCTTCACTATACGCTTCATGACGGTTACGGATGCGCCTGTCGCAAGACTTACCGTCATCCTCGTAGGAGGTGTGTCACATTCACTAATCTTGAAGTGACCATCTTCTAGCGATTGGCGTTGCACAAAAATGTTGGACGCCCCACAATCGACTAGAGCTCGAAGGGACAACTTATTCGTCACTTCGAGCTTCAAGGTAATGAGTGAGACCTCATTACCTAGAGCAGCAACGCACAACGTTTGTGTGTTGGGAGCAACCTTCATCAAGAGGCCTACAAATTCTCTTAACGTTGCTGGATCAGTAGGGTGCTCCGCACCTACTGATCCTGTCCGTTTTTTGACGGTCCATCCCGTTGTTGCGTCTTTGCGCCAACTGCGGACCCTCGTCCCTGCCCCTTTCTCATGGGTGGACGGTCACTACGCCCAGTGTCGCGAGACACTGGACGAGGGGCACTACACTCGTAAGCGTAGTGTCCTGTCTTTTTGACATCTGTTGCATCTCTGCAACTTCTTGTAGCCTGTAGAGCGAGCCTTCTCGCTCTCTACATAACAGAGTTCCATCGGCTCTGGACCTCCGTTGTCATATCGTCTCGGTTGACGATATGATGTCGAGCTGGCGCGAGCCTGTCTCAGACTGAAGTCTTCCTGCTCCGCAATGGAAATGGCTTGTTCTAGTGAATCTAGTTCAAGCCGGAACAGGTGAGTCTTGACGGGACCATCCGCAAGACCCTGCATGAACACCGAAACCAACGTGTGTTCATCCACCGGATTGGAACTTATACAACTCGTAAGATGTCGTATATGTTGAGCGTAAGCGTGCACATCACGCTTACCCTGCTTGAGCTTCAAGAGTTCGGTTCGAGCTCTGAACTCAGCTCTAGGCGGTTCAAACGTTTGTCTGAGCCGCGACTTGAAGACTTCCAACGACCCAAACGCATATGGGTCGTGCAACTTGAGCCCCAGTGCCCAAGTCTTGGCACGTCCTGCCAGATTTGACTGGGCAAATGCAACTTGCATATCCCCGTCGTCGATGCGACGCGCCCTTATGGCGTCATCCAATTCGACGAACCATCTCAAGAGGGAGTCTTCTTCGACTCCCCTATACTTGGAGATGTCAATCTTCAAGGTCTCGGGTCGACGCGAGTGCATCGACCCACCAGCAGCAGCCTGCTGCTGTCTCAACAGTTCAAACTGTTGAGCACCCTGTTCTCTCAACAACTCTGCTTGTTGAGAACCTTGTTGGTGAAGCAAGGCTACTTTCTCGCGTTCTGCGTCAAGTTCATTTTGAATGAACTTGGCGATAGTAGCATGTTGGGCATCTCTATTGAGAGCCTCTAGCATGACGCTAACAGCATGGATGCCCATGGTCGAACCCATTCGTTCAACCGCATCCCATTCGACATCGCTCAAATGGGAGTAGCCGTCACGCGTAGCGTGAAAGCTTTGTTCATCTTCATCATCCAACATATTCATGTTGGATGTGAACGCGGTCCTTGGACGGACTACGAAGTGCTACCAGGTGTAACGGGGCACCCTGAAGCTTGTACTGGTGACAGTACAAGCTACTTATTCTGATGACAGAATAAGGCGGTGCCTCGTAACTTCACGTACACTCGTACGTGCAGAGGAAGACGGTAAGAAGAAGCGAGTACTCGCTTAAAGTAAAAAGTAGAACTGTATTTATAATAGTTAATGTCTGCAATAAATCACTATTTATCTTCATCTAACTATGTCTAAATCCAAATGTGTAAATTGATTATCTGCTCACCACTCATTGCGTGCGTCTGTCGTGGCGCGTCTTCGTTGGTTGATATAATGGCCTATATCAACCAATTAGGAACTTACTCGTAAGTGCTACAGAATATTTGTCCTTATGACAATATTCTGAGAATATAACTCTTATAGTTATATTCTATTATCAATTTCTTATAAATTGTTATGTAACGATTCACCCCGTTACATACCTGGTCAGTCCCTGGATTTTTTTTAAAAAACATGGGAGAATAAATAATGCCCCATTTAATCACGAAATCAATTCCCTATGTCCTTGTATACTCAAGTTAGAATAGTACATATAAATCGTCATGAAGCTTCTATCAAAGACTAAACATATTATAATGACCAATCACACGCAATTTGCTGATGCATCTGACTTGCTTGACCTCTTGAACTCTCCGCGTACAGCGTGCTTTCCTTGGAGCTAAAAACTAAGATAGGAGAGCGCGCTCTAAAGCTTGCTGCTTTTTCATATTTGCGCATAAGCACGAAAAAGAACGACGTGGTATACAGGGAAGATTGATAACAACACAGGCTCTGCGACAGGCGGAGAGCTGCAGGTCGGGTCTCTAATACCGACTAGGACGTCCGATGCACGCGTGCAATAGGCCCACGGGCTGAATCGTCCCATGGAGCCGGGGGCGGTCGAGGAGCGGGCGCAGCAATGTGAACCGGGGCAGCAGGTGGACTGAATCCCGAGCTTAAGGTGGCGGCTGGTCGGAGACCGTACGCTGCGGCGGTTACCGGCCACGGCGCACGCAATTTTAATTGCGGGAAAAATACTCTTCATGCACCCTCGTTGGCACCTCCGAGCTTACCTCAGAGCAGTGCACGAATGGAGGTGGCGTATAATGCCGGCTCCTTGCGGACCATGAGATGACGTCCTAAGCTTGCCGAGTCAAGGCGCACCTAACAGTGCTGGCGCGTACACGCCGAGTCACAATCTACTTAGCGGGGTCGGCGAGTACTCACCGAGTAGAGGCGCACCTACGGGTGTCAGTGACGCCTCCGCCACTTTTAACGGAACGTTTCTCAATTGCAGTGAAGTTATGGTGTGTACGGCTACGAGGGCGTGGATCGAAAAAGCGGACAATGATCTGCGCCCGATGATACTTCTTGAAGAAGAAGCGATGGATGCCTGGATGATAGGTGTTATTATTTTTCAACGCCTCCATGGTTCTTAGTGTGTACGTATCCGCGTGCTACGTGGGTTGTGATGCTTGCTTCCTCTGAAGCATATCTGAAAAGAAAGGTTTTAGCGATTATGACCCGTTTCTGCACATGCCCATGTATATCGCTGAGAACACCTACTCCTGAAACTACTGGAGCACAGTGCAAGGGAAACGGACCCGGACATTTTAAGCTGGAATTAGTCAAAGGGGACAAGTGGAAAAGTTACGACGCAGACACACGAAAACTGACTTTCATTTTGCCCGATCAGGCGGCTGGTACGAGTTGGCATGCTAAATCAATTTTGTGTTGCATTGAGCGTCTTCAACTCATGTGTCGTACTATCTTGGATTGAAAAGACATTACTATTGTCTCAGTACCAGCTACGGCAGCAGGTTGGAACATTGTACACTATCAAGTCAGGATTCTCGTATTTGCAGTGGCGGTAGCACGGTTCAAGCAATTCTGGAGTCTAGTGTGTCCGGTGCGGTTAATTCGGTGTCTCATGGGTGCTCACACGGATCGGAAGCTTAAGATTCCAGCTTAGTTGCTGCAACTTTTAATATGGTGGCATGTCCTGAACGACTCAATCTAATTACACAAATATCGATTGCAGGGAAGGAGCTCTTCCTCTACCATTTTGGACACTTTCAACGCGTTTCCTGTTTTACATGCTATTCGCTGAATCACCTGAGTGCCAAGTGCGGTGGGCGCACAGGCAATATTCAAGCAGAGCATTACCGCGTGATTTGCAATATGCCACTGGCGCCTCAACCCGCCAGCGGGTTATTTGTACCCACCTCGACACGCCGACCGACTAGGTCACGTTACTGGATTGGCGGATACTTTGGCGGCTCCGACGGCGTAATTAAAGGTGGATGGCGACAAGAACCTCATGTTGACAAAGGTTTCGCAGGCACCCACCCAAGCTCTGCAATCGGGAGATACAGCGGTTGCAACACTTGCTGGAGTGCCGACATTGAGTGCGTCTTATTGTAGTACCGCTAGGCCGTCTACCGATGAATGGTCTGATCCAGGAGCACGCAAGAAACAGCGGAAGTAACGTAATATGGTCAATCAATCTGTTCCTATGGTAGTTTTTAATGAGTCTTCGCCCCTTCAAAACGCATTCGGTCACTGTTGCCGGGCCTGGAAAGTCTCCTCAAACTATTTCGAACCTCAAGCCAAGCCAAGCCAAGCTCAACTCCACGAACACGGTCGAATTAACCAAGAAATCTCTCCATCTGAACCACGGAAAAAATTCCACCCCGCGGCAAACAGGCTGTGGTGCAATCCAAACCAAATCCTTCCGCTTCTTCTAATTCCAACGAACAGCGCACGCGGGCGGCTAGTGAGCTAGAAAAAAAATGAGCGGGGACCAACATGTCGCCGAAGTTTACTCAACTATAAGCACGGAGGCCTATGCGTCGCTGCCTTTGAAATCTTCGAAAGAGCAGGCAATTGCATTGGCTCGGTTAGGAGTGGAGGATGCTCAACGAGCGGTCGAGGATCTCACTTTAACAGCAGCGGAGACTAAGAGTGCTGGTGACCAAAACTGGGCATGCTATATCGAGGTCAATGCTTGAGCGCTTAAAGAATCTGTTGTTCAAAAGCAAAGTGATGACGGCTCGCCGACTTAATTAATCGACAGAGATGCCAGTTTGCTCAGGATCGAATACACTTATCACACAGCCAGTGCAGCGGCGAACCGCGCTACGGCAGTAGCAACAAAGGCAACGAACACACTGAGAACATTGACACACCAATTGACAAAGATTACACCACAACCGACTACAGTGAGCGACCTTAAATTACCACAAGCTGCTACTCCGCCACGCAAAATGCCTGCTGAGGTGGCGAAATGGACCTCGAGAGAGTCGCGTGACCATTACCCGCTTGTTATCTTATTTTAATCGCCAAAAACGCGGCGTACCATGCGCTATCTCTTCGCCACCTCCTCCATCAAGGTCGGTGGAGGTGGGTCATCCTGATACGATGCAAACAAATATTCATCATTCGTGCAATTTAAATTTGGACGTTTAATCATCTCGAGATATCGATGTTACATGGCGGAAAGCGCGGTAACCTTTGAAAACACTATGCGCATGGATGATTTGGATGGAGTATACGTGCCTTTTCACCCTGCGCCGGTAGTTTTCCCATTTTTAAGGAAGTGGCTAAGGCAATCGAAGAAAAAACCAACGCCTCGGCAGGCCAACTATCCGACCCAAATAAAAGTCCGTATGCTCCGCAGTCAATTTCTGTTCCATGCCGGGCTGCGTAGAGATCCGGGATTGTGGTGCGTACTCCGATGGGTTACTTCCGTACTCCGGATGATCACGATCAGACTTAGCGCGCGACCCGCTTTGCAAGATCCCAACGATTGCGTCTGTTGCAGTATTAGCTGCTGCCTTGATGGAGCGTGAGAACTAAATTACGGACCAAATTGATACCAAACAGGCTGCGCTTTATCACCAATTTATTGAGGTGCGCGCGGCAGTCTCCGGCATTATCAAAAACGGCCAACTGGGAACCGGCGCTTGACTTCTCCACCCGCGAAGGTCAACTTTTGAAAACACAGCACTGAGTGCACCTCGGTTCGGAGAATGGAAGTCTCGTCACGAGATATACCCCGGCGCCGTCGCCAAAAAGTACCCCCAAACTCGTGGACGCCTCGCGATAACAGCAGATGTCTTCACTCAATTAATGTTACGGGATTTTCCAAGCATCGAACAAATGTGTTGACTGGTTCAGTTCTTTCCGGCAGCGAGAGGGTGGAAGAGCCATAGCTTTGACCCTTCTGCAAGAATTCCATGTTGCAATTTGAGAGTCTGCCTCTACGGATAAATCATACAACACGAATTGGGGATTGGGGAACACGCTAGGCCGCACAAAGTGGACAGAGCCCGAAATTTCTCGAGGTGGAGTGGTGATGCTCTTGAACCCGTACTCGTCGATCATTACTATTAATGCGTGGTGATAGGACCGCTTAACAACATACTGGACGGCTGTTCAAATTAATATCATGGGCGAAGCCTTACAGGTGGTCAACGTTTATGATGTAAGTGAAAAAAATTAACGGGAATTTTTACTTCGAGATGATTCGGCATCAGCAACAAGGGTACGATGTATTATTAAATATGGTTGGTGACTTCAACCGCACGATGGTGCTGCATTTGACCGCTCATTCGTCTCTCCCCTGAACGACATGACTCGATTGCGCCGCGTCGACTACTTGGTTGGGCTCACCTTAGTGATAGTCTTAAAGATGACATGAAGCAAGCGGAAGATGAACGGTCCAAGCGAATTTTCATGCGACGGCAAATACTTATATTACACATTGCCAGGAGGTGGATTGGCTAGCTCGTGTCTCGATCGTTAGAATGTGAGTGTTGAACACTCGGACTGGATTCGCGGTGCCGAATTGTCGGTGCCCGGTCCTGCGGCTGACCACAATGGTATAAGCGTTACAATCGGGGCGCTGCTTCATCTTGTGCGCGCCCGCAAGCTACATCGCGTGTATCCGGTTCCGGGATGTGCTCAAGCAACCGCGATTGGCAAAATTACTGCTGCTTTTGAATTGGCGCAGCAGCAAGTGGGCAACACAGAGCGATCCCAACCTCGGTTTATCTTACGGCCAAAAGACTTGCAGACTTGTGGGACGCTTGAAAGATCTGGCTTTGTCAAATTCCGTTGGCGACCACCAAGCAGGAGCGTCAATGTTTGTTGAAAAGTCATAGGCTGCGGCTGTGTCGGTCATATCCAGCTCAGCTGGGTGCATCTTTCTCAGATGCGCGTTAGTCTGGGCATCTTAAATTCTCAACGAAGATGTGATTACTCTGTCCCCATCGATACCCCGGCGGACATTCGTATAAAGGTATCCGATTGTCGACGTCTATGGCAACAAACCAAGAAGGAGCGACTGCTTGTTTAGAACACGTGTCCTTTGGGCGAGACATTGCGTCGCTTTTACGCTCGGGTGTCGCCTGAATTTCAGGACAACACTATTGTGTTCTTGGGTTGAAAAGAAACGTACGGGTTGAATTGGTCACAGGAACTTGCTGATGAGATGGAGGATGGCTGGGAACTGATATTGACTCATTCTTTCGACCGTGTTGATGCAACATCAGCCTTTCTAAGCCGTCGAGTCACGCCAGACCCATTATACGATTCACCCGTGGCTTATTTAATAACTAAAGATAATGTCAGTGCGGCCTTGAAGAGACTTGTAATGTGGGACAGCAGCGGGGCCGGACGAGCTCATTGATACCTTTTATCAAGACTACGATCCGAGCTCGCACAAATTTTAGCCGCATTTTATGCTATATGGATGAAGTGCGGCGTGCTGCCGGAATCGTTTGGAAAACCAAACATCCAGTGCATAAATAAAAATGTGGCGTCTGCCTTGCCACTGGAGCATCGTCCGATCGCACTACTCAACAGTGACAATTTGTTGTTTACCAAGATTCTGTCGTTTCTAGTGCGGCCTCTGCTGTCCCACATCGTTTTGCCAGCCCAAATTGGATTCGTCCCGAAGCTATCGATTCACACTGCGTTGGATATATCCAAGATGGTACTCAACTCTGCGAGGGCACAGTGATCTGCACGACGCCATTGTTTTTCTACTCGATTTTGCCAAGGCTTGCAACACGCTTCAACGTCCATATCTACTTTCTGCATTAAGTTAGCTTAAATTCTCGCTCCAATTTATTTCGATAGTGTACGCATTACATCGCGGCACCACGAGTCGATTTATTGTGAATGGATGCCGCTCTCGTCAAAGGCAATTCAACTGTGAGATTTGGCAGGGGTGCCCACTTGCGCCACTTCTCTTTATCCTCGCCCTTAAAGGTGCTTATCGTGTGGTCCAAGATAGAACGGACATTCGTGGAGTGCCTTTTAACTTTGACTTGCGGATTGCTGAAATCAAAGTTTCTGGACACGCTGATGACACGGGCGTCTACTTGCGCTATCGAGACACAGTTACGAAGGTTGTAACAATTCTCGATGATTTTGCTAGATTTGTAGGCCTGCTGACGAACCGCCCGAAGTCTATGATCATTCCTCTTGCCCCTCGCCGGTCAGCATTGCCTCTGATCGCTTGTGACGTTACGCTACTGACTTTACGAGAATCCTGCCAATATCTTGGTGTATTGGTGGGCCAACAGGAGGCGGTGGCGGACAGTTGAGATAAATGATTAGGATCCCTTTGGACCCGAAAGGTGCTAGCCAGAGAGAAAACCCACATGGTGTAACGACGAGCTCGTCTTTATATTGTTATAGCGGTGACTAAGATAATGTTCTTAGCCCGGCACTTAAGAATGGTAAAAGGGGTCAAGGTCGGCGTGACCAGCAACGCCCGTTCAACGACCTCAATGACCGCAGAGATCGTCGCAACCAGCGCGGACATCATGACTCACACGAGAATCGTCCTCACAGACGGATTGTGATAGATAACAAAAAGCAAACGACCGCCATGATGATAATGGTATGTGGTGTAAGTTCCACAAAACGAAGTATCACAACTCCAGCGAGTGCTTCGCCCTGAAGAAGCAGCGCGAGGAGCACAAGCCAGCTGAGATACAGACAACAGTTTCGAGCAAGAGCAAGTATTCCAGATTTGAAAAAGAGTCAAGTGACAGTGACAGCGACAGCAACAGTGAGATGAAGCTCGTTCGTCTGGTCGCCAAGAAGCATACTAGCACCAAGCTCGCTTCGTTACGCATCAAGGTTCAGCTCAATAACGCAAACGGCACCTTTGATGCGCTACTAGACAGTGGTGCATCAATGAGCATCATCAACCAGAAGACTCTGCAGGCCAATTTCCACTTGGACGTGAAAAGTCGCATCGTCGACCAAGTTTCAGACGGTAAATGGCGAGGTGACAAGTGATGGCAGTGCAGTCGTTCAGTTTTGATTTGCATCTCTCAAGCCTTCAGCCATCATCACTCACAGGTTCGAAATTCTGGAGAAGAGCCAAGATGCTATGGTGATTGGTCGGGACATTATGACGTCATTGGGCTCGATTTAAAAGAAAAGGTTGTTCAGTGGGAGGCCACTACGCGCACCTAAATACCGGTGGGTCACACTCTTTCGAGGTGAGCGATTACGAATTTCTTGAAGAAGGCAAAGAAATTGCTGAAAGTGCAGTCCGACCAGAAGAACTCATGCCCGACACACTAAACACTCTCTCGTCGACGAATATCATCAGCTGCTTCGTGATAACAAGAGCTTTTACGATGGTCACTTGGAAAGGATGAGATTCGAAGATTACATCTAGCCTATCTCACCTGACTACAAGCCCGTTGACGCCAAGCCATATCCTGTCCCACGTAGCCTCGAAGGAAAGGCGCGAGAGCTAATTCAGCATCTTATTGGCATTGACGTGCTGGAGAAGATCTGCCCTCCTCCATCCATGGTCACTCGATTGACAATCATGATTAAGGATTTTGTTAATGGTGTCCAGGGTAATAAGCGGTCCAGACCTTAGGTCTTGTCCGAGATGGCCTCACTCCCGATACAATAGGGTGTCCTCGCGGTGCCGTGAATTACAACATAATTGATAAATATGGCGGCCACAGCTGTTGGGAAATGGGCAGCTTCAGCGTTTTCACGAGACTTACTAGATGGCGACTGCCTATGAGGCTCTACAGAGTCTGTTCCACTATACGTTAAGTCTTGTTGGAATGCATAAGAGCTCGTAAAATGTTAAGCGACTCCTTGGCAAGCCAGTATGTACAGTCCCGTATTTTTGCCCGCTCGGGATGCGCGCCAAGGTTACGTCAAGAAGGTCTGTCGAATGGCCGTGAAATTTGCTTCGAAAGCCGGGGTCGACTATAACTTTGACGTAAGTGTTGTTATCGATGTTCGACGCGTAATTGATGACAGTGTACGCGTAGGCATGCACGCTAAAGTAGCAGCTTTGGAAAGATTCTATTAATATTGGATTGAACACGCAGCGTTGAAGGATATTTCTTGGCTGCGGGACTGCAAAGGTGAACCCTATAATTTGAATGGGGCAGTTTTGCACAAGGAAAGACTTACTTGCGTGTCATAATTTCTTGGGAGGTATGTTAAAGTGGTATTGTACATTTCTCGGCACGGCTAAACATGCCAACCCATGTCTCCCCGTGCACTTGAGCCGGGTTGCTTGCTTGCGTTATTCACTAAGGTGTATCAATTTCATACCTGGAAACTAAACTGTGACGGGACATCGTTGGTGCGTTTTGATACGGGCATGGGGGGTGAAATGACACCGATCGCCGATTTCTGCATGCGATATAGCGGCGTCTTGAGCTGGCGGCATTCCTTTACACTTTGGCGCACCCCCAGCGCTCGCCCTAGTCGTACATATCTGGGCAGGCCGACGGTGCTGGAGGCCGCACTGAAGCAAAATTTAAGAACACATCTCTAAGCGCTAGGGAGATGTAGGAAAACGACTATTCAAAGGAGGGTGGAAATGCTGGACTTTTGCGTCCTTTCATAGGGACATCACTTGTTATTTGGCGCGATGTACGCCTTATACGTGCTGCTTTTCCGACCAACGCGCAAATGCTCTATCGACTGAAATACAACAGCTTCGCACTATGAAATTTGGCGAGGTAGATTTAGCATGCCCCATGCCCGGATGTGCTTGGATTCTGCCTACCGTGGCACGACATGTACATTGGACATGTTCCAGTGCGCATTGCCATTGGGAGTTTCTACCTGACAGGTGGCGACCGTTTGGTGGATTCAGCACGACGGACTCTAAGGTATGGGCTTTTAGGCTGGATCTTATAGAGATTTCACATAAAGCCTGGGAGGCCATCAGAAGATCTTTTACTCGTGTTGATGAGAATGGGGACGCGAAGGATGCGGTATATCCGGCGGCTCGGGAACTCTGGTGTTTTGCCGTATCTACGGGGATACATGTCATACAATCAGAGAGGCTTCACTGGATGGAAGACCCGGCCTGGCCAGATGAGACACACATCTCCAGAGCCAGGACACCATCGCAAAGAGCGATCTCACGATTCCGGGGGTCGAAATGCCAGCTAGACATGAAAAAACGGGCACCTATTCGCGCTGGTGAGATCTGCTTTCACGTACTCTCTTCTCTGTGTCGACGAACCACCGGCCATGCAACAGCTACCCATCGACCGATGCCTGGGTGTGATCTATATGCTATTTTCGACGATTTGATTTCAGGAAACCAGATACCAGGCGGATCTGGGTCCGTTAATTTTCAACTCAACATTCCGGCTCACGCCGCTTGCTTTCTGTGGATTTCGAGCATGGCGCTTAGTGCTGTCGATACCACAGACAATGAAGCGGAATACTGGGCACTTTTGCATGTTCTTCGTTTGGCGAAGGAATCTCGATACTCTCCATTGCATGTCGTCGGGGATAGTGCGATCGTGCTCTCACAACTTCGGATCCATCATCTCCCGTCAAAATTAAGCTTGAGGCCACTAGTTTGAGCAGCATGAGCCATACCAGACGATATTCCAGTCTCGAGCTGGGGACATCACTATCGCCTTAACAACAAAATGGCGGATCGACTAGCCAATATCGCAATGGGTACAAAGGACTCTATTTTAGTCTATGCTTCTGGTGGATACAGGGCTGTTTCGGAAGCTACGGCCTTCCTTCACAACGTAACCAACCACTGGATGGAGGCATCACACGCAGAACAACAAGATCTACAGGAAACCGCGATGACTCCGAAGAACTCAATGATCTCACGACGAGATCTAGTGAGCAGGCAATCGGCCGTACGAGGACTAGTCATTTCTATTCTCTAAAGTAGACGTCGATCTGGTAAAAATGTTGCCGGGCGGTAGGATGTAATGGGTTGCACGCGTTCCTGATTATATCTCACCTTCCAACTCACTCTAAAAGTCGCTGTAACGGGTGAGCCTGTTACTTATAATTAGCTCGATACTTGTCGATTAGAGTATGGTCATAAGGTTGAAAGTGTTCGTGAGTATTGTCGTGAGGGGTAATATTTAGACACACTAACCGATTGGTTGATACGGGCCATCGTATCAGCCAGCTCTAGCGGTTCAATCGACGATGGACGCGCGGAATGAGTGGTGAGCAAGACTTTAGCATGCACTTTGTAGATAAGTATAATTAAGTCAGGACTAAACATAGGTACATGTAACTGGAACTTCATTGCATTTAATACAGTTTCTACTCCTATTGAACGCTTGGTTCACTTGCTAGCCTTCCTCTGCACGTACCTCGTACTTGACGTAGCACGCGACACCACTGTGGTAAAGCAGGCCAAGACAATTTGGGCGATCGTTGCTGCGGCAAAGCGGATCGAAACAATGGAGGAGATCGTTGGGTGGAGTGATCGCAAATCACGACAAATCGCTGAGAAGGAATGATTGGTTGTTAAGTTGCGGGATGTCGAGATCGAAACAATGGAGGAGATCGTTGGGTGGAGTGATCGCAAATCACGACAAATCGCTGAGAAGGAATGATTGGCTGTTAAGTTGCGGGATGTCGAGATCGAAAACCACAACAGCGAGATCGATTATCACGACAACGAGATCGAATATCACAATAAGGGGATCGAATTTCACAATAGAGGGATCGATTATCACGACAACGAGATCGAATATCACAATAAGGGGATCGAATTTCACAATAGAGGGATCGAATATAACAATAACCAGATCGAAAATCACAACTAGGCGATCGGCGATCGGGGAGATCAGCGATCGGCCAAAGTGATCGACCAAGGTGATCGACGAAGGTGATCAGCGATCGGCCAAGGTGATCGACGATCGATCGAGTGATCGACAATTGGGATGATCAGCGATCGGTCAAGTGGTCGACGATTGGGAAGATCAGCGAGCGGCCAAGGTGATCGACGAGCGATCAGGGTGTGGACCACATATGCTAAAGGACGATCAACGAAAGGTAGAAGACACATGGCGGCATATCCTGGCATACAAACAGGCATACTCGCAGTTTTTAGATTTTGGTTGGTGGACATTAAACAGAATTCTTTTTACTTCTAAGTACACGTGTCAACTTCTCTTCCGGGCTGGAATATTGGCCTCCCGACGTCAAGAAAGTTTCGTATACTTTAATCAAGTGATATCCCCAGATAATTGGCTGGGGATCAAGAACTCTCAAAACAACCCCAACTGCGATCGGACGCAGCAAGAACGTAAAGGACAAGGCGCAAGATCGCGAGACGGCTCAAGTGGTCAGAAGGCTCGCATCAAGCAACAACATATTGGACAAGGCGATCTCTTAGAGATCTAAGTGGCTTACATCAAGTAGCCTACAAGTACTACCGTGATCGTGTGAAGATTTCCGCCCGATCACAAACCCCATTCCAAACACGGTCAAGTTTTCTCTCGAAGCGAGTCCACCGAGAAGAGTGCAGCCCGCCCTACCGACGGGTACACAAGGTGAGGAAGGAAATACAAGACACGGAAACGGAGTACCCCCTCCGATATTCGGTCGTCTGGGCACCAGTGGAGAGTCGAGATCGCCTCATAAAATGAGCGATCGCCGCTCCACCACAGTGGTGCGCGTGCCCGGATTCGAACCAGAGATTTCACCGTGAGTGTCTGAGCGAAGATGAGAAGGTCAAGATTGAACTTGGAATGGAAGCGTATGAGGAAGAGGGATCGCCGCAGACGCGTGATGATAAAAGATCCCCAGATCGTCAGAGTTTTGGGAGGGGCTCTGATGACAAGAAGATTAAAGAGGAAGATCGAGCGATCGATCTGGAAGAGAAACCTCGACACCCTCCTGAGGTCCCTTCGGGGACCACCGCGGATCGTGCTGCAAGGCACAATCCGCTGGGTGAAAACCCTTCAGCGAAAACTGAACAAAACTAAACAAGACCACTCAAGCGAAGTCAAAGAAGAAGATTGTGAAGACAGCTCGAGTGAAGAAAGAAGAGACACGATCAGATCGAACTGATCGCGAAATGAAATCGATCATTCGACCAATCAAGCTCATTGATGATGACATGAATATGGAAGGCTCGAAGTTGGACCAATTGGCACAGGGATATCACTGGAAGGCACTCAAGAATCTGCTATCGAGCGATCCAGTGCTGCAGATTATAAAGCCCAAGCTGATCGGAGAAATTCAAGGTCCGATTTCCCCGCCGAAGGTGACGACAAACCCGTTGGACGGGATCAATGCGATCATTCAGCTACTACATGACGCTGGATATGTCGCCGGAGTGTTCGATGCGAACAAACTGTTGGAGTGCGATCAAGATCAGGTGATTCACACGTGTTGATCGCTATATAACAAGTTGGCTCCCCTAACGGGTAAGTGCGAACCCAACGATCAAGCAGCCGCTGCGATCGCCGATACCCCGAGAGGATATCATACTGGATCGTCGCAGTACGCCTCAGCTGAGTCTGAAATGGAATCGGATGATTCGATCGGTATTCAGCGAATGTCTCTCGGCCCAAGTGGTGCTGCACATTTGCGTGATCAAGTCGATGCGATCAAGTGCGAACCGCGATCGGCGATCGCATGCGCTAAAGAAGAGATGACGTCAGCTATGCACGGACACCTACAAACATACCTGAAGGAGGCCATGGAACGTTTTCACCAAGATCAACGAGAACAAGCGTATCAAGCAATCTACCCAAGCCAAAGAATCAAGCCGGCAAGAGTCCAAGAAGTGCATATCCCAGATGTTGAGATGTAATCGGTGCGATCGCATCGCAGTCGATATAACAATTTCGATTTCGACGATGCCGATCCCGACGATTCGGGCCAAGAAGAGCGGCGACGTGCTATGGTAGCCACCACAGAGACGTTTCAAAACGGTGATAGTATCCCTCAACGCGTTCGAGTATCCGCGATGACAGAGCTGAAGGAATTCAGCGGCAAGGATCGAGATGAAGATCGAGCCAGAAGCTGGACCAGAAAAGTCAATTCCGCATTTCTACCCGATCAGGCACCAGATGTAGAAAAATGTCTGGTATTTGGCGATCTGTTGACGGGACCTGCTCGTAACTGGTACAATCAACTAAGCCGATCTACACGACACAAGTGGAAGCGATTTCTAGATTGTTTTATGATACAATATGGAGGGCAAGGTGTGTCAGTGGCCAGACAGTATTATCTCGCAAGGAAGCGATCTGATGAAACCCCGTTGGAGTACCTACATCGTCTTAATGTCGCGGCCAAGCTTGCCAAGATCGCGATTAAAGAAGAAAGACTGGCTACGGCAGCCACGCGTCGCGAACATGTGGAACATTTCATCGCTACGCTGGACGACCGTGATTTGGCGAAACAGCTGACTTTGCTGAGATTGAGGGATATTGATGAGATGGAAGACACTCTCCGTGCATGCCAACGAATGGAGAATCTTCAGATAAAATCGACGATGGGATCAAATAAATTCCACCAGCGATCAATCGCACCTACTAACCCAATGGCGTCCAAGACGACTCGGGTGATGCGATCGATACGCGAAAAAGTCGAAAGCAGTGGATCGGAATCGGAGTCGATCGGATCCGAAGAGGAAGTGGATCGTCGTCGCGTTTGTGTGACAACTACACCCGACCCAGAAAAAAACAAACAAGGATCATCGCACCTGGCAGAAAAACACTGGCGAAGAAGAGGGACGCGATCAAAGTGGACGATCGAAGGAGTGCACCCATTGTGGATCTACCAGACACGATGATCAAGGGTGTTGGAAGCGATTGACGTGCCAGAAGTGTGGGCGCAAGGGACACCCTTCTGACAAATTTTTCTTTGTGTGTGCAGCCTGCGGGGAGATACACGAGAGTGGCAAGTGCCCCATGGAAGAATTCTTCAATTTGATCCGAAAGTGGTACGTGCCTACGAAGCATGCTGGGATGTTTCCACCCAAGGTGGAGGGGATGTTAAACTAGAACGCTCGCCAGGTTGGAATCTGGCACGAGCCGAGCGTTCTAGGCTTTGCATTTATGCATTTGTGGAAGGACCAAGGAGAGATCAAGAGGTTAA
The DNA here is from genome assembly GCA_921007115.2 of Peronospora matthiolae. Classification (NCBI taxonomy): domain Eukaryota; phylum Oomycota; class Peronosporomycetes; order Peronosporales; family Peronosporaceae; genus Peronospora; species Peronospora matthiolae. The sequence goes on from CAKLBY020000197.1 coordinate 489,705, forward strand.
CGATCAGATCGATCCGATCGCTATTATGCATAAAAATTTAACAATGGTCTCGTCAGTGTCAAGTGTAAAAAGAGTGGATGATTACGCTTGATCGCCTGTGAGGATGGAGCTCGACCTTGCGCCAGGAGAATCGCGCGGATATTGGAAATACCACACTCCCGGAAAATGGTTCAAGCAAGCTAAAGCGATGGGCAAGATCAACAACGAGAAAGCTACGATGCTGTTCGATTCTGGCGCTGAAGTGTCGATCCTCGATACTACCTTCACTCGTAAGGTAGGATGCGTGATCGACGACTATCAAACTCAAGAGTGCGTTGGAATTGGAGAAAACACGTATATGACGGTAGGACGGACGAAGATTAAGATCACGTTGGACGGATCACTGGTTCATTATTTCGACGTTTGGGTAGGTGATCAAGTCGGCCAAGTAGTCATACTGGGTATGGATTTTATGGTTCCTGCGGGCATCCGTTTGGATTTAGCCGACGGGACATTATGTCTACCTGACGAAGTGCGAATTAATTTGGCAGGACGGAAGCCACCTTACCGATCGACTATACAAGCGATCAACCTGATAGATCAACACGTGGTCATACCAGTGGGCAGATCTACAGAGGTACGAATTGGAGTCTGTCCACCTAAAGCTAAACTTTGGGTGAGACGAGGCGTGGCGTGGGTGCCGACGGTCACTTGTGGACGCGGCCAAATAAAGTATTTGCAGCTCACGAACCTCAGCGATCGTGAAACAATTTTAATCCAAACGGATGCCCGCAGGAACCATAAAATCCATACCCAGTATGACTACTTGGCCGACTTGATCACCTACCCAAACGTCGAAATAATGAACCAGTGATCCGTCCAACGTGATCTTAATCTTCGTCCGTCCTACCGTCATATACGTGTTTTCTCCAATTCCAACGCACTCTTGAGTTCGTTGGCTTTGTAGATGACATCGAACATGATACCTAGATCACCAGGGTATGTATCGATCGGATCGAGGCGATATACAGAATGGCAAACACTAGCGTTTGAAGCGACCACAGAACGAGAGGAAGAGACAGTGGAAGAGTATACAGGGCCGTTGGTGGATCATCCTGTGTACGAAATACCCACCAGAATTCTACCCCGCCAAACGACAGAAGTATTGGATAAGAGTATGTCGCAATCGGACCAAGAAAAATTCGACAGAAGCATGGGGCAAGATCAAGCTATGGACAGAAGACACTCGACGGAAGAAGATCAACGATTGACAAAGATAACTTCTGCGATCTACACGATTGAAGAGACTGTAAACGCCGATCGAGGACAAGATCAACCTAGCGAAGCGATCGGAGATGTGAAGGAAATCGCAACGGACGAGATCAGACATGTAGAAGCTGATCTGTTTCATAAACGGTCCAGGTATCAGTCAGACGCGATCGAAATGAGAGATGGTGAATTTCAAGGACAGGCCGATCAATTAGTCGAAGACTGCAAAGTGGTGAAGATCGACACACCTGCGGACGATGAGATCGTGAGACCTCCGACAGGGATCGATGTGATCGAAACAGGGTACGAGAGTGATCGAGGTAGAGATAGACCGAGGCAGACAGGACAGAAGTCGGGCGACATTGAAGATAACAGGTATGAGGTAACAGATCCTGTCCATAAACAGTCCAGCCGTCAGCCTGACAGGATTGAGAGTGAAGATTGTGAGCTACAAGATCAGGTGGATAAACAGACAAAAAAAATGGACTGCACCAAGACCGACGAAGAGACGACGAAAGATGAGTTGACGCCATCACCGATGTATCACCACGATGCCGGCGAACTGTTCGCAGAAGATGTGGATCAACACCTAGCTGTTCATCCCGAAGTCGTTACACCTACACAAGATATAACGATCGATGATATCCAAGTAGGTGATCCCGGCATTCCAATAACCGAAGATCAAGAGAAATTACGACAAATGATTTGTAAGAGCCGGCACCTACTAATTGGAAAAGGCAACGCCCTACCCCCTGCGGCGAGCGGCGCAGTCTGTGACATTGATGTGGGAGGAGCTAGCCCGATCGCACAACGGGTCCGACCGGTAGCTCCAAAGTTCCGAGAAAAACTCGCTGATCTGATCAAGGGACTGCTGTCGGCCAAGATCATTCGACCATCTACATCACCATGGGCATCCCCTATCGTGGTAATCATCAAGAAAAACGGAGAAGATATAAGGCTGTGTATTGATTACAGGAGGGTGAATCAGCTGACTAGGTTGATGGTGTATCCGATGCCACTGATCAGCGAACTATTGCAAGACATGGATAAAGCTATGTGTTACTGTTCATTGGACATGGCAAGTGGTTTCTGGGTGGTGGAGATGATGGAAAGAGCAAGGGCAATCTCCGCTTTTATCACGCCATTTGGGTTGTTTGAGTGGTTACGGATGCCTTTAGGGTTGAAAAATGCTCCGCAAATCTACCAACGTTTGATCGATAACGCCCTCTATGGGTATTTGAAGATCGACCCAAAGTCGGAATCGACTGTGGTAGGGTCGCCGAAGTTGATAGATGTCTTCACCGATGGGGAACCGGATATGGATCCAAAACCATCAGTGTTGGGTCGAAGATCCTACATTGACGACATATTAATACCGGCTACGTCGTGGAAAAACCTGTGTGGAAAAGTGGAAAGATTGTTGGAGGTGTGCGATAAGTGGAATTTGTCGATCAGTGTGGTCAAAAGATTTTGGGGCCGTCGCAAGGTGGAATATCTGGGGCACCAAATCTCACTCGCAGGGTTGGAAGCTAATCCAAAAAACCTGGAATCATTGGTGAACATCCCGTTCCCTCGCACACTGCGATCGATGCAGTCATTTTTGGGAAGTCTTAACTCTTACAGCAGGGTTATTGAAGACTTTGCAATCTACGCATGCGTGCTATATAAGCTGCGGGAGGCGAATTTTCATGAGATCAGCCGTTTGAGTGAAGATCCGACGCCTATCGCAGCCGTAAGACCTGATGACGCTCGCGAAGGAAGAGTGAAGGGCGATCGTGATTTGTGTCCAAAAGCTGAGATCGATCGCGATTTGTACCCAATTGTGGGGGGCGATCGTGATTTGTGTCCAAAAGCTGAGATTGATCACGATTTGTACCCAATTGTGGGAAGCGATCGTGATTTGTACTCAATTGTGGGGGGCGATCGGGATTTGTGCCCAAAACTTGAGATCGATCGCGATTTGTACCCAATTGTGGGGGGCGATCGTGATTTGTGCCCAAAACCGGAGATCGATCGCGATTTGTACCCAATTGTGGGGGACGATCGGGTTTGTGCCCAAAACTTGAGATCGATCGCGATTCGTACCCAATTGTGGGGGACGATCGAACGCCTGAGACCAGGAACCGATGGGAGAAGGAGATAATCGCATTCACATTGCTGAAAGCTAAGATAGCCACAACTCCAATCTTATAACATTTTGATCCCGATCGGTCTCCTGTGATCGTGGTGTACGCTAGTAAGTGGGCCGTATCAGCTGCTCTACTACAAGAATATGATGGTGTGTATTGGCCTGTCACGTTCTCTAGTCGTACGCTAAAGCCCAATGAGGTCAACTACGGGATGGTGGAGAAAGAAGTGTTGGCTCTCCTCCGGATGCTAGATATCTGCTATACTATGCTAGTATCCCGTGAGATTACGGTACTTACGCAGGATTCGACACTAGCATGGTTGTTACAATCTTCAGGCCTTAATGGAAGATTGGGAAGATGGGGCTGCCTTACTATCGAACTGGACGCTGGAGATCAGACGATCTGAGAAAGGGGAAGATGAAAATACTCGGTATGTTGGCTGCAAGTATAACACCTCGCGAAGAAGTAGACGAAGTCTTGATTGCGATCGCCCCGAGGAAACAGCCAAGGCAGACCATAAGTATGCCACCACCCACAGTGAAAGTGAGTGAAAGCCTGCTAGTAGCCAGTTTCGATGGATCAGCCAGGGTGAAAAGAAAGGGCGGAGCATACAGCGCGATCATATGGAAACTGCCGGAATGGACGATTGTGGCCGCGGCTTCGGAGTAGCTTTGATTTGCTCGCAGATCAGGCCAGGGGACGGGTGATTATCTGTGGAGATTCAAATTTGGTGATCTGTCAAATGTGAGGAGAAATAGACTGTAAAGCGCCGGGGCTGCAATTGCTGAGGCACAAGGCTATGGAGAAATTGCGATCGTGGCCTTCACAAGAGTTTCTACACATGAAGCGAGATTGGAATCAGAGCGCAGATCGACTGGCGAGTGAAGCTCTACAGCAAGAGAAAGGGACAGTTGTGTTTTCCGATCAAGAGCGACAGGATTTGATTACACTCAATCGGCTAAACGAATTGCTACTACCAGAACGAGTCGGTCGTGCGGTAAAAGTGACAGCTATCACTCGATCAGCCCAGAGAAGACGTTGTCAGCCCCGGATTTTACAGGAAGAAGTTGTGCGGCAAATACGGATTGGTCGTATTAAACAAGCACAAGACGAAGAAAGCTGGATATCGAGTCTGAAGACATATCTGGTTGGAGACATGGCTAAGCTATCGGCCGATGAGGCTAAAATGTGCCCCCTGATCGCGCCGGACTATGAAGTAGATCAGAGTGGGTTGCTATTTTTCTGTCCGCGATCGAACACCGAGGTTGACGATCGTACCGAACTGGCTCGGTTGGTGGTCCCAGAACAGTTACAGCAAGATTTCTTGCACCACTACCATACCAGTTTGGAGGGTGGTCACCAAGGAATCGGCCGTACATATCAACGGATCAGGACGAATTTCCACTGGCGTGGATTGTACCGGAGCGTGCAGCGCTATGTGGGAGAATGTGTGGATTGTGAAACAGGAAAGGGACGACCGGTGGATCGAGGTGGATCACCTGGTAATATGCAGTCGACGTACCCTTTTCAGATTATAGCTATGGATCACATCCCTTCGTTGCCAAGATCTGTTAAAGGGAACACCGAGCTGTTGCTCTGGGTCGATTTGTTCTCGGAATACGTGATCGCAAAGGCAAGCTCGTCCAGATCAGCCCAGACGATCGCCGAAAGTTATGAGGAGTGCGTGTTCAGACGATTCGGAGCGAGCGAGGCGATACGTCATGATCGTGAGCCGGGATTTATGTCTGATTTCTTCCGAGCGTTCAATCGAATCGCGGGACAAAAACAGCGAGCCACTATGGCATATAAACCGCAAGCTAACGGTACGGCCGAACGCATGGTGCAGACGCTGACTCGATCGATTAAGATGTACGTTATGGATGAAAACCAATAGGACTGGGACGAATACGCGGAGCGATTGACTTATGCGATCAATACCGCTCACGTTCGAATCCGGGGAGATACGCCTTTCTACTTGATCCACGGTTGGGATCCAAGATCGACTTTGGAAGCGACCCTACCGTTGGGAAGCACCAAACCCCGGGATCGAGATGCGCGAAGATGGAGATATGGTATACAACGTCAATACCAACGTGCTCGAACAGTAGTGAATGGACGACTGAAGGATGCGATCAGAGGCCGAGCCGATCGACATAACGAAGACAGAGAGTTGCGGGATATCGATCGTGGGTCACGAGTTTGGTTATATCTGGACCGAGTTAAGGAAGGATACGCACGAGAATTGGCCCATATGTGGCATGGACCTTTTCGAGTGGCTGAGAAGTGCGGCGATCATGCAGTAAAGTTGGACATCGCAGGCACGCCGTACAGACTATTCCCAATAGTCCACGTATCTAAGCTGAAGCTTGTTCGCGTATTCCTGGAACGTCCAACAGGCAGTTTGATTGTGGAGGAGGTAAGTCGATTGGATTTTGATGAAGCACTGCTGCCGGAAGATAGCTGGGAGGGTAACCTAGAAGTGGACGAGTTTGAAATCGACAAGATCCTTTATGTGCGCTCAGGACGGAAGACGAGATATGGCCGAATCCATAAGCAGTACCTGGTACAGTGGAAGGAATACGACGATCCAACCTGGATTGATGAAGCTGATTTAAACTGTGGAGCTCTGTTACAGGATTTCGATCGCGATCGGGTTAGCAGGAATCGCTTCGAGGCAATGCAATCACACGAAGAAGAAGCCCGAAAATAGCGATGAACAGAAATCTGGAGTGGAATGGGTCTATGCAGAGACGGTGCATGGACGAGGAGGAGAATTTGGGGTGCAAGGAGGTTGCACATGGAGATGGAAGGGGATTTATGTAATGTGAGTATGGCGATCGCAGATCTAATGGTGAGATCACGATGATTAGAAAGGAGGGAGAAACAAGAATTATGGGAGCGATCGAATGGAAATGAGAAGAAAGTATATCGAGAGTTCGCGTTATGGAACAAATCAAAGAGATTACTCGCGATCGAAGAATTTACCAATCAAGCGAGGAAGTGACGACCCAGGGTGAGCTGTGATCGAAGGACGAAACTGGGTCCTCCAACGCTCGGTGGCATGATCGATCGACAAAGCAGTGATCAAGTTAGGTATGCTGGTCCGGTTCGCAGAAAGGCCGGGATACCACACTCTAGTCTCATTCGGACATGGAAAGTGCAAGAACATGGGGTCCAATAAAATGTCCAAATCGCAGAGACCGTCGATCATGCCTTGAAGAATCAGCTGCAGTACTCGTTTCCAACGGGGCCCAGCGCGAGATCGTCTCTGCCTTCTTGCACGCGCAAATGCTTCCAATCCAGGGTCCGTTCTACGTTGCTCAGGAGATATCCACAAGAAATGGGTTGATTCCCACAGAGCTTGGCGATGACTATCCACAAAGCGGTTATAGGCTTCGACCAATTTTTCGAACCAGCCGGAAGTTTTGAAGGAGATCGGGGGTATGACTTGATCATAAATGTCCCACGGTTGTTGATCGTAAAATTGATCAATCTTGGCCGACGTGATCAAATGGGATGACCAAGATGACTCCGGAGGAGGGTGAGCTTTGCCTAGCCGGACTGGAAAGATGTACCCTTTCGGTTTGGAAAAGTGGCGATAGAACAAATCTATGTCCAACTCGGATACGCTGATCAAGCTCACTCTTCGGGCGGACCAAGGGAACACATCAACCGCTGATCGTGAAACTCGATCGCGATACCCCGGAATCCAACGATCGCGGGGTATGCGGGTGTCGGAAAGCGCCACGAAATCTGCAGGTGTCAACAAGGAATTCCGGGGACTCCGAGGATCACCAGAGAGACTGAGATCGCTTTCGGAGTCGCTGGTAGGCTCTCCGAATAAATCCACCAAAGACACTCCCGATGTATTATCGTGAGGTTCATGTTCCGGACTGGAGGAATCGACATTCACCGGTGGAGGGCTCGGAGTAGACGATGGTTTTTTTAGGGGACGACGTGTTTCTACGACGGGCAGTCGAACGAGATGACGACAACGCCGCCAACAAGGAATCATCGGTCTCATCGGAAGAAGAGTTCTTTGGATCGCTGTCCTCAGATGATTCCGACGATGACGATCTTGAACCAAACGGATCGGGAGAAGCCGATCGACGTGGCGAGGATCCGATATATCGGGCACGCCTGGCTTGGGATTCCCTGGACGGGGAAGCAGGAGGCGATCGCTTAGGTTGACGTGGAAAATTCTTCGGGGAAGACTCGGCAGGTGCAGGCAGAACACTTGGAGAAACACTGGCGACCACCTCTGTCAAGCGAGCGAAGAGCGAATTTTTCGACTGGAGTGCCTGATCGCGCTCTACCTCCAATGCACTTATTTTCTGGGACAATCGGCCACGATCGGCATCTCGATCGGCGAGCTCAGACTTAAGCCGATCGTGCTGACTCTTGAGATCCGAAAGTCGGGCCGTGAGGCGATCGCGCTCAGTCTTGACTGTACCCAAGTCTCGTTGGGTCATGGCCAACTCCCGCATTATCGCTGATTGGCGGGTAGCAAATCGAGTCTTCGCCTCTTCGATCTGGAGTTTCGCCCGGTCGTCAGCCTCCTTGGAGGATGCAATCGCTGATTGTAACTCGTTTTCAAGTGAAGCCAGTTGACGCCGATGCTTCTCTTGTTCGGCATGGAGGGTCTTTTTACGCTGCAAGATGGAAGACTTCAGGATCGGAATTTCCTGTAGACGTTCCGCTTGAACAGCCAATTCCTCTTGGAAGTCATCGTTCTTCTTCTCGGCATCGGCCAACGAGTTACGCAACGCGTTGTACCGCTTGTTCACATATTGCCGGATCGGTCTTGCTAATTCTTGAACGTCGTGCAGTTGGCGTTTCAAGCGAGCGCCGCGAATTTCCTGAGCTCTCAACTGATCGTGTATTGCACAATAGCTGGCTAGCTGGTCTTGACCAGCCTCAGCGCAGTCGTACAGATCGTTGATATACACTTGTAAAGTGTGCCGATCGATCGCAGGAAGGACGTTCACGCGACCACTCGGGAACGACGACGAAGAACGCAAAGGGATCGCGGCTGGTGGCGAGGAGCTTGGAATTTCCACCGGATCCGGGCGAGCGATCAACCGATCGTTAGAGTCGTCCATGAAGAATAACGCGTATAGCCGGAAACGTGGATATGGAGATTACTTCAGACGAGTGCACAGATATACCAACACTGTATGTCGGCTATCAGTTCAGGGGACGGCTGTGGTAAAGCAGGCCAAGACAATTTGGGCGATCGTTGCTGCGGCAAAACGGATCGAAACAATGGAGGAGATCGTTGGGTGGAGTGATCGCAAATCACAACAAATCGCTGAGAAGGAATGATTGGCTGTTAAGTTGCGGGATGTCGAGATCGAAAATCACAACATCGAGATCGATTATCACGACAACGAGATCGAATATCACAATAAGGGGATCGAATTTCACAATAGAGGGATCGATTATCACGACAACGAGATCGAATATCACAATAAGGGGATCGAATTTCACAATAGAGGGATCGAATATAACAATAACCAGATCGAAAATCACAACTAGGCGATCGGCGATCGGGGAGATCAGCGATCGGCCAAAGTGATCGACCAAGGTGATCGACGAAGGTGATCAGCGATCGGCCAAGGTGATCGACGATCGATCGAGTGATCGACAATTGGGATGATCAGCGATCGGTCAAGTGGTCGACGATTGGGAAGATCAGCGAGCGGCCAAGGTGATCGACGAGCGATCAGGGTGTGGACCACATATGCTAAAGGACGATCAACGAAAGGTAGAAGACACATGGCGGCATATCCTGGCATACAAACAGGCATACTCGCAGTTTTTAGATTTTGGTTGGTGGACATTAAACAGAATTCTTTTTACTTCTAAGTACACGTGCCAACTTCTCTTCCGGGCTGGAATATTGGCCTCCCGACGTCAAGAAAGTTTCGTATACTTTAATCAAGTGATATCCCCAGATAATTGGCTGGGGATCAAGAACTCTCAAAACAACCCCAACTGCGACCGGACGCAGCAAGAACGTAAAGGACAAGGCGCAAGATCGCGAGACGGCTCAAGTGGTCAGAAGGCTCGCATCAAGCAACAACATATTGGACAAGGCGATCTCTTAGAGATCTAAGTGGCTTACATCAAGTAGCCTACAAGTACTACCGTGATCGTGTGAAGATTTCCGCCCGATCACAAACCCCATTCCAAACACGGTCAAGTTTTCTCTCGAAGCGAGTCCACCGAGAAGAGTGCAGCCCGCCCTACCGACGGGTACACAAGGTGAGGAAGGAAATACAAGACACGGAAACGGAGTACCCCCTCCGATAGTCGGTCGTCTGGGCACCAGTGGAGAGTCGAGATCGCCTCATAAAATGAGCGATCGCCGCTCCACCACACCACCTGCACTGCTGTCATTGTGGGTGCACTAGTACTGAAGAAGTACTGGTGACCATCGCCCCATTACAAAAATAACATCACGTCCTTGTATAAAAATTTGCATTTTAGTCATTTCTGAATTTTAATGAATGGCTGTGCTCGATTCCCGCCCTGCAGGGGGGGGGCTGTGGGGGGGTTGCCGCGGGCGGGCTGTGCTCCCAGCCACCTGTTGTGGGAACGGAAGGCACAGGAAATAAGTAAACGCATCTTTGTATCATAAGCCGCAGCCGTAGACGTAGACAATTGGTGCTGATATTACTAAAAAAAATTGATATTGCGCTGTGATTGTTTGTATTGTTTTCTGATTTGATAATTGGCACGATTGTTATTTTTGTGTCAGCTGTTCATTTCGTTGTTGCTAGCAGCCGCTGCTGTTGTAGCCGTTGTTACTGTAAAATTTTACATTGTTCTGTAAAATACTAAGAGCACATAATAGAAAAGAATTTGCAAATGAATGCGTGCCAGAAGCGTTTCGGCCCGCCGCCGCGGGCCTCCTCATTGGCTTTCCAAATGCAAAGTGAGTCTTCACAGTGCAGCGGCCTCTGCCGCTACCGCACATTTCCCCACGCATTGAACATTCTAGAACTATCTTTTATGAGGGCCAATCTGGCACTATCTAGCAGACGTCACCGCCGTAAGACTAGTGCTCGGCTAGGTACGGAATACCGCCATCCAAAATGTTCCTGTTGCTTCTATAAGTGCTGCTGCTGGTGGTGGTGCTGTTTCTGCTGCTTATCTGCTGCTACTGCTTCAATTGCTACTACTGCCCTTGCTAATGCTATCAGCATTCTTGTTGTCAGTACTATATTATAATGTTTATGTTGATACTACAGTTCTGATGTTATATTTGAGGGAATATGAAGTCGTTTTCTACTCGTACGTTATAGTCATTTTAGCATATTTGACCAAAAAATCGAGCATGATGAATTCGTTTTACATTTTGGACTCTCATTTACTACTTCGAAGGCTGTAATAGTGCTGATGGCGACATTTTAGTTCCGTTGCAGGATTTTCTTAGTTCTGCTTATTGCGAGCCCAAAGGGTAAAGCTATAAGTGTATCGACGCAATGGTCACCAGTACTGCTTCTGTAACGGGGTGAATCGTTACATAACAATTTATAAGAAATTGTTAATAGAATATAACTATAAGAGTTATATTCTCAGAATATTGTCATAAGGACAATATTCTGTAGCACTTCCAAGTAGTTCCTAATTGGTTGATATAGGCCATTATATCAACCAACGAAGACGCGCCACGACAGACGCACGCAATGAGTGGTGAGCAGATAACTGATTTACACATTTGTATTTAGACATAGTTAGATGAAGATAAATAGTGATTTATTGCAGACATTAACTATTATAAATACAGTTCTACTTTTACTCTAACCAAGTACTCGCTTCTTCTTACCGTCTTCCTCTGCACGTACGAGTGTACGTGAAGTTACGAGGCACCGCCTTATTCTGTTATCAGAATAAGTAGCTTGTACTGTCACCAGTACAAGCTTCAGGGTGCCCCGTTACACCTGGTAGCACTTTGTAGTCCGTCCAAGGACCGCGTTCACATCCAACATGAATATGTTGGATGATGAAGATGACCAAAGCTTTCACGCTACGCGTGACGGCTACTCCCATTTGAGCGATGTCGAATGGGATGCGGTTGAACGAATGGGTTCGACCATGGGCATCCATGCTGTTAGCGTCATGCTAGAGGCTCTCAATAGAGATGCCCAACATGCTACTATCGCCAAGTTCATTCAAAATGAACTTGACGCAGAACGCGAGAAAGTAGCCTTGCTTCACCAACAAGGTTCTCAACAAGCAGAGTTGTTGAGAGAACAAGGTGCTCAACAGTTTGAACTGTTGAGACAGCAGCAGGCTGCTGCTGGCGGGTCGATGCACTCGCGTCGGCCCGAGACTTTGAAGATTGACATCTCAAAGTATAGGGGGTCGAAGAAGACTCCCTCTTGAGATGGTTCGTCAGGTGGATGACGCCATAAGGGCGCGTCGCATCGACGACGGGGATATGCAAGTTGCATTTGCCCAGTCAAATCTGGCAGGACGTGCCAAGACTTGGGCACTGGGGCTCAAGCTGCACGACCCATACGCGTTTGGGTCGTTGGAAGTCTTCAAGTCGCGGCTCAGACAAACGTTTGAACCGCCTAGAGCTGAGTTCAGAGCTCGAACCGAACTCTTGAAGCTCAAGCAGGGTAAGCGTGATGTGCACGCTTACGCTCAACATATACGACATCTCACGAGTTGTATAAGTTCCAATCCGGTGGATGAACACACGTTGGTTTCGGTGTTCATGCAGGGTCTTGCGGATGGTCCCGTCAAGACTCACCTGTTCCGGCTTGAACTAGATTCACTAGAACAAGCCATTTCAATTGCGGAGCAGGAAGACTTCAGTCTGAGACAGGCTCGCGCCAGCTCGACATCATATCGTCAACCGAGACGATATGACAACGGAGGTCCAGAGCCGATGGAACTCTGTTATGTAGAGAGCGAGAAGGCTCGCTCTACAGGCTACAAGAAGTTGCAGAGATGCAACAGATGTCAAAAGACAGGACACTACGCTTACGAGTGTAGTGCCCCTCGTCCAGTGTCTCGCGACACTGGGCGTAGTGACCGTCCACCCATGAGAAAGGGGCAGGGACGAGGGTCCGCAGTTGGTGCAAAGACGCAACAACGGGATGGACCGTCAAAAAACGGACAGGATCAGTAGGTGCGGAGCACCCTACTGATCCAGCAACGTCAAGAGAATTTGTAGGCCTCTTGATGAAGGTTGCTCCCAACACACAGACATTGTGCGTTGCTGCTCTAGGTAATGAGGTCTCACTCATTACCTTGAAACTCGAAGTGACGAATAAGTTGTCCCTTCGAGCTCTAGTCGATTGTGGGGCGTCCAACAATTTTGTGCGACGCCAATCGCTAGAAGATGGTCACTTTAAATTCAGTGAATGTGACACACCTCCTACGAGGATGACGGTACGTCTTGCGACAGGCGCATCCGTAACCGTCATGAAGCGTATAGTGAAGATTCACTATACGCTAGAAGATACCCAATACGACGATGACTTTATCGTATTGGATTTGGATGACAAATTTGATGTCATCCTTGGAATACCGTGGCTCAGAAGGTACGAACCACGGGTAAACTGGCAACATCGGACAGTAACGATGCCTGCCGCTTGTTCATCAGATGGCCATCTGATGAACGTTTTGGAGAGTCCACAAGCGTGTGGATGTACTACGAGTGAGTGCGATGGCCTCACTTGTGGTACGGTCGTTAGTACGACTGCACAAAACCTTAGTGTACCAAACGGTTACACTTCGGAGCAAAGTTCCGGCGGCTGTGAGGGAAACACAGGCTGCGCCGAAGGTCCACCACTCGAATAAGTCGGGTGGACTGGGACAAAGATGTATCCCTAGAGGGGAACATCTAGAAGAGAAACAATCGATCGCTCAGGTTAAGCGAAACGATAATCCTAGATCGACTGGAGAGTCTTTCGTAGAGGATCTCGCTGTGGTTGCGCAACCCCAGCTAGAGGAAGTAAAGGGAATAAGTCCCAAGATTACAAATACGGCGGAAATAAGTTCCCCGAAACCCGCGGGAATAAGTCCCCGGGAAGACGAAGGAATAAGTCCTTCGAAGCCTGAGGGAATAAGTCCCCAGGAAATGACAGAGACATTGAATGTCATAGTCAATAACGGATCATGTGTAGGCGCTTATACACTTGATCTGATTGCGCCTCCGAAGTTAACTTCGGAGATCACTCAGTTGCCAACGCTCGAACATAAAAGATTCTTGCGTGATCTGCGTAGTGGCAAAGTCAAGCAGATCTGCATACTCGTCGCTGAAGACGAGTATGTAACCGACATAAGGTCAGCAACAGTGTTTACTGAGAACGAGAGAGTTCTCAGTAGTTCATCTATGGACGAGAGTGTCCTAGATGAAAAGACACGAGTTGAGCGATATGAGTCCCAATCATGGGAATCGCTCAAGGAAAATCCTCTCTATGAAGATTTGGTTGAATTCAAGGATGTATTCCCTGAAACTGTTCCGTGCGAATTACCGAAGGATAAAGGTATTCGACACGAAGTCGAGCTTAAACCAGGCTCGAAGTACTGTGTCATGAAGCAGTGGCCACTGCCTCGCGAACAAGTACTTGCGATCGACAAGTTCTTTGCCGATCGTTTAGCAGCGGGCCATGTGAGGGAATCAACTTCCCCACATAGCTCTCCAACCTTCTGTGTGCGAAAAGCAACAGGAGGGTGGCGGATAGTGCACGCGTTTAACAAATTGAACGCTGCAACGGTACCGGCTCAGACGCCGATACCGAGGAAGGACGTAATCATTGATGGTAAGTCAAAGAGTACCATCTTTTCGTCCATGGATTTGATGGATGGCTTCTATCAAATCCTTATGCGAGAACGGGATATACCCTATACCGCAGTTAGCACGCCTAGCGGCATGCTCTGGGAATGGCTAGTAATGCCACAAGGGCTCAGTAATGCCCCTGCCACGTTCAACAGGTGTGTATCACATCTGTTGAGGCCAGTACGAGAATTCGCGCCGAGTTATTTCGATGACGTATTCATCCATAGTCGAGCTATGGATGGAAAGTCGGACGTTGAGGTTCACAGGTACCACGTCCGACAAGTTCTTACAATCATGCGAAAGCATCAATTGTATGCAAACCTCAAGAAGTGTATATTTGCAGCAAGCGAAATACCACTTCTTGGGTGCATCGTTGGTAAGAACGGTGTACGTCCTGATCCCGAAAAGATCAAGGCGATCACCGACTGGCCCGTGCCGGTCGATGTCAAAGGTCTTCGAAAATTCCTTGGGCTAGCGGCGTATTTGCATAAGTATTCACGCAATTACGCCGAGATGACTGTACACCTCTCTCGTTTGTTGAAAAAGAACGAGAGGTGGTTATGGAACGCTGAATGTCAGCGCTCCTTTGAGGGTATCAAGCAGAGCTTGATACAATCCCCAGTCCTAGCAATTGCCGATCAGGACAGGCCATTTCATGTGGTCTGTGATGCCAGCGATTTCGCAATCGGCTGTGCATTAATGCAGTACGATCTTGAAGGCATTGAACGCGTCGTCTGCTATCAGTCGCGTCAGCTGCAACCAGCTGAGCGGAACTATCCAGTGCATGACAAGGAACTCCTTGCCATGAAGTATGCACTCGCGAAGTTCAGAGTATATCTATTAGGAGATAGACCCTTCGTTGTTTACACTGACCATGCGTCCTTACGCACGGCAGTGAACAGCCCGCACCTTTCACAACGAATGGCGCGGTGGTTGTCATTCTTTGCAGAATACAACTTTACGGTCGAGTACAAACCAGGACGACTTAATGTCGTCGCTGATGCACTCTCACGTCGTCCCGACTTTGAAACAGTCGCGAAACCCAACAGTGAGACAGTCACTGTTGCGGTTATGGCGTCCTCAGTACCATCTACAACGTTGTATGATGATGTGAGGCGGGCATACGCCCAAGATGGTGAGATAGTGAAGTTGTTGTCACATCTCTCCCAACCATCTCGAGAATCGTTGAAACGATTGTCGTCTGCGTATCGATCTGCATCAGATCGATACACTACTCGTAACGGTTTACTGTACTATACAGCCGTTTCTGGTGACACACCACGTGTTGTCATTCCAGATGATACTGATCTGCGTTTGCGGATCATGTTCGAGTATCACGATGCTCCTATAGGAGGACATCGTGGCCGAGAGAAAACATATCTCACGGTAAGTCGAGATTTTTACTGGCCCCGCCAGTATCAGTTTGTGCGAAAGTATGTTCGCGCATGCGAAGTCTGCCAACGAGTGAAGTCAAGTCCTTCACTGCGTGCACCTTTACAGCCTCTACCGGTTCCGGCTGAGTGCTGGGAATCCATCTCAATGGATTTCGTCTTCGGGTTACCCAAAGACGCACGCGGGAATACGGGTATTCTCGTATTTGTTGACAGATTCAGCAAAATGGTACACCTTGTGGCTGTACCAGAGACAATCACGGCAAGTGGCTGTGCTTGTGTCTTTATTGACACCATCTTCCGACTTCATGGGTTGCCCCGTGAACTCGTATCAGACAGAGATCCACGATTCACTGCTGATTTCTGGCGTTCCGTGTTCAAATCACTCGGAACGCGCTTGAAGATGTCAACATCTGATCATCCAGAGTCAGATGGTCAGACGGAACGTGCCAATCGTGTCCTTGAAGAGATAATTCGAGGATACGTACACTCCTTTAAGAGTTGGAGTGAGTTTTTGCCAATGGTAGAGTTTGCCATTAACAACTCGGTGCATGCGTCCACGACACATACACCGTTTTACGTGAATGGCTTGCGCCATCCGCGTGTACCCACCTTACTAGAGTGTAACTCTGGTTTAAGGGGGGGAGGGACTCGCGCGAACAAAAACCGAATTGGTTCACGCTCATCACGCTCTGACGAAGAAGTCATTGCGTTTGATGCCGATATCGATAACATCGACATCGAAGAAGATGATGCCAGTGAGAGTGCGGAAGCCCTCACTGAAGACAATGATCCCAGTGAGAGTGCGGAAGCCCTCACTGAAGAAAAGGTTGTTGTTGCTGCAGTGCGCTCACAGCGCACTGAAGCTAACGAGTCATTAGATGAGTTCATACTGGCTCGTGAAACGGTAGTCCGTTTTGTGCAAGACTCCATCGCCGAAGCGGTGGATAAGCAAAAGCAAAACGCTGACAAGAATGGAAGGGCAAACACTCTTTTATTTAATAAAGGTGACTTAGTCCTACTGTCTACGGTTAATCTACCAAAACATGTAGTGACTAACTTGGGTAGCAGTAAACTACTACCCAAGTACATTGGCCCATTTCGTGTATTGCACCGCCTAGGCAATGCATACACGATCGAGTTACCACGTAAGATGCGAACGCATCCCACGTTTTACGTTGGTCGGCTTAAGCCGTACCATCAGTACGCTGCTTCTTCCGATGAAGAACGCCCTTGCGCTCAAGCATCTCGCAGAGAGCCTTGTGCTCCCGATGGTGGGCATCAACAAGGGTCTGAAGAGCAGTTATCTCAGCCCGAGACCGATCAACAATCCCACGAGCTACCCTTAGCTCGTCACGAAGAGATGTCAGAGATCTCTCGTTCTCAAGCTGAGCAAAGGCAAACTCAGCTCGATGCTTCGAGGCAGTGTCCACCATCTGGAGACGCCTATTCCGCTCATGCTCGAGATCGTCGCGTAACCCTTGCGTTACGCGATCAAAGAAGCTCTCGGGAACACACCGATCCACATGATCGTGTGGAGAGCGTCTTTCCTCCTCCTCCACCTCCATTAGAGGACTCTCGCGGTGGCCAGCGCTATCTAGTAGAGCAGCTGTTGAACCACCGCGACGTGAACGGACGTCGGACGAGTTACCTCGTCCGGTGGCGCGGCTATCCCCCGTCCTGGGATTCTTGGGAGCCCCGCTCCCAATTGATGGTTGACGTACTGGGTCTGGTCGAGCAGTACGACGCGACACATCCTGTGCCGCAGAAGGACCGCCGGAGAAAGTCTTCCCGGCACGGTCGTAAAGGGATTTCAGGTTGTCAATCCCTTCGTACATCTCAGTAGAGACACGTACGCGCCACCACGGGCTGGTAAGGAGGTAAGCCTCCTTAGGTGCTCGTGCAGAGTTGTTCACACAACATGGGCACGAGTCTCCCCAAGAGAGGCAGGGTAATCCTTTCTCCCTTGACAGACGATGCAGCTTATAGCGTGCACCTGTCGGGGTTCGCTTTTCAAACTTATCACGAGCTTTGATAAGTTTGTCGTTCCAAGCGTCACGACCTACATCCTCGAGATTATGGATGTAGGCGTTCCACGCCTGAAGTAGTGAGGGACCATCACGTTTGTGATTCCCACTGTACCATCGATGTCTGAAGAAAGCATCGATGAAGAATTCATTCTCAGCGCGATAGTCTTTCGCGCTGGGGTCAAGGTGATGAATCCTCGACGAATCGAACAATCGTGTTCGATAACGATCACTCGTCGTCGCCGACAAGTGATCCATGACAGATTTAGGAGGCATCCATGCCTTCTTTTCTGGAGCGAGACGCAACACATTGCGGTCCCGCTCTTCCTGCGACGTGCCGACAGAAGTACTGGCACCTCGCTGTGAAGTGGTGTCCATTGGAGAAACGACACCACTATTAGCGCCCGAGTCTCGCGACCTCGAGCGCCTTCGCTTCGGCGATGGTTCATCTGACTCATCAGATGAACCAAAGATGCTGCGACGCAAAGCATCGTCCATGCCACGCTTGGCAGGCGGCTTGGATTCAATTGCCGTCGATACGGATCCGTCATCCGTATCAGGAGAGTACGAGACACCGAGCTCGTACTCTGTGAAGACACGAGTGTCTTCATGACCAGCGCCTGCATCACCAGGTGATACAGGCTGAGTCGATTCAGCAACCGATGGGACATCAGTTGCTGTAGTTTCTGCTTCGGCGTCCGCACAGAGACGTGCAGACGCGCTCTCGGCGGCCTTGCTCGCGCATCGCATGGGCTTGTTTACCATGCGATGAGATGTTGGAAAGTGGACGCGGACCAACAAGTGCAAACCCCGTCCCAAATGATTTGGGACGAGTATCCATTTAGTCAATCAGTCACTAAAGTGACTGATGGTTAAGGGGGGGGGTGATGTAACGGGGTGAATCGTTACATAACAATTTATAAGAAATTGTTAATAGAATATAACTTTAAGAGTTATATTCTCAGAATATTGTCATAAGGACAATATTCTGTAGCACTTACGAGTAATTCCTAATTGGTTGATATAGGCCATTATATCAACCAACGAAGACGCGCCACGACAGACGCACGCAATGAGTGGTGAGCAGATAACTGATTTACACATTTGTATTTAGACATAGTTAGATGAAGATAAATAGTGATTTATTGCAGACATTAACTATTATAAATACAGTTCTACTTTTTACTCTAACCAAGTACTCGCTTCTTCTTACCGTCTTCCTCTGCACGTACGAGTGTACGTGAAGTTACGAGGCACCGCCTTATTCTGTTATCAGAATAAGTAGCTTGTACTGTCACCAGTACAAGCTTCAGGGTGCCCCGTTACAGCTTCAGTACTAGTGCACCCACACTGACAACAGTACAGGTAGTGTCGCGTGTTACGTCAAGTACACGGTACGTGCAGAGGAAGGCTAGCAAGTGAACGACGCGTTCAATAGGAGTAGAAACTGTATTAAATGCAATGAAGTTCTAGTTACATGTACCTATGTTTAGTCCTGACTTAATTATACTTATCTACAAAGTGCATCCTAAAGTCTTGCTCACCACTCATTCCGCGCGTCCATCGTCGATTGAACCGCTAGAGCTGGCTGATACGATGGCCCGTATCAACCAATCGGTTAGTGTGTCTAAATATTATCCCTCATGACAATACTCACGAACACTTTCAACCTTATGATCATACTCTAATTGACAAGTATCGAGCTAATTAAATGTAACAGGCCCACCCCGTTACATTTTTTTGTTTCCAATGTTCCAGGGCATCAATTGATTTTTCAAATGATCAGATGCATGTATATGTAGTTGTGATTAAATGAACGATTTTTATTTACCAAAAAAAAATTGGAGACTAGGGTGCAATTCGTGCGATTACGAGAATTTGAATATATTCAGTCCCCTCTAATTTTCATCCCGATGTAGAATAGGGTACGTGCATCGAAATTAGAATAGAATCTTTAGAACTTGATTCGGCACAACAAAAGATGCTAAAAAATATCACTGTTTGAATGGCCAAAACAATTTACCCGGTCTACGACCCCTACCGACCGGTTCGTTCAACCTCACCCGATTAACATCATGAAAGGGGCTCACCCGCTGCCTGCTGGGCATTTGCTTACATGCCAATCGAACACCTTAATCGCTTTAAAGCCATCACGTGCGGGCCTCGATGCGTGTGTATGACCTAGATTTATGTACAGTTACTTTTTTTATCCACTAGGGCTCGCTACAACACATTGCACTCGAACTCTCGCTGTATATGATGCATTGTCAACTCGTTGATGTCAGAGATCGTACAAATGGGTACTGTTAGACCGCGAGATGCTGTATCGTTAACGGCCACACCCGTCGATGACACTGGTTCGTTCATATTCGGTGGTGGTTAAGTATGGTGCCCAAGACTGAGTCTCGTACATGTCGAAGCTACATGCGTAAAGCTAGGTGGTAAGAGGTAGCGGTGCTGGTAAAGAACCATGAGGGCAGTTGGATCGTGTATAATACGGCGCGTAAAGGTACGCATGGTTACATCTACCTATGCGCTCCACATACAGGTGGTTTTCCACACGATGATGCTTCCAATCCGACGAGCAACGTTGGACCACACCGTGTTTCGTGTAGCTGCTTCGAGAATACACCAGCCTTCAATCAACTCGTCGTTTGCTTCAAGATCGGCAGTTCTAATGTGTGCTGCGTAGATCCAACATAGTGAGGGACGCACGTCCGAGGTACGAGATGATGTACCAACATTGGGTCTTGGGGCTTCAAGCACCGTGTATACCGCACAAGGGACGTTATATAGTTGTAACCACCTGCACACGATAGCTGTACAATAGGCGCACACATGGCAATACAGACGTAGCCCTCACTTCAAGCTGTTAAAGACATTATATAGCAAAGTACAGAGTTTCCGTCTACTCTTCCTCCTCCACATCCATGGCGGCGACCTCGCTGCTGGTCTCGTCTTGGCCTGTTTCCGCCTCCATCTTCGCAATATCTTCGGTGGTGATCAACCCACTCTCGATCAACTTTTTCTTCTCACCCTCCACGTAGATGCGGTGGCGCTTGGCATCCTTCTGCTCTTTTTTCTTGGACTGCCGGTGTTTGCGCAAGACCGTGTGCTTACCCTTCTGCAGCAATCCCACCTTTTTCTGGTTGCGGATCTTCGCACGTTTCTTTTGGAGGAGTTTCACCTTCTTCTTGTTCATCGTCTGCACTGCCTGGCCATTGGCGCCCATGTCTGCTGCTTCGTCCGGACGAGTACCTGGAGTCCTTCCGCTGCTTTGCTAAATTATTGCAAATAGTGACGAGTGGTCACCACTGAAGGCGGTACATTTATGGTACGATCGTACTTACGGCATCTACCACAGAGACTTTTTGAAAACATGTGATCTGCGCTGTTCAAACCAAATCTGGAACAAATTATAGTCATCGAAGGAGTCTGTGACCCAGCACAAGTCATCCCAGGGTTAGCTGACTCCTATTCGAACAATCAAAGACGTGGAACAGCTTTGGTTTTGTGGTGGAAAAGCTGTCTTACGTGCAAACTACTACTGCCAATGATCGGGGTGTCATTAGAATGAATGGCGTCCAACGCATATCGGTAAGGCTGGAGTTCTCTCAACAAAATGACACTCCCGACATCTTCGCTGTGGCTGAACCAAAGCCCTTGATTACTTCTTCGACCGCTTGCCTGCCCCTTTCTTGGGAATCGACTTGCCCCTCCGCTTCATCTGGTCGAGCTTACCAAGACGCTCCTCCCTCAAAATCTCGTAGTTCGGGTCATTGCCACCGAGACGCAGCAACAGCGGCTTGTTGAACCAAGAAGCCACCTTGTCACCCTTGAGCTGCTTGCTGATCACCTTGTTGCCCGACGGCGTGTGGCGCTGCGGGAGACGCTGGAAGATCTTGCGACCGAGGTCCGCAATCTGCTGGGAAGTTGCCATCGTGTCGTGCCACTCACTTGTGGTGTGACCAAGTGTGCTGTAAGTCTTGTAGCTCGTTCTGATTGGATGAAAGGATGCCCTGAACTCCAAGACGATAGAAATTCCATGAAAAGAGCATGGGTTACAAGGATTTCTATAGCAGGTTACATCCACGCAACGACTTTCAGTGTCATCACGTTTCGCTGGCCATCGTCAAGACTCCGACCATCTCATTGCATACCTCGCTTCAGTCGTGGCGTCTTTACCTCTTCAAGCCGCTTATCCCGTTCCTTAATCATGTGCCACAGTTGCGCGTGCAAGATCGGCCCTTCGCTCTTAGCGTCCGATCTCTCGCGTCTCAAGGACGAGTCACTGAAGGTGGTAGCAGCTGGCGCCGATTACCTGCATCTGGACGTAATGGACGGCCACTTTGTGCCTAACATCTCGTGGGGTCCACCTGTCATCAAATCGCTTCGGCCGCATACCAAGGCATTTTTTGACTGCCATATGATGGTGTCGAAGCCAGAGCAGTGGGTGCTCGACGTGGCGGCGGCTGGCGGTGACCAGTTCACCTTTCACCTGGAAGCGACTCTGGACCCGGAGGCTCTCATCGAGCAGATTCGTAGCGCTGGTATGAAAGTTGGATTGGCTATCAAACCAGGTACGAGTGCCGAAGCTGCTTTTCCGTTTGTAGAGCTCGTGGACATGGTGCTGGTCATGACTGTGGAGCCAGGTTTTGGTGGGCAGAGTTTCATGGCCGACATGATGCCGAAAGTAGAGACTCTTCGTACCAAGTATCCGACGCTGGACATTGAGGTGGATGGCGGGTTGGGCCCCTCCACGATTGATGCTGCAGCAAAGGCAGGTGCCAACATGATTGTTGCTGGAAGCTCGGTGTTCAAGGCCGTAGACACGAAGGCTGTCATTCTACAACTGCGCCACAGTGTGGAGAAGTACGGCAACGGCAAGAGCGATGATCACCTGACCAACTTGTAACGAATTGCGCTGGTGTTAATGGATCACCGTCGAAGTGACTTCGCCTTATTACCTCTCGTGGCGCAATCGATTGGTCAGCTGATTATCGCGGTGCTTCATAATCTACTAGATGCAAAAAGCCTACACTGAGGAGTCACTATTCTGCATCTTGCAATGCCCGCCTGCGTGCATACCTAACTCAGGTTCAGCTCAGACAAAAGAATTGGAGCATCTTAATCTCAATTTACATATCCTCGTCTTCCACATCGTCCTCGCCAGAGGTCACAGCTTCATCAACCGAGAGCCGCTCATACGTGTCCTTGGACCAGACGCTCAACATGACAAGCTTGAACTCAGCCAGCTTGTGATCAAAGTGCACAAGCAGCTTGGCTTGTTCTGGAGTCAGCGTCTGGCCAGACTTGCAGATGATGTAGTTCCGGCTAAGCACGACGACGCCGTTCTTCAAGTCCACAGGAAGTCCCAAGCCACGCAGCGACTCGAGCATGCTGCCAATGAACTGTGGCAGCGGGCCCTCGGGGACCGTTATCGTATCAGTAGCCACAAAACCAGCACGCGGATAGTCGCTGACCGACAGCTTGGTAAAGTAGTCCACCACTTCGTCGCGCGGCTTGTTGGTGAACAGGAGACCGGTGTTGCCGCTGACATCCTTGGACAGGCGAAAGAGGTTCTCGGCATACTCGTCCTCCTTGGAACGTCCGAGCGCAAGTTTCATGACCTTGTTCTTGCCGAGAAAGAAGCGGCTGTCTTTGAAGTCCATACGCACATCCTTAAAATGGCTGGTGCGCATGTTCTGGAAGCTGAAGACGTAGACAGACTCGTACGTATCGACAGCATTCTGAATGGCTTCTACCACGTTTTTCTTCAGCTCGTTGCCCTTCTTGTTCGCCTGCGTCAGCGTCTTCGTGCGCTGTCTCTTGGACTTGGGCATGGTGGCTCGACACTCGCTTGGCTTATGTCAAGTCGACGGCCTGATCCTCGCAGGCGGCAGTCTCCACCAACCAAAACCACACGCCTTGCAGTTTCACTATTTTGGCCAATCATTTATGCTGATCTGAAAGTCAATTATAATTCGCTGATGGGCCACACTAGATCTATATCATTGGCTATAAACATCTCCCATCGTGCCCAGCCAGTCAGTCTGTCGTCCGGTAGGGGGGATCTATTCCGGAACCACTATCGACCATGGCTTGGGGGCTCGCAGACACGACGCCAACGCTGGCGCCTGCTGCCACGGCCGTTGCCGCCCCTGGTAACGATGCATCTGGTTCTTCTTCTCCTGTAAGAGCATTGGCTCCAGTGCCCGAGTCTACAGAGGGCGTTGACATATTTGAGGGTGTGAACCCCGTAACTAGCGTAGCTCTGGAGGGGGTGGCGTTGCTGCAGATCATCAAGCACTGCCATGAAAGCCTTCCAGGCGGCGTGGCTGGATCACTGCTGGGCATGGACAAGGACCAAGTGCTGGAGGTGACCAATAGCTTTCCGTCGCTGCCCAGTAGCGAGCGCAGAAAGGGCACGGACGAGTACCAGCTTGACATGATGAAGAGTCTTCGCGAGGTTGGCATGGACAACAACAAGGTGGGCTGGTACCAGTCGGTGGCCATGGGCACCTTTTGCACAGCCTCGTTTATTGAGCACCAGTATCAGAACCAGAAGGCGCTGGGTCCGAACGCCATCTGTCTCATTTACGACTCAGCAGAGACATCCAAAGGTTCACTCAGTCTGCGTGCAGTGCGTCTTACGAAGGCTTTTATGGACACTTACAGAAGTGGTGCGTTTACTAAGGAGAGCTTTGCTAAGACTGATATTCGCTCAGCTACGGTGGTGGAGGAAATTCCCGTTGAGCTTCGCAACTCCGACATTGTCACGTGCTGGCTGCATCAGACCAAGGACAGCGTCTCAGCCAGCAGCTTCGAGCGTCTTGACCTGGCAACTAACGCCTATTTGGAGAACAGTCTTAAGAACATGTCGCTTTGGGCCGACGAGCTTGCGCAGGAACACTACAAATTCCAGGGATTCGAGCGAGCGTTATCTAAGCAGCGCGCCGCCTACCAGCAATGGCAGAATAGACAGCGGGAGGAGAACAAGGTGCGCCGGGAGAACGGCGACAAGCTTGTTCCTGAGGAGGACCCCAACTTTTTCAAGTCAGTGAATCAGCCTTCTCGTCTCGAGTCGCTCCTGATCACCAAGCAGATGAACACGTACTGTGAGCACATTAACCGCTACGCCGGGAAGTCCATTCAGAAGCTCTTTTTGGCTGCTAAGGTTCACCAGAATGAGTGAACGGACAGGTAACGCAGATCTCATTTTTGAATGCGATGTTTGAAGCGTATTCTTTGTGGGAATAAGGTAACAGTAATTTCGGTCGGGCAGTCCCTGGTATTAGGCCAAGCGACGCCTGGGCAGCTGATTGATGACATGTTGAGAGAGCTAGATAGAGCAAGGTTGGATGGAGGCAGGTGTTGGCGATTGAGTTCCTTTTGTTCCCTGTCAAGGTCTGCTCTGTTTGCAGCACCATCCTGGTGCATTCACATAAGAACCAATATCCTACCCACTGTGCTGATTCGCGTTTTACATCCGGTCGATCCCTGAATGCTCGATGTTAAAGATCCTGATCTCGAATCGGTCCAGCTGCTGCACTTGCGAACTATGTAATCACCCGTACAGTCGACATTCGTGTATGTACCAAACCATACAATCACTCGGACATAAGCTGTGCTCTACAAGACGAAATTGATCTCAGTGCCTGACGCACATGACGGTCCTTCATGGTGTGAAGTCAACTGAATTGAGCTTATACCAAACCAGTTGCAGAACGGCTCAAGACACCAACTTGACAAATCTCATACCGATGCTTTGAGTCGTCGTTTCAAGGTGAAGTGTTCCCGTATTCGATGACCCCAGCGATGAAACAACTGCTTCATCGCCTTGAGCGATTCCCAGTATCCTTCCTTCCTGCTGGTTCTGTCGTCCTTGGCAAATATGCGAACACAGTGCGATCGAGGCAGTGAAGCTGTGATGACTTTAAATTGCTGACGAGTTCGTGCATATCGTAGAACAACACACCGGTGCCCATGCATACCGCAAGCCACCAACGCCGCTGCTGCTGCTGCTGTCAAGTGTTAGTATACTTCTCACCCGTTGCTGGTATCGATTCGAATCCAATCGATCGACTATGATGTGAATTTAACGGCGCGGGTATATGGCCGCAATCGGTAGAGCAAGCGCCGAGAAGTCGAGCGTTTTCGGATGAAAACATAAAAGTTTGACAATAGCGTGTTAAAATGCCCGATAGACGCCAGCAACAAACTGCAAAGAGACCAAATGTGGTTCTGTCGCATCACGTTAAGACATATGCACTACTAGAAGCGGCGCATTGTTGCATCTAAGGACAAACCGATACGACGTTGCAATAGCGGTCATGTGGGAGAAATTCTAGTCGTTTTATCGGTGACGATAGCGTTTGAAAATGGGTACAACAACGCGTACACTTCGTTGTGCACTACAAAACACTAGAAAAGTTATCGGAAACTAGCTCGTGCACGTAAACGGGGGCGTTAAAATCAAGCATGCTGTTGTCGGATTGCGCATGACTCCAGCTTGTTTCAGTGCTAACTTACACCAAAGGAGCTTCGGAGGTAGGAAGTGCTCGATGAGCAACAGGCTCGACCGATTAAGAGTGTGTCTGATAGAGGAAAGAGGACACCAGTGTGCGCGCTGGCACACTCCTGGCGTGAGTAGGTAATCGCTACTCATAAAGATTGTAGACAGAGGTTGTACATCGTTGCAGCAATTCGGTACAAACGACCGGCAAGTTGTAAGGCACGCGTGTTGTTGCCTTGGGTGCCTTTTCGGCTCGATGTTGCTGCATGTGAAAAACTATGATCATCGGCAGGATGATTCGCGCGATGAGACGCGGACGAAGTTCTAGCAAGAATAAATACAGCCAGGAAACGCAAGGATAGGCTGTTTGGCAGAATGGTCAGATATTGCCAAGAAAAATGGAATTGCTATGGTGATCACATGAGAAAATAATTTGAACACACGAGTGAGGTGACTACTATGCACAGAAGACTATGTCGCGATTGACACATCAGTGGGTGGGTCTGTCGGAAAGGTAGACGACGGTGCAGCGTCCGTCATCGCTGACATTTTTCGAACTTCATCTAAGTTGCCCTAGAGCAACGTAACTCGAATTCGAGTTGTGCTTGTGTCCCAACAAGTCCTTGAAGCAGATTCCGTGTTGATCCTTTCGTCACTTTGGCCATTAATTGACATGTTCTGGCGCCGCAGTCGCCCGAAGGAAGCAGTAGTAGAGGAGACTGACGACTTGGCAAAGCTTCAAAAGCAGTTTGGCATCATTCCAGTAAGTGACGCAGATGTGGAGGCGGATCTCCTGGCTCTCTCCTTCATATCTGGTGGCTCTAGTCTCACAGACGAAGAGCGACTTTTGCTTGCAAGCGACAATGAAGACGAAGATGAAGAAGCCAAGATACTCAGAGAATTAGAGATGGACGGAGATTCACTTCTGGATAATGAGATGGATAGTCAACAAGTGGCGCAGAACGAGCTGTGCAGTATATTGGAAGAGGCTCACGAGACTGCGAAAGAGAGGAGCAGTCGAGAGACTGTAGAGATGAGCGAAGAGAAAAAGCGCAGTCAGACTTCTGTATTGATTTCGTGCAACGATGAAGAGCTCCAGTCACTGAAGATTGAGGCGGTGGCGCTCAAAAGAGAAGGAAAAATTGAGCAGGCCCTGGCCAAGTTCCGCGAGGCCAAACAGCTGCAACAAAAGATCGCTGGAGAGAAGGAAAAGGCTTCAAAAATGAGTCATCGAACACTACAATGTGAAGGGCTTCCGCCGGTGGAAAACATGCTGAATGATGACGTTGAAGTGACGGACGAAGACATGCGAAACCCGGAGTTTCTTGCCCAATTGGTGGAAATGGGCCTGAAATTCGACAACGGGATATCTACTGATGAAAAGAGTGCACAGCACGTTGATGCGAGGACAAAAATGACTGCTTTGGAAACTCAGATTAATGCTTGCAAGCTTCAAGCTGTGAAGCTAAAGCGTGAGGGTCGGATTACAGATGCGCTGGCTTGCATGCGCAAAATTAAACACTTAGAAGCGGATCGTGACGAGCTGCAACCCTTTCAATTACGGTCAATTGTACCTTCAGCAGTACGGAGACAAGAAGTATTGGATGACATCGAGCCTGTGGAGCCCACTTTTTCAGTCAACAGCTCTCCGGCTGTGCGCGTAAATTCAGACACCACGACGCTCGACGAGATACAACAAGGTATCAGCAATGGTAGCATGGATGATGCGGAAGTCAATTCCACGCATGCGAACCATGTTACTTGTACTACGGAAGTGCCTTTTTCAGAGGCCGAAAGTACTTCAGGGATTGATCCCTTGCAAACAGAGAGGCATATATCGCAAGAAGTTGCAGTTATACGAGCTGATGTTGCAAACTCGCGATGTTTGAGAAATGCTCCATCGATTGATGAAAACTACTTAATTGACGCATTTGACGAGAGACGTGGTTCTGAAGCAGCAAATCATTTGACCTCGGTGACCTCGGACAACTCCTTGTGCTCGATTCCCTTTGTACCTGCAGCTAAAAACGTCACTTTCTCAACGAAAGATACGCGAACAGAGACTAGCAGCGCCCATAATGATGACCTTCCTGCTCAGCTACAGAAGACTAAGCAGACAGCGTTGTTGCTAAAGCGAAAGGGAGATATTCAAGGTGCACTTGAAGCTATAAGAAGAGCAAAGCATATTCAGAATCTCATTGAGCACAAGCAGCGAGCTTCTATAATGACTGCGTCTACCATGACCTTACCATTCAACCAAATTTTCGCTGCTGGATTTCAGGAGATTGAGCAACTGCTGGTAGATTTCGGTAATAAGGCGACATCATTTGCAAAAAGGTGCTTGCCCGCCAATCGCAAAATGGCTTTTGAGTGGTTGAGCAAGGTAAGACCTCGTTGCTTTGACTCAATTTCTGCCTCACCTCGTTGACACAGGTTGTGGCACACTGTATCGTTTTGCGTTGTTTTATGAGCAGCGGAAGCGGTACGAAGCCGAGCTGAAGAAGTTGCGACTAAAACGGCAGAACCCACTGCAGGCACCTCCGCAATATGAGATCGTCAGCACCTCTCACGAAGTAAAGTTCGAGCTGCCGTTTCTTGCTGACGATCAGATCAGGTTATCGATCAAAAGTGTCAGCGGGCTGTCCCGGGTAGCAGGCAAATCAGTTTTTGTCAAGTTTTGCCTTAACTTTCCGTCTGGGACGTCCCATGGAGGCCAGACCGGTGAGTTCCGGATCAGCTCCAGTGCCTCGTTCTCGGCTAAGATTTGTACAAGCCAAAAATGCTTCGACTTTCGATTGACACGGTCGCGAGGGACAATGCGTCTGTTTGGGATAAAAAAGGCGGTATTTGAAGTTTGGAGTCCAGCAACACTGTTTCGCAACTCGGAACTTGTCGCTCGAGCGTATCAGGAATTGGTACGTTCTCATTGTGCCATACGTCATTTGGATGCCATTTTTTCTGACCTCAACATACTGTATGTGCTGCGCTTCAGTCTCCATTACTGACGTGCTGTGAAATCGATACTCACATTCCTTTTCTCGGTCCAAATAGAAGGCCGTGCGGAGGAGATATTGAGGTAACGACGTTACGCATCAGATGTATTTTTAAGGATTGAGAGTGTTCTGACGTATTGACAATACCGGTGAACAGATTGCTCTCCAAGTGCGACGCCCATTGAAAGAAAAAGAAGTTCGTCTAGAGACTGTGGAGGACTTGTTTGTCGGTGATTACCCCGAGCCAGTTACGCTCTCTATAGAACACGTGTCCGTGCCCAATCTGGTTTCGCAGCCACCACCACTTGCCAATGTGTCTGGTCCTTTCGTAAAGGACCAAGAACAAACAAACGCACTACTTCAGGAGGGCCAACTAAGCCCTGCCTCCATGTCGGTCGACGACCCACACCATCTTGATCTGATAGTCAGCTACGACGTCATTATCGAAGAGGTGAGCATTTGCACGGACGTCAGTGTTGTGTCTCAAAACTGACATGTTTGTTTTCCATGATTATAGCTTGACAAAGCAAGGG
Source organism: Peronospora matthiolae (assembly GCA_921007115.2). Lineage (NCBI taxonomy): Eukaryota > Oomycota > Peronosporomycetes > Peronosporales > Peronosporaceae > Peronospora > Peronospora matthiolae. Next base: position 519,345 of record CAKLBY020000197.1, read on the forward strand.
CAATACTGCCTTCATTGTCGGGACCTGATGCTGTGACGTTGGATGACCGATGTGACTCTTTAGCGCTGAAAAAGCAGCTACTTGAGATTGAGATGCAGACCGGAACTCTGACGTTTGATGCGTACCTAGATTGTTTACGTAGCCGGATATCTGCTGATCGCATACTGATTGCAGAGCTCTTAGCGTTGAAACGACGGTCGGATGCCGCGCGTGTTTTTCACCGCATAAAAGTTATGGAAAAGGAGATGGAAGGCACTGAAGGTGTTTCCAGCGATGCATAAAGGACATTGTGACATCATAGTGCCATCGTCGTCGTACGTGCTTTACTCGCTGTCACCGCTTCTCGTCATGAAAAGTAGTCGATCATACTGTGGGTTTTACGCAGGCAACAAGTTCAGTGCGGTTCTACTTCTTCCGGGCTTGACGAGACAGCCGTGCAAACTGACTATCGGTTGGCGCGTGAAGCCACTGATGAATCCCGATCCGGTCAAAGAATTAACCAGAGGCTCCATCGCGATGCTTACCCGGTATGCTTGCGGTTTTTCGGTCTAAGATCTACCTCTACAACATTAGGGGTAAGCCAAAGTAGTGGATGGTGTTCGATGTAGAGAAGGCTTATGGTTGAGGGTCATACTCTGGCTGCGCGAACGAGACTTCAATTCGCTTGAGTCAGGAACAAAATGCATTCTTTGTAGAGTGGTTCAGATCACAGCTTACCGGACACCATCAGCATGAACTCGATATTGCAAAACTACAATGCTGCTCGCTACGCCTTTCTGCCTCAAAAGTTTACCTCGATCTAGTTAATCGGAAATCGCCATATCGAGCACAAGAAACGAAATCTAGTTCGTGGAAGCCCACCTGTTGCAACGAAGTAAAGATCTCCCCAGCTCTGATGTTTAGTCCGACTTCGCAGATTAGAGTTTGCAACCGATGTATTTTTCTACCAGGATGCCTTTCATATCTCGGTTGGTCCAGCCATCAGTTTGGTCTAATTTTATTCAGTCGCACGGCTTGACATGTTCGACTTGACCTGTATGTGGCTTATCATCATCTGCATGACCACAAAAGGTCATAGCTCGCTTACAACTTCGTGAGCTAGAGTCAGTTGACGATTTCGGAAGCTTCGTCAACGACCTGATCTCGATACCTTCGAACCTCATTTTCTCGCCTCAAGCAAACTTAGCTGCTTGGTTTCCGTGTGCATCGCGTAAATTATTTCCAAGTGTTTCTACAAGTTTGCTTGAACTCTATGAAGTCAGATTGGGTATACAGCATTCAACGCAATCAGACTCTTTATCACAAGGTTCCGAATACGTTGCTTATCCCTGCGCTGCAAGTTCGCGTTTTTTAAACGAGGAGCAATGGAATGAGGTGCGCACGATTGCACACGCACATGTGTCCAATTCATTGCGCAGTAAAGTAGATGCCAAGATTCACTGTAGGATTAATGAGGTAGAGAGATGCCAAAGGAAGATTCCGACTCACTTTATTAGTGACAAGCGATCACTCAGTCATTAATGGGAGCTCTGTGGCAGTGATAGCGGCAATGAGTCGATAAGCGTGTCGCATCGGGGTGCAAGCATTTGCTTTATGGCAAGGAGCGCTCTTGGTCACTAACAAGGAAGAAGTATCTTGTTTTGAGACGGTTGGTACTGACTCAGGTCTGCGCGGATACATTGTGACCAGCGGTTCTGGACTAGATCATAACACACGCTACATGTTACCAATTCCACAGCTCTAAGCTTTCAACATCTTTGTGCTCGAAGTCGCGAGCGCTAGTGCTCCAAATCACCAGTGAAAAGTCGAACTGAGAAGTGAACATTGCAGCCCCTTCAGTGCATGCTGGTTTTGCATCGACACTTGAGTCATCGGAACTCGTTTGCTCGTTCCTTTGACGATCGATCGCACTTTTGAGAAACAACATCTGGTAGAAACAAAGTTGAAGCAGAACGTTCACGACAGCACATTTTCGATTGATGCAAATTGCTTACGAGCAGCCGTCTCCGAGTGTTGATGTCACTATGCACTTTAGTGCCATTTTCCTTGAGCCAACCAAAGTCGAAGCCACAAAGACCGCAACAATCACCACCAGATACGCCCAAGCAGCAGCCGCAACAGCAACAGCAGTAGCAAGACCATTAAGTACCTACCAATCCCGCTACTAAGGGCATGAGCGAGCAAAAGACCGTGGGGAATTCCCAGAAACCATTGCAAGAGGACAAGAAAGCGGTGGAGAGCACAACAGTCGCTGTCCCTGCCGCTGTGAATGACATGGCTACCAAGGTGAGCCACTGCAATCAAAACAGTCGTAGCATTGAGGTAAAAAGCGGCTGACGCTTCATTGACTAATCGCATTCTCTTTTGTGTGTGTACATGAGCAGCACCCGCTGCAGAACCGATGGGTTTTGTGGTACGACAATCCCAAGAAGCGCAACTCGACCGAGTCTTGGGAGGAGAATCTCAAGAATGTTTACACGTTCAACACAGTGGAAGATTTTTGGTGGTACGTGGATACCGGGGTCGCTTTCGTTGCTATCAATATTGAGCGCTGACTAGCGATCGTTTGTCGTACGTTGGCCGGCAGTTTGTACAATAACATCTTGGCACCCACGAAGCTCTCGACTGGGAGCAACTACCATTTGTTCAAGGAAGGAATTCGACCGATGTGGGAAGACCCGATCAACGCCAAAGGCGGCAAGTGGATTTTCACGAACCCTCGCTCGCGAAAAGCGCGACTTGATGAGTGCTGGCTCTACGTGGTATGCTGCAGACACACGGCAACAGGTGTGCAAGGATGCTGGTCTGGTACTAATGAAGGTGGCGGTGATTTTTAGATGCTTTCGCTGATCGGTGAGACGCTGCAGGACGAAGATGACGTGTGTGGCGCTGTAGCTAGTGTGCGCAAGCCACAGGACCGCATTGCCATTTGGAGTGCAACGGCTCATGCTGAGGACCGCCAGAAGGCTATTGGACGTGGCTTCCGCCAGGCGCTTGTTGATCTCGGCAAGAATGAAGTGCTAAAGTACCAGTCACACGCCGATGCTGCGGCGAGCGGGTCCAGTTTTCAAAACGAAGTGTACGTTGATCATCTTCAGACGCGCATGTTGTTTTCTGTTGATGACACCTTTTGTCTGTTGTTGCAGACTGTATGAGGCGTGACTCGACGCCGTTGTAACCACATTTGTGTAGTAGAGATCTGCAGTATATGCAATTCATACACAACTTTTGAGCAATTTGAGCAACTATTGACATGTCAAAAATGTTGGAGCTTATCATCTCGAAACAGGATGATATTATTACGATAGCCGGCTGTTGATATCTTGCACTACTAATTTTCTACGCAAAAGAGTCGCACGGACTCGTCGTCACTGGCAGTAAGAAGCTCAGCCACAGAGTTGCCTTCGACGGCAGGGACCAAAGCCACGTCGAGTATCATATCCGTGTGACCCGCCAAAGTCTTCAGAAGCTGCCCTGTCCGGGCGTCCCAAACGTATAGCAGACCTTCCACCGTGCACGAGTACACAATAGGCTGCGAAGGGTGCCACAGCAGCTTAATCACTCCAGCAGGGTGACGGCAAACATGGCGGCACTACAGCAGATTGAAAGCAGTGGTTAGAAAGGTGGGCAAAGGAACGTGTTGAAATACTTCGATATACCTGGTACGTCACTAGATCCCAAATGCGCAGGTATCCGCCCAAACAACCTGTAGCGGCCCAGTTCATCGTATGACAGAATCCTCCACTGTGACCCGAACATTGGTGTCAGCCAGAATTGACATTCGTTAGAACAAAAGATAACGAAACGTACCATTCAACCGAGTTTTCCGTCGCACTTGAAGCGTCGTTGACGATTCCAATAATGCCTACCCCAGCGCCATCGTGCGACAACGCTGCGAGCACGCGTTTCGTCTGCACTTGAATCAGGCGAGCAGTGCCGTCCTGAGAGCCACATATTGCAAGAGGTTGCTAACAAGTAAACCAGATCCCGGCACTCGTTAGTTCTTTCCCAACTCACAAGGAACGTGCCCAATCCCAACTTACGCTTGGATGACAGGTGATAAACGTCACCGGACCTTCGTGAAAGCCGTGACTGCCGTACGAAACGAGTCATTAAAAATCATTCTCTCGATTATATGAATGCCACGCAGGTGGAGTCACGTACCCCCGGAATACGTGGTTACATTCACCCGTCTTCGGGTTCCAGACACGCACTGTCGTGTCGGAACTACCAGTCACAATCAGCTGCCGCACAATAACAAATGCCAAAAGTTAAAAACAAACACCAGCGGGCAGTATATCTATAGCGCACTTTTCCGGATCCTGTAAACGCGCCACATGTAACGCCGTCTTCATGTCCAGCAAACACGTGCATGCATTCTCCAGTCGTCGCCAGCCACATCCATACAGTCCCGTCGCTCGATCCGGCCAGTACTACGTTTCCCTTCTTATGCCAGCAAACCCATTCGACCTCTTGTGACGGACCCTCTAGGTTCTGTACCATGTTCCCCGTTGCTACTTCCCAGACCTTGACAACGCCATCATATCCTCCTGTAGCCGCGTATTTGCCATCAAAGCTGAAATCCACACTCACGACCGAGTCCTGGTGACCCGACAACGTGTACAGCACGTTGCCATCCTCTCGATTCCAAATCACACCGACATCGTCACCTCCGCCTGTGATGACGATCCTTGGGTCCACTGGGTTCACCTTGATCGAGTACACCGGCCCCGAGTGTTTATTGAACACCTACGATAACGTACAACTCAAGTAAGTCGCCAGCGTCTCCGACACTCCAGGCTACGTCCGCCATTGCTCTACCATCTCAGCATCATCGCGCACATCCGCGTCCTCAGCCAAAATTCTTCCGTCATCGTCCACGTCTTCCATCGCGTCCTCTTCCTCGTCTTCGTCTGTTCAACAGTCACACATTCAAAACCACGTGACCAAGGGCTCGTCCAAGGCCCCGCAGCATCGCACACCCTTTTACAGACGCACCGTGAGGCGCCTCGCCAAGTTCGAACTCGTGCGTGGTCTCGTCTGCCGTAATCACTTCGATCTCCGTCATCTCGTCGTCGTTCTCGTCGGTCACCTGAGTGTCCGTCATGTTCCTTGGTTAAGACTTGGTTCCTTTCGCTGGGCACCAGCCACACTCCGGATGTAGACCAAATGTGGAATGCATTCGGAGTCATATTTTACCAATTATTGTAGAATATAGGAGAGAAGATAAATTACGTGATTCACAATTATGGGTCTTCATGGAAATATCGTACTTCGGAGTTGCTGGGCAATTATTGTTGATAGGCTCACACGCTCAGCATTGTATCATGTTTTAACGGAGGAGGGCTGTCCACAAAATGTAATTAAAGATCGAAATTGGTTTCAGTCAATTAATAATATTGTTCATGCCGGAAACAATACTCAATATTCCCAGCAGACCAATCACGACGTGCCACTTTCAGCCTATTCATTAACACACGCAAAAAGTATTAAAAATGCGATTCAGCGTGACAGCTACGACCGCCGTCATCGCCTGCTTTTGTATGGCGACAGCATACGTGGGCGTGCTGTACACACTGCCGCAGGAAATCCGGCGCCTTCCCCGTGACCATCCCACGCACGTAGGTCCTTCCACCTGTCACTCCAACGAGTGTGTGAATCTCACAAACGATTTCATGGCATTGTTCTGCTGCGATAGATTTTAGCGCGCTTCCTGCTCATCTGCATCTTTTGCGGCATCTGTCCATTTGTATTGGCAGTCTTTTACGATCATGTGCGTGTTGCTGCATCGATTGATTGATCGTGGCTGAATGTGACAAGAGAGAGGGAGAGAGTTGCAACAGCTTGACTGACAGAGACTTTTGTGGCCACGTGCTTGGCAGGATGAAGCCAGCATGTCGTTCGCTCAATGGCTTGGCATCCGGTCGGAAGGTCTGCTGCAGGCGATCACTGTCCCACTGTTTGCAACAGCGGTGCTGTTCACAGGTTCGCTGCTGGCCAATGCGCTGCGTCTGCTAAACGTGTCGAAGCACTTCCACTTTAATGGCTGGTGGTTTGCAATCAAAAATTCGGCGCTGTACTATTCCATCACGCATGATCGACTACCGTCACTGCGCACTTACGTGCTGGTATTTGTCGATCGGATAGGAAAAAGGAGATGGCGCAAGGGGAGGTGCTAACTTTCGCATCTGTGTTACAGGGTCCCTTGACAGAAGAGTTTGTGTTTCGAAGCTGCATGGTTCCGCTGCTTGTGTGTGCGGATTTCACGGTCAAGCAGATTGTTTTGGGTAGTCCGGTGATGTTCGGAGTAGGTGCGTTCAGTGCAGCGTCGATTATCTGCAAGGTGTATGGATTTGTTCGTGACCTCGATGATGGATGTTATGATCAGCCCACTTGCACCATTTTATGGAGTATGTGCGACGTGGTCGGTCTCCCAAGGATGCAGCGTTGACCGTTGGTACGCACTGTTGTTGCAAATGCCTAACTCATTATTTGGAGTCTGACGTAGCGACGACGATTCTGTGCAGGCTTCCAGCTCGTTTACACCTCTCTGTTTGGAGCGTATGCTACATTCATTTTCTTGAGAACAGGTTCGATCGAGCTCATTTTGTAGTGTCTCTTGATCTTGCCGATAGCTACGCTAGGATAATCGCTGCTGTGGTAGTTGCTCAAGTCTCGGTGGTCTGATTTATCATCGTGCGGTATTGTTCGTTTAGGTCACTTCGCATCTACTTTCCTCGTGCACGTGTTTTGCAACGTCATGGGCTTCCCGGACCTCTCCTTTTTCAATCCGGAAAACTCATTGCACCCTTATCGATTCGGTACGGGCGTCATTTGATAAGGAAGTTGGTATGTGTTGTGGCGACTAAACTAACGTGTGTCATCTGCGCAGTACTTCTTGGAGCCTACTTTTTCGGCATTTATGGCTTCTCACTTGTCGTAATGCCGTTGTCGGAACCAGCAATCTATTCTTCGGAACTGTGGAACGTTACGGCGTCTGCAATAGACCACGGAGTTGTGTTCAGATACTCGGGCACTCTCTAAGTTTCAACTGAGATTTTTGTTGTTTTCCAGCTTTATTGAGCAGTTCGTGAACGAAAGCAAAAGACTGGCGCGCTGTATACGACGGTGCCATGCGTAGATCTTGCTATTCACATGGTATTTGCATGCTTTTTACTTCATTCGATAAGCATCTACGGCTCCTCGCGCTGGTTGCATCCTTCGTCGATGCAGGGCAATCAGATATCGAAGAGCATGCGCTTCTACCATTCTATCGTCATCATGAGCCTCGTGCTGGATTTTTTTACAGCATGTGCTTCGCGACGGTGGCACGATCTGACGTAGCAGCTGCACCATTAAGCACAGTGTCGCGATTATCGGCACATGGTTCGTTCCGGCATTCGACGGTACCTCGAGCATTAATAACGCGATCTTCTAGCTCTCGCGCATACACCTGCGCAGCAGACTTCACTGTTAATCAATTACCATTTACACCCCATCTAGTATCACATACCTTGCTTTGAGACAGTTCTCTTTGCAAATTGATCACCTCCGCCCGAAGTGTCATATGGTCCGAAGTAAGCTGATCGACTAGTTTGTCCTTGTTCCGAAGTCGCTGCCTCAAATTCTGCGCTCCACAAAACGAGTTAATATTACTGGTCTGCTCATTGCTTACGGGTCCCGCTTACCTTGTTTGCTAGCCGCAGTTCGGCAGCCAGTCGCCCTTCACCAACAGAAAACCCTCCGCGCCCACCCGCGCCCAGCATGTCTTGTTGACTGATAAGCCACGATCGCTGTAACGTGGAGTGCGCTTCTAATGCGCTGCGTAAGAGGGCAGACTGTTGGTCAAACATGTGCTGCATCTCGCTGGTAGACGGAGAAAGAAAGAACTCTCGAGCATCCATGCTCTCCAGTTCACTCATTTGCTCTCCACCAAACCTTCTCTTCTGATTGCTAGATCCTGGCTTCGACAAATCTCCAAGAGCGATCATGACATCGGTCCCTTCGGATAAACTAAAACTCGACTTCGTCTGCATTACCGCTGGGGAACCAGACGGCTCATCCACAGACCCTGATGATGGACTTCTGCTACGCGCCAACCCGGTAGACAGCAACGAAGCATCTTCGTTCGCGCTACACTCGTCACTCATGTACGTGAAAGTATCACCCCTGTCGTCGAATTCGTCCCTGCTTGCATATAAAGGTGCTGCTGAAACAAGCGCTGTCCACTCGTCGAGCGACTTCGAGTCAACACGAGCAAAATGCTTGTCGTCGAGCGGACCACATTCTTGACGCCATCGAAGAGGCCATGTTCTCTTGCTCCCGTTTACCAAGTCATCGTCGTCGTTTTTTTGATCAGCCTTGAACCGGCGGATTTTACTGTCAAGGGACACAAGCTTTTCTTGGTGAATTGCGAACTGCTCGTTGCGAATGACCTTCAGAGTATTCGCTGCCTCCATCAACGGTAACGACCGATTGGCGATAAGATCGATAGCGCTAGCTACAACCTCGTCTATATCTCTGGAAAAGGCCACCGAGTCATCATATTCCAATTTGCGGATTCGTGCAAGCACCTTGAACAAATCCAACTGTGTCCTGCTATCTCCGACTCGATCGTCAATCGGCTCGACTCCACATAACAACGGACCACAAAATGGCATTCCCTGTCGATTTGTGGCCAGAGTCGACCAAATTCTTTCCAACCTTTTGGCAAGCTGGACTTTGAGAGGCGCATTGAGGTAGCAGTATGGACAGATGAACGACCGTGATTTCTTGGAAAATATCTGTTTCAAGGGTAGCTGACGACGACAAACGAGTGTAGTGAGTATCATCCCATGACACATGCATGACTCGTCATATACACATACCTGTGGGAGAGCTTCGTGCGATATCGCAACAGGACACTGAATGCACTTCCATAGACAAGCTTTTATAATACTCTTCCGTGGTGAGGTATACTTCAGCTTATGTGTCGCCTTCTCACTATCATCACATGTTTCTTTCTCCCCTGTTAGCACGCAAGTGTGTCGAGGGCAATACCAAGTTGCACCTTCATCGTTTGGGAATGGGTAAGCGCCCAAACAAAATCGATGGTACACCTTGGTGCACCCAGAGAACTCGCACACAATTACCTCTCCTCCAAAACCGCAAAGCATACATTTCTCCTCAGACCGCTGTTCTTCATCAGCTGTACATTCCGGGTCGAACAAGAGCTGAGCTCTGCTGGTAGGCACCCCAATCTGAGATGTGTTTTTCTTTCGTCCATCCAGCTTTTTTGAAAGCGTCAGATCCTTCCTTGGATCCTTTCTCGCTGGCGGCGAGACTTCTTGAGACGACGAACGTCGACCACGTGGTTTTTTAACGGAGCCACTGGGTCTGTCTGGAGAAGCCGAACCAAGGCGCCGCTTTATAATGCCATCCCTGGACTTGAGTTTGTACTTTCTCGTCTTCTGTACGAGCGCAAGTTTAGCTTCTCGTATGCTTTCATCGACTGCATTCACCCCTGTACCTCCGGACTCTTGCTTATCTAGTGCATCTACCTTTGCACGCAATAGCTCCCCTTTTTCGCGCTCCCTTTCACGTTCCTTTTGGCAGTCTGGACAAAACCACTCTCCGGGTGGAACTGCCACTAATGGAGGAATCAAACAGTTCATGTGATACTCCCGTTTGCACTTTTTTCCGTCGCACAAAATTAGTAGCGAATAGTGATCATCCACCCGATTGCAGCGTTCACACGGCAAATCCACCACTTCATTCTTGCGTTCCATGCTATCAAAACATAGTGAGTAAATGGGCAACAGCCCCTGCATGCAAATGAATACAGTTGCATTGTGTAACGCACATGCGGTCGAAGAAGCATTTACCCGTATCGTCAGTCACGTCCAGCACAAGCTTCGCTTCGTCGAGGGCTTCTTGTATTAAATGCTGATTGTACTTGTTTGACGCCGTAAGCGTAGTGAGATCTTTCGGGAACGGCTGAATTGACGACTTCGAGACCCACCCACTGTGAAGGTTGGCAAAACAACCGTAAGATTGGTTACAGCGCTAATAACCGTCGATCAATGTACTGCAGCGCGCGCTCGTACTAGTTTCTGCTGCCAAAGAAATAAACACAAGCCTGTCCTTTTTTGGCCCGATACCGTGCCATCTTGGCAAACTCCCCGGGCTCGCTAAACTACAGGCCATCAAGCACATACGACGTAAACCACTTGATCCAACGCTCAAGCTACTGACATGACACGTACCCTTGCTGGCCAGGGCTGATAGCGTCCGACGCGAGCAAGTACTAGTCCGCCTCTCTGGTTTAAAACATCTCGAAGCGAGTTGTCACTGGTCTCCAGGAGTTCTAGAGGTATAGAATCAAGTAGACGAAAACAAGACGACGGAATTACAGGTGAGCTAGACGTGGGCGTCGAGTAGTTGCAGAATGCGCCCATCAATTTTTTGCTCTCTCTTACCGTAGTACTCTTCCTTGCGCTGCGCCAGCTCCATCAAGCTAATCCGTTCCTTGGTCATGGCTCCGCCGTGTGATGCCGACTGCCTCCCAAGTAGATGGACCGAGCGTCAGAGCATACAAGTAACCGTCAGTCAGAGGTACTCAATACTTCTGTTGGTTTTTCAATGCATCATAAAGACGCGTATGTGTCGGCCATTCAGGCGCTTTAACGTACCTGCAGCACTTCCAAATCGCCAGATCCGTCGCTCGTCCGTCCGCTATTTGGTGTTGTGCTCGACTGTGAAACTCGTTGGAGTGTGCACCACATTCTAGTCCTCTCTGAACTGATCGGGCGATATTTCGTTCAGGGGGAGTTCAAGGACACCAATGATGTTTGGAGTGGGAACACTGTTGTACAAAACAGTGCTACTCGCTCCAACGTATCTGCGTCCAACAACTGACTCAAACTAGTGTATTATGAATTATCAGCTTCTACCGATTAGAAACCCTTCACACATTAGCACATCACAACGTTTTTGCTGGCCGACAAAACAAAAAAAACTTCACATCTTGGGGACGCAGTCTTAAATTCATTTTTTACTGACCAGACGCAATCAGGATAGAGATGGATCTGAGACTGCACGAACGCAATTGTCGCCAAGACATTCATTCGACTTGCTGTCTATTCAGGGGCCTCAAAAGGTCACAAGAAGCCAAGCAAACAATTCAATGTATACATACGCACCATCGATACTCGCATTATAATAAATTGTCCGCAAGTAGTGGCGAGAAAGTAACACGCTGCTATAACCCGATACAATCGCCAATACACAATGGAAAAGTGAGCTCTAAAGACAGCAGGTACGCAGACATGAGAATAGCTGATTGAAACAGTTAAAAGCCCTCTGCACATCTCTTAGAACCTCCGCACATGACAAATTTTGAAGGGGTTTAAAATTCGAAGCCCAAGCACTATTCGGTAAATTCCGCGGGATTTTATTCTGAGCACCGGAAAATCATTCACATAACAGTACAATTGTTCCAGCCAAGCATCATTCCGAGCTGCATTAATGCATTAATCTACATCTTTATTGTAACGGGGTGAATCGTTACGTAACAATTTATAAGAAATTGTTAATAGAATATAACTATAAGAGTTATATTCTCAGAATATTGTCATAAGGACAAATGTTCTGTAGCACTTACGAGTAGTTCCTAATTGGTTGATATAGGCCATTATATCAACCAACGAAGACGCGCCACGATAGACGCACGCAATGAGTGGTGAGCAGATAACTGATTTACACATTTGTATTTAGACATAGTTAGATGAGGATAAATAGTGATTTATTAACAGACATTAACTATTATAAATACAGTTCTACTTTTTACTTTAACCAAGTACTCGCTTCTTCTTATCGTCTGCTTCTGCACGTACGAGTGTACGTGAAGTTCCGAGGCACCGCCTTATTCTGGCACCAGAATAAGTAGCTTGTACTGTCACCACTACAAGCTTCAGGGTGCCCCGTTACACCTGGTAGCACTTCGTAGTCCGTCCAAGGACCACGTTCACATCTAACATGAATATGTTGGATGATGAAGATGACCAAAGCTTTCACGCTACGCGTGACGGCTACTCCCATTTGAGCGATGTCGAATGGGATGCGGTTGAACGGATGGGTTCAATCATGGGCATCCATGCTGTTAGCGTCATGCTAGAGGCTCTCAATAGAGATGACCAACATGCTACTATCGCCAAGTTCATTCAAAATGAACTTGACGCAGAACGCGAGAAAGTAGCCTTGCTTCACCAACAAGGTTCTCAACAAGCAGAGTTGTTGAGAGAACAGGGTGCTCGACAGTTCGAACTGTTGAGAAAGCATCAGGCTGCTGCTGGTGGGTCGATGCACTCGCGTCGACCCGAGACCTTGAAGATTGACATCTCCAAGTATAGGGGAGTCGAAGAGGACTCTCTCTTGAGATGGTTCGTCGAATTGGATGACCATAAGGGCGCGTCGCATCGACGACGGGGATATGCAAGTTGCACTTGCCCAGTCAAATCTGGCTGGACGTGCCAAGACTTGGGCACTGGGGCTCAAGTTGCACGACCCTTATGCGTTTGGGTCGTTGGAAGTCTTCAAGTCGCGGCTCAGACAAACGTTTGAACCGCCTAGAGCTGAGTTCAGAGCTCGAACCGAACTCTTGAAGCTCAAGCAGGGTAAGCGTGATGTGCACGCTTACGCGCAACATATACGACATCTTACGAGTTGTATAAGTTCCAATCCGGTGGATGAACACACGTTGGTTTCGGTGTTCATGCAGGGTCTTGCGGATGGTCCCGTCAAGACTCACCTGTTCCGGCTTGAACTAGATTCACTAGAACAAGCCATTTCCATTGCGGAACAGGAAGACTTCAGTTTGAGACAGGCTCGCGCCAGCTCGACATCATATCGTCAACCGAGACGATATGACAGCGGAGGTCCAGAGCCGATGGAACTCTGTTATGTAGAGAGCGAGAAGGCTCGCTCTACAGACTACAAGAAGTTGCAGAGATGCAACAGATGTCAAAAGACAGTACACTACGCTTACGAGTGTAGTGCCTCTCGTTCAGTGTCTCGCAACACTGGGCGTAGTGACCGTCCACCCATGAGAAAGGGGCGCGGGTGCGCTGTTGGTGCAAAGACGCAACAACGGGATGGACCGTCAAAAAACGGACAGGATCAGTAGGTGCGGAGCACCCTACTGTTCCAGCAACGTCAAGAGAATTTGTAGGCCTCTTAGTTAAGGTTGCTCCCAACACACAAACGTTGTGCGTTGCTGCTCTAGGTAATGAGATCTCACTCATTTCCTTAAAACTTGAAGTGACAAATTAGTTGTCCCTTTGAGCTCTTGTCGATTGTGGGGCGTCCAACAATTTTGTGCGACGCCAATCGCTAGAAGATGGTCTCTTTAAGTTCAGTGAATGTGACACACCTCCTACGAGGATGACGGTACGTCTTGCGACAGGCGCATCCGTAACCGTCATGAAGCGAATAGTGAAGATCCACTATACGCTAGAAGATACTCAATATGACGATGACTTCATCGTATTGGATTTGGATGACAAATTTGATGTCATCCTTGGAATACCGTGGCTCAGAAGGTACGAACCACGGGTAAACTGGCAACATCGAACAGTAATGATGCCTGCCGCTTGTTCATCAGATAGCCATCTGATGAACGTTTTGGAGCTTCCACACGCGTGTGGATGTACTACGAGTGAGTGCGATGGACTCACTTGTGGTACGGTCCTTAGTACGACTGCACAAAACCTTAGTGTAACAAATGGTCACACTTCGGAGAAAAGGTCCGGCGGCTGTGAGGAAACACAGGCTGCGCCGAAGGTCCACCACTCGAATAAGTCGAGTGGACCGGAACAAAGATGTATCCCTAGCGGGGAACATCTAGAAGAGAAACAATCGATCGCTCAGGTTAAGCGAAACGATAATCCTAGATCGACTGGAGAGTCTTTCGTAGAGGATCTCGCTGTGGTTGCGCAACCCCAGCTAGAGGAAGTTAAGGGAATAAGTCCCAACATTACAAATACGGCGGAAATAAGTTCCCCGAAACCCGCGGGAATAAGTCCCCGGGAAGCCGAAGGAATAATTCCTTCGAGGCCTGAGGAATTGCGTCCCCAGGAAATGACAGAGACATTGAATGTCATAGTCTATGATGGATCAAATGTAGGCCCTTATGCACTTGATCTGATTGAGCCTCCGAAGTTGACTTCGAAGATAATTCAGTTGCCAACGCTCGAACATAAAAGGTTCTTGCGTGATCTGCGTAGTGGCAAAGTCAAGCAGATCTGCGTACTCGTCGCTGACGAAGAGTGTGTAGCCGACATAAGGTCAGCAACAGTGTTCACTGAGAACGAGAGAGTTCTCAGTAGTTCATCTATGGACGAGAGTGTCCTAGATGAAAAGACACGAGTTGAGCGATATGACTCCCAATCGTGGGAATCGCTCAAGATAAATCCTCTCTATGAAGATTTGGTTGAATTCAAGGATGTATTCCCTGAAACTGTTCCGTGCGAATTACCGAAGGATAAAGGTATTCGACACGAGGTCGAGCTTAAACCAGGCTCGAAGTACTGTGTCATGAAGCAGTGGCCACTGCCTCGTGAACAAGTACTTGCGATCGACAAGTTCTTTGCCGATCGTTTAGCTGCGGGCCATGTGAGGGAATCAACTTCCCCACATAGCTCTCCGACCTTCTGTGTGCGAAAAGCAACAGGATGGTGGCGGATAGTGCATGCATTTAACAAGTTGAATGCTGCAACGGTACCGGCTCAGACGCCAATACTGAGGAAGGACGTAATCATTGATGGTATGTCAAAGAGTACCATCTTTTCGTCGATGGATTTGATGGATGGCTTCTATCAAATCCTTATGCGAGAACGGGATATACCCAATACCTCAGTTAGCACGCCTAGCGGCATGCTCTGGGAATGGCTAGTAATGCCACAAGGGCTTAGTAATGCCCCTGCCACGTCCAACAGATGTGTATCACATCTGTTGAGACCAGTACGAGAATTCGCGCCGAGTTATTTCGATGACGTATTCATCCATAGTCGGGCTATGGATGGAAAGTCGGACGTCTAGGTTCACAGGTACCACGTCCGACAGGTTCTTACAATCATGCGAAAGCATCAATTGTATGCAAACCTCAAGAAGTGTATATTTGCAGCAAGAGAAATACCACTTCTTGGGTGCATCGTTGGTAAGAACGGTGTACGTCCTGATCCCGAAAAGATCAAGGCGATCACCGACTGGCCTGTGCCGGTTGACGTCAAAGGTCTTCGAAAATTCCTTGGGCTAGCGGCAAATTTGCAAAAGTATTCACGCAATTACGCCGATATGACTGTGCACCTCTCTCGTTTGTTGAAAAAGAACGAGAGGTGGTTATGGAACGCTGAATGTCAGCGCTCCTTTGATGGTATCAAGCAGAGCTTGATACAATCCCCAGTCCTAGCAATTGCCGATCAGGACAGGCCATTTCATGTGGTCTGTGATGCCAGCGATTTCGCAATCGGCTGTGCATTAATGCAGTACGATCTTGAAGGCATTGAACGCGTCGTCTGCTATCAGTCGCGTCAGCTGCAACCAGCTGAGCGGAACTATCCAGTGCATGACAAGGAACGCCTTGCCATGAAGTATGCACTCGCAAAGTTCAGAGTCTATCTGTTGGGAGGTAGACCCTTCATTGTTTACACTGACCATGCGTCATTACGCACGGCAGTGAACAGCCCGCACCTTTCACAACGTATGTCACGGTGGTTGTCATTCTTTGCAGAATACAACTTTACAGTCGAGTGCAAACCAGGACGACTTAATGTCGTCGCTGATGCACTCTCACGTCGTCCCGACTTTGAACCAGTCGTGAAACCCAACAGTGAGACAGTCACTGTTGCGGTTATGACGTCCTCAGTACCATCTACAACGTTGTATGATGATGTGAGGCGGGCATACGCCCAAGATGGTGAGATTGTGAAGTTGTTGACACATCTCTCACAGCCATCTCGAGAATCGTTGAAACGATTGTCGTCTGCGTATCGATCTGCATCAGATCAATACACTACTCGCAACGGGTTACTGTATTATACAGCCGTTTCTGGTGACAAACCACGTGTTGTCATTCCAGTAGATACTGATCTGCGTTTGCGGATCATGTTCGAGTATCACGATGCTCCTATAGGAGGACATCGTGGCTGGGAGAAAACATATCTCACGGTGAGTCGAGACTTTTACTGGCCCCGCCAGTATTAGTTTGTGCGAAAGTATGTTCGCGCATGCGAAGTACGTCAACGAGTGAAGTCAAGTCCTTCACTGCGTGCACCTTTACAGCCTCTACCGGTTCCGGCTGAGTGCTGGGAATCCATCTCAATGGATTTCGTCTTCGGGTTACCCAAAGACGCACGCGGGAATACGGGTATTCTCGTATTTTAGACAGATTCAGCAAAATGGTACACCTTGTGGCTGTACCCGAGTCAATCACGGCAAGTGGCTGTGCTTGTGTCTTTATTGACACCATCTTCCGACTTCATGGGTTTCCCCGTGAACTCGTATCAGACAGAGATCCACGATTCACTGATGATCTCTGGCGTTCCGTGTTCAAATCACTCGGAACGCGCTTGAAGATGTCTACATCTGATCATCCAGAGTCAGATGGTCATATGGAACGTGCCAATCATGTCCTCGAAGAGATACTTCGAGGATACGTACACTCCTTTAAGAGTTGGAGTGAGTTCTTGCCAATGGCAGAATTTGCCATTAACAACTCGGTGCATGCGTCCACGACACATACACCATTTTTATTACGTGAATGGCTTACGCCATCCGCGTGTACCCACCTTACTAGAGTGTAACTCTGGTTTAAGGGGGGAGACTCGCGCGAGCAAAAACCGATTCGGTTCACGCTCATCACGCTCTGACGAAGAGGTCATTGCGTTTGATGCCGATATCGATAACATCGATATCGAAGAAGATGATGCCAGTGAGAGTGCGAAAGCCCTCACTGAAGAAAAGGTTGATGTTGCTGCAGTGCACTCACAGCGCACTGAAGCTAACGAGTCATCAGATGAGTTCATACTGGCTTGTGAAACGGTAGTCCGTTTTGTGCAAGACTCCATTGCCGAAGCGGTGGATAAGCAAAAGCAAAACGCTGACAAGAATGGAAGGGCAAACAATCTTTTATTTAATAAAGGTGACTTAGTCCTACTGTCTACGGTTAATCTACCAAAGCATGTAGTGACTAACTTGGGTAGCAGTAAACTACTACCCAAGTACATCGGCCCATTTTGTGTATTGCACCGCCTAGGCAATGCATACACGATCGAGTTGCCACGTAAGATGCGAACGCATCCCACGTTTTACGTTGGTCGGCTTCAGCCGTACCATCAGTACGCTGCTTCTTCCGATGAAGAACGCCCTTGCGCTCAAGCATCTCGCAGAGAGCCTTGTGCTCCCGATGGTGGGCATCGACAAGGGTCTGAAGAGCAGTTATCTCAGCCCGAGACCGATCAACAATCCCACGAGCTACCCTTAGCTCGTGACGCAGAGACGTCAGAGCTCTCTCGTTCTTAAGCTGAGCAAAGGCAAACTCAGATCGATGCTTCGAGACAGTGTCCGCCATTTGGAGACGCCTGTCCCGCTCATGCTCGAGATCGTCGCGTAACCCTTGCGTTACGCGATCAAAGAAGCTCTCGGGAACACACGGATCTCCATGATCGTGTGGAGAGCGTCTTTCCTCCTCCTCCACCTCCATTAGAGGACTCCCCGGTGGCCAGCGCTATCTAGTTGAGCAGCTGTTGAACCACCGCGACGTGAACGGACGTCGGACGAGTTATCTCGTCCGGTGGCGCGGCTATCCCCCGTCCTGGGATACTTGGGAGCCCCGCTCCCAACTGATGGTTGACGTACTGGGTTTGGTTGAGCAGTACGACGCGGCACATCCTGTGCCGCAGAAGGGCCGCCGGAGAAAGTCTTCCCGGCACGGTCAAAAAGGGATTTCAGACTGTCAATCCCTTCGTACATCTCAGTAGAGATACGTACGCGCCACCACGGGCTAGTAAGGAGGTAAGCCTCCTTAGGTGCGCGCGCAGAGTTGTTCACACAACACGGGCACGAGTCTCCCCAAGAGAGACAGGGTAATCCTTTCTCCCTAGACAGACGATGCCGCTTGTAGCGTGCACCTGTCGGGGTTCGCTTTTCAAACTTATCACGAGCTTTGATAAGTTTGTCGTTCCAAGCGTCACGACCTACATCCTCAAGGTTATGGATGTAGGCGTTCCACGCTTGAAGTAGTGAGGGACCATCACGCTTGTGATTCCCACTGTACCATCGATGTCCAAAGAAAGCATCGATGAAGAATTCGTTTTCAGCGCGATAGTTTTTCGCGCTGGGGTCAAGGTGATGGATCCTTGACGAATCGAACAACCGTGTTCGATAACGATCACTCGTCATCACCGACAAGTGATCCATGACAGATTTAGGAGGCATCCATGCCTTCTTCTCGGGAGCGAGACGCAACACATTGCGATCCCGCTCTTCCTGCGACGTGCCGACAGAAGTACTGGCACCTCGTTGCGAAGTGGTGTCCATAGGAGAACCGACACCACTGTTAGCGCCCGAGTCTCGCGACCTCGAGCGCCTTCGCTTCGGCGATGGTTCATCTGATTCATCAGATGAATCAAAGATGCTGCGACGCATAGCATCGTCCATGCCACGCTTGGCAGGCGGCTTGGATTCAATCGCCGTCGATACGGATCCTTCTTCCGTATCAGGAGAGTATGAGACACCGAGCTCATACTCTGTGAAGACATGAGTGTCTTCATGACCAGCGCCTGCATCACCAGGTGACACAAGCTGAGTCGCCGTAGCAACCGATGAGACATCAGTTGCTGTGGTTTCTGCTTCGGCGTCCGCACAAAGACGTGCGGACGCGCTCTCGGCGGCCTTGCTCGCGCATCGCATGGGCTTGTTAACCATGCGATGAAATGTTGGAAAGTGGACTCGGACCAACAAGTGCAAACCCTGTCCCAAATGATTTGGGACGAGTATCCATTTAGTCAATCAGTCACTAAACTGACTGATGGTTAAGGGGGGGGTGATGTAACGGGGTGAATCGTTACATAACAATGTATAAGAAATTGATAATAGAATATAACTTTAAGAGCTATATTCTCAGAATATTGTCATAAGGACAAATATTCTGTAGCACTTACAAGTAGTTCCTAATTGGTTGATATAGGCCATTATATCAACCAACGAAGACGCGCCACGACAGACGCACGCAATGAGTGGTGAGCAGATAACTGATTTACACATTTGTATTTAGACATAGTTAGATGAAGATAAACAGTGGTTTATTGCAGACATTAACTATGATAAACACAGTTCTACTTTTTACTTTAACCAAGTACTCGCTTCTTCTTACCGTCTTCCTCTGCACGTACGAGTGTACGTGAAGTTCCGAGGCACCGCCTTATTCTGTCATCAGAATAAGTAGCTTGTACTGTCACCAGTACAAGCTACAGGGTGCCCCGTTACAATTACCCACACTGCAAGGTTTATCTAATTTTAGGACATAGCCTTGACCTCGTTGCACAAAATATCTTCGGCATTAGTGCCTCTTCGGGCTTCTTTTCTGAGAGGAAGTCATGATCGTGTGCACAAATGGAGTCTGTTGACTTTGTTCACAGACAATGGATGCGCGGCAACGATTAAAAAAGCGTCAGTAAGCATTGGAATTACATGATGCAATTATTATGTTACGAACCACTTTAACGGCTGATTCAGTATTTAGCAATAAGACATTTATTTATAATCAATTAAAAATATGGAAGTTATATAATTACGGTAATATAGAAGGGGTGGAGGGTGGTTATTGAAAACCTGGGGGGGGTGGCCAACGTTTCCCTATCTTTATCTTATATGTAGGGGGCGACACTATTGCTGGCAAGATGGAGAGAGAGACGTGTTGCTTGGGTATGCGCTCAAAATTTAGGTAATTACGAAAACTGATGACCCGCATATTAGTCAATGTCGTACTGACTCAGGAGCTTGTCTCGTACCCGATCATCGTCCGTAGCCTGCACTTGAAGCCCAAAAGATGGATCAGGCGTTAGAAGTGGTTCGTAACGTCGTATGCAGATGTGGCGAATTCCAATGCGTTCTGACGCTTCTAATCGGTGCCGCGCATCCATTGTCGGTGAACAAAGTCAACAGACTCCATTTGTGCCACGATCATGACTTCCTCTGGGCAGAAAAGAAGCA
The DNA here is from genome assembly GCA_921007115.2 of Peronospora matthiolae. NCBI lineage: Eukaryota > Oomycota > Peronosporomycetes > Peronosporales > Peronosporaceae > Peronospora > Peronospora matthiolae. Next base: position 539,592 of record CAKLBY020000197.1, read on the forward strand.
CGATGAGGTGACAATGTCGAAGATATTTTGTGCAACGGGGTACACCTTATTTGGTAAATTAGATAAACCTTGCACTGTTCATGTAACGGGGCACCCTGTAGCTTGTACTGGTGACAGTACAAGCTACTTATTCTGATGACAAAATAAGGCGGTGCCTCGTAACTTCACGTACACTCGTACGTGCAGAGGAAGACGGTAAGAAGAAGCGAGTACTTGGTTAAAGTAAAAAGTAGAACTGTATTTATAATCGTTAATGTCTGTTAATAAATCACTATTTATCCTCATCTAACTATGTCTAAATACAAATGTGTAAATCAGTTATCTGCTCACCACTCATTGCGTGCGTCTATCGTGGCGCGTCTTCGTTGGTTGATATAATGGCCTATATCAACCGATTAGGAACTACTCGTAAGTGCTACAGAACATTTGTCCTTCTGACAATATTCTGTGAATATAACTCTTAAAGTTATATTATATTATCAATTTCTTATACATTGTTATGTAACGATTCACCCCGTTACATCACCCCCCCTTAACCATCAGTCAGTTTAGTGACTGATTGACTAAATGGATACTCGTCCCAAATCATTTGGGACAGGGTTTGCACTTGTTGGTCCGAGTCCACTTTCCAACATTTCATCGCATGGTTAACAAGCCCATGCGATGCGCGAGCAAGGCCGCCGAGAGCGCGTCCGCACGTCTTTGTGCGGACGCCGAAGCAGAAACCACAGCAACTGATGTCTCATCGGTTGCTACGGCGACTCAGCTTGTGTCACCTGGTGATGCAGGCGCTGGTCATGAAGACACTCATGTCTTCACAGAGTATGAGCTCGGTGTCTCATACTCTCCTGATACGGAAGAAGGATCCGTATCGACGGCGATTGAATCCAAGCCGCCTGCCAAGCGTGGCATGGACGATGCTATGCGTCGCAGCATCTTTGATTCATCTGATGAATCAGATGAACCATCGCCGAAGCGAAGGCGCTCGAGGTCGCGAGACTCGGGCGCTAACAGTGGTGTCGGTTCTCCTATGGACACCACTTCGCAACGAGGTGCCAGTACTTCTGTCGGCACGTCGCAGGAAGAGCGGGATCGCAATGTGTTGCGTCTCGCTCCCGAGAAGAAGGCATGGATGCCTCCTAAATCTGTCATGGATCACTTGTCGGTGATGACGAGTGATCGTTATCGAACACGGTTGTTCGATTCGTCAAGGATCCATCACCTTGACCCCAGCGCGAAAAACTATCGCGCTGAAAACGAATTCTTCATCGATGCTTTCTTTGGACATCGATGGTACAGTGGGAATCACAAGCGTGATGGTCCCTCACTACTTCAAGCGTGGAACGCCTACATCCATAACCTTGAGGATGTAGGTCGTGACGCTTGGAACGACAAACTTATCAAAGCTCGTGATAAGTTTGAAAAGCGAACCCCGACAGGTGCACGCTACAAGCGGCATCGTCTGTCTAGGGAGAAAGGATTACCCTGTCTCTCTTGGGGAGACTCGTGCCCGTGTTGTGTGAACAACTCTGCGCGCGCACCTAAGGAGGCTTACCTCCTTACTAGCCCGTGGTGGCGCGTACGTATCTCTACTGAGATGTACGAAGGGATTGACAGTCTGAAATCCCTTTTTGACCGTGCCGGGAAGACTTTCTCCGGCGGCCCTTCTGCGGCACAGGATGTGCCGCGTCGTACTGCTCAACCAAACCCAGTACGTCAACCATCAGTTGGGAGCGGGGCTCCCAAGTATCCCAGGACGGGGGATAGCCGCGCCACCGGACGAGATAACTCGTCCGACGTCCGTTCACGTCGCGGTGGTTCAACAGCTGCTCAACTAGATAGCGCTGGCCACCGGGGGAGTCCTCTAATGGAGGTGGAGGAGGAGGAAAGACGCTCTCCACACGATCATGGAGATCCGTGTGTTCCCGAGAGCTTCTTTGATCGCGTAACGCAAGGGTTACGCGACGATCTCGAGCATGAGCGGGACAGGCGTCTCCAAATGGCGGACACTGTCTCGAAGCATCGATCTGAGTTTGCCTTTGCTCAGCTTAAGAACGAGAGAGCTCTGACGTCTCTGCGTCACGAGCTAAGGGTAGCTCGTGGGATTGTTGATCGGTCTCGGGCTGAGATAACTGCTCTTCAGACCCTTGTCGATGCCCACCATCGGGAGCACAAGGCTCTCTGCGAGATGCTTGAGCGCAAGGGCGTTCTTCATCGGAAGAAGCAGCGTACTGATGGTACGGCTGAAGCCGACCAACGTAAAACGTGGGATGCGTTCGCATCTTACGTGGCAACTCGATCGTGTATGCATTGCCTAGGCGGTGCAATACACAAAATGGGCCGATGTACTTGGGTAGTAGTTTACTGCTACCCAAGTTAGTCACTACATGCTTTGGTAGATTAACCGTAGACAGTAGGACTAAGTCACCTTTATTAAATAAAAGATTGTTTGCCCTTCCATTCTTGTCAGCGTTTTGCTTTTGCTTATCCACCGCTTCGGCAATGGAGTCTTGCACAAAACGGACTACCGTTTCACAAGCCAGTATGAACTCATCTGATGACTCGTTAGCTTCAGTGCGCTGTGAGTGCACTGCAGCAACATCAACCTTTTCTTCAGTGAGGGCTTTCGCACTCTCACTGGCATCATCTTCTTCGATATCGATGTTATCGATATCGGCATCAAACGCAATGACCTCTTCGTCAGAGCGTGATGAGCGTGAACCGAATCGGTTTTTGCTCGCGCGAGTCTCTCCCCCTTAAACCAGAGTTACACTCTAGTAAGGTGGGTACACGCGGATGGCGTAAGCCATTCACGTAATAAAAATGGTGTATGTGTCGTGGACGCATGCACCGAGTTGTTAATGGCAAATTCTGCCATTGGCAAGAACTCACTCCTACTCTTAAAGGAGTGTACGTATCCTCGAAGTATCTCTTCGAGGACATGATTGGCACGTTCCATATGACCATCTGACTCTGGATGATCAGATGTAGACATCTTCAAGCGCGTTCCGAGTGATTTGAACACGGAACGCCAGAGATCATCAGTGAATCGTGGATCTCTGTCTGATACGAGTTCACGGGGAAACCCATGAAGTCGGAAGATGGTGTCAATAAAGACACAAGCACAGCCACTTGCCGTGATTGACTCGGGTACAGCCACAAGGTGTACCATTTTGCTGAATCTGTCTAAAATACGAGAATACCCGTATTCCCGCGTGCGTCTTTGGGTAACCCGAAGACGAAATCCATTGAGATGGATTCCCAGCACTCAGCCGGAACCGGTAGAGGCTGTAAAGGTGCACGCAGTGAAGGACTTGACTTCACTCGTTGACGTACTTCGCATGCGCGAACATACTTTCGCACAAACTAATACTGGCGGGGCCAGTAAAAGTCTCGACTCACCGTGAGATATGTTTTCTCCCAGCCACGATGTCCTCCTATAGGAGCATCGTGATACTCGAACATGATCCGCAAACGCAGATCAGTATCTACTGGAATGACAACACGTGGTTTGTCACCAGAAACGGCTGTATAATACAGTAACCCGTTGCGAGTAGTGTATTGATCTGATGCAGATCGATACGCAGACGACAATCGTTTCAACGATTCTCGAGATGGCTGTGAGAGATGTGTCAACAACTTCACAATCTCACCATCTTGGGCGTATGCCCGCCTCACATCATCATACAACGTTGTAGATGGTACTGAGGACGTCATAACCGCAACAGTGACTGTCTCACTGTTGGGTTTCACGACTGGTTCAAAGTCGGGACGACGTGAGAGTGCATCAGCGACGACATTAAGTCGTCCTGGTTTGCACTCGACTGTAAAGTTGTATTCTGCAAAGAATGACAACCACCGTGACATACGTTGTGAAAGGTGCGGGCTGTTCACTGCCGTGCGTAATGACGCATGGTCAGTGTAAACAATGAAGGGTCTACCTCCCAACAGATAGACTCTGAACTTTGCGAGTGCATACTTCATGGCAAGGCGTTCCTTGTCATGCACTGGATAGTTCCGCTCAGCTGGTTGCAGCTGACGCGACTGATAGCAGACGACGCGTTCAATGCCTTCAAGATCGTACTGCATTAATGCACAGCCGATTGCGAAATCGCTGGCATCACAGACCACATGAAATGGCCTGTCCTGATCGGCAATTGCTAGGACTGGGGATTGTATCAAGCTCTGCTTGATACCATCAAAGGAGCGCTGACATTCAGCGTTCCATAACCACCTCTCGTTCTTTTTCAACAAACGAGAGAGGTGCACAGTCATATCGGCGTAATTGCGTGAATACTTTTGCAAATTTGCCGCTAGCCCAAGGAATTTTCGAAGACCTTTGACGTCAACCGGCACAGGCCAGTCGGTGATCGCCTTGATCTTTTCGGGATCAGGACGTACACCGTTCTTACCAACGATGCACCCAAGAAGTGGTATTTCTCTTGCTGCAAATATACACTTCTTGAGGTTTGCATACAATTGATGCTTTCGCATGATTGTAAGAACCTGTCGGACGTGGTACCTGTGAACCTAGACGTCCGACTTTCCATCCATAGCCCGACTATGGATGAATACGTCATCGAAATAACTCGGCGCGAATTCTCGTACTGGTCTCAACAGATGTGATACACATCTGTTGGACGTGGCAGGGGCATTACTAAGCCCTTGTGGCATTACTAGCCATTCCCAGAGCATGCCGCTAGGCGTGCTAACTGAGGTATTGGGTATATCCCGTTCTCGCATAAGGATTTGATAGAAGCCATCCATCAAATCCATCGACGAAAAGATGGTACTCTTTGACATACCATCAATGATTACGTCCTTCCTCAGTATTGGCGTCTGAGCCGGTACCGTTGCAGCATTCAACTTGTTAAATGCATGCACTATCCGCCACCATCCTGTTGCTTTTCGCACACAGAAGGTCGGAGAGCTATGTGGGGAAGTTGATTCCCTCACATGGCCCGCAGCTAAACGATCGGCAAAGAACTTGTCGATCGCAAGTACTTGTTCACGAGGCAGTGGCCACTGCTTCATGACACAGTACTTCGAGCCTGGTTTAAGCTCGACCTCGTGTCGAATACCTTTATCCTTCGGTAATTCGCACGGAACAGTTTCAGGGAATACATCCTTGAATTCAACCAAATCTTCATAGAGAGGATTTGTCTTGAGCGATTCCCATGATTGGGAGTCATATCGCTCAACTCGTGTCTTTTCATCTAGGACACTCTCGTCCATAGATGAACTACTGAGAACTCTCTCGTTCTCAGTGAACACTGTTGCTGACCTTATGTCGGCTACATACTCTTCGTCAGCGACGAGTACGCAGATCTGCTTGACTTTGCCACTACGCAGATCACGCAAGAACCTTTTATGTTCGAGCGTTGGCAACTGAATTATCTCCGAAGTCAACTTCGGAGGCTCAATCAGATCAAGTGCATAAGGGCCTACATTTGATCCATCATAGACTATGACATTCAATGTCTCTGTCATTTCCTGGGGACGCAATTCCTCAGGCCTCGAAGGAATTATTCCTTCGGCTTCCCGGGGACTTATTCCCGCGGGTTTCGGGGAACTTATTTCCGCCGTATTTGTAATGTTGGGACTTATTCCCTTAACTTCCTCTAGCTGGGGTTGCGCAACCACAGCGAGATCCTCTACGAAAGACTCTCCAGTCGATCTAGGATTATCGTTTCGCTTAACCTGAGCGATCGATTGTTTCTCTTCTAGATGTTCCCCGCTAGGGATACATCTTTGTTCCGGTCCACTCGACTTATTCGAGTGGTGGACCTTCGGCGCAGCCTGTGTTTCCTCACAGCCGCCGGACCTTTTCTCCGAAGTGTAACCGTTTGGTACACTAAGGTTTTGTGCAGTCGTACTAAGGACCGTACCACAAGTGAGTCCATCGCACTCACTCTTAGTACATCCACACGCTTGTGGACGCTCCAAAACGTTCATCAGATGGCTATCTGATGAACAAGCGGCAGGCATCATTACTGTTCGATGTTGCCAGTTTACCCGTGGTTCGTACCTTCTGAGCCACGGTATTCCAAGGATGACATCAAATTTGTCATCCAAATCCAATACGATGAAGTCATCGTCATATTGAGTATCTTCTAGCGTATAGTGGATCTTCACTATTCGCTTCATGACGGTTACGGATGCGCCTGTCGCAAGACGTACCGTCATCCTCGTAGGAGGTGTGTCACATTCACTGAACTTAAAGAGACCATCTTCTAGCGATTGGCGTCGCACAAAATTGTTGGACGCCCCACAATCGACAAGAGCTCAAAGGGACAACTAATTTGCCACTTCAAGTTTTAAGGAAATGAGTGAGATCTCATTACCTAGAGCAGCAACGCACAACGTTTGTGTGTTGGGAGCAACCTTAACTAAGAGGCCTACAAATTCTCTTGACGTTGCTGGAACAGTAGGGTGCTCCGCACCTACTGATCCTGTCCGTTTTTTGACGGTCCATCCCGTTGTTGCGTCTTTGCACCAACAGCGCACCCGCGCCCCTTTCTCATGGGTGGACGGTCACTACGCCCAGTGTTGCGAGACACTGAACGAGAGGCACTACACTCGTAAGCGTAGTGTACTGTCTTTTGACATCTGTTGCATCTCTGCAACTTCTTGTAGTCTGTAGAGCGAGCCTTCTCGCTCTCTACATAACAGAGTTCCATCGGCTCTGGACCTCCGCTGTCATATCGTCTCGGTTGACGATATGATGTCGAGCTGGCGCGAGCCTGTCTCAAACTGAAGTCTTCCTGTTCCGCAATGGAAATGGCTTGTTCTAGTGAATCTAGTTCAAGCCGGAACAGGTGAGTCTTGACGGGACCATCCGCAAGACCCTGCATGAACACCGAAACCAACGTGTGTTCATCCACCGGATTGGAACTTATACAACTCGTAAGATGTCGTATATGTTGCGCGTAAGCGTGCACATCACGCTTACCCTGCTTGAGCTTCAAGAGTTCGGTTCGAGCTCTGAACTCAGCTCTAGGCGGTTCAAACGTTTGTCTGAGCCGCGACTTGAAGACTTCCAACGACCCAAACGCATAAGGGTCGTGCAACTTGAGCCCCAGTGCCCAAGTCTTGGCACGTCCAGCCAGATTTGACTGGGCAAGTGCAACTTGCATATCCCCGTCGTCGATGCGACGCGCCCTTATGGCGTCATCCAATTCGACGAACCATCTCAAGAGAGAGTCCTCTTCGACTCCCCTATACTTTGAGATGTCAATCTTCAAGGTCTCGGGTCGACGCGAGTGCATCGACCCACCAGCAGCAGCCTGATGCTTTCTCAACAGTTCGAACTGTCTAGCACCCTGTTCTCTCAACAACTCTGCTTGTTGAGAACCTTGTTGGTGAAGCAAGGCTACTTTCTCGCGTTCTGCGTCAAGTTCATTTGAATGAACTTGGCGATAGTAGCATGTTGGTCATCTCTATTGAGAGCCTCTAGCATGACGCTAACAGCATGGATGCCCATGATTGAACCCATCCGTTCAACCGCATCCCATTCGACATCGCTCAAATGGGAGTAGCCGTCACGCGTAGCGTGAAAGCTTTGGTCATCTTCATCATCCAACATATTCATGTTAGATGTGAACGTGGTCCTTGGACGGACTACGAAGTGCTACCAGGTGTAACGGGGCACCCTGAAGCTTGTAGTGGTGACAGTACAAGCTACTTATTCTGATGATAGAATAAGGCGGTGCCTCGTAACTTCACGTACACTCGTACGTGCAGAAGCAGACGATAAGAAGAAGCGAGTACTTGGTTAAAGTAAAAAGTAGAACTGTATTTATAATAGTTAATGTCTGTTAATAAATCACTATTTATCCTCATCTAACTATGTCTAAATACAAATGTGTAAATCAGTTATCTGCTCACCACTCATTGCGTGCGTCTGTCGTGGCGCGTCTTCGTTGGTTGATATAATGGCCTATATCAACCAATTAGGAACTACTTGTAAGTGCTACAGAATATTTGTCCTTATGACAATATTCTGAGATTATAACTCTTAAAGTTATATTCTATAAACAATTTCTTATAAATTGTTACGTAACGATTCACCCCGTTACAGTTAACATTACAAGGGTGTGTGCGTCCGACTACCTCACGTACACGTATATGCAAAGAAAGATTGCTATACGAAGTAAAAGTACTCAGTAAAGGTACAAATACTAACTGCATTTAGTATAGTTGATGCTTTCAATTAATCCCTATTTGACTTCATCAAACTATGTCTGAATACAACATGTATTGTAACTACCTGCCCAACACTAATTGCGCGCTTCTGTCGTGGCTAGTCTTTATTGATGATTCCTTGGTCCCATATCAACCAATGAGAAGTGCGTTGCATCTGCGAGGCAACATCATTTATTATGGAAATATTGTAAGAATATTGTGTTTTTCCTAACCTAATATTCCTAAATGATAATTACCTTATGTAAATTATCACGTAACGGAGACACCCTATTTCATCACCTTCCCCACCAACAGTCACATTAGTGACGATTTGATAATTGAGTGACTCGTTTTTGTGGCTCTGGGACAGGGAAGCACTTGTTATCCAATCCATCCATTCTTCGTTCTCATCGCATGGTTAACACGCCCATGCGGTGCGCAGACAAAGCTGCTGAGAGCGTAGTCATGATTCTCCATTCAGCTGCCACTGGGAAGATAATATCTCCCGAAGCAGCTGACATAAGTTCGTTTACTGCTTCTGCGACTCGGCCTGCAGCAGCTAGCTGCTGCAGGCGCACGCGGTGATGCACCGCGTGATGTCGGGGACTATGAGCTCGAGCTCATTTTTTTCCCGGTGAGTCCGACTCGGAGGAAGCTAAGGCCAAAAATGAACCCGATGTGGTAAAATCGAAGCCGACAAAGCTGGCTTCTGGAAGCGCTCTGACCCTTACTGTTTGTCGTGATATATGTGGATCGTCCTACAAATCGGATTCTCCGTCTCCGAGACGTAGTCATTCGACTGAAAGCGATAGTGGATGCTGGAACGATCTTGAAGTTGATACAATCATGCATCAGAGTTCGGGTAATCGGGAAGATTCTGGTGTCCGTACTTCGATTGACACCAAACAAGAGCATGTGGATTGCAACATCTTGCCCTTTACTTCTAAGAAAAAGTCGTGGCTACCTTTTCAGATAGTGTTGGACCGTCTGTCTGACCCGACTATTGATCGTTATCGATTAAGACTATTCGATTCATCAAGGCTTCACAAGCTCAATCATAGTGCGAGTAACTATCGCACTGAACATGAATTCTTCATCGATGCCTTCTATAAGCATCAATGGTACAGTGGAAATCACAAGCGTGATGTATCCTCGTTGATTAAGGCGCGGAACACTTTCATCCACAACGTTAATGAGATTGGGTGTAATGCCTGGCAAGGAAAACAATTGTTAGCTCGAAATAAATTAAAGAGGCATACCCCTATCGATTCACGGTTAAAACTGCATCGGTTATCAAGAGAGACCGGGCTAACGCGCCTCTCTCGGGGTGATACGTGCCAATGTTGTATGAATAGCTTAGTAGGAGCTCCAAAATAAGCTAAGTACCTGAAACTGCTGAAAGGGAACCGGATCGTTTCTAGTGTCTATAATCTGTGACATATTTCATTGGGGAGTGTGTGCGTGTGTGTACTATGGCAGTGGCTTTTTTGGCTGCGCTTGGTGTGCGTGCTGTATGTGCTTACTGGTGCCCTGTGTTGCGGTGGGACGTCAAGGTAAATAAAGGTAGTGGAGAGTAGGCTGATTTGTAATTTCAAATATTGGGAAAGATAAATCCTTTGTAGACGACTTAACTACAGAACGGGGTGACTGAATATTAGGTGTTCGGTACTGTTATTATACCTAGATCAATCGTTGTTTCGGGGAAATTCCCAAATTTTTCGCAAAAAGTGGTCTTTTTTGGGGGAGAAATGCTCGACAACCATGTTATTTTTGCGATCTTATTTTGAATAAGACTGCTCAAATCTGGCAATTGATGGTATTCTCTATGTATTCTTTTAGGAATGATTTCGAGTCATTTCCAGGATACGTATAGATTACAAAACATAGTGCGCTCGTATTGCTTTGGAATTTGTTTCAGGGTGCGCATGTGCATGTGTGTAAATGTATTTCTGTGTTATGCACGTATACAGGTAGTTATAGGTGTGCGCAAGCATTGTTGTCGTAGACGGCCATATTAGGCAGTCCACAACCCTTTTTTGGCTCGCAAACAACAATAGGAAATACTTTCACTTTGCCCTGTTTAAATTTCCATACTAAAGTCTTCCAATTTGGCTCGAAAAACAATAGCAACGGCACTTGGTTGTGCGCCGTATGCGGATAGCTTGCTATGTGTGTGTGGTGGTGTGTGGATTGATGCGGGCTTTAACTTGTTGCCGTTCGGGACGTTGGCGAAATAGAGCGATTTGACCCGTCTTGAAACACGGACCTCGGACAACCGAAGTTGACGCCTTACTTCGCAGCAATAACACCTGTAAGAAAGCCAAGTCACACACGCTACTACGGTTCACCCATCCGTCTACCACAACCGAATAATATCCAATAAACGTCAGTTCAGCCGAAGCCAATCATACCGAAAATCAAATACTTCTTCATATAGTCACAGTTAACAAACAGATCGCCGACTGGCCACGCGGACAGCCTCCAAACTAGTATCGTTACGCTTTTCAAGCACGAGAAGTACAGTTCTATTTTCTTGTTGTCTTGGTTGCGTTCGTTTCGAATTCGCCAAGTACCGTTGCTATTGTTTTTCTAATACTAATTGGAAGACTTTAGTATGAAAATTTAAACAGGGCAAAGTGAAAGTATTTTCCTATTGTTGTTTGCGAGCCAAAAAAGGGTTGTGGACTTTAGTATGGAAGTGTAACAGGAAAGTGCAATGTGCTGTGAGTGTTATGCAATGCTTTTGCAATGTCTTGTTGTCTTGGATGCGTTCGTTTCGCTAAAGGAGGGGGTGCTCCGATTCCGCTTGCACTTGTTTCCTCCTCACCTTGTGTACCCGTCGGTAAGGCGGGTTGCACTCTTCTAGGTGGACTTGACTCGATGCTGAACTTGACCGTTTTAGAGATTGGTGTCGATCAGGTGGAAATTCCTCACCCGATCACGTGTTCGTGGTTGATGCTATCCTGAAATCGCCGTGACCAGCCTTGATTGCCTTGTGTTTAAAGTGGGATACTTGGATCGCGAACCTTCTGACCACTTGAGCCGTCTTGTGGTCTTGTACTTCAACCAGTAAGGCTGCCTGCGTCCGATCGCAATTGAGGTGTGTTGAGAGTCCTTGCACTCCTGGCCAAATAGCTCCAGGAGAGATCTACATGTCCTTGGTTTCGAAGTCCTCTGACGTCTGGAGGCCAAAATATTCAACTTGGAAGAAAAACGACAAGTATGTGCTTAGAAGCAAATTGAACTCTCTTTAATGCTATCCAACCAAAATCCAAAACTATAACCACGCCTACTCCCTACATCAGGATTGGCCGCCACGTGTCTTCTCCATGCGGAGTGGATTTGCAGTCCTTCTATATCACGTGGCCTTCTCCAGATCGCGGTCCCCTGCTCGCGGCTCCTTGATCGAGGTTCCTTTATCAAGGTCCCCTGGTCGTGGTCCCTAAATCGCGATCTCCGGAGCGGTCCTCCGATTGTGGCTCTTTGACAGTATTACAGTCTGGGACCGTTTGGACTAGATTAGATGGAGCCCGCTGGGTCCTCCCGACGGTAACTACCAATTAACCGGGCTGTCATTCCACGAGCGATTCAGCCAAAATCATTTCGTGCTCAGCCGAATAGCCTATGCTAATGGACCCGATCTAAATCGGCGTTACTACCAAATCAATTTCCGCAAAGGAGAACCGCTCGACAGGCGGCGTTGGTTAAAAATGTCCTAGAATCGATGAATTGTAAGGTCGGGGAGACTTAGGCTGGGGTTCCGTAGGATGCAAGTGGAAGTAGTTTTATCCCGCTTTTTGTCAGAGAAGCCTATCTCGATATTATTTTTGACCCGGGAGTTATAGTTGCCGAGGCAAAAGATGCGGCGAGATTTAAAATTGATCTTAAAACACGATCTTAGATATGTCCATATCGTTTGATACTCTCTCGGCTATAGTAGAAGCACCCGTTAATGTACAGAGTCACGATCATTACTATTCGTAAGGATAAATCGACGTGGATCTCCTTATTTACGATCTCGCCAAGAAGATGTCCCTGTAATACATTAAGAACTTACAAACTTCCGTGCAAGCTAAAGATTTCAATCTTATAGTGAACGCTGATCTCCCGATATTTGGAATCCTTGGCATTTGCCTTGTAAAGACCGATCTGCAATCGAGGTAACTACTTTTGTTGTATGTAAAAATTTTCGCGCACGTGGTCGAGATCACGTAAGGTATTCTCGTCCTAGGTACATGACCGGTCCGAAACTTGATACGTCTCTAAAATCTCTCTATGTTTCAGATTGCACATATTTCATGAACTCTTGCAGGATGGATATTTGACTAAAGTAAGATTATTTTATTTAATGCGTTACGATTGGCTGCAGGCGTAAGCAAAAGCAAAATGATGAGGGTTAGACCATCCTGATATTGCGCTCCAGATTATTGCCTTAGGCAGGACCATAAAAGGCAATTTAAAATCATGCATGGTAATTTCTGGATCACTGGACGGGGCAAAGAGATTCTGAGCAGGACCATGCGCTCTGCGTTCCGGTTTGCTGAAGAGGGTCAGAGCTACGCTAAAAAGATGAATTTACATTGCAGGACGGGACAAAAAGATCTTGTGTGGAACTTGGTATTGCGGTGGATAGAAGAAGATACAGTATGGAAAGACGACATATAAGTGAGCAGTTGTGATAAAGTAAACGGCCCAATCTGTCTCCCAAAAAACATCTTACCGGTCACATGATTGAGCTAATGGAATTCTGATCCTGCGATCAAAACCAAAATCCCAGGATCATGGCTGCGCCTAACCAGGATGAGAATATGGCGAAGATAACAATGGAAGTGCTCGTCATGCGTGGTTAGACCAGCGTATAGTCGTTATCAGCGATTGATAGAGCAAATATATGGCCTCTCTGGAGCATAAGGGACAAATTGTAAAAGAGCCGCGACCTACGGAAACCATTCACAATTTTGCAATCTGAGTGCCAGGTCAGCGATATGGTTCTGATACCATGCAGTATTTACTATGTAGACCACATATTCGATGTGGGCCGTACACTTATCACGATCCAACAACCTTTATCTTCAATCCTGATCCGATTTATCATTTTGCGGCCCGACTGGATGGTAAGGAAGAGTTGCTTATAGAAATTGTGTCACAACCATCTCCACCCAAGGCAGGAAAAGATTGCGGACGCGTGGTGGTAAATTGTTGAAAATGAAACTACCTATCTCTACAATCGATGGATGTTTAGTTGAACGGCCTCGATCGAAGATCGGGTATAAAAAACTGTTATAGGGTTCCGGTCAATCTGTCTTCTTTCTTCATACCAAGATCAAGATATGTGACGGGTGAAACGTTGGATTGATATAATAGGATCAAGGATGTCCGCTACCTTTGGGAAGGTGCACACAACGGCCATTGCACTTAACTTATTGGTGGAATACGTACACAATTCTATTCCTATAGATTCGACACTGTGTTACAGTCTTTCCACAAGGCTAAATTTAGGACAAATTGATTTGTTTGTTTTAAAGTTAGTGATTTAATATTACTAACCAAAATAACAACGGGGTTTATTCCCACAGTACCGCTGATGCACTTGGAATGTAGATTTAAGATCGGGATGTGAATTCGATAAAATATGTCCGATGATGCTTGACGCTAAAATATACATGAAGAGTTTAGAAAGGGTGCATAAGACCATCCCAAACGTACAGATGAAAAGAGCCGGAGTAATTGTCTTAAATAATGTCCACAAGTTGATTTGAACACATGGTGTCTCAAAATTTTGATGTGTTCTTGATATTCCAGACATTTGCAATTTTGTGGGTACTATCGCAATATGTAACGTATATTAATGATTTGACCGGTAATGCAATACATCGATTATTAAAGTGATCAATAAAAATGGCTTAAAATCTTGACACACTTTGGGGATGGACATTCTATTGTAATGGTGATTTTAATTTGAGGCAAACTGTGGTTTAGGATACGTAAAAAGTAGGTATGATTCAAATTGGCTGGTTAAACAGTAGACTTGATATCTGCTTATTCTGCGCAAGAAACGCGTCTTCCTTCTCTAGGCAAGATTTAATTGGCTTCCCGAGTACTGAAAACCTATGTGCACTAAGACACGGACGACGGATCCGGGATATTTCGCTCGGATCAAGCAACTGTTAAAACACCCCACTGCCATCGGACGCCTTGTACAAGTAAAAGTACTAGATTTAAAATACGTGAGATCGATATAGTGGCTGCAAAAATTGAAACAAGTATTTTCAAAACTGGACTGAGTGAGATAGTGACGCAAGTGTGCCGGATCGCGGTGTGAATATTCCCACACAATCATCGAATCGCAATTTTAAAAACAGAGCAATATCAACATCTTCCAAGGCCGTAACGAAGCGCGCACTCCAGTCCGACCGACGGCATTAAAGGTGAGCACAATGTCGTTAGGCAAGCATGGATCGGATTATTCTCTCTGTGAGTCGGAAATTCTGGGAAAGCGAAAGATCGATCAAAATACGTATAGCAATGTGTGGGATCTAATTTATCACGATTACATCATATGTGGATCTCACGGCTGAGGGAATCACTTGCTTAGGTATATACGACATGCAGCAATCAGCCTAATCGACGAAATATACGTATTTATAGTTTGAACCTGATAATGGGCTGACATTAAGGGCTTTGATTTAAGTTATAGGATACGCTTCTACTGTTCGAGGCAAGGGTTTTGGACTACTGATGCGCAAAAATGTCAACTGTGCCTTCAAGCGATAACTATCCCTGGATTGTTCGGCCAGCGTTCAAGCGATACTACAACAGCTTCTGCGGCAGTTAGACGCAGAAAGAAGTAAAGCAGAGTTTCAAGATCAAGTAACGAAATAAGTTGTCGAGATGCAAGAGAAATGAACTACCTACTTTTAGATCCTGGTGACTTTGTGAAAAGATCACTGCAACTCAGGACGAGTATCCAAAATCATTGTGATCCAATTACAAGTTCCACAGGATCACACACCAAGCCCTTAACCATCAATTTAAACAACGCTAACGGTCCACCCAAACGAGTGTAGACCACGCTACTGACACATTCACAAATTAGAAAGAGACAAGCAGAGGAAATTAGATCGGATAACCCGCTCTGCAATTAGTTCTTCTCAGACACAGCGGAGAGTCGAGGTCGCACCAGAAAATCAGACTTTGCCAATCCACCACATGTGCATACTCACCAACGAGATGACTTATTTAAAGTAACACAAAGCAGGAATTGTCTTGTTGAGCAAACTATACTTTTGAGCTTGGGCAGACATGCGAACACCAAAAGCTTTTCAGCAGGATAAACTGTGTTGTGTTGTGGAAAGAGCAGCTGATGACATTAATATGCGTCCTTCACGAATCGTCATGATAATACATCTCATGACCGTATATTACCACTCGATTCGACGTCTCCCGGTCGGATAAAATACAGAATGTATCGCGACAACGCGGCTTTTGGCGCACCACACTCGCTCGACATGGCGGTAGCTTTAAAATTTAGTATGCTTTAGTACCTGCGCTTGTATCGATCATGAAGTTGCACGCACGCCGCTGAGTACGAACACCAGATTCTCTTCATCCGTTCATACAACAGCAACTTGAAACTGAATCAGCTATACGAGCTTGAGTAAAAGTAAAATTTGACCGAGAGTACACCGCTACAACAGCTTTGGACAACTTAATTTTAAGCCTTGACGTACTGTGGAGTAAATTCAGCGTGATGTAGGCCAATTTAAATCGAAAAATGGCCTTTTACTAACGTGATGACTGAAAAAACCGCTTAGGTTCGTAAAACATTGGAAAATTTAAGTTGTAATTACAAACGTATGTTGAAGAAGGCAGTAAAATCAGCGATTACAATTATTTTAGCGACGACAAACGGCAGACGTAGGAAAAGCGAAGCACAATAGATTCAAATACACTTTAGTTCTACAGTTCTACCTCACTAAATCTTGCCCCGGTCTTATAGTCTCCACCATGGTCTAGAATTAGACGTCCACCGGGGTAATTGTATGGTCATATGCCTCTAACTTTTAGCTAAGATATAGGACAACAAATCTGTGGTAAAGCCGATCGAAATCGGGTTCGAAAGCCTAGGCAATTCTTCTCAGTGCGTGGTAGTATTGACTGAATCGCTCGTGGAGTGATCACCGGTTGATTGAATGTTAACATTGGGAGGACCCGACGGGCTCGACTCCATCTAGTCCACACGGTCCCGGACTGTAATACTGTCAAGGGACCGCGATCGGAGGACCGCAATCCTAATACCGCAATCAGAGGCTCGCGATCAAGGGACCGTGATCAAGGGACCGCGATGAGAGGACCGCGATCTGGCGTAGGCCACGTGATATAGAAGGATTGCAAATACATTCGGCATGGAGAAGACACGCGGTGGTCAATCCTGATGTAGGGAGTAGGCGTGGTTATAGTTTTGGATTTTGGTTGGATAGCATTAAAGAGAGTTCAATTTGCTTCTAACACATACTTGTCGTTTTTCTTCCAAGTTGAATATTTTGGCCTCCAGACGTCAGAGGACTTCGAAACCAAGGACATGTAGATCACTCCTGGAGCTATTTGGCCAGGAGTGCAAGGACTCTCAACACACCTCAATTGCGATCGGACGCAGGCAGTCTTACTGGTTGAAGTACAAGACCACAAGACGGCTCAAGTGGTCAGAAGGTTCGCGATCCAAGTATCCCACTTTAAACACAAGGCAATCAAGGCTGGTCACGGCGATTTCAGGATAGCATCAACCACGAACACGTGATCGGGTGAGGAATTTCCACCTGATCGACACCAATCTCTAAAACGGTCAAGTTCAGCATCGAGTCAAGTCCACCTAGAAGAGTGCAACCCGCCTTACCGACGGGTACACAAGGTGAGGAGGAAACAAGTGCAAGCGGAATCGGAGCAACCCCTCCTTTAGTCGGTCGTCTGAGCGCCAGTGGAGAGTCTGGATCGCCTCATAAACCAAAATCCCCCACTCCACCGCATCAACCAACCAAAAGCTAATCTACTAAAATTCCTGACTATGAGCTAGGATATGCTTTATACGAGCCCCCTACATTCCATAAATCGTTCTTTTGCATACGTGGTACACTTCAGATAGATCATCGATCTATTTGACCGATCGTCGATCTACTTGATCAATCGTCGATCTCCTTGGGTGACCGTCTATCCTTCTCGAGGACCATTATCCCTGCCGATGTGTCGGTCCTCTTCCTGACTTTGAACACCTCATGCGCTTCCGATCTTTTATCTTGACTCAATCTTGGCAGCTAGAAATTCGATCCCGTTGCTGTGATATATGATCGCGGTATTGCGATATTCACTCTTGGCATCGTAATATTTTAAAATTGCGACAACAGGTCTTGGTGTTGCGCAGTTCACCGCCAATTAATCTTTCTCCGCGAATCGTTGCGGCTTAAGATCACTCCACCCAACGGGTTCCTCCGATTTCTTCGATCTACTTTACCACCGTGACTAAAGTGGGTAGTAACAAGTTGCTACCCGAGTTCATCGGTTTATTTTGTGTGCTGCGACGCTTAGGCAACGCATACACGATTGAAATGTCACGTCAGATGCGCACGCATCCTTGTTCTACGTCGGACGCCTTAAGCCGTTTAACCGGTACGTGGCTTCTTCCGGTGAAGAAAATCCCCGAGATTAAGCTTCTTGAGAGGTACGTTTGCTCGCGGTGCTGACTATCAGCCGCGTCTGAAGTTTGGATATCTCTTCGCGAAAACAATAGATAGCTTGACGAGATTCCACTAGCTCGTCCCGAAGAGAACGCTGAACGCGCTAATTCAAAAGCTGAGCAAAAGAATAATCTGATTGATTCATCTCTCATTTCGAAGAGAAGCGGCTCACATTACCGAGCAAATAGAGACGCCTGCCCCTTTTGTGCTCGAGGTCCTCGTTACGCGCTCAAGATGACTTACAGCTCCATACTGGACCTGAAAACCCGTCTGAAACTTGTTTTCTCCTCCGCCTCAACCATTGACTAATGAGCGCGGTGGCCAACGCTTCCTCGTTTAACGCTTGTTGAACCACCGTTATGTGAAGGGACGTCGGACGAGTTAACTTGTCCGGTGGCGCGGGTGTCCACCCTTGGTAGATAGTTGGGAGCCTCGCTCTCAACTACTGGTTGATTGTTTTGGTCCTTGTCGAGCCGTACGACAAGTTCGATGCCGAAGGAGCCCAACGGGAAAGGAACGCCTAGAGCGCTTGTAGATGAATCGCAATTTAACTATTACCTTGTACATCTCTGAAGTAACACGTACACGACACCAGGGGTCACTCATGTAGTTCGGTATACAGATGAGTTACACCTAACCCCACCTATGTTCTAGGGGCACTTTTGCATGCTCTTTCACGTAGGCCAGTCGTATTATGCGACACTTCAACGGTTCCCTGTCTAAACCGATAAACGTACCTATCAATGAATAAACCTGTCAAATCGAATCGAACTGGCTCTCGGACCGGGTGTACCCGACGTAGTTTTTATGGCCTTTCTCGTGGAAAAGTCACATTTTATGTACACTTTGTACTTTTTTTGCAAAATCGATATCAAATTTGCACTTTCTTTGTTACCAATTCGGACATAGCCTTTCTGATGTAAAATGACGTGCTGAATCGAATGCAACCACGTCAGAAAGCTGAATCGGACTGGTTGTCGAGATATTCTCAAAAACGTGTGTTGACTGGTTGTCGAGATATTCTCAAAAACGTGTGTTTTCGGCGAGAAAGGCGTTTTTTTAACGCGCGATCATTTCGGTACAAAATCACGTTTTTCGTCGATTTTAGGCATAAAAACGAGTCTGTACAAAAAAGTACCAAAATTCAGCTTGATGACGATAGCTGACGAGAAAGAGCATGAAAAAATACATCTGGTCCGTATAGTTACAAAGTCTAAAAATGTTTCATATATAGACTTTTTTTGGGAAATATGAAAAAAATGTTGAATTTTGGCGAAAAAAGACGTCATTTTAGGCCTTTTTTCGACCTCGGGAAATGCAACTGCGATTGCATTTCCAAAAAAAAAAGTCAGAATCCATGCTGGAATAGACGATAATCACCTTTCCTGATGTACCGCGAATAGCGATAGGTGTCTTATGGGCACCCAACATCATACAATTGCAACGCACTTCGCCCCGAAGACTGCATTGGTTTCAATCTAATAAATGCTACCCGCCCGTTTACACAGTTGGGTATTTATGCATGTATTACAGCACATTGCACTTTCCTGTTACACTTCCATACTAAAGTCCACAACCCTTTTTTGGCTCGCAAACAACAATAGGAAAATACTTTCACCTTAGGGTTAGGGTTACCTGAGAAAGGCATTCGACATCATAAACTACCGAAATTTACGTACTTTCTCGTATGGCCCCAGCGAAGTCTAAAAATAGCCATCTATGCTTTAACTCTAATAAATATTCTAACACGTAGAACGAGCCAGTCCACTTTGGATTTTACACCTCGGCAAACCGCATACTAGCCCCAGATCAAGTTTGGTTCTACCCAAATTTGAAATCTTTCCACCGGATAATCCTATTCTTTTCAACACCAGAAATTAACTACGTTTCCAGTATCGATCCAAATAATTAAGTCTGCCCCGCTGATCGATCAATTATCAAAAAGAACTTTCAGAAAAGAGGGGATCCACTGACATGTCGCACGATATGAATGGCTCACGTGAAAGAACACAAAAAACTACCCCTAGAACATGTGCGAGGTTAGGTGTAATTATTTGAATATTACGTACTTATTGCGGGTCCACATAAAATACGCACTTAAGCGGGGCTTAGGGTTAGGGTTACCTGAGAAAGGCATTCGACATCATAAATTACCGAAATTTACGTACTTTCTCGTATGGCCCCAGCGGAGTCTAAAAATAGCCATCTATACTTTAACTCTAATAAATATTCTAACACGTAGAACGAAAAGTCCACAACCCTTTTTTGGCTCGCAAACAACAATAGGAAAATACTTTCACTTTGCCCTGTTTAAATTTCCATACTAAAGTCTTCCAATTAGTATTAGAAAAACAATAGCAGCGGTACTCGGTCGTCTGAGCGCCAGTGGAGAGTCTGGATCGCCTTATAAATTGAGCGAACCCCACTCGGCCACAATGGTGCGCGTGCTTGGATCTTTTGGTGACTTGGGATATCACCTTGAGTCCCATGATAAAGATGCTTAGATCAATACTAAACCTAGGATTGAAGCGTCAGCGGAAGATGTATCGCCGCAGACGTGCGAAGAGAAAGGATGTCAAGATCATCATAGTTTTGGGAGGGGCTACGATGATAAGAAAGTTACAGAGGAAGATCACCAATTTGGTCTGAAAGAGAAACATCGACCGTTCCTCGAGGTCCTTTCGGAAACCACCGCGGATCGTGCTGCAAAACACGATTCGCTGGATGAAAACCCTTCTGCGAAAACTGAAAGATTCACATCCAAAACCACCGCCAAATTAAAGGAGAAAAACACACGCCTAAGTTGTCCCGTTCAAAGTAGAAGACGGCGGAGACGCATCGGAACAAGCAAGCGATCAAGGCATAAGTTGATGCTGAATTAAAAGGCTGGCAGTTAAAGCGGTTAAACTGGAAACTTTATTGGCAACAGCTGAAGAAGCTTTATACAGAAGACCCAGTCCTAAAGGTTTTAGATCCTAAGCTGATCTATTTGATCCATGGTCCGGTATCGCCACCGAAAGCGAACTAGAATTAGCTGGAGGCACTAGATCATCTTATTCAACTGCTAAGAGACGCCGGATCTACAGCGGGATTTTTTGACACATCAAAACTTTTAAAGTGTAACCACAGTCGGGTTATCAAGGCAGGACGGCTATTATTCGAGAATTGATTTTCACTGACAGTGTCTCACGATCCGAAGGATCGACAGATCAGGGAAGAAGTAGATACCGACCGAAGAATTAAGCAGATCAACCGCACCCTGGAAGAAGAACACCCGGGCCAAGTAATCGATTCGATGGGCCGCAACGCGAAGGAATCATGTACAGGGCCTTCGCGCTATGCCTCAGTAGAATCGGATTTGGACTCAGACGAATCGCTTGGGATACAACGGATGCCTCTGGGACCGACGGGAGCAGCTCTGCTGTGAGACAAGATCGACTCGGCCAATAGCTAAATGCGATCGACTCCAATGCCGTTCTCACGGAAGGCAAACACGGCGGAGCCAAGCCAGTTGCAAACGTACTTCAAGTCCGCCATGGACAAGTTCATTCGCGATCACGAAGAACAAAGAGCAAGCCACCTGGTCGTCCAATGACGGTTTGCAAACTCGCAAGAACGGTATGTTTAAGATGTCGAAACGGAATCAGTGGATTCATAATGCGATCGACCGAGCGAACACGAGCAAGGCCAAAAGTGTTTTAACAATCTAAGGCGATTGCGGGTGGCAACCACAGGATCCGCACCCACGGGAGATTTCAGTGCGCAGAGGATTAGGTTGTCGGTAATGACTTACCTGCCCAAGATAAAAGACGTGCTAGCAGCTGGTTTAACAAGATGAGGACTGTCTTCCTTCGCGGTCAGGCTCCAGATTACGAGAAATGTTGGGTATTTGGAGATCTGCTGACGGTAATTGCCCGGAGTTGAATAACTAGTTAAGCTGATTGACCCGCAATGAGTGATAACTATTGTCCAAAAGCTTCATGGTCCAAAGAGGATCCTAATATCAGTTGGAAGACAGTATTACCATGCGCATAAACGGCCGAGTGAGACCCCGTTGGAACATCTTCACCGGCTAAATGTGGCAGGATGCTAGAGAAGATAGCGTTCAGAGATGGATCGCCTGCAAGCCGACGTGAACATGTGAAACATTCCATTTTTTTGAAACTTTGAACGATCGAGAGATTTCAAAGCAACTGACTCTATTGCGAGTGCAAGACGCTGACGCGATAGAAGAGACTCTACACGCGTATCAACTTGAGAGTTATTAGCACAACAAAGAGCTGACCGAAGGGAACAAGTATCGATCGCGATCGTCTACAGCGTCGGCCCCGGTGTATTTAAAAAATTTGCGAGTAGTGGAAGCCATTCGCGTAGAAAGTTACGAAATCGATTTAGGGTCAAGCTCGGAAGGATCGATTGAAGAAGGGTTTTGCCGCAAAGTATTTGTGACGAAAACCTCGGATCAAGCTGCAGACCCGAAAGAACAACGAGACAGATTGCACAAAACAGACCGGGATGATGATCGCGATCTCAGCGGAGCTTCAAAAGCCTGCACACGTTGTGGCTCAAAAAGACATGACGATCGCGGAAGGTGGAAAAGATTGATACGTCAAAAGTGTGGCCGCAAAGGACATCCCTCGGACAAGGACCTGCATGTGTCTCCCGCCTGTGGGGAAATTCATGAGAGCGGTGAATGCCCCATAGAAGAGTTCTACAAACCGATCTGCAAGTGGTACGTCCCAGCCTAGCACGTGGGACTACTGCCAACCGAGATGAGGACATGTTATTTCAGGACGCTCGCCAGGTTGAAATCTGGTACGAGAAGAGCGTTCCTAGGCTATGCATCTATGCATTTGTGGAGACTGAAAGGATCGATCAAGGAGTAAACAGTCGGATCGGTCCGATCGCTGATATATAGGATTTGAAAACCCACCGCCTACGTAGTATTTCAAGTGTAAAAGGGTGGATGTATACTCGCGATCTCCTGTTAAAATGGAGCTCAATCTAGCACCAGGAGAAGAGCGCGGGTTTCGGAAATTTCACGTACCTGGAAAGTGTATAAAACAGACTGAAGCAGTGGGAAAGATTAACAACGAAAAGGCAACCATGCGATTCGATTCTGGAGCTGAAGTTTCAACCATAGACGCTACTTTCGCTCGTATGTAGGATTATAATCGATAACAGTCAGCAGCGAAAATGTGTGGGGATCCGAGAAAGCGCTTACATGATTGAGGGGCGTACCAAGATCAAGATCACATTAAATAAATTGCTAGAATTTTATTTTGATGTTTGGGTGTGCGATCAAATTGGCCAAGAAGCAATCTTAGGTATGGATTTTATGGTGCCAGCAGGAATAAGATAGCATTCCGTAGATGGTACACTTTGTTTTCCCGATGAGGTAAAAATTCACTTGGCAGGGCGACGACCTCCGTACGGAGTAAATATGAAACCGATCACTGCCCCAGACCAAAATGTGGTAATCCCCGCCGGAGAATTTACGGAAATGAGGATTGGAAAAGGTTTCCCCAAATCCAAACTATGGGTAAGGCGAGACAAGAAGTGGGCATCAAAGATGACTACTGGGCTGGCAAGATCAAGTAATTGATAGAGACTAACGTCCTCGATCGGCAAGTGATTCTTGACCACGATACTCCTTTAGGGTGGTGGATAATGACGGACATGATGCCTCGGTTACCGGGATAGGTGTCGGTCAGATCACGCCGGTGAAAGGAATGGCAGACTCTGGCATTTAAAGCTACAACGGAGTTAACCAAAGAACATCCGATCGGGTATTCAGGGCCCCTAGTGAATCAACCCGTCTCATCCTACCCCAAAGAAGATTCCCTCACGAGCAGAGTTGGCAGATTTCATAGGGCGCAACATCGAGGAAGAAGATCGCCCGGAAAAAGAAGAGCAGCAATCGCTAAAATTGCCTGCTATGGTCAGTATAATGGCAAACGCAGAGAATGGTGATCTGACACAGAATCGGCCGGACGAAGCGCCCAAAAAAGCACAGGAGATCGCAGGCGATGATGATTGCTCGACTGGGAGCAATCGGGAGCTCAAGCAGTAGGATCAAGAAAGCTAAAACATTACAGCACCAATGCGCGTGGAAGACTCAACAGATGATACTCCAATGAAGCCTGCCATGTACCGCCATGACGCGGGCGATCTGTTCGCGAAAGACGTGGACCCACAAATGGCTCTCTTGCCAGAGATTATCGCTCCCACAGAAGAAATGGCTGTATATGACATCCAGTGTGGCGATCTAGGTGTGCCACTGACAGAAGATCAAGAGAATTTAAGGCAACTGATCTGAAAAATCGCCACTTACTCATGGGCAAAGGGAACGCCCTGCCTCTAGCTACGTGTGTAGCGGTTTTCGACATTGATGTTGGAAGCGCCACACCGATCGCGCAGAGAGTAAGACCTGTGGCACCTCAATATCCAGAAAAACTGGCGAACCTGATCAAGGGTTTACTATTGGCTCGGGTCATTCAACCGTCCACCTCACCTTAGGTTTCCCCTATAGTGGTGATCATCAAGAAAATTGGGGAAGATATACGGGTGTGCATAGATCATAGGAGGGTGAAACAGTTAACAAGTTGATGATTTACCCCATGCCACTGATTAACGAAATACGAGTTTCTTCAAGATTTGGATAAAGCGATGTGGTATTGCTCGTTAGACATGGCGAGTGGATTTTGAGTTGTGGAAATGACAGAACGATCAAGAGCTATTTCCGCATTCATCACACCTTCGACTTTGTTTGAATGGTTGTGAATGCCTTTTAGGCTAAAACCGCTCCCCAGATCTACCAAAGACTGATCGAAAATGCACTTTATGGGTATCTAAAGATCAATCCAACAGCAAACTCGCGTGCACTACTTTCGTCGACGCCGGCTGATGTTTTGACTAACGGAGTGCCAGATATAGACCCAAGACCATCAGTTCGAGGTCGGAGGGCATATATCGACGACATCTCGATACCTGCTACGTCGTAGACCTCCCTACATGAAAGGGCGGAAAGACTTTTAGAAGTGTGTGACAGATTAAACTTATTGATCAGTGTAGCCCAAACGTTTCTGGGGGCGTCGTAAGGTTGACTGCCTAGGTCATCAAGTGTCGCGCAAAGGTTGGAGGCCCTCCCCTAATGAATTAGACTCAATTGTGAGTATTCCCTTTCCTCGAACTCTGAGATCATTGCATTCATTGCTGGGAGGCCTAAATCACTACAGCCGCTTTATTACAGACTTTGCGATGCATGCATCTGTGCTTTATGAGCTGCGGGAGATTTCCATGAGACTAGCCAAGATTAAGAATTTCATCTATTAAGATCAGATATCGAACCCGATCGCGATTCACGAGATGGGTTCGGATTTTCTCCTGGCTTAAATACCGGGGGCGATCTGGACTTTAACACAAAGGGCGATCTAAATTTAACACAAAGGGTGATCTGAACAAAAATTTTGGGGTCAATCCGGAATCTGGAAGCAGCTGTCGATGGAAGAAAGCAGTAATATCTTTTACTTTGCTAAGAAACAAATTGCTGAAACCCCGATCTTACGACATTTCGACCCAGATTAAGCACCTGTGATTGTGGTGTACGCCAGTAAGTGGGCGGTATTAGCTGCACTGCTCCAGGAATACGATGGAACAAATTGTCCAGTCACCTTTTCTAGCCGCTCGATGAAGCCAAATGAAGTCAATCACGTAATGGGTCGAGAAAAAGATTTAGCCCTTCTCCGAATATTAGACAGTTGATACACGATGTTGGTCCCGCGAGAAATTATGGTGCTTACGAGATATTCGACGTTGTCTTAACTATTGCAGTCGTCTGGTATCAACGGAAGACTAGGGAGTTGGCGTCGTTAATTTAAAACTGTACGTTAGATATTCGACAATGCGTAATAGGTGAAGAAGATTTGCTTGGAACGCTAGCTGCAAGTGTGTGACTTCCCGAAGAGAAGTAGACGAAATGTCCATCGCGATCACGCCAAGAAAATAGCCATGGCAAACCATTATCATGTTTCCACCCACAATCGAAACAGACGAAAATTCCCTGTTGGTCAGCTTTAATGGATCGGCTACGATAAAGAAGAAAGGCGGGGCTTACAGTTCGATAATATGGAAGTTACCTGAATGGACAATCGTGGAGGCTACTTCTAAAAATGGAAAGGGTTTGACATTGAATGAGGCGGAATATCGCGGACTAGTACTTAGATTGAACTCACTCTCCGATAAGACTAGGGGATGCTGATCTTCTGTGATGACTCTAACTCGATGATAAGGCAGATACGAAGCGAAATCGATTGTAAAGCACCCGATTTACAGTCACTAAAACCTAGGGCAATGGAGATCGTGGCCAAAGCATGAGATTCCACACATGAAACGGGAACGGAACCAGAGTGCTGATAGGCTAGCGAGCGAGGCTTTA
Source organism: Peronospora matthiolae (assembly GCA_921007115.2). Classification (NCBI taxonomy): domain Eukaryota; phylum Oomycota; class Peronosporomycetes; order Peronosporales; family Peronosporaceae; genus Peronospora; species Peronospora matthiolae. The sequence goes on from CAKLBY020000197.1 coordinate 565,941, forward strand.
CAGCAAGAGAAAGGAGATGTCGTGGTATCAGACCCTGAGCGAAACAATTTAATGACCCTCAATCGGCTTAATGAGTTGATGATACTGAGACAAACCAACCGCCCAGTCAAAGTGGCAGCGATCACTCAATCAGCGACGCGAAGACGATGCCCCAGACTGTTATGCGAGAGGAATTTGTACAACATGTCAGGATCGAACGTATAAAGCAGGCGCACAAGATGAGAAGAATTGGTTTTTGGACTTAAAGACATATCTGATCGGAGATATGGCCGCGCTGAATGCTAGACACGCAAAGATTTGCGCCCTAATTTCACTTGACTACGAAGTCGATAAAAGCGGACTGTTACTTTTTTCTGTTCAAGGGAAGCAGCAAAAAATGAAGATCGAAGTGAGCCGGTTCGTCTGGGGATTCCCGAATTGATGCAACAAGACGTATTAGACCACTACCATACTCGTTGGAATGAGGACATCAAGAATTGGGCCGTACATACCAGCGTATCAGGTCGAATTTTTATCGGCGAGGATTGTACCGGATCGTGCAACGCTATGCGGTCGAGTGTTTAATCTGAGAAACTGGCAAGGGTCACCCACAAGATCAAGGTAGGTCGCCAGAAAATTTACAAGCGACTTATCCTTTCCAACTTCCGATTATGGATCATATTCCGTCTCTACCGCGATCGTTTAAATGGAATACAGAGTTACGACTGTGGGTTGATCTGTTCTCGGGCTATGTGATCGCAAAGAAGAGCTCATCCCGAACTTTATAGACAATTGCGAAAAATTACGAAGAAAGAGTATTTCGAAGCCGCGGCGCGAGTGAAATCATCCGTCATAACCGAGAGCCAAGATTTATGTCTGATTCCTTCCGGGCTTTCAACAAGATCGCGGGACAGAGGGGATGATCCACAATGGCTAATAGACCTCAAGCCAACGGAACCGCAGAACGCAAGGTTCAAACACTGTGAAACGATTAATTAAAGTGTTTGTCGCTGATGAAAACCAGAGACATGGGGCGAATACACAGAACAATAGACCTACACGACTAAAACCTCACAAGATCGAGCCCGCGGGGAAACGCCGTTCTATCTCATCCATGGTTGCGACCCTAGATCGACGTAGGAAGCAACTTTGCCGCTAGGAAGTGTTAAACCTCGCGATCGCGACCCCAGTAGATGGAGGCATAATATACAGCAACAATATCAACAACCTAGGGCAATCGTGAACGATCGCCTGAAGATAGCGATTCAAGACCGAGCGGATCGTCAAAACGAAGACCGCGATCTGTTGAAAAATGATCGATGATCACAAGTATGGTTGCATCTGGATCGCGTCAAAGATGGATATGCTCTAAAGCTGGCTCATACCTGGCACGGATGATTCCGAGTAGGTAAAAAAACATTGGGGACCATCCGGTGAAATTAGCGATCGCAGGCACATCCTATCGGTTGTTCCCGGTCGTTTATGTATCCAACCTGAAGTTAGTGAAGGTGTTCCCAGAACAGCTATAAAATCGGGTGAATAGACGAGTCTGATCGAGTTGATTTTGGTAAACCCCAACTACCTAAAGATAGTTGGGAAGGTGAACTGGATGACGTAGAAGTCGAGGTGAATAAACTTGTGGATGTGCAATCAGGTCGAAAACACGCTACGGGCGAGTACATCGTTAATTTTTAGTACAATTGAAAGGTTGTAGAGATCCGTCATGGGTATATGAAGCAGATCTGAATGGTGGAGCTATAATGCAAGAATTTGATCGCGATCGAATAGGTCGGAATCGATTTGAAGATATGCAAACGCACGAAGAAAATCCAGGGATCCAGGTACCTAGACCCAATCGGGGTGGTCGGAGTGTGTAAGTATGCAAGGAGGTTGCATACGGTTGTAAGACGGTGAAGAGTACACTGGAAGGCGGTGTCTGAGAATGGCGGAAATATGCAAGGGGGTTGCATATGTTGAAAGGTGAGCGCAATTGCATCAGGAGGTGATGCATGAAGAAGGAAGGGCTGATTGTAGGTAGGTGTGGCGATCAAAACACGATCGCGGTCTACGATTCTGAGAAAAGAAAAAAAGGGACATTTCCAGGGGGCATCAAGATGAAAAACAGCATGAAGAAATGGAAATGGAACTTGAATATGTATTATACCAATCAGAGTACAGAGCGACGAACTTGCCGGCGAGGCGAGAGATCGACATGCCTGGACGATCCACGATCACACCTCGGTTTTGAATGCGCCATGGCTCAGCAAAGTTCGCTAGCAATAAAGCGGAGGCCAGGTTGGGTATACTAATTTTCCGAGTCCCTAACCCAGGGTACGAGAACTGCTTCTCAGTCGAACGAGGCAGATGCAAAAAAACCAGGTGCAGCAGAATGTCCAAGTCACAATTTCCGTCCAGCATACCCTGGAGTATGAATCGCAGAACGCTTTTCCAGCGGGGTCCAGCTCCAGAGTGCCTTTTCTTGCGCTGATCACGGTACAGCGCCAAACCAGGATAGCTAACCCTATCGGCGGAAGAAATTGTCAAAGTGTGGGTCGATTCCCACAAGGTATGGATACGAAGATCCTCAATTGAGTGGTACAGACCCAAAAATCGTTCGAACTACCCAGTAGGCGGGAAGGATACTGGCGCGATTTTCACCTTCAGATACTTCCAAAGCTCCTGGCGGTAAAGCATAGCGATTTGCGCCGAAGTAACCAGGAGAGGAGACCACTCCGACACAGGAGTTGTTTCTGACGTACTGGGAGGAATTGAGAAGGGGCAATGTTTCGGCCTGGCAAGATGGCCGCAGAAAAAAAAGTACAGTTCAGATATGCTGGTCCAGCTCACCTGACGTGCAGACCAAGGTAGAACTTAAAAAGAAGATCTCGCAACGCGGCAATGAAACCTAGGCATCCATTGATCGCAAGACACCTTGGTCCGGGAAAAGCATCGTACTCGGCTCGTACTCGGCTGTATACAATAACGTGTTAAAGGGAGTTAGGTATTCTTTCGCAACACTAATCGCACCATTTGAACCGCTAAAGGCTTCGCCAAACAAGTTGACCTTGGAAATCTTGGTTTTGGACGTAGGAAAAGCAGAGATCGGGGAAGCAGGGGAACCCAATGCAGGACTAGGGATGCACACAATGATAAATTCGGGCGAAGTGAAGGTCGGAGCCAGCAAACTGTCGGGAGGAATAATATGCCGGAAAAAAGAGCGCGATCGGGAGATTGCAGCTAAAGTTTGAGACTCCTCATCTGATGGCTCACCAGCAATCGAGCGGAGCGCAGAAGATGACGGGGCGCGCAGTCTACAATTCTCTTTACGACCCCCGGACCCGGACGGAACGGGTGGTTGAGGCGCTGGCCTTTTCTTAGATCGCTTGGAACGGCGGGAGGTACGGGGAACGCTGTCCTTCAGAATTCTACCCGGGGAAAAAAAGAGATGGAGACGTCGTCACAGATGAAGCCTAAATTTTAATGTCGCCTGGACAGAAGACTGCAGGGAGGTCCGGGGAGTAGAGGAAGCCCTTGTCTTGTCCCTTTTGTTCCGCGGAGAAAGAACTAGAGCGAAAGATCCGGGACGTTTGCCACGGGTGGCCGTGGACTTCGCTGGTTCTTTTATGCATGATGGCTCAGAACGAGATGGGGCCTTCCTGACAGAAGGGGAAGAAATAGTGATGGATACGCCGGTAGCAAATGAGGCGATACTCGATCAAAGAGCCTCCCGATCGCGCAATGCTAGATCGCGCTCTGACTCTAGATTTGAGATCTCAGTCTGGATCCGATCCACTTGATCGGACCGATCGGCGAGAAAGAGTGTAACTGATAGCAATCAACTTGAGCTCAGCGAGATCGTCCCGGAACTGATCACGCTCTGCCACCAGTGCCGCAAAAGCATCGCGTAGGTGTCCAACTTTAATCCGTACTTAAAAAAGTCTAGCCTTTTGTCTGGCTTTCTTTGACTGGACCTTTTGAAGTCTTGCGGTTTCTTGGGTGAGTACACCATGCATTTGGGTATTTTCTTCATCCTTAGTCTGTCGCAAGGCTGCCAACTCCTGATCGTGACGTTTTTGTAAAGTATGAAGAGATCGAGTCGCTTTCAAAAGCTTTACCTTCAAGTCATTAATCTATTGCTCTTGAAATTGACCCACGTATACTTCCTCCCGAAATAAGGCGGCCTCCGCACGCGCATCTTTGAGGTCAAGCAAAGACAATCATAGCGGACTTGAACGAAGTCACAAACGGAGAGGCCGACTCAGCAAAGGAAAGGATCTTTTGCTCTAGTCGATCACCTCGAAGAGTCTCTTTCCTCAATGCTTACTCCAGATCAACGTAGCGATCGACGCAGTCTTGCTAAGACGCGATCGGCTGATAAAGACCAGCGAGCATCTCGATCACAGCCGTTTATCGGCTATCTGCGGCGATTCGACTCGAGCGGTCGGCAATGGAATCGCTCCGGTGGGGCTGGAGTCCATGTGGCCGATCGTCATCAGAGGTGGCAAGGATGGCAGTGAGGATAAACCTGTATTGGTATCACTCGAAGTGCCATGTGATGCATTAACGAATGTCGATGTGGAGTTAACCGGGTAAGGTAGCACGTCACTAGCGGAAAGCACGTCGGGCGAGGCACGACGGGGCGTGGACGATGTGGACGACGCGGACGCCATGGTGGACATAAAAAGGACAATACAGACAGAACACGGGCATAAGCCAGCCGGTTGTTGTTGATCGGCTATTTGTGCAGGGAGCGATTGAAATGAAGGCGATCGAGATCGGGTCCAAAATTTAAGGCAATTAGGCTCAGTACGTGGTGGTATCCGCTGAATCGCTCGTGGAATGACAGCCCGGTTAATTGGTAGTTACCGTCGGGAGGACCCAGCGGGCTCCATCTAATCTAGTCCAAACGGTCCCAGACTGTAATACTGTCAAAGAGCCACAATCGGAGGACCGCTCCGGAGATAGCGATTTAGGGACCACGACCAGGGGACCTTGATAAAGGACCCTCGATCAAGGAGCCGCGAGCAGGGGACCGCGATCTGGAGAAGGCCACGTGATATAGAAGGACTGCAAATCCACTCCGCATGGAGAAGACACGTGGCGGCCAATCCTGATGTAGGGAGTAGGCGTGGTTATAGTTTTGGATTTTGGTTGGATAGCATTAAAGAGAGTCCAATTTGCTTCTAAGCACATACTTGTCGTTTTTCTTCCAAGTTGAATATTTTGGCCTCCAGACGTCAGAGGACTTCGACACCAAGGACAGGTAGATCACTCCTGGAGCTATTTGGCCAGGAGTGCAAGGACTCTCAACACACCTCAATTGCGATCGGACGCAGGCAGCCTTACTGGTTGAAGTACAAGACCACAAGACGGCTCAAGTGGTCAGAAGGTTCGTGATCCAAGTACCCCACTTTAAACACAAGGCAATCAAGGCTGGTCACGGCGATTTCAGGATAGCATCAACCACGAACACGTGATCGGGTGAGGAATTTCCACCTGATCGACACCAATCTCTAAAACGGTCAAGTTCAGCATCGAGTCAAGTCCACCTAGAAGAGTGCAACCCGCCTTACCGACGAGTGCACAAGGTGAGGAGGAAACAGTGCAAGCGGAATCGAAGTACCCCCTCCGTAAGTCGGGTGACAGGGCGCCGGTGGAGAGTCTGGAATTTCCTCATAGTACGAGTGACCCCACTACACCACAGTCTTGTCCGTCAAATCAAGGTGCGCCTGGATGTTCTTCTTGATTCTGTTCAAATCTGCATCTCGACTTGCTTGCAACGTTAGGAGTAGCCACGTTTACCCTTAAGTAGCAACATTCGGTGGGCTGATAAACAAGCTACCACCTGATTCTCCTCGACCTAGCCATGGATCAGGAAGCCTCTACAGTGGTTGTGCTGTGCTGCAACGACAACAAATTACATGACAGGATATTTTCCTGATGATGATCGGATACGACCAGCACTTACACTGACAGCCGACGCCACATCACAGGCAGTATCCGATTGCTTGAGCTTACACTCGAGTTCGTTAGCCTGTCTTTTGACAACGGCGACAATAGCGACAAAGTAGCTCACCTGGCACCAGAGAAAGAACAAAACCAAGATGTTGTCACCAAGACCGGGTGGGACTCGACCATCGATCAGCATGTCGCAACGTGCATCGCATTTGAACGGTCCAATACGGTGGTGATGGCGTCGATAACGGAGCATCGGTGCATCTAATGACAGCAGAATCGACGTCGTGCACGAGATGCTGCTCAATATGAGGCTGGACAGCGCGTGGTGCAAAGGAGCTCTCCCAGATGGGTTTGAACCAGCGACCTTGAGGTTAACAGCCGCACGCTCTACCAACTGAGCTATAGGAGAAACCAAACTAGCCATCCAACAAACGCAACAATCAAACATACACGCATCTACGCACACGCACACAGCTGTCCAACGCGCCGTCTTGTCCGTCAGATTGCGCTGTGCCCGAATGTTCTTGCAGATTCTGTTCACATTTGCATCGCAACTTGCTAGCGACGTTGGGAGTAGCCACGTTTACCCTTAAGTAGCAACATTCGGTGAGCTTATGTACATACTACCACCTGCTTCTCCTGTAACCTGCCATGTATCAGGAAGCCTCTACAGTGTTTGCGCTGTGCTGAAAAGACAACAAATTACATGACAGGACATTTTCCTGATGATGATCGGATACGACCAGCACTTACACTGACAGCCGACGCCACATCACAGGCAGTATCCGATTGCTTGAGCTTACACTCGAGTTCGTTAGCCTGTCTTTTGACAACGGCGACAATAGCGACAAAGTAGCTCACCTGGCACCAGAGAAAGAACAAAACCAAGATGTTGTCACCAAGACCGGGTGGGACTCGACCATCGATCAGAATGTCGCAACGTGCATCGCATTCGAACGGTCCGATACGGTGGTGATGGCGTCGATAACGGAGCATCGGTGCATCTAATGACAGTAGAAGCGACGTCGTGCACGAGATGCTGCTCAATATGAGGCTGGACAGCGCGTGGTGCAAAGGAGCTCTCCCAGCCGGATTTGAACCAGCGACCTTGAGGTTAACAGCCGCACGCTCTACCAACTGAGCTATAGGAGAAACCAAACTAGCCATCCAACAAACGCAACAATCAAACATACACACGTCTATGCACACGCACACAGCTGTCCAACGCGCCGTCTTGTCCGTCAGATTGCGCTGCGCCTGAATGTTCTTCCAGGTTCTGTTCATATCTGCATCGCAACTTGCTCGCGACGTCGGAAGTAGCCACATGTACCCTTAAGTAGCAACATTCGGTGAGCTTATGTACATGCTACCACCTGCTTCTCCTGGACCCTGCCATGTATCAGGAAGCCTCTACATTGGTTGTGCTGTGCTGCAAAGACAACAAATTACATGACAGGATATTTTCCTGATGATGATCGGATACGACCAGCACTCACACTGACAGCTGACACCGGGTCACAGGCAGCATTAGATTGCTTGAGCTCACACTCGAGTTCGTTAGCCTGTCTTCTGACAACAGCAACAACAGCGACAAAGCATCTCACCTGACACCAAAGAAAGAACGGAACCAAGATGTTGTCACCAAGACCGGGTGGGACTCGACCATCAATCAGAATGTTGCAACGTGCATCGCATTCGAACGGTCCAATACGGTGGTGATGGCGTCGATAACGGAGAATCGGTGCATCTAATGACAGCAAAAGCGACGTCGTGCACGAGATGCTGCTCAATATGAGGCTGGACAGCGCGTGGTGCAAAGGAGCTCTCCCAGCTGGGTTTGAACCAGCGACCTTGAGGTTAACAGCCGCACGCTCTACCAACTGAGCTATAGGAGAAACCAAACTAGCCATCCAACAAACGCAACAATCAAACATACACACGTCTACGCACACGCACACAGCTGTCCAACGCGCCGTCTTGTCCGTCAGATTGCGCTGCGCCTGAATGTTCTTCCAGGTTCTGTTCATATCTGCATCGCAACTTGCTCGCGACGTCGGAAGTAGCCACATGTACCCTTAAGTAGCAACATTCGGTGAGCTGATAAACAAGCTACCACCTGATTCTCCTCGACCTAGCCATGGATCAGGAAGCCTCTACATTGGTTGTGCTGTGCTGCAAAGACAACAAATTACATGACAGGATATTTTCCTGATGATGATCGGATACGACCAGCACTTACACTGACAGCCGACGCCACATCACAGGCAGTATCCGATTGCTTGAGCTTACACTCGAGTTCGTTAGCCTGTCTTTTGACAACGGCGACAATAGCGACAAAGTAGCTCACCTGGCACCAGAGAAAGAACAAAACCAAGATGTTGTCACCAAGACCGGGTGAGACTCGACCATCGATTTGAATGTCGCAACGTGCATCGCATTCGAACGGTCCAATACGGTGGTGATGGCGTCGATAATGGAGCATCGGTGCATTTAATGACAGTAGAAGCGACGTCGTGCACGAGATGCTGCTCAATATGAGGCTGGACAGCGCGTGGTGCAAAGGAGCTCTCCCAGCTGGGTTTGAACCAGCGACCTTGAGGTTAACAGCCGCACGCTCTACCAACTGAGCTATAGGAGAAACCAAACTAGCCATCCAACAAACGCAACAATCAAACATACACACGTCTACGCACACGCACACAGCTGTCCAACGCGCCGTATTGTCCGTCAGATTGCGCTGCGCCTGAATGTTCTTGCAGATTCTGTTCATATCTGCATCGCAACTTGCTCGCGACGTCGGAAGTAGCCACATGTACCCTTAAGTAGCAACATTCGGTGAGCTTATGTACATGCTACCACCTGCTTCATCTGGACCCTGCCATGTATCAGGAAGCCTCTACATTGGTTGTGCTGTGCTGCAAAGACAACAAATTACATGACAGGATATTTTCCTGATGATGATCGGATACGACCAGCACTCACACTGACAGCTGACACCGGGTCACAGGCAGCATTAGATTGCTTGAGCTCACACTCGAGTTCGTTAGCCTGTCTTCTGACAACAGCAACAACAGCGACAAAGCATCTCACCTGACACCAAAGAAAGAACGGAACCAAGATGTTGTCACCAAGACCGGGTGGGACTCGACCATCAATCAGAATGTTGCAACGTGCATCGCATTCGAACGGTCCAATACGGTGGTGATGGCGTCGATAACGGAGAATCGGTGCATCTAATGACAGTAGAAGCGACGTCGTGCACGAGATGCTGCTCAATATGAGGCTGGACAGCGCGTGGTGCAAAGGAGCTCTCCCAGCTGGGTTTGAACCAGCGACCTTGAGGTTAACAGCCGCACGCTCTACCAACTGAGCTATAGGAGAAACCAAACTAGCCATCCAACAAACGCAACAATCAAACATACACGCATCTACGCACACGCACACAGCTGTCCAACGCGCCGTCTTGTCCGTCAGATTGCGCTGCGCCTGAATGTTCTTCCAGGTTCTGTTCATATCTGCATCGCAACTTGCTCGCGACGTTGGGAGTAGCCACGTTTACCCTTAAGTAGCAACATTCGGTGAGCTTATATACAAGCTATCACCTGCTTCTCCTGAAACCTGCCGTGTATCAGGAAGCCTCTACAGTGTTTGCGCTGTGCTGAAAAGACAACAAATTACATGACAGGACATTTTCCTGATGATGATCGGATACGACAAGCACTGACACTGACAGCTGACACCGGGTCATAGGCAGCATCCGATTGCTTGAGCTCACACTCGAGTTCGTTAGCCTGTCTTCTGACAACAGCAACAACAGAGACAAAGCAGCTGACCTGACACCAGAGAAAGAAAGAAACCAAGATGTTGTCACCAAGACCGGGTGGGACTCGACCATCGATCAGAATGTCGCAACGTGCATCGCATTCGAACGGTCCGATACGGTGGTGATGGCGTCGATAACGGAGCATCTAATGACAGTAGAAGCGACGTCGTGCACGAGATGCTGCTCAGTATGAGGCTGGACAGCGCGTGGTGCAAAGGAGCTCTCCCAGCCGGATTTGAACCAGCGACCTTGAGGTTAACAGCCGCACGCTCTACCAACTGAGCTATAGGAGAAACCAAACTAGCCATCCAACAAACGCAACAATCAAACATACACACGTCTATGCACACGCACACAGCTGTCCAACGCGCCGTCTTGTCCGTCAGATTGCGCTGCGCCTGAATGTTCTTCCAGGTTCTGTTCATATCTGCATCGCAACTTGCTCGCGACGTCGGAAGTAGCCACATGTACCCTTAAGTAGCAACATTCGGTGAGCTTATGTACATGCTACCACCTGCTTCTCCTGGACCCTGCCATGTATCAGGAAGCCTCTACATTGGTTGTGCTGTGCTGCAAAGACAACAAATTACATGACAGGATATTTTCCTGATGATGATCGGATACGACCAGCACTCACACTGACAGCTGACACCGGGTCACAGGCAGCATTAGATTGCTTGAGCTCACACTCGAGTTCGTTAGCCTGTCTTCTGACAACAGCAACAACAGCGACAAAGCATCTCACCTGACACCAAAGAAAGAACGGAACCAAGATGTTGTCACCAAGACCGGGTGGGACTCGACCATCAATCAGAATGTTGCAACGTGCATCGCATTCGAACGGTCCAATACGGTGGTGATGGCGTCGATAACGGAGAATCGGTGCATCTAATGACAGCAAAAGCGACGTCGTGCACGAGATGCTGCTCAATATGAGGCTGGACAGCGCGTGGTGCAAAGGAGCTCTCCCAGCTGGGTTTGAACCAGCGACCTTGAGGTTAACAGCCGCACGCTCTACCAACTGAGCTATAGGAGAAACCAAACTAGCCATCCAACAAACGCAACAATCAAACATACACGCATCTACGCACACGCACACAGCTGTCCAACGCGCCGTCTTGTCCGTCAGATTGCGCTGTGCCCGAATGTTCTTGCAGATTCTGTTCACATTTGCATCGCAACTTGCTAGCGACGTTGGGAGTAGCCACGTTTACCCTTAAGTAGCAACATTCGGTGAGCTTATGTACATACTACCACCTGCTTCTCCTGTAACCTGCCATGTATCAGGAAGCCTCTACAGTGTTTGCGCTGTGCTGAAAAGACAACAAATTACATGACAGGACATTTTCCTGATGATGATCGGATACGACCAGCACTCACACTGACAGCTGACACCGGGTCACAGGCAGCATTAGATTGCTTGAGCTCACACTCGAGTTTGTTAGCCTGTCTTTTGACAACAGCAACAACAGAGACAAAGCAGCTGACCTGACACCAAAGAAAGAACGAAACCAAGATGTTGTCACCAAGACCGGGTGGGACTCGACCATCGATCAGAATGTCGCAACATGCATCGCATTCGAACGGTCCGATACGGTGGTGATGGCGTCGATAACGGAGCATCGGTGCATCTAATGACAGTAGAAGCGACGTCGTGCACGAGATGCTGCTCAATATGAGGCTGGACAGCGCGTGGTGCAAAGGAGCTCTCCCAGCTGGGTTTGAACCAGCGACCTTGAGGTTAACAGTGTTAGAATTAACTAGGTTGCGGAGCTGATGCTAAGAAGAAGATGGCTTACGGCCGGGGGATTAAAACCGAAAAGTGAGTTGTATTCAAATTGTTCCTAGCTTCGAAACGAATGGCTAGTAGTAGCCGGTGGCTCAGCCACCTATTTCGTGCCCTGTCTCCACCGCTTTCTGTTTTACCTATCACTGGGTAATTACGTCTCGTAAAGACCTTTCGTAAAAACTCTGCTGTGTCATATGCAGAATGAAAACGATTGCGTGGGTGGGGAACGTAACTGCGGGCAGGTCACAGTTCTGGTGAACCCCAAACACCAGGTCGTGAGTGTCAGTCACAATTAACTTGTTCACGGCGGGGATCGAACCCGCACTCACCCGCGTGGAATCCCCCTTCACAAAAGACTGAGACAGTCCGATGACCTGTCGTTTCGCTAACATCCCACAATATAAACCTGCCAAAGAACAATACAACTAATGCAAATATGCAATATACACCCTGCACAAGTCGCCGCATCATCACTCGCTAGCACTCTCCCTTGATGTGCGTGCGACGTGTGCGCCCTACACCGCCATGCACAGACCCGTGATGAACTTGCTGTGCTTTTCTCTTGGAAGTGCCTTGGTGAATCCATCCGCGACCATATCTTCTGTCGGATTGAACTCTAGCGCGATCACTGCACTTGCAACCTTTTCACGCAAAAAGTGAAATTTGATGTCGATGTGCTTCGTGCGCGAGTGGTACACAGGATTCTTGGCCAGCGCGATGCAACCTTGATTGTCTTGAAAAATCGTCGTCGCGTTCTTCGCACAGTAGTTCAGGTCCTTGAGCAGACCTCGAAGCCAAATTGCTTCCTGCGTCGCGCTGTACAGACTCATGTACTCTGCTTCCGTACTTGAGGTCGCGACCGTTGGTTGACGCTTCGAATTCCACGATATCACGCTTCCGTTCAGGAAGAAAACGTATCCTGTTGTCGAACACCGCGTGTCGAGGTCGCCAGCCCAGTTTGCATCCGCGAATCCGATCAGCTCTCCCTTGTTGATGCCGCTGAACACGATGCTTAAGTCTTGAGTCCTCTTGAGATACTTGAGAATCCGCTTTGCTGCTGTCCAATGCGACTTGTCGTAGCGCTCGCAAAACTTCGCAACTTCGCCAACCGCATGCGCAATGTCCGGTCGTGTACATGTGGCGATGTACATTAAAGCGCCCACCAGCTCACGGTATGGGTACTTTGGTACAAACGCTTCCTCTTGACCCATCTTGATCAGCTTCGAATTACTGTCCGCTGGCGTGTGCACGTCCTTGCAGTTCTCAACGCCGAACTTCTCCGACAGTCGCTTGATGTACGCCTTCTGGTTCATCTTGATCGTTCCATCTTCGCGCTTGCGATGAATCTCGATCCCGAGGCAGTACTTGAGATCTTCAAGATCTTTAATGCTGAAATCTTTCATCAATGAGTTCTTGATACTCGCGATGTGCTCCTTCGTCTTGCAGAAAATCATCAAGTCGTCCACGTAGATCACGATGATGCTGTACTCCTCTCTTGTCACTCGAACGAACACACACGGGTCCGCTGCACTGCTCTTGAACCCTTGATCAACCAAGTGCTGACTCAATTTGTTGTTCCACTGCCGCGCCGCTTGCTTCGTCTCGTATAGCGCCTTCTGCAGCAAACACTTCTCTTTTCGGGCTTTCTTCATCTTCAAAACCGTCAGGTTGGTCCATGTAGATCTCCTCTTCCACTTCGCCGTAGAGAAACGCTGTGTCGACATCAACGTTTTCTGCTTCCAGGTCTTCAGCTGCAGCGATCGCCAACACTGTGTTGATAGATTCCTTGCGCGCCACTGGTGCAAAGGTCTCGTTGTAGTCGATGCCAGGACGCTGCGTGAACCCCTTCGCAACCAAGCGTGCCTTGAACTTGATGATCTCCCCACTTGGATCGCGTTTGATCTTGAAGACCCACTTGCAGCCTACGGCCTTCTTGCCCGGTGGCATGTCCACTAGCTTCCATGTGCTGTGTTCTTCAAGCGACTTCATCTCACTCTTCATTGCCTGCAGCCACTGCTCCTTGTAGCTGCTCTTCATTACTTCTTGATAGCTGGACGCTTGTTCCCCATCTTCTTCAGCCAAGAAACAGTAGAAAGATTCGAAGTCACCTTCGTAGTCGTCCAAATTGAAGTGACCGCGACGATGACTTGGAAATTCTTGTTCGTAGCGAACCACGCCGCGCTTCTTCCGAACCGGTCGTACCATCCACTCTTCTTCCCCATTTCTTCCGGGTGTGCTGGATGCGCGCGTAGGAATGGTGTCGCTTGGTCGATGACTTGGTCCGGGATGAGAGCTGTTCTGCGCTCGAAGTGGTGGGGTGCGCAGCTCTTCTTCGGTCACCGGCGCTGTTTTGTCTTCATCATCGGGTAGCGACGCCTCCACACATTCCTCTTCTTCAATGACATCGAAGACCCGCGTGTCTCTGCTTTTCGATGCTTTCGAGACAGAATGCTCAGCGAACTTGACGCTTCTTAAAATCACGATCGAGCCATCGTCCGCGTTAAGTAGCCGGTACGCCTTTTGATCCTTCGCATAGCCGAGAAAGGAACATCGCACGCCTGAGTCGTCCAGCTTCTTCCTCTTCTCCTTTGCCACATGCGCATAGCATTGCGCTCCAAACACGCGCATGTGATCGATGCGCGGAACCTTCTTGAACACCATCTCGTGTGGGCTTGAGCTCTTGTTCGACGCGTTCGGCAGAATGTTTCTGATGTCTGCCGCTGTCATCAGTGCCTCGCACCAGTACGACTTGTCGAGACCGCTTTCCTTGAGCATACAGCGCGTCATCTCCACCAGCGTGCGGTTCATCCGCTCCGCCATCCCGTTCTGCTCTGGGTTGTACGAAACCGTGAATTCTTGCTTGATGAACTTTGCCTTGCAAAAGTTGTTCATCGTTGCGTTCCGGTATTCGCCGCCGTTGTCACTTCGCAGCACCTTTATCTTCGTTCCAGATGTTGTCTTGATATCTTGGTAAAACCGCTTGAACGCACTCGCAACGTCGCTCTTCTTTCGCAGCGGATAGACCGTTACATACCTGCTCTTCATCATGATGAAGGTTACGGCGTAACTGAAACCAGACTTGGACGCTGGCGTGATAGGTCCGAGAACGTCGGAGCACACCACCACGTCGGAACGCGAACTCTCCCTGGTTTCAGCGTATTCTTCACTTGTCTTGAATGACTTGCGCACTTGCTTTGACGTTGCGCATACGTCACACGCAACGTTCGTCTTCATCGTTGCGCCCTTGATCCTTCCGTCCTTGACCATGGCATTCAGCGTACCATACGACACGTGACCCAGTCTTCTATGCCATAGCTCTGAATCGTCTTCGGCCATGTGGCACTCCATACCATAGTCAGCATTGAGATACAGGAGGAACCCCTGCTTCCTTCCTGTTGCGACGGATGTGCCGCCACGCTTCACCACGCACTCGTTGCGCGTTATCTTCACTGTCATGCCGCGCGCTGCCGCAGCCGTGAGCGAAAACAGGTTCTTCGACAAATCTTGAACGTGAAGTGTGTTCTCAAGGCGAGCGTCGATCCACGCATGCCCTGTCCAGACGCGCAGCTTCACTGTCCCATGTCCAATGACATTCAGCTTCACGTCGCTCTTTGCGCTTGAAATACTGCGCGCATGATGCACTTCTTCGTACTCTTCGAACGCATCTCGATCCTTGCACATGTGTGCTGACGCGCCACTGTCCATGACCCAGCTGTCGTTAGCGAAACCTTCGCAAGCATTGAACGCGACGTTCGACTGGTCATGCTGGTGCTCCCTTGGCCCTCGACCAGAGCGACAATCTCTGGCGTAGTGTCCGACCTTGCCACAGTTGTAGCAGGTCCCTGGTGGTCCCTTCGCGCGCCGTACTTGTTGCTTCTTCGGGTACTGCTTACCCTTCCTCTTGCCTGCGTAGAGAGCCGTTGCATCTTCTACTCGTGCAGCCTCATTCTGGCGCACTTCTTCGGCGATCAACTTGCTCACGAGGTCACTGAAACTGAAGCTTGCGACGGACATGCGGAATGCCTGTACCAAGCTCTCGAAGCTTGAAGGTAGACTCCGCAACAGTACTGCGCACACGTCCTCTTCACTCGGACCGCAGTTCGCGCGCTTCATCTTCATCACGAGGTCCTCCAGCTCCATTACATGACCGCTCATGCTTGATGCTGCATACTTGAACGAGGCAAACTTTTCCTTTAGCCAAAGTCGATTCGCCATGTCATGACTGTGATGAAATCGCGCCAAACGTCCCCACGCTTCTCTTGCAGTGGCCGAGTCGATGACATGCATCAACTGCGAATCGCTCAGATTCAGCACGATCGCGGCGTGGGCTTGCTGTTCCTTGGCCTCACTTGTTGTCTCATCGCCCGCGATCGCGCCCCACAGCCCCTTCGACATCAGGTACATCTTCATCTTGTAACTCCACAACCCATAGTTCGAGCCGTCGAAAGGCTCGACCTTGAAACCGGAGTCGTTCTTTGGGCTCATAACCTGTTAGAAATAACTAGGTTGCGGAGCTGATGAGAAGAAGAAGATGGCTTACGGCCGGGGATGAAAACCGAAAAGTGAGTTGTATTTAAATTGTTCCTAGCTTCGAAAACGAATGGCTAGTAGTAGCCGGTGGCTCTCAGCCACCTATTTCGTGCCCTGTCTCCACCGCTTTCTGTTTTACCTATCCCTGGGTAATTACGTCTCGTAAAGACCTTTCGTAAAAACTCTGCTGTGTCATATGCAGAATGAAAACGATTGCGTGGGTGGGGGACGTAACTGCGGGCAGGTCACAGTTCTGGTGAACCCCAAACACCAGGTCATGAGTGTCAGTCACAATTAACTTGTTCACGGCGGGGATCGAACCCGCACTCACCCGCGTGGAATCCCCCTTCACAAAAGACTGAGCCAATCCGATGACTTGTCGTCCCGCTAACATCCCACAATATAAACATGCCAAAGAACAATACAACTAATGCAAATATGCAATATACACCCTGCACAAGTCGCCGCATCATCACTCGCTAGCAAACAGCCGCACGCTCTACCAACTGAGCTATAGGAGAAACCAAACTAGCCATCCAACAAACGCAACAATCAAACATAGACGCATCTACGCACACGCACACAGCTGTCCAACGCGCCGTCTTGTCCGTCAGATTACGCTGTGCCTGAATGTTCTTGCAGATTCTGTTCATATTTGCATCGCAACTTGCTCGCGACGTTGGGAGTAGCCACGTTTACCCTTAAGTAGCAACATTCGGTGAGCTTATGTACATACTACCACCTGCTACTCCTGAACCCTGCCGTGTATCAGGAAGCCTCTACAGTGGTTATGCTGTGCTGAAAAGACAACAAATTACATGACAGGACATTTTCCTGATGATGATCGGATACGACAAGCACTGACACTGACAGCTGACACCGGGTCATAGGCAGCATCCGATTGCTTGAGCTCACACTCGAGTTCGTTAGCCTGTCTTTTGACAACAGCAACAACAGAGACAAAGCAGCTGACCTGACACCAGAGAAAGAACGAAACCAAGATGTTGTCACCAAGACCGGGTGGGATTCGACCATCGATCAGAATGTCGCAACGTGCATCGCATTCGAACGGTCCGATACGGTGGTGATGGCGTCGATAACGGAGCATCGGTGCATCTAATGACAGTAGAAGCGACGTCGTGCACGAGATGCTGCTCAATATGAGGCTGGACAGCGCGTGGTGCAAAGAACTCTCCCAGCTGGGTTTGAACCAGCGACCTTGAGGTTAACAGCCGCACGCTCTACCAACTGAGCTATAGGAGAAACCAAACTAGCCATCCAACAAACGCAACAATCAAACATACACGCATCTACGCACACGCACACAGCTGTCCAACGCGCCGTCTTGTCCGTCAGATTGCGCTGTGCCTGAATGTTCTTGCAGATTCTGTTCATATTTGCATCGCAACTTGCTCCCGACGTTGGGAGTAGCCACGTTTACCCTTAAGTGTTAGCGAGTGATGATGCGGCGACTTGTGCAGGGTGTATATTGCATATTTGCATTAGTTGTATTGTTCTTTGGCAGGTTTATATTGTGGGATGTTAGCGAAACGACAGGTCATCGGACTGTCTCAGTCTTTTGGGAAGAGGGATTCCACGCGGGTGAGCGCGGGTTCGATCCCCGCCGTGAACAAGTTAATTGTGACTGACACTCACGACCTGGTGTTTGGGGTTCACCAGAACTGTGACCTGCCCGCAGTTGCGTCCCCCACCCACGCAATCGTTTTCATTCTGCATATGACACAGCAGAGTTTTTACGAAAGGTCTTTACGAGACGTAATTACCCAGGGATAGGTAAAACAGAAAGCGGTGGAGACAGGGCACGAAATAGGTGGCTGAGAGCCACCGGCTACTACTAGCCATTCGTTTTCGAAGCTAGGAACAATTTAAATACAACTCACTTTTCGGTTTTCATCCCCGGCCGTAAGCCATCTTCTTCTTCTCATCAGCTCCGCAACCTAGTTATTTCTAACAGGTTATGAGCCCAAAGAACGACTCCGGTTTCAAGGTCGAGCCTTTCGACGGCTCGAACTATGGGTTGTGGAGTTACAAGATGAAGATGTACCTGATGTCGAAGGGGGTGTGGGGGGGGATCCCGGGCAATGAAAAAAAAAAAGAGGCCAAGGAACAGCAAGCCCACGCCGCGATCGTGCTGAATCTGAGCGATTCGCAGTTGATGCATGTCATCGACTCGGCCACTGCAAGAGAAGCGTGGGGACGTTTGGCGCGATTTCATCACAGTCATGACATGGCGAATCGACTTTGGCTAAAGGAAAAGTTTGCCTCGTTCAAGTATGCAGCATCAAGCATGAGCGGTCATGTAATGGAGCTGGAGGATCTCGTGATGAAGATGAAGCGCGCGAACTGCGGTCCGAGTGAAGAGGACGTGTGCGCAGTACTGTTGCGGAGTCTACCTTCAAGCTTCGAGAGCTTGGTACAGGCATTCCGCATGTCCGTCGCAAGCTTCAGTTTCAGTGACCTCGTGAGCAAGTTGATCGCCGAAGAAGTGCGCCAGAATGAGGCTGCACGAGTAGAAGATGCAACGGCTCTCTACGCAGGCAAGAGGAAGGGTAAGCAGTACCCGAAGAAGCAACAAGGACGGCGCGCGAAAGGACCATCAGGGACCTGCTACAACTGTGGCAAGGTCGGACACTACGCCAGAGATTGTCGCTCTGGTCGAGGGCCAAGGGAGCACCAGCGTGACCAGTCGAACGTCGCGTTCAATGCTTGCGAAGGTTTCGCGAGCGACAGCTGGGTCATGGACAGTGGCGCGTCAGCACACATGTGCAAGGATCGAGATGCGTTCGAAGAAGTGCATCATGCGCGCAGTATTTCAAGCGCAAAGAGCGACGTGAAGCTGAATGCCATTGGACATGGGACAGTGAAGCTGCGCGTCTGGACAGGGCATGCGTGGATCGACGCTCGCCTTGAGAACACACTTCACGTTCAAGATTTGTCCAAGAACCTGTTTTCGCTCACGGCTGCGGCAGCGCGCGGCATGACAGTGAAGATAACGCGCAACGAGTGCGTGGTGAAGCGTGGCGGCACACCCGTCGCAACAGGAAGGAAGCAGGGGTTCCTCCTGTATCTCAATGCTGACTATGGTATGGAGTGCCACATGGCTGAAGACGACACAAAGTTGTGGCATAGAAGACTGGGTCACGTGTCGTATGGTACGCTAAATGCCATGGTCAAGGACGGAAGGATCAAGGGCGCGACGGTGAAGACAGACGTTGCGTGTGACGTATGCGCAACGTCAAAGCAAGTGCGCAAGTCATTCAAGACAAGTGAAGAATACGCTGAAACCAGGGAGAGTTCGCGTTCCGACGTGGTGGTGTGCTCCGACGTTCTCGGACCTATCACGCCAGCGTCCAAGTCTGGTTTCAGTTACGCCGTAACCTTCATCATGATGAAGAGCAGGTATGTAACGGTCTATCCGTTGCGAAAGAAGAGCGACGTTGCGAGTGCGTTCAAGCGGTTTTACCAAGATATCAAGACAACATCTGGAACGAAGATAAAGGTGTTGCGAAGTGACAACGGCGGCGAATACCGGAACGCAACCATGAACAACTTTTGCAAGGCAAAGTTCATCAAGCAAGAGTTCACGGTTCCGTACAACCCAGAGCAGAACGGGATGGCGGAGCGGATGAACCGCACGCTGGTGGAGATGACGCGCTGTATGCTCAAGGAAAGCGGTCTCGACAAGTCGTACTGGTGCGAGGCACTGATGACAGCGGCAGACATCAGAAACATTCTGCCGAACGCGTCGAACAAGAGCTCAAGCCCACACGAGATGGTGTTCAAGAAGGTTCCGCGCATCGATCACATGCGCGTGTTTGGTGCGCAATGCTATGCGCATGTGGAGAAGGAGAAGAGGAAGAAGCTGAACGACTCAGGCGTGCGATGTTTCTTTCTCGGCTATGCGAAGGACCAAAAGGCGTATCGGCTTCTCAACGCGGACGATGGCTCAATCGTGATTTCAAGAAGCGTCACGTTCGCTGAGCATTCTGTCTCGAAAGCATCGAAAAGCAGAGACACTCGGGTGTTCGATGTCATTGAAGAAGAGGAAATTGTGGAGGCGTCGCTACCCGATGATGAAGACAAAACAGCGCCGGTGACCGAAGAAGAGCTGCGCACCCCACCACTTCGAGCGCAGAACAGCTCTCATCCCGGACCAAGTCATCGACCAAGCGACACCATTCCTACGCGCGCATCCAGCACACCCGGAAGAAATGGGGAAGAAGAGTGGATGGTACGACCGGTTCGGAAGAAGCGCGGCGTGGTTCGCTACGAACAAGAATTTCCAAGTCATCGTCGCGGTCACTTCAATTTGGACGACTACGAAGGTGACTTCGAATCTTTCTACTGTTTCTTGGCTGAAGAAGATGGGGAACAAGCGTCCAGCTATCAAGAAGTAATGAAGAGCAGCTACAAGGAGCAGTGGCTGCAGGCAATGAAGAGTGAGATGAAGTCGCTTGAAGAACACAGCACATGGAAGCTAGTGGACATGCCACCGGGCAAGAAGGCCGTAGGCTGCAAGTGGGTCTTCAAGATCAAACGCGATCCAAGTGGGGAGATCATCAAGTTCAAGGCACGCTTGGTTGCGAAGGGGTTCACGCAGCGTCCTGGCATCGACTACAACGAGACCTTTGCACCAGTGGCGCGCAAGGAATCTATCAACACAGTGTTGGCGATCGCTGCAGCTGAAGACCTGGAAGCAGAAAACGTTGATGTCGACACAGCGTTTCTCTACGGCGAAGTGGAAGAGGAGATCTACATGGACCAACCTGACGGTTTTGAAGATGAAGAAAGCCCGAAAAAGAAGTGTTTGCTGCAGAAGGCGCTATACGGGACGAAGCAAGCGGCGCGGCAGTGGAACAACAAATTGAGTCAGCACTTGGTTGATCAAGGGTTCAAGAGCAGTGCAGCGGACCCGTGTGTGTTCGTTCGAGTGACAAGAGAGGAGTACAGCATCATCGTGATCTACGTGGACGACTTGATGATTTTCTGCAAGACGAAGGAGCACATCGCGAGTATCAAGAACTCATTGATGAAAGATTTCAGCATTAAAGATCTTGAAGATCTCAAGTACTGCCTCGGGATCGAGATTCATCGCAAGCGCGAAGATGGAACGATCAAGATGAACCAGAAGGCGTACATCAAGCGACTGTCGGAGAAGTTCGGCGTTGAGAACTGCAAGGACGTGCACACGCCAGCGGACAGTAACTCGAAGCTGATCAAGATGGGTCAAGAGGAAGCGTTTGTACCAAAGTACCCATACCGTGAGCTGGTGGGCGCTTTAATGTACATCGCCACATGTACACGACCGGACATTGCGCATGCGGTTGGCGAAGTTGCGAAGTTTTGCGAGCGCTACGACAAGTCGCATTGGACAGCAGCAAAGCGGATTCTCAAGTATCTCAAGACGACTCAAGACTTAAGCATCGTGTTCAGCGGCATCAACAAGGGAGAGCTGATCGGATTCGCGGATGCAAACTGGGCTGGCGACCTCGACACGCGGCGTTCGACAACAGGATACGTTTTCTTCCTGAACGGAAGCGTGATATCGTGGAATTCGAAGCGTCAACCAACGGTCGCGACCTCAAGTACGGAAGCAGAGTACATGAGTCTGTACAGCGCGACGCAGGAAGCAATTTGGCTTCGAGGTCTGCTCAAGGACCTGAACTACTGTGCGAAGAACGCGACGACGATTTTTCAAGACAATCAAGGTTGCATCGCGCTGGCCAAGAATCCTGTGTACCACTCGCGCACGAAGCACATCGACATCAAATTTCACTTTTTGCGTGAAAAGGTTGCAAGTCCAGTGATCGCGCTAGAGTTCAAGCCGACAGAAGATATGGTCGCGGATGGATTCACCAAGGCACTTCCAAGAGAAAAGCACAGCAAGTTCATCACGGGTCTGTGCATGGCGGTGTAGGGGTCACACGTCGCACGCACATCAAGGGAGAGTGCTAGCGAGTGATGATGCGGCGACTTGTGCAGGGTGTATATTGCATATTTGCATTAGTTGTATTGTTCTTTGGCAGGTTTATATTGTGGGATGTTAGCGAAACGACAGGTCATCGGACTGTCTCAGTCTTTTGGGAAGGGGGATTCCACGCGGGTGAGTGCGGGTTCGATCCCCGCCGTGAACAAGTTAATTGTGACTGACACTCACGACCTGGTGTTTGGGGCTCACCAGAACTGTGACCTGCCCGCAGTTACGTCCCCCACCCACGCAATCGTTTTCATTCTGCATATGACACAGCAGAGTTTTTACGAAAGGTATTTACGAGACGTAATTACCCAGTGATAGGTAAAACAGAAAGCGGTGGAGACAGGGCACGAAATAGGTGGCTGAGAGCCACCGGCTACTACTAGCCATTCGTTTTCGAAGCTAGGAACAATTTGAATACAACTCACTTTTCGGTTTTAATCCCCCGGCCGTAAGCCATCTTCTTCTTAGCATCAGCTCCGCAACCTAGTTATTTCTAACATTAAGTAGCAACATTCGGTGAGCTTATGTACATACTACCACCTGCTTCTCCTGAACCCTGCCGAGTATCAGGAAGCCTCTACAGTGGTTATGCTGTGCTGAAAAGACAACAAATTACATGACAGGACATTTTCCTGATGATGATCGGATACGACCAGCATTTACACTGACAGCTGACACCGGGTCATAGGTGTTAGAATTAACCAGGTTGCGGAGCTGATGAGAAGAAGAAGGTGGCTTACGGCCGGGGGATTAAAACCGAAAAGTGAGTTGTATTCAAATTGTTCCTAGCTTCGAAAACGAATGGCTAGTAGTAGCCGGTGGCTCTCAGCCACCTATTTCGTGCCCTGTCTCCACCGCTTTCTGTTTTACCTATCCCTGGGTAATTACGTCTCGTAAAGACCTTTCGTAAAAACTCTGCTGTGTCATATGCAGAATGAAAACGATTGCGTGGGTGGGGGGACGTAACTGCGGGCAGGTCACAGTTCTGGTGAACCCCAAACACCAGGTCATGAGTGTCAGTCACAATTAACTTGTTCACGGCGGGGATCGAACCACGCCTCACCCGCGTGGAATCCCCCTTCACAAAAGACTGAGCCAATCCGATGACTTGTCGTCCCGCTAACATCCCACAATATAAACCTGCCAAAGAACAATACAACTAATGCAAATATGCAATATACACCCTGCACAAGTCGCCGCATCATCACTCGCTAGCAAACAGCCGCACGCTCTACCAACTGAGCTATAGGAGAAACCAAACTAGCCATCCAACAAACGCAACAATCAAACATACACGCATCTACGCACACGCACACAGCTGTCCAACGCGCCGTCTTGTCCGTCAGATTACGCTGTGCCTGAATGTTCTTGCAGATTCTGTTCATATTTGCATCGCAACTTGCTCGCGACGTTGGGAGTAGCCACGTTTACCCTTAAGTAGCAACATTCGGTGAGCTTATGTACATACTACCACCTGCTTCTCCTGAACCCTGCCGTGTATCAGGAAGCCTCTACAGTGGTTATGCTGTGCTGAAAAGACAACAAATTACATGACAGGACATTTTCCTGATGATGATCGGATACGACCAGCACTTACACTGACAGCTGACACCGGGTCATAGGTGTTAGAATTAACCAGGTTGCGGAGCTGATGAGAAGAAGAAGGTGGCTTACGGCCGGGGATCAAAACCGAAAAGTGAGTTGTATTCAAATTGTTCCTAGCTTCGAAAACGAATGGCTAGTAGTAGCCGGTGGCTCTCAGCCACCTATTTCGTGCCCTGTCTCCACCGCTTTCTGTTTTACCTATCCCTGGGTAATTACGTCTCGTAAAGACCTTTCGTAAAAACTCTGCTGTGTCATATGCAGAATGAAAACGATTGCGTGGGTGGGGGACGTAACTGCGGGCAGGTCACAGTTCTGGTGAACCCCAAACACCAGGTCATGAGTGTCAGTCACAATTAACTTGTTCACGGCGGGGATCGAACCCGCACTCACCCGCGTGGAATCCCCCTTCACAAAAGACTGAGCCAATCCGATGACTTGTCGTCCCGCTAACATCCCACAATATAAACCTGCCAAAGAACAATACAACTAATGCAAATATGCAATATACACCCTGCACAAGTCGCCGCATCATCACTCGCTAGCAAACAGCCGCACGCTCTACCAACTGAGCTATAGGAGAAACCAAACTAGCCATCCAACAAACGCAACAATCAAACATACACGCATCTACGCACACGCACACAGCTGTCCAACGCGCCGTCTTGTCCGTCAGATTACGCTGTGCCTGAATGTTCTTGCAGATTCTGTTCATATTTGCATCGCAACTTGCTCGCGACGTTGGGAGTAGCCACGTTTACCCTTAAGTAGCAACATTCGGTGAGCTTATGTACATACTACCACCTGCTACTCCTGAACCCTGCCGTGTATCAGGAAGCCTCTACAGTGGTTATGCTGTGCTGAAAAGACAACAAATTACATGACAGGACATTTTCCTGATGATGATCGGATACGACAAGCACTGACACTGACAGCTGACACCGGGTCATAGGCAGCATCCGAT
Source organism: Peronospora matthiolae (assembly GCA_921007115.2). Taxonomy (NCBI): domain Eukaryota; phylum Oomycota; class Peronosporomycetes; order Peronosporales; family Peronosporaceae; genus Peronospora; species Peronospora matthiolae. The sequence goes on from CAKLBY020000197.1 coordinate 590,584, forward strand.
TGCTTGAGCTCACACTCGAGTTCGTTAGCCTGTCTTTTGACAACAGCAACAACAGAGACAAAGCAGCTGACCTGACACCAGAGAAAGAAAGAAACCAAGATGTTGTCACCAAGACCGGGTGGGACTCGACCATCGATCAGAATGTCGCAACGTGCATCGCATTCGAACGGTCCAATACGGTGGTGATGGCGTCGATAACGGAGCATCTAATGACAGTAGAAGCGACGTCGTGCACGAGATGCTGCTCAATATGAGGCTGGACAGCGCGTGGTGCAAAGGAGCTCTCCCAGCTGGGTTTGAACCAGCGACCTTGAGGTTAACAGCCGCACGCTCTACCAACTGAGCTATAGGAGAAACCAAACTAGCCATCCAACAAACGCAACAATCAAACATACACGCATCTACGCACACGCACACAGCTGTCCAACGCGCCGTCTTGTCCGTCAGATTACGCTGTGCCTGAATGTTCTTGCAGATTCTGTTCATATCTGCATCGCAACTTGCTCGCGACGTTGGGAGTAGCCACGTTTACCCTTAAGTAGCAACATTCGGTGAGCTTATGTACATACTACCACCTGCTACTCCTGAACCCTGCCGTGTATCAGGAAGCCTCTACAGTGGTTATGCTGTGCTGAAAAGACAACAAATTACATGACAGGACATTTTCCTGATGATGATCGGATACGACCAGCACTTACACTGACAGCCGACACCGGGTCATAGGCAGTATCCGATTGCTTGAGCTCACACTCGAGTTCGTTAGCCTGTCTTTTGACAACGGCAACAACAGAGACAAAGCAGCTGACCTGACACCAGAGAAAGAACGAAACCAAGATGTTGTCACCAAGACCGGGTGGGACTCGACCATCGATCAGAATGTCGCAACGTGCATCGCATTCGAACGGTCAATACGGTGGTGATGGCGTCGATAACGGAGCATCGGTGCATCTAATGACAGTAGAAGCGACGTCGTGCACGAGATGCTGCTCAATATGAGGCTGGACAGCGCGTGGTGCAAAGGATCTCTCCCAGCTGGGTTTGAACCAGCGACCTTGAGGTTAACAGCCACACGCTCTACCAACTCAGCTATAGGAGAAACCAAACTAGCCATCCAACAAACGCAACAATCAAACATACACGCATCTACGCACACGCACACAGCTGTCCAACGCGCCGTCTTGTCCGTCAGATTGCGCTGTGCCTGAATGTTCTTGCAGATTCTGTTCATATCTGCATCGCAACTTGCTCGCGACGTTGGGAGTAGCCACGTTTACCCTTAAGTAGCAACATTCGGTGAGCTTATGTACATGCTACCACCTGCTTCTCCTGGAACCTGCCATGTATCAGGAAGCCTCTACAGTGGTTATGCTGTGCTGAAAAGACAACAAATTACATGACAGGACATTTTCCTGATGATGATCGGATACGACCAGCACTTACACTGACAGCTGACACCGGGTCATAGGCAGCATCCGATTGCTTGAGCTCACACTCGAGTTCGTTAGCCTGTCTTTTGACAACAGCAACAACAGAGACAAAGCAGCTGACCTGACACCAGAGAAAGAACGAAACCAAGATGTTGTCACCAAGACCGGGTGGGACTCGACCATCGATCAGAATGTCGCAACGTGCATCGCATTCGAACGGTCCAATACGGTGGTGATGGCGTCGATAACGGAGCATCGGTGCATCTAATGACAGTAGAAGCGACGTCGTGCACGAGATGCTGCTCAATATGAGGCTGGACAGCGCGTGGTGCAAAGGAGCTCTCCCAGCTGGGTTTGAACCAGCGACCTTGAGGTTAACAGCCGCACGCTCTACCAACTGAGCTATAGGAGAAACCAAACTAGCCATCCAACAAACGCAACAATCAAACATACACGCATCTACGCACACGCACACAGCTGTCCAACGCGCCGTCTTGTCCGTCAGATTGCGCTGTGCCTGAATGTTCTTGCAGATTCTGTTCATATTTGCATCGCAACTTGCTCGCGACGTTGGGAGTAGCCACGTTTACCCTTAAGTAGCAACATTCGGTGAGCTTATGTACATGCTACCACCTGCTTCTCCTGGAACCTGCCATGTATCAGGAAACCTCTACAGTGGTTATGCTGTGCTGAAAAGACAACAAATTACATGACAGGACATTTTCCTGATGATGATCGGATACGACCAGCACTTACACTGACAGCTGACACCGGGTCATAGGCAGCATCCGATTGCTTGAGCTCACACTCGAGTTCGTTAGCCTGTCTTTTGACAACGGCAACAACAGAGACAAAGCAGCTGACCTGACACCAGAGAAAGAACGAAACCAAGATGTTGTCACCAAGACCGGGTGGGACTCGACCATCGATCAGAATGTCGCAACGTGCATCGCATTCGAACGGTCCAATACGGTGGTGATGGCGTCGATAACGGAGCATCGGTGCATCTAATGACAGTAGAAGCGACGTCGTGCACGAGATGCTGCTCAATATGAGGCTGGACAGCGCGTGGTGCAAAGGAGCTCTCCCAGCTGGGTTTGAACCAGCGACCTTGAGGTTAACAGCCGCACGCTCTACCAACTGAGCTATAGGAGAAACCAAACTAGCCATCCAACAAACGCAACAATCAAACATACACGCATCTACGCACACGCACACAGCTGTCCAACGCGCCGTCTTGTCCGTCAGATTGCGCTGTGCCTGAATGTTCTTGAAGATTCTGTTCATATCTGCATCGCAACTTGCTCGCGACGTAGGAAGCAGCCACGTTTACCCTTAAGTAGCAACATTCGGTGAGCTTATGTACATGCTACCACCTGCTTCTCCTGGAACCTGCCATGTATCAGGAAACCTCTACAGTGGTTATGCTGTGCTGAAAAGACAACAAATTACATGACAGGACATTTTCCTGATGATGATCGGATACGACCAGCACTTACACTGACAGCTGACACCGGGTCATAGGCAGCATCCGATTGCTTGAGCTCACACTCGAGTTCGTTAGCCTGTCTTTTGACAACGGCAACAACAGAGACAAAGCAGCTGACCTGACACCAGAGAAAGAACGAAACCAAGATGTTGTCACCAAGACCGGGTGGGACTCGACCATCGATCAGAATGTCGCAACGTGCATCGCATTCGAACGGTCCAATACGGTGGTGATGGCGTCGATAACGGAGCATCGGTGCATCTAATGACAGTAGAAGCGACGTCGTGCACGAGATGCTGCTCAATATGAGGCTGGACAGCGCGTGGTGCAAAGGAGCTCTCCCAGCTGGGTTTGAACCAGCGACCTTGAGGTTAACAGCCGCACGCTCTACCAACTGAGCTATAGGAGAAACCAAACTAGCCATCCAACAAACGCAACAATCAAACATACACGCATCTACGCACACGCACACAGCTGTCCAACGCGCCGTCTTGTCCGTCAGATTGCGCTGTGCCTGAATGTTCTTGAAGATTCTGTTCATATCTGCATCGCAACTTGCTCGCGACGTTGGGAGTAGCCACGTTTACCCTTAAGTAGCAACATTCGGTGAGCTTATGTACATGCTACCACCTGCTTCTCCTGGAACCTGCCATGTATCAGGAAACCTCTACAGTGGTTATGCTGTGCTGAAAAGACAACAAATTACATGACAGGACATTTTCCTGATGATGATCGGATACGACCAGCACTGACACTGACAGCTGACACCGGGTCATAGGCAGCATCCGATTGCTTGAGCTCACACTCGAGTTCGTTAGCCTGTCTTTTGACAACAGCAACAACAGAGACAAAGCAGCTGACCTGACACCAGAGAAAGAACGAAACCAAGATGTTGTCACCAAGACCGGGTGGGACTCGACCATCGATCAGAATGTCGCAACGTGCATCGCATTCGAACGGTCCAATACGGTGGTGATGGCGTCGATAACGGAGCATCGGTGCATCTAATGACAGTAGAAGCGACGTCGTGCACGAGATGCTGCTCAATATGAGGCTGGACAGCGCGTGGTGCAAAGGAGCTCTCCCAGCTGGGTTTGAACCAGCGACCTTGAGGTTAACAGCCGCACGCTCTACCAACTGAGCTATAGGAGAAACCAAACTAGCCATCCAACAAACGCAACAATCAAACATACACGCATCTACGCACACGCACACAGCTGTCCAACGCGCCGTCTTGTCCGTCAGATTGCGCTGTGTCTGAATGTTCTTGCAGATTCTGTTCACATTTGCATCGCAACTTGCTCGCGACGTTGGGAGTAGCCACGTTTACCCTTAAGTAGCAACATTCGGTGAGCTTATGTACATACTACCACCTGCTTCTCCTCAACCCTGCCGTGTATCAGGAAGCCTCTACAGTGGTTATGCTGTGCTGAAAAGACAACAAATTACATGACAGGACATTTTCCTGATGATGATCGGATACGACCAGCACTTACACTGACAGCTGACACCGGGTCATAGGCAGCATCCGATTGCTTGAGCTCACACTCGAGTTCGTTAGCCTGTCTTTTGACAACAGCAACAACAGAGACAAAGCAGCTGGTCTGACACCAGAGAAAGAGCAAAACCAAGATGTTGTCACCAAGACCGGGTGGGACTCGACCATCGATCAGAATGTCGCAACGTGCATCGCATTCGAACGGTCCAATACGGTGGTGATGGCGTCGATAACGGAGCATCGGTGCATCTAATGACAGTAGAAGCGACGTCGTGCACGAGATGCTGCTCAATATGAGGCTGGACAGCGCGTGGTGCAAAGGAGCTCTCCCAGCTGGGTTTGAACCAGCGACCTTGAGGTTAACAGCCACACGCTCTACCAACTCAGCTATAGGAGAAACCAAACTAGCCATCCAACAAACGCAACAATCAAACATACACGCATCTACGCACACGCACACAGCTGTCCAACGCGCCGTCTTGTCCGTCAGATTGCGCTGTGCCTGAATGTTCTTGCAGATTCTGTTCATATCTGCATCGCAACTTGCTCGCGACGTTGGGAGTAGCCACGTTTACCCTTAAGTAGCAACATTCGGTGAGCTTATGTACATGCTACCACCTGCTTCTCCTGGAACCTGCCATGTATCAGGAAACCTCTACAGTGGTTATGCTGTGCTGAAAAGACAACAAATTACATGACAGGACATTTTCCTGATGATGATCGGATACGACCAGCACTTACACTGACAGCTGACACCGGGTCATAGGCAGCATCCGATTGCTTGAGCTCACACTCGAGTTCGTTAGCCTGTCTTTTGACAACAGCAACAACAGAGACAAAGCAGCTGACCTGACACCAGAGAAAGAAAGAAACCAAGATGTTGTCACCAAGACCGGGTGGGACTCGACCATCGATCAGAATGTCGCAACGTGCATCGCATTCGAACGGTCCAATACGGTGGTGATGGCGTCGATAACGGAGCATCGGTGCATCTAATGACAGTAGAAGCGACGTCGTGCACGAGATGCTGCTCAATATGAGGCTGGACAGCGCGTGGTGCAAAGGAGCTCTCCCAGCTGGGTTTGAACCAGCGACCTTGAGGTTAACAGCCGCACGCTCTACCAACTCAGCTATAGGAGAAACCAAACTAGCCATCCAACAAACGCAACAATCAAACATACACGCATCTACGCACACGCACACAGCTGTCCAACGCGCCGTCTTGTCCGTCAGATTGCGCTGTGCCTGAATGTTCTTGCAGATTCTGTTCATATCTGCATCGCAACTTGCTCGCGACGTTGGGAGTAGCCACGTTTACCCTTAAGTAGCAACATTCGGTGAGCTTATGTACATGCTACCACCTGCTTCTCCTGGAACCTGCCATGTATCAGGAAACCTCTACAGTGGTTATGCTGTGCTGAAAAGACAACAAATTACATGACAGGACATTTTCCTGATGATGATCGGATACGACCAGCACTTACACTGACAGCTGACACCGGGTCATAGGCAGTATCCGATTGCTTGAGCTCACACTCGAGTTCGTTAGCCTGTCTTTTGACAACGGCAACAACAGAGACAAAGCAGCTGACCTGACACCAGAGAAAGAAAGAAACCAAGATGTTGTCACCAAGACCGGGTGGGACTCGACCATCGATCAGAATGTCGCAACGTGCATCGCATTCGAACGGTCCAATACGGTGGTGATGGCGTCGATAACGGAGCATCGGTGCATCTAATGACAGTAGAAGCGACGTCGTGCACGAGATGCTGCTCAATATGAGGCTGGACAGCGCGTGGTGCAAAGGAGCTCTCCCAGCTGGGTTTGAACCAGCGACCTTGAGGTTAACAGCCGCACGCTCTACCAACTCAGCTATAGGAGAAACCAAACTAGCCATCCAACAAACGCAACAATCAAACATACACGCATCTACGCACACGCACACAGCTGTCCAACGCGCCGTCTTGTCCGTCAGATTGCGCTGTGCCTGAATGTTCTTGCAGATTCTGTTCATATTTGCATCGCAACTTGCTCGCGACGTTGGGAGTAGCCACGTTTACCCTTAAGTAGCAACATTCGGTGAGCTTATGTACATGCTACCACCTGCTTCTCCTGGAACCTGCCATGTATCAGGAAGCCTCTACAGTGGTTATGCTGTGCTGAAAAGACAACAAATTACATGACAGGACATTTTCCTGATGATGATCGGATACGACCAGCACTTACACTGACAGCTGACACCGGGTCATAGGCAGTATCCGATTGCTTGAGCTCACACTCGAGTTCGTTAGCCTGTCTTTTGACAACGGCAACAACAGAGACAAAGCAGCTGACCTGACACCAGAGAAAGAGCAAAACCAAGATGTTGTCATCAAGACCGGGTGGGACTCGACCATCGATCAGAATGTCGCAACGTGCATCGCATTCGAACGGTCCAATACGGTGGTGATGGCGTCGATAACGGAGCATCGGTGCATCTAATGACAGTAGAAGCGACGTCGTGCACGAGATGCTGCTCAATATGAGGCTGGACAGCGCGTGGTGCAAAGGAGCTCTCCCAGCTGGGTTTGAACCAGCGACCTTGAGGTTAACAGCCACACGCTCTACCAACTCAGCTATAGGAGAAACCAAACTAGCCATCCAACAAACGCAGCAATCAAACATACACGCATCTACGCACACGCACACAGCTGTCCAACGCGCCGTCTTGTCCGTCAGATTGCGCTGTGTCTGAATGTCCTTCGAGATTCTGTTCATATCTGCATCGCAACTTGCTCGCGACGTTGGTAGTAGCCACGCTTACCCTTAAGTAGCAACATTCGGTGAGCTTATATACAAGCTATCACCTGCTTCTCCTGAAACCTGCCGTGTATCAGGAAGCCTCTACAGTGGTTGTGCTGTGCTGAAAAGACAACAAATTACATGACAGGACATTTTCCTGATGATGATCGGATACGACCAGCACTTACACTGACAGCTGACACCGGGTCATAGGCAGTATCCGATTGCTTGAGCTCACACTCGAGTTCGTTAGCCTGTCTTCTGACAAAGGCAACAACAGAGACAAAGCAGCTGGTCTGACACCAGAGAAAGAACAAAACCAAGATGTTGTCACCAAGACCGGGTGGGACTCGACCATCGATCAGAATGTCGCAACATGCATCGCATTCGAACGGTCCAATACGGTGGTGATGGCGTCGATAACGGAGCATCGGTGCATCTAATGACAGTAGAAGCGACGTCGTGCACGAGATGCTGCTCAATATGAGGCTGGACAGCGCGTGGTGCAAAGGAGCTCTCCCAGCTGTATTTGAACCAGCGACCTTGACGTTAACAGCCGCACGCTCTACCAACTGAGCTATAGGAGAAACCAAACTAGCCATCCAACAAACGCAGCAATCAAACATACACGCATCTACGCACACGCACACAGCTGTCCAACGCGCCGTCTTGTCCGTCAGATTGCGCTGTGTCTGAATGTCCTTCGAGATTCTGTTCATATCTGCATCGCAACTTGCTCGCGACGTTGGTAGTAGCCACGCTTACCCTTAAGTAGCAACATTCGGTGAGCTTATATACAAGCTATCACCTGCTTCTCCTGAAACCTGCCGTGTATCAGGAAGCCTCTACAGTGGTTGTGCTGTGCTGAAAAGACAACAAATTACATGACAGGACATTTTCCTGATGATGATCGGATACGACCAGCACTTACACTGACAGCTGACACCGGGTCATAGGCAGTATCCGATTGCTTGAGCTCACACTCGAGTTCGTTAGCCTGTCTTCTGACAAAGGCAACAACAGAGACAAAGCAGCTGACCTGACACCAGAGAAAGAGCAAAACCAAGATGTTGTCATCAAGACCGGGTGGGACTCGACCATCGATCAGAATGTCGCAACGTGCATCGCATTCGAACGGTCCAATACGGTGGTGATGGCGTCGATAACGGAGCATCGGTGCATCTAATGACAGCAGAATCGACGTCGTGCACGAGATGCTGCTCAATATGAGGCTGGACAGCGCGTGGTGCAAAGGAGCTCTCCCAGCTGGGTTTGAACCAGCGACCTTGAGGTTAACAGCCGCACGCTCTACCAACTGAGCTATAGGAGAAACCAAACTAGCCATCCAACAAACGCAACAATCAAACATACACGCATCTACGCACACGCACACAGCTGTCCAACGCGCCGTCTTGTCCGTCAGATTGCGCTGTGCCTGAATGTTCTTGAAGATTCTGTTCATATCTGCATCGCAACTTGCTCGCGACGTAGGAAGCAGCCACGTTTACCCTTAAGTAGCAACATTCGGTGAGCTTATATACAAGCTACCACCTGCTTCTCCTGGAACCTGCCGTGTATCAGGAAGCCTCTACAGTGGTTGTGCTGTGCTGAAAAGACAACAAATTACATGACAGGACATTTTCCTGATGATGATCGGATACGACCAGCACTTACACTGACAGCTGACACCGGGTCATAGGCAGTATCCGATTGCTTGAGCTCACACTCGAGTTCGTTAGCCTGTCTTCTGACAAAGGCAACAACAGAGACAAAGCAGCTGGTCTGACACCAGAGAAAGAACAAAACCAAGATGTTGTCACCAAGACCGGGTGGGACTCGACCATCGATCAGAATGTCGCAACATGCATCGCATTCGAACGGTCCAATACGGTGGTGATGGCGTCGATAACGGAGCATCGGTGCATCTAATGACAGTAGAAGCGACGTCGTGCACGAGATGCTGCTCAATATGAGGCTGGACAGCGCGTGGTGCAAAGGAGCTCTCCCAGCTGTATTTGAACCAGCGACCTTGAGGTTAACAGCCGCACGCTCTACCAACTGAGCTATAGGAGAAACCAAACTAGCCATCCAACAAACGCAGCAATCAAACATACACGCATCTACGCACACGCACACAGCTGTCCAACGCGCCGTCTTGTCCGTCAGATTGCGCTGTGTCTGAATGTCCTTCGAGATTCTGTTCATATCTGCATCGCAACTT